>CM024521.1:35462143-36177499 GCA_014182375.1 Eucalyptus virginea
GATGGAGCATTCGTCAATCCAAACGGCATCACTGTGAACTCGTAATGATCATACCGGGTATGAAATGCCGACTTAGGAATATCCTCCAACCTAATCCTCAGCTGATGATATTTTGTCCTCAAGTCGATCTTCGAAAATATTGACGCTCCTTGTAGTTGATCAAACAAGTCATCTATCCTCGACAATGGATACTTGTTCTTGATCGTTACTTGATTGAGCTGCCAATAGTCGATGCACAAACGCAACAAACCCTCATTCTTCTTAACAAACAGAGTTGGTGCTCCCCAAGGTGATGCACTAGGATGAATAAATCCCTTATCCAGTAATTCTTGCATCTGCACCTTCAGTTCTTTCAATTCAGATAACGCCATTTGGTAAGGTGCCTTTGAGATCGGTTCTGTCCTTGGTGCTAGCTCGATTACAAATTCAATCTCTCTTTCTGGCGGTAACCCTAGCAATTCTTTTGGAAAGACATCTAGAAACTCATGTACCACTGAAATATCTTCCATTTTCAGCTCCTCAACTATCGTATCCACGAGAGTTGCTAAGTACCCTCGGCAACCCTCGTCTAACAAACGAGCTGCTTCCGGCGACGAGATTAAGGAAATCGAGGGTCCTACTCGATTCTCGACAAACTCGAAGCTCTTACCCCCTAACGGGTCAAACTGAATCGATTTGCGATAGCAGTCCATTTTAGCTCGTTGATTGGTGAGCCAGTCCATGCCAATTATCAAATTAAAATCATACATGACTAGGACTAACAAGTCAATTTTCCCCACTCACTCACCAATCTCTAACTTGCACCCCGAACATCCCAAAGCAGCAATAACTTTATCTTTCAAAGGTGTAGATATGCAAATTGCCGACTCCAACAATACAGGACTCAACCCTTGCATCCTAACATATTGCTCGACAATGAAGGAACGTGTTGCTCCCGAATCAAACAAAGCATAGGCAGGTTGGTCATTGAGCGAGACCGTACCTATAATCACATCAGGCGCAGCTTCTGCCTGACCTTGGGTAATCGCGTATATGGTGCCCTGAACTAGAGGTCTCTGCTGTCCTCCTTGCGGTGCATTCTGAGGGGCATACCCTCCTATCTGTCTCATTGGTGGCGGCGGCGGCAACTGAGGTTGTCCTCTTTGCTTCCTTGGACAATTTCTGACCATATGGCCCTGTTGGCCACATTCAAAACATGCACCCGTCCTAGCTGGGCATGGCGCTGTTTCGTGTCTTCTCCCACAAAAGCGACACGCACCAACACTACTGGGTACCGGCCTATTAAATCCACTCCAACATCGGCCTCTTTCCTCGGCGGATGTTGTCCCTATGAGAGCTAAACCTCGATCTAGATGAGGCAGCTCTATCATTCTGATCTTTCTCAATCTTCTAAGCTCTCCGAGATATATCGTTATAAGTCTTCAGATCCAGAAGGACTAAGGCGCTTCTGAAATCCGGTCCGAATCCATCTCTGAACCTCCTCACTCGGTTCACAGGATTCTCAATTAATTTAGGGGCATATCGTGAAAGTTCAACGAACTTCGCCTCATACTCATCAACAGATAGGGAACCCTGGCGAAGACGTTGAAATTATGCCATCTTCACCTCTCTGGCAGTCTTGGAAAAATACTTATCATTGAAGGCTTCACGGAAAGTGTTCCAGTCCTAAACAGCGCCTTCTGGAAAGATCGTTTCACGGGTAGTCATCCACCAAGTGTTCGCAACTCCATCCAGCTGGTAAGTTGCTAACATTATCTTCTCAGTCTCGTTGCACATCAGCATTGCAAATGCTTTCTCAAGCTTCTGAACCCATGAAGCAGCAGCTTCGGGATCTCCTATCCCGGTGAACAATGGCAGATTTGAACTTAAGAAATGCTCCACCAGCTTATGGATTGGTCTTGCAGCGACCACTATCCCCGATGGACCTTCAACATTCACGGCGGTTGGAGCAACGACAGGTGCGGCTGCAGGGGCAACTCTGGTGGCGGCGGCAGCAGCGGCTTCAACAGTAGCGGCTTGCTGATCCATTCTAGTACCCATCACTTCCAAAACACGCAAGATCCCATCCACCCTAAGATCATTAGGGGCTGCTATCCCGGCATCTACGACAGGTGGAATCACTCCACTCACGCCAGCCTATGCTGGCGCTCGACCACGTCCACCTCGGGTCCCGACACAAGTCGGAGCTCTACCCCGAATAACAGCCCTACTGGTCCTCTTTGCAGGAGTTCTCGGCTCCTGATCGCTCATAGTGTAGCTTTACTCAACTAACACTTGTTTCCAATTTAACATCAAATTAGAAATGGAGTGATCCAAACAACAAACAATTTTAGCACTCAGCTAACACAGACATGCACCAGCATAAATTTAAAGGCCTTTCCTACTAACTATCCCATGGTCATCGCTCCTTATCACTCCAATCTTGAACTTCGTTCTGATACCACAAAAAGGGGTTGTCACGCCCCAATCCTCGGGCACGCACACATCCTTCTCACTTGATCGATTTTATAATGCGATATCTCAGGACTATGTATCGTCGACCCTTTCATTTATTAAGCACATGCGAAAGCAGTTATAAATTCCCAGGCATTAAATCGATGGGATAGGAAAATAAGGCCATATTTTTCATATTGAAATTCACAACCATACTTTTATACAGAGCATAACTCAAAGTATTTCACAAACTATTCACGACTTTCTAATTCCACTCTATTCACATCAAAACAGGATTCCCAAAAGAGGATGGGGCCTCAGTCCTCATCCGATCGTACTTAGGGTCCCTTTCTGGATCATCTTCTTCTTCAAAAATCTTTCTCCTCGTCAGGTCTCACTTCAGTGTTCTCCTTCTCCGATCCCTCCTCCTTAGGTTCATCTACGGGCCTGAAATGTTGTCCCACAACCGGGAAGAGAGTATGTCTCAGCAAGTTCTACCCCACTAAGGCCCGATTAGTAAACCATTATACTATAGGCTGCCTAAACACGCACAAGTAAGAAGACGTACTTTGGCATCAGTCCCAACCTGCAATTTACGATTATATACAGATGCTTCATATATCTCAATGAACAATCAGTCAAATCACAATTCAATCGACTTAGTCGATTACATGTCAGTCGGACCCTCACTAGGTCATTCATCTCATACCATGTAACTTTCAATAACACTCTCAGTCACAGAGCCATCTTAATGCTCTCGGGCGTCAATTTTGCCAAGGTGACGTATCCACTAGACAATTGCGTGTGTTCTTTAAGGCATTGTTTTTGCCAGTGAAATCCCAAATCACCGAACCACACATGCCTACAACGATGTGTTCAATAGACAATTGCATGCGTTCTTTAAGGCATCGTTTTCGCCAGTGATATCCTTAATCACCGAACCACACATGCCTATGACGATATGTTTAATAGACAATTGCATGCGTTCTTTAAGGCGCCGTTTACGCCAGTGATATCCTTAATCACCGAACCACACATGCCTATGACGATATGTTTAATAGACAATTGCATGCGTTCTTTAAGGTGCCATTTTCGCCAGTGATATCCCAAATCACCGAACTACACATGCCTACAACGATGTACTCAATAGACAATTGCGTGCGTTCTTTAAGGCGCCATTTTAGCCAGTGATGTCCTTAATCACCGAACCACACATGCCTACAACAATATGAGTACTAGACCAATACATGTGTTCTTTAAGGCGCCGTTTTCGCTAGTGACGTCCTTAGTCACTGAGCCACGTAGGCCCATAACACTGTACCTGATCGGTTATAGCCAGAGTATTTCCAATTCACTCTCATGATTCTATCCACTTTAGAACTCATCAAAGCATTATAAATGCTAAATAAACATACTCGGCCATCTACCAATCAATCATTCAATTTCACTCAATTTCCATCAATTTAAGATAAATTGATAAAATATCACAATTAATTTAATTACATGCAATGTAGAGCTCAAATAAATAAACGGACTGCGCCACGACGATCAGCACGAAAATCCAGTCATCGGTCATCTCAGCCTTAATTTCCAAAAAATAAATAATTAATTAATTAATTTCGAAAATTAATTAATAAATATTAAAAATTCAATTTAGCTCAAAATAAAGCCCAATTAAATAAACGGACTTCACCACGATCACCAGCATAAAATTCCGGTCACCGGCCATCCCGATTGAATTTCCGGAAAAATAAATAAATAAATAATTAATTTCAAAAATTAACAATTAATTATTAAAAATCCAATTTAGGCCCGAAAAGCCTAATTGAAGCCTGCTAAGGATCGGGAAAAATCCCGAGATACTTTCAATAAATAGTAGACTACGTCTTCTTGCTAATTGCGCAATCAAAATGTCTAACATGCATCACAATTGTCTAATAATCACTAATCTATTCTAATCTAACCACCTAATTACATTTAATTAAACCTAACCAATCCCTAAGAATAATTAGCAAACTAAGCAGGGATTAGTGAGATTACTCACCGGAATCGCGCGCAACTCGGATCAATCAGACGGGGACGGCACGAGGATCGATTCCTCCCAAAGCATGGCTCGGGTTCAGGGCCTGGAAACGGCCCAAAAGTGAGCCCGAAGCTGCTGGAAACCCACTTGGCAACTTGCTGAGTTGTTGCAAAGTATAGGGGAAAAGGAGATGGTTGGGGGCTGTAAGGGGTCAGGAGAGCTGGCGGAGCTCCGGGGAGGCGCACGGCCGCTCCGGTGAGGCCGAACGGTGGCCGAACAGCGGCCTGAGATGGTCGAACAAGGCTGGGCAGAGGCGGGGTTGCATGGGGGAGGATGCCTGGGCGATGGAGAGGGCAGGCGGCGCACGGGCGGTGAGCGGTGGACACGTGGGCGTCGCACAGTTGGCGGTCTGGCTCCAGTGCGACGGCGACGGCAGCTTTGGTCTTCAGGCGAGCTGTTTCCGTTTCTGCTGTCTTCGCTTCAGCTTTTGCTTCTGCTTCTGTTCGTTCGAACAAAAGGAGGCAGAGAGTGTGTCGAGAGAGAGAGAGAGAGAGAGAGAGAGAGAGAGAAGAAGAAGAAGAATATAAGAGGGTTTGACTAGTCAAAAAGAAAAAGAGAGAGAGAAAGAGGCAAAGTGGGAACCGGCAAGAGGGAAAAAGGGGAATTGTCGGCGTGGGGAGGGGTTTCGGATGGAGAGAGAGAGAGAAGGGAGAAAAAGGTCACGTGGGGGAGAGAGGAGAGAGAAAAGGGAGAGAGAGAAAGAGAAAAAAAGAAAAGAAAATAATAAAAATATTAAGATATTTATTTATTCTTATTACCATTATTATTTTCCATTTCTCTTTCACTTTTTAATTTCTTCCGGTCTTCAATTTTTCCTCCGATAATTTCTTTCCCAAAATTTCGGACTCGTCGATAAATTGATGGACGATGAGACGATATCCAAAAATGAATTATGACACGCCTGAATATTCGATTCCCGAAACCAAATTAAATTTCATAGTTAGAATCGATCAGACGCGATTTTAGTCCAATCCAACCAATTGAGTAGCTTTTAGGAATTTTTACTGCGGATACATCCCTTAATGGCTTCACCCAATAGGTTAGTTAACTCGTGAGTGATCAGTTCGAGAGAAAAATGACCATAAGCACGTCGACGAAATGCCATTTCACTTTATCGAAACGAGGTTGAATTTCAGGATGTCACAGCTGGCCTAGACAGTCACTAGACACAGCTAGCACGAGCGGCACGGTTGGGGGTTGAACGGTGAAGCATAGCAGCAAGGAATGAAAATGGAGGATGCAGACGCTGAAATGAAGAAGAAGTTGAAGAAAAAAAAGAAGAAGAAGAAGAAGCAAGGTTCTACTGGAGGGGGGTTTGGTTGCATAAGGAGAAGAATGGGGAAAAGAGGGAGGGGACAAGGAGGCCAAGAAGTCCACATAGCGACCAATGGAAGCCAAGGAAGAAATATCTTGCACTCATGGCTTGTGCCACAAAGTCTTCATGCCCCCAAAGGTCAAGGTAGCCTCCAATGGTTGATTTTCCCTCAAATTCTCCACATACAAAGCAAATTGGCAGCCCAAAAATGCCTATGCAACAGCCATACGAATTTCCTCTTCAAAATTCATCTCAATTCTCCTCAAATAACTCCAATTTGATGGCCAAAATTGCCGAGAAGGTTACCCATATGAATTCTAGAATTTCTTTCACAAACTAATTCATTTTGAAGGCCAAAAATCCACATGGAAGTGGTCATCCGAATTTCCACCATTTTAATTTGACAAATTTGATTTTTCCGTAAAAATTCTGGGCTCAACAGAAATTTCCCAAATGATGAGACGATGTCCTAAAAATATATCGTGACATGCTTGAACGTTTGATTCCCGAAACCGAGTTCAATTTCATGGTTAAAATCGACCGAACGTGAATTTTAGCGCGACTCAACCTACTAGATAGCTTTTAGGGATTTTAGCACATTTGACCCATGGTCGATAATTTTCGATCCACATTGTGCATCTCCGACTCATAGGCGACTCCCGGTTATCATAAAAATCTCAAGATTTTAACTACGAATACCGAGTGCAGAATCGACAAAAAATTGGGTTAGTGCCGCTTGATGCAAATTTTGCAATAATTTAATTACGCCATTCCATAAAATCGACCTATATTCGATCAGTACTCGATTATAATGGTGCCGTATTGACCCTTGTCAATTATTACGGTCGAGTAGTTGATTTATGATCAAATTCTCAAGTCTGTCGCATTTGTATCTCTTAACGGCTTCACTTGATAGATTAGTTATCTCATAAGTGATCAGCTCAAAGAAAAAGGACCATAGGCGCATCGGCGAAAAGCCTAGTTCATTTAATCGAGACATCGAATTTCAAGATGTCACAGCACAAGTCTGGGTATTAACGCCCTTAGACGTGGTTGAAGAGCATCCTTGGCTTGCTTGGCTAATCTAGTGAAGCCAAAAGCAGCACCCCTTTTCGATTTTAGAGAAGCATGGTAATTTGCAAGATCCATAAACTTGTATATCAATTCTGGTTGCCCCATCTCATTCGCCATATTGCACAGTTCCTTATAACCGCTAAGTTTTCCACCGCTTACTTTCCCTAATAGCCCGCTCTTGGAGAACTTCAGAATCTTCGACAGGCTGTCCAAGAAAATTTCATCCTCACATTTGTTACGAGAGGAAGGCGCAGAAACTTAAATAGCCAAGTCAATATTTTCAAGTATTAAATGCTCCTTCATCCACCGGTTCCTCATTATTTGTATTCTGGTGTCTAGACATAATTAAGAACCTTCTGGGTTCTTAGTAGTCTTCCATCAAATTTCTAACTAAGATAATTCGAACTACAATACAACAAACCTTGGTGGCTCTCTTTCTCTTCGTAGATCCAGTTATTAGAGTATTGACAAATGCATTCACCAGGGTTTTCTTCATAGATGCATCTCCAAGCTCATATACAATGTTCATGCCTTGGGAGGCAAGCTCCTGAGTAAGTTCATTTTGTTCGCAAAGTAGGTGTAAGAATGCCTCCTGCTTTACCCAAAAAAAAAAAAAACTGAATTATAGCGACAAAGTAGAATGGTATTCTTCTGAGCAGATAAATTGTCTAATTTCCTTTTCCAATCCACCAACAATCATCTCTTTTCTCAGCTGTTTGTCGCTTCTAAATTGACCCAAAATGATAGCATAGATTCATCCTGACATGAAAAGAGTCCAAAGTCTTTTCTTCAACGGGAAAAGACCTTATCTCAGCTCATTTGCAGAACTAAATTGACCCGTTTCTTCTAACTACAATTAAGGCAATATAAAGTAACCCGTAAATACAGCAATATTTGCCTCTTCATGTTATTGGAAGTGAACACGATATCCTATTCAGGAATTCTATAGTACAAGAAATACTCAATGCATCTGTTTGTCTGGATAAAAGCTGAGCATTCCAACTTCCCTAGCACGTCGATGCAATTTAACTTCAATTCAGCAAGTATGATGAACCAGGAGCTCAAGGCCCTTGTAAGTATAAAAAACATCCATTGTAACACCAACAACAAAGTCCATTCATCCTCTTCATTTCTTAGTATATGGAATTTATTTTTGTCTGTTCAATTTTTACTTATAAGCCTGGCCACTAGTATATATAAGAGTGATCTATGGAATTAAACAACCCAGTTAATATACTTTTTAAGGTGAATGCAGTAGAGATTAGTCACAAGAACTTCAATCCCCAGTAAACCACAACTCCTCCGCAAAAAACCTGCGTCTTTCTAACACAATGATTGCAAGAATATAAATAAGCCAGAGTCAAAAGGGCTTAGTGCCACATGGAAAGAGTTCTTGCAGAGCCTATAGGGTTCATAATAAGAAGCTCAGAAGTAGAAAAAGTTGACTTATCCATTGACAATAAACCTGAATTTTTGGCAGCTTTTGCTGGATATTTGCATGATGACCACAATACATGGTCGATAACAACAGCCAGACAGTTCCAGCCAAGCGTTCTTCCTTTCTATGACTGTATGGAAGATCATCAATGAGCTTTCTAGTAATTGCATTTCTAACAATAGCACGAGAACCTTCAGTGTCTTCAATCATTCAATTAGAGTTATATCCAGTCAAAGATGTGCTCATGTTTTCCATAAGATAGTTTGAAGACATAGAGAGCGAAGTATAATTAATCTTGAGAATTGTGTCGGCAGTCACAGCCATGGTTCCCCACAAGAGAGACAAAGCCTCCCCAGCAGCAAAAAGGACATCCTCGACCTGTACAACTCAAGGATTCAGAGATAAGAAAACTTTCAGGTGCTATATAATAATAAGACCAAACAGGCATCATATACTTAGATAACCACACGTAGAAAGAGCAACGAGAATCAGTGTCCCCACCTTTGAACGGCAAAGGCTGAAAAGCAAATCAATCGCAATGTTGAGATGTGAAGATGATGTTTCTTTCAGACAGACGTGTCCAAGCGATACAGCAATGTTCTGAATTGCCTTAGTATCATCACCAGAAAGTAGTTTCCTCAGTTTTTCTTGTAGAACCTTGAATATGTCGGCTGCAACTTGAATGAAGTCTACCATGACTAATAATCCATTTAACTGATTCCAACATTTCCAGGAAGAAAAAAGTTACCTGAGGTGGACTCATCAGCAATTGAAGGTAATGGGACACGCAACGAAATATGACCTAATGCTTGCATGGCAATAGATGCCAATGTTGCATTCTCAGAGTTCACAACATCAACCAGGCATTTGAGTACACTCAGGAGCAGTACTTCTTGTATCTAAAAGGTGAATGTCAATTACAGCACGATTTATGTAAATGCAAAAAAATTCAGCTCAACTTAGCAATGTCCACCATAGTTATTCAGAAAAGAAAAAGGCAAACTTATACATTCATGTCATAATGTTGCAGCTTGTGTCAACCTCAAAATCCTTAAATGGAAATCCAACTCCTAACATAGATATTAGAGTCCAATTTTACATCAGTAATAAGAAAAAGAGCCTGCGAGCAAAGGAAGGTGTAGAGTTGGAATGTTTCAACTGGAAATCATGGGACTTGAATGATAAGAGGTGTATGAATTCATAACAATAAGCAAAAGGTAGTCATGCGTATTTTCCTCAAGCATCTTTCTTAGAAAAAAATCATAAATTTATTAATCATGGATTAAAATAGAAGTTAGAATAAATAGCACAGGATATGAGTGATAGCTCATCTCAAACGTAGCAAAAAGGAAAAGACATAAAGACAGAGTAATCTCAATGAAGATCACATCAAAAGTATAAAACCTTTTGTAAATCACTGTGATTATGAAAGTAAAATTCCTTTTTCCCAGAGATCATGAAAGTAAGTTGAATGGATCATATAGCACTTTGTATCGAATGAAGATATTTGTCAATAGGTGAACAAATCAAAAAAGCATGAAAATTCTTTTGCTTTCATCTGCTAAAGTTATCTTTTGTCACTGAGAAAAGTAATGCAGAAGAAGTCATTTACCAAATCCACAATCAATTAGATTCAAACTTTCAATAGATTGCTCATTATTATTGTTGACGTGTCAACATGGAATTTTCCTCTTTGGATCATAACCAACATAAGAGATTATCAACCTAGCGCCTAGGACAACAACTGTTACCCAGAGAGTAAAAACCATCAGGATGTTTCCACTTAGTCTGAAGTATAATGACCAGAACAAATGAGGCATGGAGCAAAAATGAAACAGAAGTCAGTCCATAAATGTATCAACACCATGCCACAGTGCAATCAGAAGGAAGATACTGATAAAATAATTAACCACACAATATTGCCAGCATATTCCCATCAAGAGTTACATGCTTTTATGCTTTATTTTGGAAGGAGGGAAGGGGAAGAAAAATGAGGGATGGATGTCAAAGATGGGGTAACAGTTAAACTTCTGTGAGGAAGGAACAAGTTTTCTCCCTTTTTTCACCCTCCCTGTTCCTAAACAATGCATTAAGGTAACAATGTCGCGACAAGACAACAAGAGAGAACAAATAGAAGTATGGGAAGGAAAAAAAATCTCATATGAGTTGCCCGAGAAAAACAACAAACCATGACTTACAGGAGGTGTCCTATAAATACAATCTGCCGTGATATATCCTATAGCACATACCGCTCCATAATGATTTTTAAACCTGAAGAACACTTTGAAATCCCCAAATCAGGAGAATTCTTGACTTCAGAGTGTTTAAAAAAAAAAAATGAAGGGTCAATCTTCCAAGAAAATTCGCCAAACCTTATTTTGAACGAATCGCTAATTGAAGAAACTAGCTCATGTATCAAAGCTGAAGCAGACTGGGTCGGAAGACCAGAGGAAGCCATTCCAAGTAAGCGCACTGCAGTTTCACGAGTATCAATGTCCAGGTGACTCAGTAATTGCTTTAGCCATGGCACTTTGTTAGCATAATGAGGAACGATCACCTGTAAGGATCGACATTTAGTAGGAAAACTTAATACTAGTCACGCAGGGAAAATGAATAAAAGAAGCAACAAGTCCAGCGGCTTCTTTTGTCATACTTGGGGAATGTGAGATCCAATTTTCACCAGCGCCCTGGAGGCACAAGCGTGCAACTTAACCGAGCCTTGAAATACCATAGCATGATCTAGCAGTAAACACATGGTTTTCACTGAAGACGAAAATCCAGAGGGTCCTCCATCAGTTTCAGCAAGCAGCTTTTCTGGCTCAAAACACTTCAACAGAAACTCGATCATTGCAGCGTAAGTCTCTGAAGGAAAAAGGAGCTCTTGTTCCCTTGTTTCAATTGATTCTAACACTTCTGGTCGCTGCTTGAGGATGTAAGTTAACATGTCTCCAAGTTTTGGGTACTTCAGACTGATATCATGACAGGTAGGTTGCCCATTATTGTTACCAGGGAACAGGCCTCCCAGTGCCATTTCTCTTCAAAGAAATTTTAGAAGAAAAAAGCAGAACAGACAATAAATTTACATTAGTGATGGAGACAATTGCCACTGTATGCATCCATAATGACGACAAAGACCAATATACAAGGCTAGCCAGAGAGAGTCTTATTTGTCCGAAGAACTTTGAAACACATGAAGAAAGCAAACGGCCAATATCATGCAGCACTGAAAGAGCATAAGCATAAAGAAACTTAAAACATCAACACTAGATCATCAACATCCACTAATTACACTGAAAATCTTACAAAGAAGACTCACAGGCACCGATAAAATGCATGTACTTGTTTGTACAAACTTGCAACAAATAAAGAAATGTCTAACACTCTACACCGAGCCATAACTCCTCCCTCTTAGATATACAAATACCACCCAAGAATTCCCAGCTAATTGAATGAAAAGCATTTTAGAATCTTTTATCATATATACACTTTGAAGATAATATGTCATCTACCTTATATCAAACTCAGAATCTGCAGCCCCAAGCATACATAGAAATCAACTTGGGCAGTGTTGCAAATCAAACAATGTAGTTGCCCAACTCACAGCACAGAAACGTACTTCCCTTTGTTCCTGATTAAAAGAAGGTACTCAATTTCCATATAAATTTTATACTCCTCCTGCTATGCATATTTACTCAAACAGTACAAAACCTGTTTAAAATTTTCCAACAGTAGTATCTCCAAATCCTTTAGCACAGTAATGGATGCATCCTGAGGAATGGAGCAAAAACAGTATCAGTGATCTCCCATAAAGGGAGATGCATCAAAAGAAATGAAAGGAAATAAGGCTGTCTATTAGGAAAAAAGTTCTCAAAACCGGAAAGGATGAATCTCTTCCTTCAAAACACATCATTAAGTTCTTTTCGTTTAGAATCTGAATACCCAAGAGCACATGACAACAGATTGATCCATGCCGTTAGAGGGGCTACTTTTCTCACTTATTGATTAAAGTCACTACTTAACCATATGCTGGAGGAGAAAACTAAGAGATAGACTCACCAAATCCAAAGCCAAATCAATATGCCACACTCAAAGAAAGATAATTGCAAGTAGAGATATTACAGGAAATTAAACTACAATTAATGCTTCCACCACCACCACGCATCACCATCACCACTATCAACAGACATTATAAGCAATTCCTCTTCCACCACTACCATTTCGGCTACTACACTATACGCCTTATTCCAATAAGGGGCTCGGCTGTATGAATTGTTTCATCCACTGTTTTCGATTCTGTATCATCCGTTGCCAGCTCCAAAGTGCTACATATCTCTCTTTTTCACCTCCTTCAATATATTATTTCGCATCACATAAATATACCTAAAAACGTCGTTATTAAAATCACAGTCAGTCTAGACTCCAACACAAGATCTAAAGCCAGTAATTCTTATTAGGTTGCACTAAATGCCCTATTGAAAAGCACAAAATAACACAATCTGGAGACAAATAAATGGTCATCCCAATTTATATTATAATACCCACCAATTGACTTTTTAAATTTGTAACACCGTGGAAACTGGGCTCTTGCTAAGGTTTGAGGTAATGATATGATTCTCCTCGTCATATATATCAAAAGCCAAACATGAAAAGTGTCAACAATCTACTTCATATTCAAATGACCTTGATTATAAATGCTTTGGCTTAGACCTATCAGTAATGAGATGTAGGACCAGCTATAATCGTTCAAAAAAATCAATCTTGAAGCACTAACATAAAATGATTTTATAGTTGGCGAAGAAATTTGAACTATTTAGAACTAAAGCGGACCAAATGACGCTCACCAATTGCCAAAGTGACCGGTTGGAACAAGCATTTGTCATGTGCTACCAGAAAGGGGTCTTCATCAATTATTATTTCATGCAACAGATCGAAGATCAATATTCATATCGTCACCCATATGGAGAGAGTATAGCTACTTTGTACGCAGCAGCAAGGGAGACAGTTGCTTCTTGAATCTCAAAACGGAGAGATGGTGCCTCCAGCTTCAATGCATCAAAAAGCCGAACAGCCATATCGACTTTATCCCTATGAGCAGGCCAAAAAGAGGATAATCCAACGGTAAAAAGCCTCAAGTTTCTTTTTTGTTTTTTCCTTTTAGGGGCGGGGGGAATATCGTCCTGTACCTGAAAAGCTGAGGCATTCGCTTTGCTAGCAACCCAATAGCTTTAAAAGCAAATGCTTTTGTGTCCATGGCATTAGTGTCTACATGAGCAAAAAAATAGGTATTCATGGACTAAATACTTTCAGGATCTTAATCTAAAAGATGACTGAAAGAAATACAATCAAGGGAACTCTGCTGCATGCTAACCTCACCTGATTCAGAACTTGAATAATCATCAACTGTCTTCAGAATTCCACTTAAGATTACACGGCCCATTAGATTCAACTGATCAAGCTTTGCCTGAGAAAAATATAATTTAATCAGCAAAAGGCATTGGACCACTAATTCTTTTTTCCAACAGTAGAATCGCAAGATAAACTGCTAATATCATAGTGGAAGTTGCTAATCATTTTAATATCAAGTTTAATTATAAAATGTATTAAGTTGTCTCTTAGACCATAAAGAGAGTTGTCTATAGTTTAATACTTCTCAAGCAAATAATCAGCACTGAGAAAAATGGCTAAAGTGACATCACTACATATACCTTCAGATAGTTTCTTAATGAAAGGAACAAACTCTATTGATATATGCATTCAGATATTTCATAGGTACAATTCACAAAAAACTAGAAGGGCCCTGTAAACACATTACTGTGCTTATTTGGGTTTCCACACTAAGAAGCTGAAAGTTAGTCTCTCCGTTAGATCAATGAACGGTGAGCAAGGACTTAATAGATTGGAATACAGAAATGCATGTTAAATGCAACTATAATGGTGTTCAATTATCATAAACTGAATTTCTAAAAAAAAAATTGCTAGACACTTAATACATGGATATCTAATCTCACATTGTATCTAAGAAGTCGATTCTAGATGCTTGGAATTATTAACATTTCGTTAGGAAGCACTATTTCCCTTTTTCTCTTTTCTTAGAGCCTTCGAGGGTGTGTTGAGTTTGGAAGAGATCGTCTTTAATTGAGGCAGAAGACCAGTTTAAAACTATAGCAATTAAATAGAATGCTTTAGGAAAATCCTGCACTCTACGTGTTGAGTGGAGTTTACCTTGAGAGGTTGAGCATAACATAGGAACTATGGTGAATGGCATCACCATTAGGCAATTTTACAATGACGTACCTAGATATTTCTTTCCAACTTCAAAGTAGGTTAACTATAAATTGAAATTAATGTATAGCCTTACATGCGTGCATACCCAAGAAGCGAACTGCATTCCCAACTGCTTCAATCTTTTGGTGGTACCCTGTCCTATAACATCATGATTTCAGATGTATCAGCATGAAAATATCAATTGGGATGCAAGATGGATCTATAGGTGAGGAAAAATATCAATTGGAGCATTGAGGTGTCAATTGAATTAGTAAGGGCAAAATGGGATTGAATTGAAGGGAAAACCAAGTCCAATTGAGAGAGAATTGTTGCAAATTCGTAACTGCCCCCATCCACCACTATTTTGGACCACTTCAAGGTTGCAAAGTGAAGTGTCTTGGTGGCTGAATTGCAGCCAAGGGACCCTAGCTTGGTGGACAAGTTAAAGGAGACAAACTTGTGGAAAATGAAGGCATGTGGCCCCCCAATCTCATCTCTTCCCTCTCCCTCTCCCTCAACCGTGTGACAGCCCCTTCCCCATCTCCATTGCCGCCATTTGAAGACTAGAAACCCAGTAGGAGAAGCCGCTGTCCACACTGCACGCCGTCGCCCTTCGCCGGAGCGCCATCTGCTCGTGCGAGCGCCACTTGCGTGCCGTCCGCCCCTTGCCACGCCTCACGCTGTCCAGCCGCCTCTGCCGTGCATCACAGCCCTTGGCCGAGCTCAATCGAAGACATGTTTCGCCATTCCTTCGTCGGTAAAGCCTCACCAAGGCTCGGTTTAGCCTTTTCACCTTTTCCTGAGCAATTCTCATGCTAACCGAGCTTGTTTTCCTTCTATTTCAACAAGAACAAAACAGAAACTTAGTGGGTTTCTGTGGTGCTATGAGGCCCCTTTTTAGGTGGTCCTGAGCCTCGGTTGCTTGGCCCGCCTTGAGGAAAGTCGAGCCCCGCAACATTCCCATCGTTTTGCACCGAACCGTTTGTTAAACTTGTGAGTTTTGCTCACTAAACCTCACTTAGTAGGCTAATGATGCTTAGGGGTTGATTAGATTTAATTAAATGCAATTAGGTGGATAGATTAGATTAGAGTAATTAAATTAGAGACTTATCAATGCATGTTAGGCAAATGGTTAGTGTAGTTAGTAAGGAAATAGGTCCTAGTATTTATTGAACGAATCAAGAAAATTTTTCAAGTCCGTTTTGGCGTCCAATTAGGCATTACAGGCCTAAATTGGATTTATTGTCTTTATTTAATAATTTCCGTAATTATTTAATTAATTAATTATTTTCCAAAAATTAGGCTAGGATAGCCAACGACTGTAATTTTATGCTAATTATTGTGGTGCAGTCTGTTTATTTATTTGAGTGCTAAATCGTGATGAATTAATTCAATTCTGATTTTAGGATTTTATTCCTAAATTAATTAATTTTGGTAATTGATTGAAAAATTACCGGGTGTCGGTTTACAACGCCAAAAATATATAATGGGCTGTTGAAACTGGTGGGATATTCGTAAAGATGAAATTATTATATTTTGGCTAAGGCCGATCGTGTTCCCACACACGGCTATTTTTATCGGGTATGATAAAAATGAGAAGTTGACTATATGTCTGAATTGGTATACTATATTGGCCTAGGGGCCTTATATTATCAGCTTTGGGCGAGCACATAAAGAGTATACCATATGATCAGCTTTGGGTGAATGTATTATTAGCTTTGGGCGAGTATATATAATATACTCTGATGGCCTATGAACCCTAATCAATCAGCTTTGGGCGAGCATATATACAGTATACTATATTATCAACTTTGAGCAAGCTATACTATCTATTTTCAGCTTTGGAGGAACATTCCTCGACTAAGGTCGGACTTCATAGATAGTATTAAATATACTGAACATGGGAAGGTCGTGATGACATGTAATCGACTAGTCGATTGATCAATGATTTGATCTGATGCCGTGAATTGATGTGTTTCCTGTACCTCTGATATATATTGACCTGTAGGAAGGAACTAAGGCTAAAGTAAGTCCTCTGACTCGTGCTGTGCTTAAGCAGCCCTAAGGTGTATTAGCTTCCTAATTGAGTCTTAGGGGATAGAATTTGCTGAGACATAGTCTCATCCCGATTGTGGAACAACATTTCAGGTCCCTAGATGGTAGCACCTCCACCTCCTCATCCTCCCATGCATTTTGGTATACCTAAAGAGATCACCGAGATAGGGTACCACTTTCCGATACACCCTCACCCAGAAGGACTAGAGTACGTTTTGATAAAGTCTAGTGTCTAGGTCGACTTGGGCAAAGACGCCTTGGTGCCCCACAAGTATAGATCGTGGTATCGTCACTACCATGATGGGTGAAGAGAGGGTCCCGTATCGAAGGGTGATGTGCCTCTATTTGTCTTAGAGGCAGCATTCGAAGAAGGGATTGCGGATCCTAAGGACGAAGTGGTGACCAATGCCAAAGACCCTAAGCTCAAGAGTGAACCTAATACTCCAGTGCACTCGGTTGTGGATTCCACTGGGAGCGATGTGGAAGGAAAGATAGTTGAGGATGAGGAGTACCCAGATGAGAAGCCAAATGAGGAGCTTGAAGAGAACCCTGAAGAAGAAACTGAAAAGGAGTCGGAAGAGGACCCCGAGGATGACTCGGAGTATGATCCTGGCAAGGACTGAGGCCCCACTCCTGTCTGATAACTTGTTTCTGTTAAACCTGTTTGAGTAGAAACCGACTTCTAGTGTGGCTTGTATATATATATGACTGAGTTGTTATATATGTATACAAATGTATTGATTTTTAAGTTCGAGTTTTTAGTCCTACTTTCCTATCCCATTATTTTATTATTTGGGGATTATTTTATCTGCTTCCAGATATGTATATTAAAATGGATGGGTCGGCGATGTGTCCTAGGACATCGCTATTAATTGACCAAATGAGGGATGGACGCGCACTCGAGAATTGGGGTGTGACAAGTAATCAAATATAGGTCGATTTGATGGAATGACGTAATTAAATTGTGGATGATTCCACATAATTGCAAAATTCGCGTCGAATGGTACTAACCCAAATTTCTGTCGATTCTATACCCGGTACCCGTAATTGAAACCTTGAGATTTATACGACAACCGAGAGTCACTGATGAGTTGAATATGCACAAACATAGATTGAAAATTATCAACCACGAGTCAAATGCGATAAAATTCCTGAAAGCTATTCGGTAGGTTGGGTCACGCTAAAATCGTGTCCGGTTGATTTAACTATGAAATTGAACTCGGTTTCGGGATCGAAGGTTCGAATGTGTCATGATTTATTTTTAGGAACTCGTCTCATCTTTTGGGAAAATTCCATCAAGCTCGGAATTTTGGCGGAAAAATTGAATTTGGCAAATTAAAATGGTGGACATTCGGATGGCCACTTCTATGTGGATTTTTGGTCTTCAAAAAGGATTAATTGGTGAAAGATATGCAAGGAAATTCGTATGGGTAGCCCCCTTGGCATTTTTTTCCATCAAATTGAAGTTGTTTGTGAAGAATTGAGAAGTAAATAGGTGAAAATTCGTATGGCTGCTAAAGGAAGGCTTTTTGGCCTTCAATTTGAGTTGTTTTGTGAAGTTTTGAAGGGAAATTAGCTTGTGAGAGAAGCCTCGATAGCAAAGGCAGAAGACTTTGGTGCCAAATTACTCAAGTGGCTAGATATTTTGTGTGGCTTCCTATTGGCCAGCTGATTGACTTGCATGGCTCCTTGTCCTCTCTTGTTTCCCCTCCCTCCTTGCCTTATATGACCAACACTCCTCGCTGCTGCTTCCTTTTGCTTTCTTCTTATTCCTTAGCACTTCTTCTCCATTTTCATTTTATTTCCTTGCTGCAACTTAGAGCCAATCCAGCCCGTGCCCCCCAGTAATCGTCCCATAGCCATCCAAGTTGCTCGCCTACCTACAACCTGCGAGCCTGGTCCCCTGTGCCCAGCCAGTCGCATCGTAGCCTCGAAGCCAAACCGTTTGGCCGACCACCTGTCGCAACCGTGGTTGTGCCTGAGCCAGTCATCCACCGTCCTTGCTCGCGCCAGCAGCCAGCCCGAGCCATTTCGCTACCGTCCCTCCCCGCACCTACCCTCGGTCCAACCCCTTTGCAGAACCGAAGCTTAGCTTTAGTTGAGCTATGTTGGGTTATTTTCAGCCTCTTCCAAGCCTCCCTTTGAGCCGCCGTAGGCATAGAATCTCACCGTTGTCGTGCCGTCGTCTCCGTGAACCCGTTATCTTGCTAATCCGGTGAGTTAGCATCCTAATCTCTGATTAGGGGATTAATTACACTTAGTAGGATTAGTTTAAGTTGATTAATGATTAGTGGTAGTTAGTTCATGTAACTAGATTAGTTAGGATTGGTTAGTTAGGCCAATTAGTTAGTTAGGTGATTAGTTAGGCTATTTAGTTAGTTTAATTAGATAATGTAGTTAGTTTAGTAAGTTAGTTTAATTAGCTTAAGTAGATTAGCCCGGTTAACTTATGTAGATTAATTAAGTAGTTTAATTTAAATAATGTGTAATTTATTTAATTAATTTTTAATTAGCGTAAATTGTATCGGGATAGCCGATTATCAGAATTTTACGCCGATCGTCATGGTTGAATTGATTTGTGAAATTGAGTGCTAAATTATGCAATTGAGTACTTGGTGATGATTTTTATTATTATTGCAAAAATAAAATTTTATGTTATTTAATTAGAAAAATATTGGGTGTCGGTTTTTGACGCCAAAAATATTTTATGTATTATATAAAGTCGTGAAATTTCCAAAAGAGAGTATATCACGTTTTATGGTCGATTTGATCGTGTAACCAAATATTATTATTTTACCGGGTATTTTTAATATGAAAAAATAAGCCAAGTACATTATTTGAAATGGAAGTATTTGAGTGCAAAGCACGATATTCATAGCCAAATATGGATGTGCGTGTGGCCACTATCAAAACCCGTCACCCAGCGGGAGTTTAGGGATGATGCCCGATTTTATCAGATGCCCGGCGGGGGTCCAGAAGTTGGTCGTAGTGGAGGCTGGACCGCTGCCCCTTTTTGGGATGTCGTCTAGGCGAGGGTTCTAGAAGTTGCCATGCTTGATGGGGTGAGACGATGCCCGTTATGCCGGATGACCGTCGACTGGGGAGTTGGCCATGGTCGATGGGCCGTAAGAACTATAACATACATGAGTGGATGAGATAGCTGCACCTGATGATGGGGCAAAATTGGATGGCATGGTATGGGACATGTCATAACGGTTTTACCTTATAATTGGGACTTGTGTGATTGGTTGTGATAAAATGATATGTTCTAGTTGTTGAGTACGATTGCTGCGTTTATAAGTGTATATGTGATGCACTGATGTGCAAGGATGCGCCCAAGCAAGGTAAGTTTTGGATGTTGCATGTTTAAGGCCGCCTCTGAGTGTAGACTCGCTGAGATTTATCTCATCTCGTTGTAGTTTTAATATTTTCAGGTACCTAAATAGAGGTACGCCATGTTCGTTTTGGGGTCCCACAGGAGGTAGACTTTAAGCACTCATATTTTCCTATTCTCGGGACCAACCTAACGCGTAAGTTAGTTGAGTCCACTATCTAGGTCGATGAGGGTCTGTCACTAGGTACCCCATCGCTTCAGAGTGTGGTTCATTAACTATCCTAACGGGGCTCAAGAGGGTCCCATGCATGGTTTTGATGGGCCTCCCGTCAAGATCGGGGAGTGGGAAATAGGGCATCCTATGGATATCAACATGCCTGGTGGTGTTGTAGAGGACCCGGAGCCTGAGGCTGGAGGGCTCGGAGCTTAGGTGGCTCGGTAGTTCTTTTTGAACTAGACTTACGTGTATAGACCTGTGAGATTGACTTAGCATATATGTAAAGTGTGTTTTATGAAAAAGGCATAGCATGTGTTTTTATTATCCCTGTGTTGGTTATTGTCTAGGGTTTATTAATACGCTTTCGCATGTGCATAAAATGAATGGGTTGGCGATGCGTCCTAGAATGTCGCAATTCGATTGACCGCCGAGGGATGTTTGTGCGCTTGAGGTTCGGGGCATGACATCCCTGCCCGAAGTGGTATCAGAGTTGGTTAGTGTCTGAAGTGATGAGGTGCGATGAATTACAGGATAGTTAGTTGGAAATGCTTTTTTCTTATGTAGATGCATGTGATTGATTAGCTTATTGGTAAATTGTTTTGTGTGGATCGCTCAGTTTTCTAATTCTGTGTGGAATTGGAAAGTAGGTTCTATAAAGAGTCTACATTATGAGTAATTAGGAGCAAATGACTCCTAGAAAGAGGATAGTGGCATTTGTCACTCGGGGTAGGACGCCGACTAAGGTTGGTACTCAAGGGAGAGTGCTGGCTCAAGTCAGCTCAAGTGTAAGAGTACCGCCACAAGCCGGTACTAGTGTAGTAGCACCTGGTGATCCTAGAATTGATAGGATCGTGCAGCGCTCCAGACTTTGAGAAATTTGATGGGGCAACAGGCCCATAATCAAACTGCTGCCACCACCGCTACCGCCATTGTTGCCGTAGCTGCACCTGCTAAAGTCCTGCCTAGGAATGTGATCGGGGAGCGACCGATGCAGAAGTTAGTTGAGTTGTTTCTGAAGCTTAACCCGCCAAGGTTCTCAAGAGCAGGCAATCTCAAGGTGTAACCCTCTAGAGCCAAGAATTAGAGAAGGCCTTCACACTACTGAGGTGCACAGAGGAAGATAAGGTAGTCATTGCGGTCTACTAATTGCAGGGAAATGCAAGCACCTGGTGGAGGGCCACCGGAGGAAGAGTGTTTCTTGAAGGCGTGGTTCCAGTGTGGAATGCCTTCGTCGAAGTCTTTAATGGCAAGTACTTCTCTGACTGTGCCAGAGAATAGAAGATGGCAGATTTCTAGCGCCTTCATCATGGTCTAATGTCTGTAGACTAGTACGAGGCGAAGTTTGCCGAGCTGTCCCAGTGCGTCCCCAGGCTGATTGAGGATAAAGTAGATAGAGCAAGGAGATTCCGAGGCGGACTGAGACCGGAGATAAAGGATCCACTGGTGCCGTTTAATGTGAAGGATTACAGCGACCTGTATGAAAGCGCATAGCTAATCAAGAAGAATTTGAATGAATGAGCTACCGCATTTGGGTCGCAGTTCGGGTCAAACGGAGATGGCAACTAGTTCGGGAAGAAAATGATGTATGGAGGAAGATATCCTATTCCACCTGACAAAAAGGGTGGGATTGGAAAGTCAACACATAACCCAAACAACGTGTGTCAAATTTGTAGAAGCAAGCATGGACCAATCCCGTGTCCGGGTATAACGGGAGTGTGTTACGGATGTGGTCAACATGGCCACCAGGTGAAGGACTATCCACATAGGTCCAGGGGAGCGCAGATGCCACTACTGTAGATAGGGCATTACCGAAATGGGTGACCTCCTAGGAAAGCCTGTCTATGTGCTAGAGGATAAAACCGTGAGGCTCAGTATGGGACAAGTCAAAGCGGACAATATCTCTGGGAATTAGTCCCTATAGAAGTGGGACCCCTCCAGTAGATGTGTAGCTCGAGGACGAACTGGGCGAAAGCTGGTGGACATGTAACGATCCGGTCCGACGAGGGCAGGGAGTGATCGTTGAGGCTAAAAGGCCTAGACAAAGAGCGGCTCCTGGTAGGCTTCTAGGATGGCGAATGGGGCAAGAATGAACCGAGCTATGCACCAAGCAGGAAGAGCAGTGTTTCTGGGATAATTTTATTAGAGTGGCGCAACGGAAATATGGTTAAATTTGTAGAACTTCGGTTTGTTGAATGAGGATGTAGAAAGGAGAATCACTAGTTAGAGTTGTACTTGACTATTTTGCTTATGTATAATTTTGATGTCATATATGAAAAGGATTGGCTCAAGGAGCACCTTGTTGTAGTGGATCGTTGTTATGTAGTAGTCTAGTTTAACCCGTTAGCGAGCAAAAGTTTTAAATTTATCGAAAGTCAAGAAGGACCCTTGATCCCTTCAATCTCGTCGCTTGAGGCAACTCGTTTATTAGATGTGGGTTGTCAAGGTTAGTTGGCAACCGTAATGGATACGACAGTTGAGGAGCTAAAGATGGAGAATGTTGCCATGGTATAGAAGTTTTTTGACGTGTTTTTTGAGGAATTACCTGGTCTGCCCCCAAAAAGGGGGATCGAGTTTGTAGTTGAGTTGGCTCCGTCCCCTGGGACGGAGCCAATCTCTAAGACTCATTATCGTATGGCATTGTCAGAAATGAAGGAACTAAAGGTGCAGATGCAAGAGTTGGTGGACAAAGGATTTATACGTCCTAGTACATCACCTTGGGGAGCACCAGTTCTGTTCGTGAGGAAGAAAGATGGGTCGTTGCGCCTTTGCATCGACTATTGGCAACTCAACCAAGTGACAATCAAGAACAAGTATCTGTTACTAAGGATTGATGATTTGTTTGATTAGTTACAAGGAGCATCGATATTCTTTAAGGTCGACCTGAGGACGCGTTATCATCGATTGAGGATTAAGAAAGAGTTGAACAAGAGACAGCGTCGTTGGATGGAACTTCTTAAGGACTATGATTGCGACATTCTGTATCATCTCGGAAAAGCCAACAAGGTCGCTAATGTGTTGAGTCGAAAGTCTCAGATTGCGTAGATGAGGGTTCAGGAATGGATCTTACTCGAAGGAGCTCGAGATTTGATTTTTAAATTTGAGGTAGGCCACCTTTCAAATCTTATGACCACTCTCAGAATTGAACCAGAAGTGCAAATAAGAATCAAGACATTGCAGTTGACAAATCTTGAGATCCAAAAAATTCTGCAAGAAGATGCAGATAAGAGAAAGGTTGATTTTCAAGTTGCTGATGACGGAACACTAAAGTTTCGTGGACGATTGTGTGTACTAGGCGATGCAGAGCTTAAGAAGGAGATCTTGTCAGAAGCTCATTGTAGCAGTTACAGTATTCATCCGGCAGTACGAAAATGTATCAGAATCTGCGTCAACACTTTTGGTGGACTAGTATGAAGGCGGATATTGCTAGACATGCCGCCAAGTATCTAACGTGTCAGTAAATGAAGGCACAACATTGCAAGCCGAGAGGATTGTTACAACCTCTCAAGATCCTCGAGTGGAAATAGGAACACATCACAACGGAATTTGTGATGGGGTTACCAAGGAGTTAGCGAGGTAATGATTCCATATGGGCTGTGGTTGACAGATTGATGAAGTTTGCTCACTTCATCACCGTACGAAAGGACTATGCATTGGACAGATATGCTGAGTTGTATGTGCGACAAATAGTTCATCTACATGGAGTTCCAGTAATGAGTACGTTTGATCGAGACTCGAAGTTCACAGTAGCCTTCTGGAAAAGTTTACAGACTGTCTTGGGAAGGAAGTTGCAGTACAATGCGGCCTATCATCCGCAGACGGATGATCAATCTGAGAGGACGATTCAAACCCTCAAGGATATGCTGCGAGCTTGCGTGCTAGACTTCAAAGGAAGCTGGGAGGAATAGATTCATCTAGTTGAGTTCACCTACAACAACAGTTATCAGCAGAGCATCTAGATGGCATCGTTTCAATTCCTCATTGCCGTCACCGTGAACCCGTTTTCTCGCTAATCCATTAGTTAGCATCCTAATATCTAATTAGGAGGTTAATTACACTTACTAGGATTAGTTTAAGTTAATTAATGATTAGTGGTAGTTAGTTCATGTAACTAGATTAGTTAGGATTGGTTAGGATTGGTTAGTTAGGCCAATTAGTTAGTTAGGTGATTAGTTAGGGTATTTAGTTAGTTTAATTAGATAATGTAGTTAGTTTAGTAAATTAGTTTGATTAGCTTAAGTAGATTAGCCTGGTTAGCTTATGTAGATTAATTTAAATAATTTACAATTTATTTAATTAATTTTTAATTAGCGTAAATTGTATCGAGATAGCCGGATATTAGAATTTTACGCCGATCGTCATGGTTGAATTGATTTGTGAAATTGAGTACTAAATTATGCAATTGAGTGCTTAGTGATGATTTTTTATTATTATTGCAAAAATACAATTTTATGTTATTTAATTAGGAAAATACTGGGTGTCAATTTTTTATGCTAAAAATATTTTATGTACTATATAAAATCGTGGAATTTTGAAAAGAGAGTATCACGTTTTATGGTTCGATTTGATCGTGTGACCACGCACAATTATTTTACTGGGTATTTTTAATATGAAAAAAATATGTCAAGTCCATTATTTGAAATGGAAGTATTTGAGTGCAAAGTACAATATTCTTGGCCAAATATGGATGTGCATGTGGTCACTATCGGTACCCATCACCCAGCGGGAGTTTAGGGACAATGCTCGATTTTATCGAATACCCGGCAGGGGTCTAGAAACCGGTTGCAGTGGAGGCTGGACCGTTGCCCCTTTTTGAGATGCCATCTAGGCAGGGGTCTAGAAACCGGTCGCAATGGAGGCTGGACCGTTGCCCCTTTTTGAGATGCCATCTAGGCGGGGGTTCTAGATGTTGCCGTGCTCGATGGGGCGAGACGATACCTAATTATGCCAGATGACCGTCGACTGGGGAGTTGGCCATGGCCAATGGGCTGTAAAAATTGGAACATACAAGAGTGGATGAGATAGACGCGCCTGATTATGAGGCAAAATTGTATGGCACGATATGGGACGTGTCATAACGATTTTACCTTATAATCGGGACTCGTATGATTGGTTGTGATGAAATGATATGTTCCAGTTGTTGAGTACGCTTGTTGCATTTATAAGTGTATATGTGATGCACTAATGTGCAGGGACTTGCCCAAGCAAGGTAAGTTCTGGATGTTGCATGTTTAAGGCTGCCTCTTGGTGAATTTGCTTCCTAATTGGGGTTTAGGATGTAGACTCGCTGATATATAACACCCTGTTGTGGTTTAAATATTTTCAGGTTCCTAGATGGAGGTACGCCACGTTCGTTTTGGGGTCTTGCAGGATGTAGACTTTAAGCACTCCTATTTCCCTATTCTCGGGACCAACTTGACCTGTAAGTTAGTTGAGTCCACTATCTGGGTCGATGAGGGTCTCTGTCACTAAGTACCCCATCGCTTCAGAGCATGGTTCATTAACTATCCTAACGGGGCTTGGGAGGATCTCATGCAGGGTTTTGATGGGCCTCCCGTCGGGACCGGGGAGTGGGAAATAGGGCATCTTATGGATGTCGACATCCTTGATGGTGTCGTGGAGGACCCGGATCCCGAGGCTAGAGGGCCCGGAGCTTAGGTGGCTTAGTAGTTCTTTTTGAACCAAACTTACGTGTATAGACTTGTGAGATTGACTTAGCATGTATATAAAGCGTGTTTTATGAAAGAGGCATAGCATGTGTTTTTACTATCCCCTGTGTTGGTTGTTGTCTGGGGTTTATTAATACGCTTCTACATGTGCATAAAACAAATGAGTCAGCGACGCGTCCTGAGACGTCGCAATTTGATCGACTACCAAGGGATGTTCGCGTGCTCGGGATTCGGGGCGTGATAGATTTTATTCACATGACACGTCCTTTTACAAAACAAGTTGTGCTTGTCAATTAAATCACACAAAGCCACGCAGATAACTATAATTTCAGGGTATAAAGGGACATATACTTCACACCTGTAACGAGGTGGCAAGAGTTAACATATAAATTGACGAATCTACTACAGCTTGTGGCTTTGAACATCATCATGTATCAGTCAAAGGGATAGAATATTCAACGAGGGCCCTACCACAGAAAACTGGCCAGATCCCAGACTAGAACACATATTTTGGCACAACAGGAACCTAAAAAGAATTTCTTAATGGACAGCCAAGACATCTCCCATCTGCACCCCACCGAAGTATTCTCATCAAACACGCATTCATTTTGTGCATGTGTTGGTACTTGATCACGATGCATATCACCCCATAGACCATAATCAGCCTTATTTCTCGTCCATATTCTGAAATGACATTTCCCAATAACACAAATGCTAGCGCACTCCTTTCCATCTTGCTCTTACATTGTGGGTAGCATTTTCATGCATCCTTCTGTTACATTATAAAATAGAACCAGATATACGATAAGACCAATAGCAGGCACTTTCCTCTCAACCTTCTCACCACTGCTACATATAAATCTCACTACAACTTGCATTTCGTCCACACTCTTATATTGCTTCATCTTACTTTGCTACTTCTCAGACGAGTAGTTAGTCTCATGAGTCTCCAAATATGGCTTATTTGCTAAATTATCATAAGGGAAAGTTCTAGTCCATTTTGTAAGATAGACTGAAGGAGGAGGGTTTTGAAAAAGCCCTGAGTACCGTATATGCACTCAAATATGCACTGCAAAGTTGATGGGAAACTGTTTGCTGCAGTAATTGACTGACAAAAGACAGACATCAATCTTGCTTTTAAGGCTGAATTGGCAGGAGCGATTTAGAATCTGGTGCAACAGTATCAGCTCCACTAGAACCTGCGCAACATGCGAATAATACAGCATTAAGGAGATATGAGGCATAATGGAAAAACGAAAATGACTGATGTTTACTTCTTAATAGCAGCAATAAATTTAACCTGATCTCCTTCATGAGTGTTGTAGAAATAGGGGACCACCTCATCCTATCTAACATCTAAATGTTCTAAAACTCCCTCTCACACGTGAATTGGGATTAGATTAAAAGACCATAGTGCAGAGATTGACCAAGAACTCAAATGTAGATAAGGGGCCACAGAGAATTAACAAAGGACTTCTCACTCTCATTTCTTTTAGGCATTGTGAGTATAGTGCCAACTTATAAAAGCTTAGCAATTGGATGAAAGTGCAATCGTGGTATATAAACTTTGCAAACTCTCTGTAATTTTGTATTGGTGTGGTACCTCTGGGTTACCGTTCTCATAAACTTTTCTGATTATTCTTTAACAAAGAGTATTGATAAGGGCCATGCAAATTTCGCTTAAATAATTATTTACTTACAAAATGGTTCTTGAGATCGGAATTTCAAAATACTAGCATCATTGTGTCTTTAATGACTGCACAAATTCATTGGCCATAAAAGTTTCATACTTCCCTCATGAACTTTTATATATTTTCTTTAGAAAAAAAAAGTGCCAGAAATAAGGATAATGTCCATTTCCCTTGAATAATAAAGTGAACTGAAGATGCTAGCATCGTTGTACCTTTACCAGCATCATTTAATGTCCATGACAGCACGATCTGATTGGCCAAAATAATTTTATGGACTGTCTCAAATGGTTCTTCAAATGACAATCTCTTTTTTTTCCTGGTTATAGTTTCAGAAAAGTTTATATGTCTCACATGGTGTTGCTGTTATAACAGCGTCATCTAAATGAATGTTTTTCTTGAATGACAGTCTTAATTCCAGCAACTTGCCACAAAAAAAAAGGTCTCCAGAAGTTGCTGAAAGAGATATTTAGCATAATAAAAGGCTCATATTAGTAAACTGAAACTTATCCTGCCACTAAGAACATGAGAACGAAAATTTGGCATGCAATACCTACAACATTGAAATATTAGTCTCCTTTGTATAATTTTCTTTGAAGTGGCAGGCAGTACATTCAGTAATTATATGATCTTGATCCTTCATAGATTGGCAAGCTTGAAAAAGAGGATTCTATCAACAACTTTGTGAGGGAAAAAAAGAAGAATTATAGCCCCATGAACCTCAAAATGCTACAAGAAAAATAACTCAAATCTCCAGAAACTTTTTCCTTCAAAGAAACGATGAGGCAATCTCACTCATAGATGGAGAAACTGACTTTACAATTAAATATTATAGACTACTGGCCTGGCAGTTATAATCTTCAATGAAAGATGTCACATACAATCATCATTTTATTTTGCCCACATCATATCACATGCTCTATATACATGAGATGCATCATAGAAATAAGGTAAAAAGCCATCGATATCCATGAAGGCAACAAAAATCATTAGTTAGAGTGATTGTTCTCCTCCGTCTTCCCTTTTTATAAAAACTTCTCCAAACAGACATGTAAGAGAATGAATTCATCTATGCCAAGCAAAAAACCTAAAGGATTAATTTTCAATAAAAGACTCATTTTGGTCCATACCATTGAATAGTAGAAATAGTCTCTTTATAAGCAGTAGATCATCAAAATTTGCATCAGAAGCCTTCTTCTTTAAAAGCACATCGCCTCTCACTGCAACAGCTTCTTGACTGGTACAAATCCAAAATCAATCAACAATGAGATTCTATACGTGCACATCCATCCATAGGACAGGCAAGAAAGCAAATATCATACTACAATGCCAAGATACCTGTCAACAGAAGCAGCGAGATAGAGCGGATAAACAACTTCAAGGGCAAGTTCCATAGCTTCAATTACATTTAAAATGCCCAACTGCTCTGGAAAAAAAAAAGGATTAATGCCAAAAAAAACTCCAAACTAATATACATGTGACAAATTTACTAGAAAACTAATTTTTTGACCACAAAAAATCTCAAACTAGTACACTAATGATAATTTACCCAAACAAATTTTTTGATCACAAAAACCCCAAATTGATACATTTGTAACAAATTTACCCTTTATTAGTTTCTGTTAAATTGGATTAATATCATGAAAAAACTACAAACTAGTATACATGTAACAAATGGAGGATAATACCCAAATTGGTATACCAATCAACTGCCATCATCATCCAACTCAGCAATTTGATGATAAAATTTAATAAATGATAAATTTATCATAGGTGTACCGGTTTGGAGTTTTTATGGTAAAACCATTAGTTTAAGGTAAATTTATTACGGCTATGCCAGTTTGAGGTTTTTCATTATATTAACAAAACAAAAAAAAAAAGTTAGAATTGATTGAGAACCTTAGATTTTATTTTTTTTTTTTTGGTCAAAAGAAATCCTAGATATTAGAAGAATAATATTGTAGTTGGTGGTGGCATAGGCAATGCTGAAAATCCAGGCAATGCTTTATTGCTAAAATCCACCTTTCTCATCATCATATTTGCTTTATTGCTAAGATGACTCCAAGGAAAGGGACCTTTTCATCGGGCCAAAAGCTTGTAATCGTTTTCTAAGGTCAATTGATGTTTCCCAGCAATACGGTCGGGGAGGAGGGAGCTTGAGCAATTGAAGCCCTTGTTTATAAGGCTTGGGGGAGCTTCCTCCACTGTAAAGGAAAAATAACTCCTTGGTAAAAATTTGGAAAAGCATCTCACACGATGTAATGTAATGCTCGGTGAGGTAATATACAAACCCTTGAGAAGATGGTCGATACAAGATATTATGAAGGCAAAATTCAATGAAACCTTCCTTGTCCTGAGAAATATTTACAGCTTTATACATCGCAGCAACTTCTGTATTGACTCTATTTGATGAGTGGCATTCACCGATCACCTGAAAACATTCAACCATGTAGAAGTACACAATCAAGAAACTTCTTATTGACATTAAGCAGTACATTGAACACATCATACTGAACATAAGGAAAACAACGAAAGAAAGAGAGGATGAAAATACATCACTAGGATCAGCAAGACAACAGGTCAGAATGAACCTAGGATTGGTTTTGCACGACCATTTACAAGGACTCTAAAAGACCCAGCCTTAAAGCTTGGAGGTAATTGCCAAACGTGGAGTTGGTCCTCTCCAAATTATCATCAGCCAAGCAAAAGATTCTCAATCAACGTGATATAGTACAGACACTTTATTATTATTTATATCTTTCATCCAAGAAAGTAAATAATGCATGTAGTGGTAAAGATGTCATAGTATGGCTCATTTACAAAGATGTTTTCAACACGTTCTTCTTGCCAATAGACATCAAGACATAGAATGTGGAAGAAACAATAACATTAATCGATGTAAGAACACTCAAAACTAGAAGTAGCACCAAGTAATGTGCTGAATAGTCTATAGAACTTTCCATGCTAGAGGAATAAAGAATCTTCAAACGAACCTTTGCAGCAATTCTTTGAACCCTCTCTTGATGCTGATGAGGAAGCTCTGAAACTTTGGCTGCAAGAATAGGTGCCATCATTTCTTTCTCCTGCAAAAAAAAAAAAAAAAACAATTGTATCAGATTCACACAAAAGATTTCTAGACAGGCAAGTTCAAGATAACAGCCTTTCACTTCCCAAAGAGACTTCAGATACTATAGAACAATGACAAACCTTCACATCAGTGCGTTCAATAGCCATCTCAATATACACAATGCAGAAGTTTTTGACAATTGATACAGCATTAGCTTCTGTGTATATTCTCCATAAATCTGACAAAGGCAGACCAATTCCAGGTTGATGTTTCACTCTTTTATTAACATGGCTCAGGATTTCAACAACCTGTACCAAAAGATGAATCAATCTGGTCATCTCAAATGAAATGATCTAACAAGGATAAAACTGCATATGTATGAAGTAACGAAAAACGAATTCAGTTCAGCATGCGAACACTTGTGTAAATCAAAAACAGTTAGAAGACACTGGAAGAGACATGACAAATGAGGAATGAGGCCAACATGGATTCATAAGGTGACAAGAGTATCTTTCCATCAATACAATGTTGCATTTTGACAAGTAAATTTGATGAAGTACCTACCGTTCATATTGTTGGGAATTCTTCAATATGTGAACTCTAAAAAAGACCAAGAGAATAACAACCACCGTAACAGAAATCAAAGATGGTGGTAAAAGGAAAAAAAACAAAAAACAAAAATTCTACAACATTATCTATCATTGAATCTTGTATTCTATATTATGAGGAGTCTTTGAAACAGAAGGATTAGAAGTCTTTCAGTCGAAGTCTGATATCACTTCAAAGTAGCATAATGTACGAGTTTGCAGAAACAGAAAAACTGTAGAAGTCCTGAATTTCATGAATTCAGCCTTGTCCTACACAGTTTACGCAAAGCACGAATGGCAACCATTCACAAGGGATTAATTCTAACTAGTATTGAACCCAGTGGAATTGACTTAGTAGTTTGAGGAATGAACACATTTGTGGTTTAGGTGCATACATTCGACACGAATTTGCAACTAGCCTCATTTGTCAGCATCACCCTAGCTGTTGCTATTGTTATATATGGTTTATGAGGTCAGTGGAGTATTTCATAGCACAATCACTTATCTAAGATAGGTTAGATACATCCGACCAAAAAAAAAAGATGGTTAAATACTATATTCATATTAGACGGTTGCTTAGCCTAGTACAATACAAGTTAGAGAGTGACTCAAGACAAACAACATTCCCAATTAAAACCCCTTCTTTCTATTCATTTATTCTTCTTCTTGATTAGTTGGATAGGTTCTTATACATAAAGCAAAGGTAACCAAAAATCTTACCACACGAAGTAGTTACAAACAGCACAGATGCTTAGAAGATTTAAATCTGTAGAACTTAATGACAGAAAAGATGCCATACAAAGCATTACACAAGAGCAGCTACAGCCCAACGCGCCCACTCAAAAGGAGAGAAGAAGAAATACACCCATATTCTAAAGTTTGGTAAATTAATCCCAATGGTGCATGGGAAGAACTGCAATGTCCATGACAATACTTTTCATTTGCAATGAGCACCCCCGCCCCCAAAAAAGTGGGGAAAAAGCATGGTGATACTAGTAATGTCACCCATGAAGTGTCAAAATTCCCCACCAAAAAAAAAAAAAAAAAAAAGGCCTTTAGGCCCATGTGGCCCAGGCACGACTCATGGGCCGTCAAGCCCATGATGAGATCTAGTCAAGTGGGACATAGAAATGGTTGAGAAGCGCAAACAGGGACCATGGAGGTGGTCGCAATGGCTTTTATGGTGGCAATGGTGGCGATGGGGGTTCAAGGGCTGTCGTGTGACAAGGAAGTGACTTCCAAGAAATATTGATGATGTTAGTGGTAGCATTGGATCTGGAACGAGAGGTTGAGGTGGCAAAATCATTAGTGCTCAAGCAGGTGGTCACGTTGGATCCGGAGGTGTGGCGATGGGATTGCAGCGGTTGTCATTTTGAAGTGGTCACGTCGAATTTTAGGTCGTGACAGCGACAAGAGGAATGGACAAACATATTACCGCAAACCTCGAGAATTTTAACACTAACAGAGGGATATAAAGAAAATGAAAATAATTATAAAATAATATGTCAAACTGTGAGATGGTATTTGCACGAGTGAATTATATTCAAGCACCCAACAAAAATCTACCACATCACTTTATGACTTAATAATTTTGTAAATTGGTCTTTCTTTATTCAGCATTATTCCTTTTAGAGTCATGTGTTAATAATATCTACGGTAATTCAACCAAATTTATTGCTTAAATTTAAAATCGCTATTCACAGATTTTCACTTTCACTTATCCTAATTACTTTTTCTTCATAAATAATAATAAAATTTTATAAAAGATAAACGATTTACCACATTAGGTATATACTTAGGATCAAATAGAACTAATAAAAACTTGGGATAAGTGTATTGCAGGTTATAAAATTTCAAAAAATGCAATTAAGTTATAAGACTTATTACAAAAGTACAATTTAGGCTTAAAACTATAAAAAAATGTAATCAAATCCTAAAGTTTGTCAAGTTGGCTCAATCAAGACGGAACAAGTCTTAAAATTTGTCAAATTGATTCTATCAAGTAGAAATCAAGTCCTAAAACTTGTTAAATTGGTTTAATCAAGTTTTTCCGTTGATTGTATTTTTTGAAAATTTTAGAACTCGATTATACTTTTATAATAAATTTTAAGACTTCCAATGCACTTATCTCTAAAGACTAGAGGGAACCTAATCAACGAAAGAGTAGAGCAACAACTCCAAAAGTACTCTAACAGAGCAATTACAGACGAAACTTGCGACTCTCTAATCCATTGAAAACCCTTTTTGTTGCGAAGCGCACCAGGAAAATGGGAGAAGCCTTCATCGATACGTTCAACTGTAAAATGTTTTCTGTGCCAACTGACCAAAGCTAAACGCCATTGAGCCACTCCATTCCTAGGCCTCACAAAACAATATCGGCCACTTTCGGTATCTAAGGACGAGTTCTTGGCAGTTCCAATACCCCGCAAGCACGCACGCACGCACGCACGCACGGAGAAGTTTGCAAGAACCGCGAATTGGGCAAATAAAAAGATCAGAAACAAAAAAAAAAAGAAAAAACAGGATGACAGAATCCCCAGGCACCGAAGTGGAGCTAACATCAACCAGACCGACTGAATGAAGTTCGAACGAGCGTGAAATCACAGTCGCACTGGGGATGCATACTTTGTTTCGGACGGTGGAGGAAGGCGATGAGAGAGAGGAGATGGCGAGTGGGAGGAGCTTGGAGAGCAGGGCCTGGAGCTTGGAGTCGTCGCAGAGCGCCAAGCGAGTCAGCATACGGTCCAGCATCTCCTCCAACTCTGCGTCCGACCTCGCCGTCGTCGCCGATGACGGCGATGATTCCTCCATCTGCGAATCGATCGTGGCCTGCGGTCCCAAGGGTGAGCTAACGAAGGTCAGGCAGTCGGCATGTGAGGAAGCCTTTGAGAGGATAGAAAATGATGGACGTGATTCTGGTTTTGGAGACTAGTTTTGGCTTCAGCTTGGCTCGCATTTATATAGTCCATTAGATTAACATGGCAAGTAAATTCTTTTTATCCTATTTTAACACTTAACTTTTACCCCCATCTCTTTACCGAGTGTGTGAACTGAACGTCTCAATCTCTAGAAGATGGGGATCAAAACATTTTTTCAAAAAATAAATGATGATTGCGTGCATTTATTTAATAAGCGCTGCTCGTGTACGTAGCTTCTCAGGAAAATATTCAGAAGCCTGCTAAGGATTCTCGCTTTCCAACCGACCCTTTGACTTTTTGATCAAAAGAAAACCCATCCTTTGCTTATTGGTTTAGGAAGTTTCCTTCCATTTCGCTTAGAAACCTCACTATCCAAAGGTGCTCCGACACGCTGCGTTTCTTATTTGTTCAAAGGAAGCAGAGGACGGTTTGCGTTTTTGGTCTTGTTTTTAAATTGTTTTCCGCTTTCATTCTCCTTTTTCTTTTTTTTGTCGTATTCCTTTTCCATTTTCATTTTTGGTTTTGGTTTCAGTTTTTTTGTTTTTGTTTTTGGTTTTTGAGTGATGGTTTTATGCAAGTTTTTTTTTTGGTCGGAAAGTTTCCCACCGTTCAGAGCGGGAAAAAACTAGCGTACTTTCGTTTCATGTTGCAGGAATTGAAGCCATTGTTGGCTTACGTGCCAGATGGACCCCTAGCTCGAGATGGGGGTGGCCCGACTTGGCTTCGCCGCCCGAATCATGATGGTTTGTGAAATTTTTGTTTCGATAAACAAAAGAGTAGGAGGAGATGATTATTGTAACAATATGTTCAATTTGAATGTTAGTTAATTAATCCAATTGTAAGTGTATATTAATAAATAAATAAATAAAAGTGTATGAGTCTATCATCGTAACCTCATCGACATATTAAAAGTCCCAAAATCTTTTCAAATAAGGTAACGAATACTTGAGATACTTATTGATCAAAGATTTGCTCATGACATAACTTGAACTTGTGAACTCATGAAAATCACATCGATCCATTTACCATTGACTCACCGCTCTTTGGGGTGGGTTGCAATCTTTTCATGTTCAATTTTTTATTTTCTTTAAAGTGAATAAGTAGTGTTTGAGCCATATAAGAAAAAATTGAGTGGTGTATAAATCTGTTTTGTGCTTATAAATTTGACTTGAGCCAGATGAGGGATTGATTCATCAATATTGCCTATAAAAGAATAGATATAAAGATTGATGTTCGTAAAATTGATCATTTTACTCTTCAAAATAATGTCTCTAAATTTAATTTCCATACTTTTATTTTGTGTACAAATATAAATTCGTGAGAGACGCCAAACATGGGGCCTACCATGCGTTGGAGTTCTTATTTTAGTTAGCTATATCCAAAATAAAATAAAATAGAAATTTCACACTCTTTGTGTTCTTAAAAACGTTGAGTGTATTGTCTAAGATCACAAATTATCTTTACTTCGCATCAGCCAATGAAAAAGCCCAATGACTTGTTGTCGAAGTTTATGGACCTTTTTTTTTATTTCGTACTCTTTTACATGCATATTTAATGCCGATGGTTGTGTTGCTCACATATTCAATCAGAGAAATTATAAAAATGATGGAGTTGCGAAGTGTGACCGAGGAAAATAGTATTAAAACAGAGAAGCTTTTTAATGCTAATAATATACATGTAACTTTAATGTTAAACTAATATTAGTAATTAAAATTGTCTAGTATGACATCATGTTGCACAATATAATTATTCAAAGAGCATCCAAGAGTCGATACTTAACAGCAAGTCACCTTTTTGACTCTCTCTCAACCCAGAGAATTGGGTCTCATAATTCACAATCAAGCTCAACTCGTCAGTCATTTAAGTTCAGTTACATTCTTTCACGTTTGAATAACTTAAGTTATTAGATCGATTTGAGTTTGAATTCGAAAATAATTGACTCAAAAAGCTTGCGACCATAGTGGAGTAATTGCATTTTTATATACCTAAAAAATATAAATAAATAGATATATTGCGGAACAATACCAAAAAGATGCGCAAATCAAAGCACAAATAGGAAGGATGAAAGTAAAGTTAAAACCACACGAGACACAAGATATGCATAGAAATCCAAAACGGAAAAACATAGCGGGAAAGAGAGAGATGAGTTTCACTATCTTCGACGACAACTACAAGAGTACAATCCAAAAAGTCGAAAATAGGAATAACAAAGAAGGGAGAGAATGTGGAGACCATGACTAGATACATCCCTTTTATATTCTATTTTAAGCCCTAAAATAAATGTGCATGGTCCAAAAAGCCTTTGTTGCCAATTTGAAAATTAAAACTCAACAAATCTCCACCTTCATATCTTTAGAAGAGTGTTAGCAAAATGCTACAAGACCTCTTGCCCTCACCACCAAGAATGACCAGATCAGCCCACACCCCAAAAGGTAGCAGAACCACTCAATAACACTAATCAATGCTTGGACTTGGCCAAAGGAACTGGTTTGGGCAACATGTCACGCCCCGAACCCCGAGCGTGCGCACATCTCTCGGTAGTCGATTAAAAATGCGACGTCCTAAGATGCGTCGCCAACCCATTCTTTTTATCTTTCAATTAAGAACATGTGGAAACGAATTAAATAAACACCCGGCCAATAAACAAACAATAGGGATAGTTAATCGAAACAAAAGTTGCCGAAAACAACTTATTTATTTATTTACTGTTACCCCTAGGAAGTTCAACAGCTATAAGCCCTTCTACGGCCACTTCCTATCGACCCTTTCAAAAATCTTCAGAAATTAGGGTCAACCTACTTCACTAATGACCGGGCCAGCTAAAAAGGTGTCGCATCTCGCGCCTACCACATCCGCACTTGATCTCCACGCTACGGCCCGAAAAGGGTTAACCACAACGGGGTGAGATAAATCTTTAGTGAATCAAAACCCTAAACCCTAATTAAGACGCATATTCGCCTTGAAGGTGGTTTTAAACACACACCATACAAAACTTGCATCGCCTCAGCGCATCCCTACATGTTAGCTCATCACGTATGCTATTATCAATGCAGGAAGCATAATTTAATAACCGGAACACATGCTTCACTCTTAAAAAATTGACATGGATCCCGATTATAAGACCAAACCGTTATGACACGTTTCATACCGTGCCACATAATTTTATCCCATAATCAGGTGCAACTATCACAACCATTCAGGCGTGTTTTGATTATTATGACCCAACGGCCACAGTCAACTCAACAGTCGGCAGTCATCCGGCGTAACCTGGCATCGTCCCGCTCTATCAGGCACGGCATTATCCTGCGTATGCATACACCTCAAGATAGCATTCCATAAAAGAGCATCGGTCCAACCTTAACCGCGACTCGACATCTGTTGATGTGGGGCATCCAAACTTAATTAGGCATCGTCCCGCATATTCATACGCATCAGGACGGGTTCATTACCCCGCATATTCATACGCATCAAGGTTTTAGGTGATCACACAAGCACACCATCAATTAAATCCATTGTTATCTTCCTCCAAGAACATCAAAATCCATTTTTAAATAATAAACCTTACACCCCCTTTTTTTTGTTCAAAATCTTCCGAAATAAATTCGTACGGGGTCACGTATTTGAAATCAACTCGTCAAACTTTGCACACATCTACTTTGAAACCTCACGATTTTAACGAGGACATAAAACTTGGCATCCAAACCCGACACCATATTTCTTTCTAATTATTTGTCCAACCACCATTTTTGAAAACAATCCTTAGTAACCCCCTTTTTTTCTTTAAAAATTTTGGAAAGAAATTCATAGGTGCTCACGTACTCAAAATTAATCCGTCAAATTTTGCACACACCTAGTTTAAAACCTCATTGTTTTTTTGAGCAAATAAGTTTTGGTGTCCAAACCCGACACCTAATTGTTTTTCTATTTAAATGCCCATAAGGCCACCTTTTGCAATAATAATAAACAACCAACATAGAGTAATCAATCTCATTATGTCACACATTAGTTCTTAGCATGTCCAAAAGTCAACCACATTACAAAATATACAATTTCCAATGAACGAAATACCGAGAACAATCACAAAATCACAATCGGCCTTAACCGGTGGAAACCGAGTCCACTCGCGCGTTTCCAGGATTAATTCCAGAAACATAAACAAAAGAGTTCAGAAAATTCTCAATTTTGAATATGTTATAAAGGACACTTAAAAGAACACTTTTTATAAAGACACCTTCACCCAAATATTTCTAGAATAAGAGCAGTAAGGCTCTGCTTGGTAACCATCTAAACATGGCCAAATTCTGATTTTTTGTTCTCAGAATCAGTTTTGGTCGAGAATCGCGTTTGGTAAAATTTTTGTTCTCGGGAACAGATTGGGAGTGGAATCAAGAACAAAAAAAAAGTTGATTCTTGTTCTGAGAACAAATTTGAGAATCAAAAACCAACTCATCTTCTTCTTCCCTTTGGCCATCTCGCGACCGCCGTCCACCCCTGCCAGTCGCCGCCTGCCGCCGTCTACCGCCACCTGCCGCCGTCCGCCATCGCTGTCGGTCGCCATCCATCGGTCCGGCGAGGCTCCCCCAGCCTCGCCGATGGCCAAGTGGGCCTTGCCCAGCCCCGGCCAGGCTCGCTTGGCCACCGGCGAGGCTCGGCCTCGCCTAGGCTGGGCAAGCCTCGCGATGCCCAGCCTCGCTAGTGGCCAAGCGAGCCTTGCCCAGCCCCGGCAAGGCTGGCTTGGCCACCGGCGAGGCTTGCCCAACTACCGAGGCTTAGCCAACGAGGGCCAGCCTCGCCGAGGGCCGGCAACGCTCCGGTGAGGTCGTCGGCCCTCACGGCGGGTCGCCGATCCGGCGACCGACCACAAGAAGAAGAAGAAGAATAGGAGAAAAAGGAAAAAAAGTAAAAAGTAAAAATTTATTAAAAATTAAAAGAAATTGATTTGGAACATAATCAATGAGTATGGTACCAAATGCAATTCTATGACAGAATAAAAAATTTTGGACAGTTACTAAACGCGTTCTTTTACTTAGAATCAGTTCCCCGGAACAGAATAAAAAATAATCATTTCTGGTCAAAATCCATTCTCGGGAATAAAATCTTTACCAAACGCGCTCTAAATCACCAAAACCGTTACCAAAATTATGTCCATGTCCAGAAATTATGTTTTCCAAAATCAGCTTAGTTTGAAATCCAAAACTTGTCCGTTTGATCTGAAATTTGACTATATTAAACTACAAGATGTGATGAAAAACTTTTGTGAAGGAACTCTTTCGAAAATCAAACTCTAGGAGTTGATAAAAATCCCTTCAACACCAAAAGGTCACCGATTCCAACACAAATCGAGATTTTGTTTTGCATGTAACAAAACTGAAATCTTGTTCTTTTAAATCTATAAAATCTTAAGTAAAATATATGTCATAGCTGCTCCGTTGTCTAGGGTTAAGCCCTAGGCTCTTATACCATGTGAGGAAAAACTAATTTTGTATTATTCAATAAAGTTTAATATTATACATCAAAATAAACCTTAAAAGTGGTAAAGACCCGTTTACCCTTCGTACTTCCAACACAACCCTTTGTTACTTGTGTCCAATCTCCTACCCAAGTAATGAAATAGTAACTAAGCAACAAAGTCAATATGGATGGTGTCGGTAGCATTAATCGACCTACATGTCTATTTTTTGAAATTAGTTACCAAGCGATGAGGCTTGATCCCTGCGTCGAAAAAAAAGCCACTTCCGTGAAAAATGATTGGGCGATGTGACCAGTGTGGTGACGTGGAATGGACTTGTTGAAACGCTTAATGAACATTGTTGAGCAATTATGGATGTTCTCGGATGCACCGGGTGCTGGGGACATGCATAGTCCGGGCGGGCAGTTCTCAACCTAGAACTGGGAACCGCCCCGCTAAGAACCGGTTCCGAAAAATTGAAACCGGGATCCACCTGGGAACCGGATCGCCGATTCGGTCCGATTTCCGGGTGGATCCATGGAACCAATCTTGACGTGAAACAATTTTGGTTTTCAACATAGGACGATCGGGTCTATGAGTTGGGAAGGAGGGGAGGAGGTCTATGGTTGGGTTTTCAACATAGAACGGTTGCGAAACAATTTTCCGCGGCTGTGGTGGGTGGCGACCGATGCGAGGGGGCGAACAGCAGCGGCGGAGGAGCAGCGGCGGTGGCATTGATGCTTGGGGAGGAATTGAAATGGCGATAGGATTAGGAGGAACCGAGGAAGAGATAAATAGAGAGAGAACCGAAGACGAAGAGAGTAAGGAGATAAGATCTAATCTAGGGTTTCTTTTAGTAATTTTTTTTTTTAATATTAAAAAGGTTAAGTGTCTGCAGGTGGGCGAGATCGCCCATGGAACCGAGAACTGCCGTACCCACCGGTTCGAAAAATGGAACCGGAAACTGAACCGATTCCCTCAAGAACCGCCGATTCCGGGCGGTTCTAGTCTGGTTCCGGGCGGTCCGGGCGGTTCCCGGGTATTTTGCACACCCCTACCAAGTGCTATAGGGCCCATAGGGTATGGGTTTAACACAAATATGAATACGATATTTTACTCTAAAATTTATTTTTTTGGGTTATTCAATGAATTCTATAGTCACCAAAGAAAGTACTAGTTTAAGTTCCCTTAATTTGTTAAAATAAATGCCATTTTTTAATCAAATTACCATATGTCTGGACAGCTCCCCTTGGACGCAAAGCGAAGCGTTTGATTAAAACTGTAGAAAACTCACGAAGGACAACAATATCACCTTTGAGCTTCCCGTCCGTTTCGATTTTTCCTGAAAAAAAAAATCACTCATTATTTTTACTCTCCAAACGTGCAGAATAATGGGGGAAAAAGTGTTTTTAAGCTTTCGAAACATTACCAAGAAATTAAAAAAAAAAAAATGCATGTTCCAAGAGAAATCACAGTTATTCAATATTAGAGTAAAAAAGAAAAAAAAAGAAAAAGGCAAAAAGGAAAACCAGAATTCGTGAACTCACTTTAATTTTCCTCAGAGAGAGAGCGAAAAAAGAAAAACCGGAAAATAAATAAATTTCGAGAGTCAATTCAAGTCAAGCGGCTTCCACATCTTTCTTTTTATTTATTATTATTATTATTATTATTATTATTATTATTATTATTTTTGTGCACAAGAGCAAGGAAAACACAAGAAAGGAGGGGCCCCGAAAAAGACAAAACTGGACACGACAGTCCGCTTAAAAGCACCAACACTCTCCGAAACCTTTCGTGGACATATTTCGACACGTGTCCGACACGCGGTCAACTACCTCCGACACGCGAGTAAGAAATTCTTCACATGGTTTTACAAATTTTCAATATTTCTGAGGTTTAAATATAAATATATGAAAATAATAATAATAATAATTATTATAAAAGCTAAAACAAATTTCCAATACTTCCGGACTCTTCTCAGTTCTCGGTCGCACGCACCTGCGGCGCCTCTGTTCTGTTCTTTCGCCGTGAGTCTCTCGCCGGTGTTGCTTCGCCGGCCGCGCGGCCCACCCCACCGGTCGCCGTAGCTCCCCGCGCCTCAGCCCCACCCGTCGCCACAGCCGCCTCCGACCCCGCCTTCGTCTCTCGCGAGCGATTTCATCTTTTTGCTCATCTCAGGTTAGCAAGTTGTGTTATTCCGTTTTCTTTTTTGATTCAGCATCTTGGATTTCTTTATAATGCGATTTGGGATTTTTTTGCAAACCTAGAGTTAGTTCGGGGAAAGGGGGATTTGGGTCGTTTAATTGATGGATGATGATGAGGGTGAGATGATGTACATGACGGCCAAGTTCGAGAGGATCGTGGGGTCAAGAGACTGCCAGGCCTTCTACATGATGAATCCAGATTGCAATGGAGCTCCCGAGCTCAGTGCTATCTGCTCAGAGTTTGAAGAGCAAGATGAATGCCATGGATGCTGCTCTCTCTCTGTCTCTCTGAGCTCAGTCCTCGGAGAGACTTTTTTGTTTTTGGGCCTTTTGGGTTCTGGTGCAAGAATGATGCTAATGGGATTAGTTTTGTCTGCGAATTTAGGGTTTCGAGAATCTAGAACCACTATTGAATTTCTATGTGTTCGCCTGATGGTTTTCTGCTCCTTAATTGCGCTACTTGTGAGCTCAGCTTGGGAATTTTTGTCCTTTAAAATGATTGGAGCTCGGCTTGATTTTCTTTTGCTTGCTTGGATCAGTGCTGATTTCCTCTCCGATGATGCGATCAATTGAATGTATTAGGTTTGTGAGGATCTTGGGTCAATTCGAGAAACGCGTCGAGGATTGTTGGGAGTTCTCTCCGTTCTTCTGCTAGTGGTTTAGGTGGTTTTAGTTGAAGATTTTTGTTCTTTCTTTGGTTGTGGTGTCATCTGGAGTAACCCTTCTTGGCCTTTGGCTTGGGTTCCCAGAGTTTGAAACAAATTTGCCGATGCCCTTCGTCATCGGTCTTTTGGGGAAATGGATCAATCGGTGGTTTTTCTGTGCTAATTTATTTTAGAAGTTAAGAAGCCCTGTTCTCGTTATGAGTTTTAGCTTTTCATCTATCTGTACCGAGGCTTCATTTCTAACCAGTCAGTCCTATTACTGAAGGACATTCATGTTCTATCAAAAACAAAAAATTGAACAGCTGCTTGTGTCCTGGGGTCTTTCTTTTTGTCCTTATTTTGTGCCGAATGCGCTGGCATACACATTTGTTGTATGCAAAGGAAAACGTGATTAAATAGTTGGGGGGAGAGAGCAATCTGAATTAGTTGCTTACTATTCATGTTCTAGGCTCTTATTTTATTTTATTTTTTATTATTATTTAGTTATTTACGCATTTATAACATGTTGGAACGTGTTGGAATTCTTTAGTTTTTTAGAAATGATGTGTTGTTGTGTCGTGTCGTGTCATGTGTCCGTGTCGGTGCTACATAATAGTCCGCCAGTCTTATCAAGAATCTTTCCATAGCCTATTGAGTCCAAAGCCTCCCGTTGCTCCCCTGCCTTCAATGCCCTCGAGCTGCTCCTCCCTCAGCTCCTGATCTTCAACCTCAGCAGCAGCAGCAGCAACAAGAAGAAGAAGAGCAGCGCTCCTTCCCGTCCGGTTCGTGACCCTCTCGCCTCTTCGATTTCGCCGCTCGCTTCTTTCGCGTGGCTCGTTTCCGTTCGTTCAGCGATTTTTGATTCGTCCGCCGGTTGACACGGCTCGATCGGTGTTGCATTGATTGCGGCCAGTTCTCTTCGCTTGCTGAAGTGAAAATTGCGTTGGCTTATTCGTGTAATCTTTCGTCCTTCGCGAGTCGGCGATTCTTGCTTTTCGGAATCTTGTAGTCATACATTTTTTTCCTTTTTGGATCCAAGCTAGTAGCTGTACGATTTCCTTGTTTGTGTGTTTTGCTCCACTGACAGTTTTTTTTTTTTTTACCCCTGCGTTGGAGTGAATGGACACCGTGGCTAGCTCACTGATCGCGGTGGTTTTGTTGTGCGCGTGCGACGAAGTGCTGTTCTCGGGGGACGGGATTAACCGTAGAGATGAGATGATTTTCGTGCGAAATGCTGCCTTGGAGTAGTGCTCGACCGAGACCAGTATGGTGTATGTCAATGGCTTGTGTAGAAATTTGCTATTCAGACCTAGGGGACGGCGATGGCACCTTCCGCAAGCATTTTGGCAAGAACATGTCGATTCTTGCTATTGATGGTTGGCTTCTGCAGCTTGTTGATGCCAATATCTGCCATGCATGATGGTGGAATTTAATTAACCGCTAGGAGCCCTAGGACCATCTAAGCTGCTCTGGTGTCGGCTCATGGCCGCGGTTGTTATTTTTTCAGATTATACATGGTGAATCCGATGACTAGGTTTAAAGGTTCAGTTCTGTGGAATTCCAGAAATTGAAAAATAATGCAGCACCATGGTGCTTCAGAATTGATATGGTGCAGCTGCTCGTCAAGAATTTCAATTGTCGTTTTGTTTTTTCTTGACTTCACAAAGTTGTCATTTTCGCATTATTTTGCTTCCAACTATCTCGTTAGGATTAGGACTTATGCATTCTCTTGCATGACCTAAATGTCTGAAAGGTTTGCTCCATTGAATCCCAGGAACAATGCCTGAGAAAATAACAGCTGAGAATTTTTTCAACGAGATTCTGGAAAAAATCACTGAAAATGTTCCTAAGCAGAAGTCTGTTTCATTCGTTGAGGGGGACAAGGCCGACGCAGTTACTTCTCAATTTAAAAGGCTCTTTGGACACCAGAAGCCGATTCACCGTCCATTTGGGGGTGGAAAATGTACACTATCCTTATTAGTTTGATCAATTTGGTGAAATTGTAATGATTTTTTGAACGTCTTCCTGACCAAATTGTGCAGCTGCTGATGTGTTACTGTGGAGGAACAAAAAGATCTCAGCATGTGTCTTAGCTGGTGCAACTGCTATATGGGTGCTTCTTGAGTGGCTTGACTACCACTTTCTGACGCTTGTATGTTTCGCTCTCATCCTTGGCATGCTAGCTCAGTTTCTGTGGTCAAATGTTTCTGGCTTACTGAGCAGGTTAACAAATTCCTATATGTGTTCTTCCCTTTTTCTTAATTCAATTTTCAATACTGCTAGGTTCTAAATTAATTTTTTCTTTTCTAGCAGGTCAGCATCCAAACCCCCTCGTCTTGTGGTGCCTAATGATGTCTTTGTTGACATCGGGAAGTCTGTAGGAGCTGAGGTTAACCAAGCTTTGAAATTCCTTCAGGATGTTGCTCTGGGAGGAAACTTGAAGCAATTCCTCATGGTGAGTTCAGTGTTTCCTTTCTCTATTTGGTTGTTGTCATTGTATGTCTACAATATCATGTCCTTGATAGTAGTCCCTTTCTTCTTTTATTGTTGCACGCAGCAGGGCAGTTGGTTGTCAAACATCTCATGGTATGTATCATTTGTGTAGCTTGAAGCTGATGGCCAAAGGAACACGGCATTAACATCATTACTATTTTTGTGGCTGTGATATTTGATTGGTTTTGTTGAAGATATTAAAATGGACTACACTATATCAACATTCTAAATTCGGTGTACTCGTATACAAGTGTTTTATGTATCATTCTTGGTAGAGAATCTCTTGACAGTGGGTCATGTCTCTGCTGGATAATTTTGGTATATGGACAGTATCTTGTGTGTTTTGGATCAAGGGTGTTTCTCGTCATATATATCAAATCACCACTAATTGCACAATGACTATTTGGAAATTCTTAGTTCACTGACTGTGGATGATTAGACTATCATATGCCATCAGTGCAAAAATCAAATTGTGGTATGAGAGAGCTTTCTCTAATCTGCATATGATACGATATTGCAATAACAGAACCAGCATAGCTTAAGCTCCCACAACATGCTTTTCCACATTTAAAATCTCCCTTTTTTGGATGTGAATTTTTGATTTCCTTATTTGTTGTGTGATGTCTTACAAGCCTAATTTGGTCGTTGGCATGTTGTTGCTGCCATTCCAAATGTTTTGTGACATTTTAATTCTTTTCGTAGCACACTGATAGTTTTTACTTCAACAATTTGTCCATAGTTAAGCAGTACAAGATATTTCGTGCTCAGCTTCTAATGATTTTCTGATGTAAGAAACTCGTTATATTTGTAAGTTGCAACAAGCTTAGAAGTCAGCTTGTCTTGGCAATCTTTGCTCTGACAATGAGATGCTTTGCAGGTTGTGGGGAGCCTTTGGGCAGCAGCTATAATAGGGGGCTTGTGCAATTTTATAACAGTGTTGTACATTGGTGAGAAGATATTTACATGAGTCTAGTACTCTGGAGTCCAATAGCATGGTGCCTGTGTCTATCTTGATGGCTGCCTTAATTTCATGTGAAATCAGCATCACTTACCCTGACAATGAGCTAAATCTTGGCATACACACAATGTGTTTCATGTTAAGGATCAGGGACAAAGAATGATCAACACTTACATGGTTCCTTCCATCATAAAATCCTGGAAATTCTCAACTTCCTGCGGGAATGCACCAGCCATGCTCTTATACACAATTTTCTAGAAAGCACATTAATGGTGGGGGTTTATGTAATTTTCAGGAACTTGAAAGAATTGATAAAAGATAGGATAATCTCAAGGAACTTTAGCACGATATTTTGCTGCCATAGACGGTAATTAGTGAAAGAGAGCTGTTTTCTTCTTCCACGGCAATAGACGAAGTTTTTAGTGTATAAGCTAATTCATTGCAGTACAATACTTCTACAGGATCATTTCACTTGTATCTTTGCATGGCTCATACTTCTATTCAGTGATCATATGACTAAAAAGTTTTTTCTTGCTGAAGGTTTTGTTGCTGCTCACACATTACCTGTTCTGTATGAGCGATATGAAGATCAAGTCGACAGCTTTGGTGACCAGGTCCTGGACCAGCTTCAGCATCACTATCATAAATTGGTACTGTTCTTCCAAATGAAATGCATTTGATTTATCACTTGGTTATACTTAATTATATCTAATAGTTGTGTCCCTTTTTATTAAGATTGGATCTTTTAGTATGCCATTTGATACACATGCGTGTCTATCTGCAATACTTGGGCATATAGCTGTTTCTTTGACCTGGTATTTATTATGGTGAAATTGGAGGGATACTACTGCAGCAAAATTAAATGAGCTTTATACCAGGAACTGTGGTAAATCTTATAATGGGTTGGATGGTATAAAATTGCAGCCAGACTTTTATCCAGTCCCCCAAATATCTTCTCTGATAAACCATTAATTTTCCATGCTCAGATGTTTCCCATCTTAATCCCCGTGTATCACTTTTTTCAGGCTCCTCTAGAGCTAATATCTGCCTTTAAAGGTAACCGTGAGAAACAAGGGGGAGCTCCAAGGAAGCTCACAGTATACGCTCCTGATGTTTATGCGCCTCCGACACAACTATTAGATATAATTACCGGAGAGACAAAGCAGAAAAAGCTTCACAAGAAAGAAAAGATAGGTGGAAAGGAAGGCCAGAAGGGCAAAGAAACCACAAGAGGAGGTGGTCGAGGTAGAGACTCCTCACGAGGGGGTGGCGGCAGCAAGAATAAGAAAAAGAAACAGAATCATAGAACCGGGAAATCTGGTAAGTCATATAGTTTTGTGGATGACGATGGATCAGATAACTATTCGTACTGATGATGTCAAATTTTTTATGTTGCTGCTCACACATTACCTGTTCTGTACGAGCGATATGAAGATCAAGTTGACAGCTTCAGTGACCAGGTCCTGGACCAGCTTCAGCATCACTCTCATAAATTGGTACTGTTCTTCCAAATGAAATGCATTTGATTTATCACTTGGTTATACTTAATTATATCTAATAGTTGTGTCCCTTTTTATTAAGATTGGAGCTTTTAGTATGCCATTTGACACACATGCGTGTCTATCTGCAATACTTGGGCATATAGCTGTTTTTTTTGACCTGGTATTTATTATGGTGAAATTGGAGGGATACTACCGCAGCAAAATTAAATGAGCTTTATACCAGGAACTGTGGTAAATCTTATAATGGGTTGGATGGTATAAAATTGCAGCCAGACTTTTATCCAGTCCCCCAAATATCTTCTCTGATAAACCATTAATTTTTCATGCTCAGATGTTTCCCATCTTAATCCCCGTGTACCACTTTTTTCAGGCTCCTCTAGAGCTAAAATCTGCCGTTAAAGGTAACCGTGAGAAACAAGGGGGAGCTCCAAGGAAGCTCACAGTGACGTGGGCTCCTGATGTAATTTTTAAAGAAAAGCAGGAAAAGCTTCCCAAGAAAGAAGAGATAGATGAAATGGAAGGCCAGAAGGGCAAAGAAACCACACGAGGAGGTGGTAGAGACTCCTCACGACGGGGTGGTGGCAGCAAGGATTAGAAAAAGAAACAGAATCATAGAACCAGGAAATCTGGTAAGTCATATAGTTTTGTGGATGCCGATGGATCAGATAACTATTCGTACTGATGATGTCAAATTTTTCATGAAGCTGAGATGAGAGTATGGTTATATAGGGATCTTCACCATCTTTTCAGTTAGTAAGGAGGTTGAGGAACAGGAAGATATATCTCATACAGTATGACTTATATAAGCAAATCTCATTACAGCTCTTACATAAAACAAGGGAAAGTTCAAGGCATAAGACTGTGAAACAGTATGATATGCTAGTGAGAATAACTTGAGATGACAAAGCCAAACTTGGATCACCTTTCAAAATTAACTCTTGGATATATACAACGGAAAAGATTCCAAGCCATAATATACATCAAATAGTAACCATTGTTTGTGCATACTTTAGTACGTCAAAATAACAGAGTAGTAGATAAACTAAGGTGGGACAGCTGATTCTTCCCTTTCCTTGTTTGGAAGAGGGAGCCCCCATTAAATAACTTTTCATTGGAAAAACAAGGGTGATTTTCGATAAGAACACATATCTAAATTTAACATAGCAGGCCCTAATTACAAGACTATTAGAGTTGAAGCACGCAGCATCAGGAACAGGAAGCAGCAGGACAAGCGCATAAAACAGAAGGAAACAACTTTAACCTTGTCTCCAACCGACACATAGCAGCTTTCCTCTCCTATTCTTAGGATAACCGAACTAAAAGCTCCAGAACTTCATGGCTGCTTCTCTATGCAAAAACTTGTCGACATCAGATGCTAAAGTGGCCAAGCTCCTCCAACATTTTCGCAAATTTGGTCCAAGTCCAACCATCACCTTCTCCTCTTTTAGGAATGATGTCATTGTCCTTTCTCAGACTTACATTCAGGAACTGAAGTATCTTTAATTAACAGATTCTGATACAGTGTATAATTCATTGTGCCCATACTTGTCAATAGATTTACATCAGGACAGTGTCCAAACTGGTCAATCATGTCAATTAAGCAACACCACAGAACTAAAAAAGCAGGTGCTTAGGCTAGTACTATAAGGGCATTCCAGTGCACAAGGCTCCACTGTCCAAATTGTGGGGTATAATGAAAATCAGACAGGCCGCTCCTGCTTGTCTTGAATCCTTTCCTAGAGTCCTAGACATACAGTCAAGTACTTGCATTTTCCAATATTACCCTTTTCTCCAGGGAAAGTACAGGATCAGGTAAATGACAATAAAAGCTCTAACTGAAGAGCTATTCACGGATAGGAGAAGAAAAAAACAAAATAATAACAATAGAATCAAGGAATACCATCCAAAGAAAACAATAAAAAACCAGGCATCTAAAGTTTATGTGTCATGTGGTTTAGTAGTTAAACACGTTATTTGGGTTATGTGCCATGTGATTTAGTAGTTATCCATGTCATTTGGATGATGTGCCATGTGGTTTAGTAGTTAAACATGTTATTTGGGTTATGGGCCATGTGGTTTAGTGGTTATCCATGTCATTTGAATGATGTGCCATGTGGTTTAGTGGTTAAACATGTCATTTAGATTATGTGCCATATGGTTTAGTGGTTATCCATGTCATTTGGATGATGTGCCATGTGGTTTAGTGGTTAAACATGATGTTTGGATAATGTGCCATGTGGTTTAGTGGTTAAACATGTTATTTGGGTTATGTGCCATGTGTTTTAATGGTTATCTATGTCATTTGGATGAGTTGCCATGTGGTTTAGTGGTTAAACATGATGTTTGGATCATGTGCCATGTGGTTTAGTGGGTAAGCATGATGTTTGGATAATGTGCCATGTGGTTTAGTGGTTAAACATAACATTTGGATAATGTGCCATATGGATTAATGGTTAAAAATAATAATTGGAATATGTGTCATGTGAATTGATGGTTAATTACGATATTTGGATTATGTGCCATGAATTTAAGAAGTGAATTATGCATATGTGTGTGATATAAGTAATGCACGTGTATGGAATGATGGCATATGACAAGTGAAGCTGCATATTGTGATGAGCATCACATGGGTTAAATGAGGAAGATAAGAAATGAAGCATGTGATGGTATGCCCATGTGATCACCTAAGACCCTAATGCGTATTACATAGGATGTGAACCCATCCTTAGGCAATTTACGCGAGATAATGCCTAATTAAATTCCGATGTTCCTAAGTCAACGACATGCCGTGTTCGATAGGGCAAAACGATGCCTAGTTATGTCAGATGATTGTGAACCTTCGGGTTAGCCGTGGGTCCTAAGTAGCCGTAATAATATGGACTAATGTGTATTGGAAGTGCATGATATTCGTAAATGCTAAGGTCCAAATTATTGCATGACATGAGCGCATGACTTAGATCATAATGCGTATTCATATGTTTGGCTTGAGAACATGAAGTTTGTGTTATGAAATTGTTTAGGCATCTACATTGATGGCCTTGAATAGTAGATTGGTAGTTATGAGATTGATGAGAGTAAAGCGAGAGATGTGTTGCCATGTTTCGCCATGTTTCGCCATCGATAGATAATTGCATGTTTAGGGTGCTTCCAAGGTGAATGACTTTCCTACGTGAGGTCTAAGAAGTTCACTCATTGAGTTTATCTCATATTTGTTTGTTGAAATGTTTTCATACCCTAAGAATGGTCGAGCCATTCCATCAGATTCGTTTTAACCTCCTTACCGAGCATAGTCAAGGGGTGACGAAGTACCCAATAGTGGGAGCAATCGATATGCACTATATGCAATATGTCACGACCATTTGGGTTAATGAGGTTTTGCCTAATCTCATACCACACCGACTCGTGGCCTAGTACTTTTGGGTAGGTGGCGAGAGTCACGATCCCATCTGCAGCTTCGACGGTCTACCAAGTGCCGGAGGCTTTGGGGCGACATTAGCTGGGATGCCAAGGATGGGGACGTTCCCAATGGGGAGGTGTCCGACCCCATGCTCATCGTCGAGTTGAAAACCTAGATCCCAGAGGCCATTGGGGCTTAGGTAGACGTCGGGTGTTAGCACTTTTTGAACCACCCTCGTAGTAGTACTAGGGCATAGGTATACCTCGAGGCCCTTTTTGAAGGAGGTCGTGGTGAATCGATTAGGTGTGTCGGAGGTGAAGAAGATAGTTGATTAATGCTTGAACTTGTGTTGTATGAGACGTTGACTCATAACACTTTTCTATATATATGAATATGTTTTTAGTTATCCTTGTTGTTTGATGGTTGGAGATTTGTTTACGTTACTGCCTGTGTGTTTTAATGTTATTACGAATTGGATCGGCGATGCCTCCTGGAACGTAGTAATCAAATGAACAAAGGATAAGTAAAGGTTCGATGGGCACGGGTTGTCGCGTGACTGTAAGGGTTTGGGGCTTGATAGATTTTGAATAAAATTTCATGGTTAAAATTGATCAAATGAAATTAGTATGACCTAAACTATTTGATAGCTTTTAGAGGTTTTACGTGATTGACCCATGGTAGATAATTTCCGATCCACGTTTGTGCCTCTTCAAATCATGGATGACCTTCGATTATCATGTAATCGCGATGAATCAATTATTAACCCTGGGTACAAAAATCAATAAGAAATCGATTTACCGTAGTTCGCAGTGATTATGGTAATTGTGCATAATCACCCGCAAACAGACTATATATTCTTGCCAAATCAATTTATATTCGTTCATTAATTGACTTATAATAGTGTAGTATTGTCCCCTGTTGATTCTTATGGTCGAGTGGTTTATCCTTGATTGAATTATTTGGTCATTCGGGTTTTAATCCTTTATGGTCACTCAATAGATTGATTAACTTATAAGTGATTAGTTAAAAATAATTTAACTATCAGTGTACTGATGAAATAACAATTTCATATATTCTAAAAGGGGTTGAATTTCAAAATATTACATGGTGATCCCAATTTATTCGATTAGTCACGTTTGGCATTGTTCAAGTTTTTTTTTTTCTATTTCATCCTCTATATCATGACAATATTTTTATCCTGAATTGTTAGAAAATTTGCGAAAAACCATGATCTCGATAATCGGGATCAATTGCAAAACCATGTAAATTTTGTAATAACCTCTAACCATTGATGATATCAAGAATAGATATGCAGAGCTTAAACGACCATGAATAGGCACTTCTAGCCAATTGCCCTCTCGATGTTAATGGTGCATTCTCTGATTATCAAATAATTAGAATAATGAGAATAATCGGAGAGTTTGCCTTAGATGACCTATTTATATACCCATACAAATCCTAATAGATATAGTCTTCCATCAAGACTAATCCTAGTAGGTATGGACAATCTATAGTTGTTGGCAACTAGATTTGGATAATAAATCCTCAATGAAATCTAAAGTAGGTAATTTAACTAGATGTGGGATCATATTAAATAAAATTATAACATTCTCCCACTTGATCCCAACATTTCATTGAACAAATATTTAACCAAATCCATAAAACTTCACACTAAAAATAAAACATATGAATCATGGCGATGAGTCTTCTTGGAACAAGTATTATCTTTCATGTATCACAATATGTCTCACCATCCCATATGTGATAACATAGCATAATGAATAAACCTTATTCGAGGTCAAACATGATTGTTTTTCTCAAAATAACTGAATGTTTATAATTGTATTGAAAAAAAATTGCAAATGAATAAAAATTTCACAAATCTTCCATATAAAGAAAAATTTATATGGTTGGACCAATGCCCATTCTAACTACATGTCCTTATAACTCATTGGTGGCATACCATTAGTTAAAGGATCAACTATCGTCAATTCAATATTAACATGTTCTATAACCACTTTCTTCTTTTTAACACGTTCCATGATGGCTAAATATTTGATATTGATGTACTTAACGTTCTTAGCCATGAAAACTATGAATTGCCGCAGAACATTCTCAATGGCCTAGGGATGGAATCCACAACTCTAAATCACAATATGAAACTTTTCAACCACACACCATGTGAGGTGGCCTCAAAATAGGAAACCAACTCAACCTCTGTAGTGAAAGTGGCAATCAATGTCTATTTCGCACTCCTCTAGGACACAGCTTTGCCAGCAAACATAAAAATATATCCCAATATAGATTTACGAGAATCAACATAGCCAACAAAGTCTAAATCCAAGTAAACAATTACCTCCAAGCTCTCAATCTGCATATACATAAGCAAGTGTCCCTCTATACCTTGAAGATACCTCATCACCTTCTTTGCAGCTCTCTAATGGTTCATACTTAGATTACTTCAGTATCTACCAAACATTCCCACAACAAAAGCAATGTCAGGTTGATTGCAAACCCGAGCATACATCAAGCTTTCGACAACAAAAGCATATGAGATATTTTTCATTTGTTCCCTTTCAAAATCGTTTTTAAGGTACTAGTTTAAATTTAACATGTCGCCCTTCACAGTGGATGCTATACTTAGTGAATAATCTTTCATTCAAAATCTCTTTAAGACCTAATTAATATAGGACTCTTGAGATAACCCTAATATATTTCGAGGTCTATCCTTATGGCTCTTAATGCTTATGACATAAGATGGTTCACCCATATCTTTCATGTCAAAACTCATAAAGAGGAATTGTTTCACCTCATGTAACAACTCCTTATTATTGCTTGAAAGTAAAATGTCATCCACGTATAGGAGAAGAAAACAAATCTTACTCTCACTAACTTTCTGGTATATACATTATTCCATGACATTTTCTACCAAACTAAAATAAAAGATGATCTTATGAAATCTCAAGTATCATTGGCGGGATGCTTATTTCAAAACATACAAAAACCTCTTAAGCTTGCACACCAATTATTCACCAGTATTAGGGAAGAATCTTTTTCATTATATCATGTAAATCATTTGTTCTAGTTTTCCATTGAAGAATACCATTTTCACATCCATTTGATGTAATTCCTTATCAAAATGAGTAATCAATGCCAAAATAATGCAAAAATGAATCCTTTTTAGATATAGGTGAAAATGTCTCCGTGTAATCAATTCTCTCTTTTTGAGTGAATTCCTTGGCAACGAGTTTGACTTTGTATCTCTCAATGTTGCCTAATGAATCTTTCTTAATTTTAAAGACTCATTTACAACCAGCAACTCCACTAAATCTCAGACTTCATTACATGTTATAAAACTCATTTCTTCCTTCATGGCATTGTACCAAAAATTGAATTTATCAGAGCTCATGGCTTGTAAAAACGTTTTAAGATCATTTTCAACTCAAACATTATATCAAATTCTTGCAGATACACAATATAATCGATAGGAATTGCTGATTTTTTTTTTCATTATAATAAACATTATTAATGCTACATCAACATTATCATGAGGAATCTACTGTTCAACTGAATGCTCAGCAATTTCTAGTAATTGTTGAACAACTTGGTTTACCGGATCAATATCAGTAGGTTATGAAATTTCAAGGATTGGTTGTTTAACGACTAGTTGAATTGAAGGGATGTTGTAAGCAACAACCAATTCAGTACATGAAGTGGAAGGTTGAATATCTGAATGATTTTCTTCAAAAACAAGATCCATAAATTGATCTCTCCCACTAATCGGGTCATTTTTATAAAACTTGGTATTTATGGATTCCACAAACCTAGTTGTGTCACATGGACATAAAACCTATATCCGTTGGACTTTTCGGCATATCCAACAAAATACCCACTTATAGTCCTTAGGTCTAACTTTTTTTATTGTGGGTTGTAACTCTTACTTCAGACGGGTATCCCCATGTACATACATGTTGCAAATTTGGTTTCCAACATTTGAATAACTCAAAATGCATCATAAGGATGGTCTTGATCGGAACTCGGTTTAATATGTACACTGCCATTTTAAAAGCTTCAGTCTACAAGGACTTTAAGAAGTTTGGAGCTACTAAGCATACTCCACATCATATCCAATAAAGTTTGGTTTCTTCTTTCTACTACACCATTATGGTATAGAGAACCAGGCATAGTATTCTTTATTTCTATATGATCTCATAATCTTAATTTATTTACTGCATTATTTATCTACTTCAGTTTTAAATACCTTAAAGACATCTAGCGCTTCATGCTTATTATGAAGCAAGTAGAGATACATGAATCGTGAATAATTGTCTATGAAAGAGATGAAGTATGTCTAACCATTTGAGTCCATATTTAAACTACAAATATCTATATGCATATTTTCTAATATTTGTGTATTCCTCTTGGCATCTTTTTTTGACTTATTGGTCTGATTTTCCTTTATGCAGTCCACATAAGTATCATAATCAATAAATCTAGAGTACTAAGTATTCCATCATTAACTAATCGCTCAATTCTATCTATGGAGATATGTCACAATCTTCGATGCCACATCATTGAGGAATCATCATTCACAACACATCACTTTATGCTAGCATTATTATGAATATGCATCGCATTATAAATGACATTGTATTTTAAATTAATTCAAAAGAGGCTGTCAGACAAAATACCATTGCTAACAATTTCATATTTATGCGATAAACTGAAGTTGAATATGAAAATTCAAATGAGTATCCTAATGGTACAAGTCTTGAAACTGAAATTTAATTCTTATAGAAATTAGGAATATAAAAGGTTCTTTCTAAATTCAAAATAAAGCCACTATTGAGAACTAATCTATATATTCCAATAGCTTCCACTCGTGAACACATTTTGTTTCTTGAATAGATGCTTTGTTCACTTCTCACTGATTTCCGATAATTTTGAAAACCTTGCAAGGAATTGAAAATGTGGATTATAGAACCAGAATCAATCTATCAAGTATTATGACTTACATCAACCATATTAGATTCATAACAAACACATGAGAGTTTGTTACATTTCTTTTTGAGCCAAGTCTTAAATTTGGCACATTCCTTCTTCACGTGTCTCTTCTTTTTATAGAAGCAACACTTGAATTCCTCCTTTAATGCCAGCTTGGAGAGGTATTTTACATTTTTCTCTTTTGCATACTTTGCCCTTTATACTTATCCTATATGGCCATATGATCACTTTTTCCTCTTTCTGTCACGTCCCGATCCTCGAACACATGCCCATCCCTCACTTGGTCAATTAATAGCGACGTCCCAAGACGCATCGCCAACCCATTTCTTTTATAACGCATGCAGAAGTATAAGATAATCCCCAGACAATAAAACATTGGGATAGAAAAGTAGGAAGAAACTTGAAACCAGAAACACCCACACACTAATATACATTGCAATTCATTATGCAAATATATACAAGATCAACTACTAAGGCCGGTCCTACTCAAGCTTGTTCAACAACGCGGTCTAAAAACAGGGGTGGGGTTTCAGTCTTTCGCTAAGTCCTCATCTGGGTTCTGCTCTTACTCAACGAACTCTCCTCCTTCCACGTTCCCGCTGGAGCCTACTTCAGTATACTCAGGTGATACTAGGTCTTTGAGACCGGGAGTCACCAGGTCAATCACCTCTCCACCTCTGAGTTCTGCAATGCCCTCACCATACACTACTTCCAAAGCATACCTAGGCACCTCAAATTCTGGTATCGGGCCCACACTTTGCCCATCGCTATAGTATCAGTAGCATGCTCGGTATTGATGGGGCATCTTCTGGGGTTTGCCCATCTCAACCTAGACAATAGATTTCACCATTACGTACTCCAATCCTTCAATGTGCCCTGGCATCGGCACTTGGAACTTCTGTTTGGTGATTTCTTTTGGTAAACCAAAACCTATGGGAGGAGGTAGAGGTATTGCCATCTACGGGCCTGAAATGGTTTTTCAATAACTAATGAGATAACGTCTCAGCAAGTTCTACTCCCTAAGACTCGATTAGTAAACCATTACACTATCCGGGCTGCCTATGCACACACGATCAGAGGACTTACCTTGTCTCAGATTTCACCTGCAAATCAGCACAATTCAATAGGCACCCAAGCAATCACATCACAGATCGATATCTCAATCAATCAAACTAGTCGATTACATGTCAATCGGACCGTTCACCAGTCATTTCCATCAATACTATACAATTTTCAGTATAATATACCTAGTCACCGAGTCACGTACATTCTCTAAGGTGCCGATTCACCAAGGTGACATACTTAGTCATCAACCCACGTGCATTCTCTAAGGTGCCATATCACCAAGGCGACGTACTAATCACCGAGCCCCGTGCATTCTTTAAGGCATTTTATATGCCAAGGCGATGTACTAATTACCGAGCCATGTGCATTTTCTAAGGCGATATATCAAATCACCGAGTCACGTGCATTTTCTTTCAGGTGCCATTTTCGCCATGATAACGTACTAACAACCGAGCCACGTGCTTTTTCAGGTGATATATATATTCAATAATTTACGTGCATTCTCTAAGGTGTCCAATACACCAAAGCGATGTAATAATCGCCGAGCCACGTCACACCGCATTTCTTTTCATCTTTTATCGTACTCAATAAAATATCGTGCGTGGGCACACAATTGGCCTTAGCCAAAATATAATATTTTCATTTCCATAACTCCCACATTTTCCCTAGTCTACTAAAATATTTTTGGCATTATTAACCGATGCCCGGTTATTTTCAATTAATAATCAACATTATTCAATTTAGGAAATAATTCATGAATTCACAAATAATTCAATTCAGCACAAAATAAAGCTCAATTAAATAAACGCACTGCGCCACAACAATTCGCATAAAATTCCGGTCGTCAACTATCCCTGCCTAATTTTCGGAAAATAAATAAATAATTAACTAATTTCGAAAATTAATAAATAAATACTAAAAATCCAATTTATGCCCGTAATGCCTAATTGGAGCCTAAGAAGGGTTGGGAAAAATCCCGAGATGCATTCAATAAATAATATAAGCTATCCTCCAGCTAATTACACTAGTCAAATGTCCAACATGCATCACAATTATCTAATAATCACTAATTCATTTTAATCAAATCACGTAATCCTACTTAATTAGCATTAATCAACCCTTAAGTATCATTAGCAAACTAAATAATGATTAGTGAACTAAACTCACCCGCTTAACAATCCGCTCGGATTGAAATGCCGGGAACGTTGCGGGGGACGTTTTTCTCCAAAGCGGGCCTCGGGTTCGGGGCTTGAAAATACCTTAAATTGAGCCTCAAAGGTGCTGCGAAACCCACTAAAAGACTTGCTGGTTGTTGCTGGAAATGGAGAGAAAACAACTTGGTTTAGCACGGTGAGGCTCGGGAAAGATAGAATAGGCCAAATCGGGCCTCGATGGAGGTTTACCGGTGAAGAAATGGTGAAGGGTAGCTCCGATTGAGCTTCTCAGGTCATGGAACGGTAGCTGGAGGGTGAGGGGAGGCGAGCAAGGTGGACGGCAAGCGTGGCCTGGCGCGGGTGGAGGTGGAGCGGCAAGACGGTGGCAACGGCTTAGCGTGCGGCAAGCTGCTCCAGTTCTCCTCTTCAGCTGCTGGTGTTTATAAGGCTGGGAGAGGGAGAGAATGGAGGTGGACGCACGACAAGGGAGAAGGGAGAGGAAAGAGTGAGGAACAAGTTGGCTTTGGTGGGGTCCTTGGTCAAATTTTTCCACACCCTTGTCCCCTACAAGCTTGTCCATCAAGCCAGCCCTCCATGGCTATTAATTGGCCACCAAGACACTCCCCCACAACATCTCAAATGGTCCAAAATGCTAGGGGGAAGAGGGAGCTACGAATTTGGCTTCCATTGGCTTCAATTTGCCACTCACTTCTCTTCAATTCAACCTCAAATGACTTCTATAGAATCAATTGATACCTCATTGATCATTTTAGCATTTTTCTTCACCCATACATCCATCTTGCTTCCCAAATTTGCGATCAAAAATAATTCCTGGCCTTTTTTGCACAAAACAGTCATAAACCGACTTTTTTCTAAAAAGTCTTGGTTGTTAGAAAAATTTTCGAGACCGAGTCGTGGGTTCTAGAATTTATTGTAACATGACAGAATCTTCAATTTTTGAAATCAAACTTGAATTGGCGGTTAATTTCCATTCGATGCGTTTTTAGCGTGACCTAGACTACCGGATAGTTTTCAAAACTTTTTAGGGCAAATGACCCGTGGTTGATTTTTTTTCGAGCCACTATGAACCCACTCGATTTATTGACGACTCTCGATTGTCGTTACAATCTCGAGGATTCAATTACAGACATAAGGTACCAAAACAACAGTAAAATCAGATTAGTGCTGGTTGACTAGAATTTTCCAATTTAGTGGAGTCACCCACGATCGGCCACACATGTTAGTCGAACAGACCTATCTCTGATCTCAAATCGATTTTATACTGTGCTGTAATGGCCTTTAAAGATGAGCACGGTCGATAAGTCGATTCTTAGTTGAATTCTCAAGTCTATTTGCCTTAAAGTCCTTAGTAGCTTCCCCAACTAGTCTAGTTATCTCTAGAGTGATCAGCTCTGAGAACAACCCTATAAGCGCATCAGTGAAATACTCGATTAATTTAGTAGAAAACAGGGTTGGAAATCTTGGATGTCACAACTCTTCCCCTCTTATAAAAATTCCGTCCTCAAAATTTAAACATTTACCAATCCTTAAACAAAAAGGCAGGGGTATCGTTGTCTCATCTATTCTCACTTTCCCCGATTGCTTCTTCAGTCCCATGGCGTTGTCAGACCATTTTGACCAAGGGGACTATCTTGGTTCACCGAATCTGATCTTTCTGATTCATGGTTTGAACCGGGCTTTCCACGTACAACACTCTGTCATTCACGTCTAATTCTTCAAGACTTAGCATGTGGGTTGGGTTAGGCTCATACGTCCTCGATCATGACACGTGAAAAACGTCATGCACTTGCGCCAATCTCAGCGGCAACGCAAGACGATACGCTAGGTTCCCAATTCTTTTCAGAATCTTAAAGGAACTTATGTACCTCTGTTTCAATTTTTTCCCCTTCTTGTTGAAGTGCAAGGTATTCCTCATTGGTGACACTTTTAGAAAGATGTAATCACAAATTTGGAACTCTAAGGGCCTTCAATGATCAACGATACAACTTTTCTAGCGGCTCTGAGCGATCTTTAATCTGTTTTAGATCACGATAACTGCAATAACTGACTGCTGAATTGACTCTGGGCTTGTGATATTTCATTTTCTGATCTTATCTTAGCAAACTGAAGTTCTGTACACTCTACCATACAGTACTTTAAAAGGAACCATCTTGATGCTCTGCTGATAACTATTGATGTAGGCAAACTCTACTAAGTGTAGCTGATCTTCCTAACTTCCCTTGAAGTCTATGACACAAGCTCTCAGCATGTCCTCGTGGAGAATTTTAATTTAGTGGAGTCACCCACAATCGGCTACACATCTCAGTCGATCAGACCTATCTCTAATCTCAAATCGATTTTATATTGTACCGTAATGGCCTCTAAAGATGAGCACGATTGAAAAGTCGATTTTTGATCGAATTCTCAAGTCTATTTGCCTTAAAATCCTTAGTAGCTTCCCTAGCCAGTCTAGTTATCTCGAGAGTGATCAGCTTTGAGAACAGCCCTATAGGCGCGTTAGTGAAATGCTCGATTAATTCAGTAGAAAACAGAGTTGGAAATATGGGATATCACACTTTCCATGAGCAGCCTCCATTCCTTTTGAACACACATGGTCATAAGTTCATTGATTGACCATTTAGCATTATGTGTATTGTAAGAGATCTTAAAATGGGTATACTCTTGTGGGAAAATATTCAGGATATATTATACAATAAAATATTTGGATATCATAATCTTAGGATTTTTCGGCTGAGCTACAATGTCCCTCATCTTTATGATGTGCTTAAGCACACCTTTTACACTGGTAAGCTTTAATGATGAGACCTTCATAATCAAAGTCATGGCATGCGCTTTCTCTAAAGATTCAAATTGCACATCAATAATCTCGAGTAATTCTTTGGCATTATTATGCTGAATGGCTAAACTATGAATGCTAGTAGAAAGTTTTGTTTTTATATACATCACATTGAGGTCCCATTGTGCATAAAGAGTAACTTCAGCATGAGTGCTAGCCTCAGTAGGAGTAGGTAGTTCGTCTGATTGTATAGCATAATCAATATCCATCCACTCAATTAAAGAATAATTAATTCTGTCCATTCTTTATAGTTATCACCGTTTAGCTCAGGAACAATTATACTAGAACTAATTGTAGGCGGTAAAACTATGTTATGATTAAAGAAAACTTATGTATCATATATTTGAGGCAAATAAACATAAATCATATTTTATCAATGTGGAACATGTTATAAAATATGTATCACATAACATCAAAAACTACCCGTGGGCTAAGTTATCAACGCACATGCACATGCATCTCACGCGCTTGATACTGCGTGGGCACATGGTCGCATGCGCCTATGCCAACCCGCAGACGCACAACCCTCACACGCCTCAAGCCTGCACGAGTGCATGGCCGCACGTACCTGAGGTTTTTTTTTTCTTCGCACGATTGGCCATTCTTCGTATCGGCTACGCCTTCTGCCATTCGGTTCTCCTCCAACAACCCACTTCAAACCAAAATAAGGAAAGGGTTTTGGAGACCACACCGGCATGACCACACAGGTCCAAGAGTCAGTGAAAATAGCCAAAAATTGCTTAAAATCAAGCAAAATTCCCCGAAACACAAACCCTAACCGCCACCACCATGATTCTCGCGCACAAATTTTGCCGAAGTCATCGGTTCGATTTTTTTCTTTTTATTCAATCAAAAGGCCCCATGAAAATTATTAAGGCAGAGATATAAACATGCTCTGATATCAACTGTTAGAAAATTTGTAGAAAACAATGATCCTAAAATCAGGATCAATTGTGGAAACATGTAAATTTTGTACTAACCTCCAGCCATTGATGATATCAAGAATAGATATGCGAAGCTTGAATGATCATGAATAAGCACTTCTAGCCAATTACCCTCTTGATATTGATGGTGTGTTCTCCGGCTATCAAATAATCAAAATAATAAGAATAATCTAAGGGTTTGGCTTAGATGACCTATTTATATGCTCATACTAATCCTAATAGATATAGTCTTCCATCAAGACTAATCCTAGTAAATATGGACAATCTCCATAGTTATCAGCAACTAGATTTAGATAATAGATCCTCAATGAAATCTAATGTAAGTAATTTAACTAAATGTGGGATCATACTAAATAAAATTATAATATGAATGTCATCTATCTGCGGCTCTGAATTTCAATTGCTGCCGATTTTTCTACATAAGGTGGGAGAAACCTGGGCACAGTCCCCTCTTCGGTAATGATTTCTGGTACCAACCCCGGCACAACACGATGATCCTCATCGTGGGGCGCCCCTTCCGCTTTCGCCAAAGGTTTTAACCTTCAGCAGGTGTCGGACGGCCTATACGAGAGGCATCTCCATGTGTACAGCTGGCCTGATGGTGAACTCAAGCGAACAATGGACCTGGGCGACACTGGCCTCGGACCGCTCGTGGTAGATAAAAAACTTAACAGCTGTAGGTTCAGTTTTGTTTAGGTTGGTTTACGTGTTGGTTCTTGCTAAGCCACTGCAAGCTCAAAATTCTCATAACAATGCCTCGCTGACTTTTTGTAGATAAGATTCCTGCATGATCCTTCCAAGGACGGGGGATTTGTCGGATGTGCATTGATCAGCAATATGGTGCGCTTCTTCAAGATCTAGGATGGCTCGTGGAGCCATGAGGTGTCAAGTGGCATGGCAAGTTCTTGAAACTTAAGAGAATACCTGTATTGGAACTCTTTTTAAGAGACAGCCACAATGAGTGCGTTTGATTCAACATTTTGAAAGCTTATTAGGAAAATGCAAAATAATTTAGCCTAAAGGATTTTGAATAATTCCAAAGGCCATTTGGTAAACTATACTTTGAAAAAAAAAAATTGTGATAAATGTTATTTGGTAGAAAACACATTTGAAAAGCCCTTTGATGAGTGATATTAATTTTTTTAGTTTTTATTTACTTAAAATTGAAAAAAAAATAATGAATGCAACTTTTTAAATATAAATTTTGACAATAATGTTAAAAAAATAAAATACATATATATATTTTAAAAAGACCAAACCCTTTGTCGGAATTTTTTAAATTTATTTGTTTAAAATTTTAAAAATAATTTATGTAACTTTTTAAATATAAATTTTGACAATAATGATAAAAATCAAATATACATATATTTTTTAAAAAGACCAAAATATATTTAGTTTTTTTAGCATTAATGTATATTTGATTTTTTTTATCATTATTTTAGCATTTAAAAAAGTAATAACGAGGGCAAAATAGGAAATTTGAATAATGAGTGGGGGTAATTTTGGAAAAAAAATGAGTTTTAGCATTTGACCAAATACTAAAAGCCCAATGCTAGTCGGGACTAGCACATTGGGAATGTCTGAAAAAAAATGAAATCAAGGTTCAACTGATGTAAACATCTCAGTGTAGATCAACGTTGTTTTTGATTCATTTAGAAATGTGACAGCAGGACCATGATGAATATATTTTTTTCTTTGTGCAAAAATAAAATTGTAAGGGATATATAACTCTTGTTATTTATCGACGGAAACCTATGAATTGATGCCATTTTGCCGAATTCGGGAATCACAGCAAAATTCTTACCTGTCTTCTCAGTAAAATCAGAGATCTAGTTGCATTTAACTTTTATCTCGTCATCAATCCCTTTTCGATGCCTTTTTTTTTTTTTTTCCCAAGTCTCCACACATTCTTTTCTAATTCTGGCATTTATCACGCTACAGAATGCCACTAATACGATATTATGCAGCGTGGTAATGTCTTTTTCCCATCGGATTGTGCAGGTGCCTCTATCAGTTGAACTTGAGGCTACGTTTGATCGTTTGGATTTTTAATCAGAATAGGACTTGATAGGATATGATATGAAATTCTGAGATTTTCCTATATTCTATCCATTGTTTGGTGAATCGTAGTATTAAAGTTGGATACATTCATATTATATAATGTACATTTTTTTTTATATAAATGACATATCATTGTAAATGAACCTAAAATTCATGAACTGAGATGATGAAAATCTCTCGCGACATTATACTCTAATGCCTGGACTCATAATAGATTTCTTGATATCGCTCAATGATCGTTATTTGTACTTTGTGAACCAGCTTCACGGGGACGTGAGACAGTATAACATTGAGGACCCTAAACATCCCATGCTCACCGACCAAATATGGGTCGGGGGATTGATTCAGAAAGGAAGCGCAATTGTGGCAAAGAAAAAGATGGTATGACATGGCAAGTTGACCTTCCTGAGATAAAGGGGGAAAATTATCAAAAAAAGTCCTATATCTATTGTAATTATGCCGATTCAGTTTTAAATTCATTTTTGGGCCAATTAAATCCTAAATCTTTTGCAATTGTGTCAATTCAATCCTTCTAGCCAAATTTGGCCGCCGACACCGACATGGATGCTAGCCAACGTCAACAGACAATTCTTTAATATTATTTTATTTTTTCGAATTTTTTTATCAACTTTTTAATGTTTTCTTTTTCCTTTTTTTCTCTCTCTTTTTTTTTTTTTTTCTCCTCCCTCCTTCTTCCGATAACCAGCCCTCTAGCCTGACCAAGGCGGTCGACCAAGCCAAACTGAGGGCGAGCTTGCCCTGCCCTTGCCAGATTTGGGCAAGGGTGAGCTCGAGCTCATCCAGCCACTAGCGAGGCTCGCCTTCGCCAGATCCAACAGGGGCTCACCTCGCCGGTGGCTAGGTGAGCTTGACCTCTCCCGACAATGGCAAGGCAAGCCTTCGTCGAATCTGGGCAAGGGCGAGCTCGCTGATCCCTCGCTAGTGGATCCAGTGAGGGCTTGCCTTGCCAAAGGCTAGGCAACCCTTGCCTGGCAACCATGGGGTGAGCTCACCCTCAGTCTAGCTTGGCCGGTTGCCTAAGTCCAACGATCGGCCCTCCCTTCTAACTAGTCGCTAGAGGGAGATGGAGAGGGAGAGAGGAAAAAAAAGAAAAGATCAAAAAATTCAAAAAAAATAAATAATAATATTAAAAAATTATCCACCGGCATTCATGTTAGCGCCGACTGGCTAAATTTAGCTAGAATGACTGAACTAGTATAATTGCAAAAAGTTTATAACTTAATTGGCCAAAAAAATAAGTTTATGATTGAATCGGCGCGATTATGGCTTTTTAGTAATTTTCCTGAGATAAAGGTAGGTCTGTTTCAATTTATGTAAGAACAAACAATGGTAAAAGTTTTTTATGATATAGATTTCTTAATCTCGCTTGATAATTGCAAGAATATTACTTCTTTGACCACTTCATGCATTGCTTCAGGGGATTAACTCAGAGGAGGACCTCAAATGGTCCAGCTAAGCTTAGATGGCAAGCGACTCTACGTCACAAACTCACTCTTCAACGCCTCGGATCGCCATTTCTATCCTCAAGTGGTGGAGAAAGGATCGACCATGCTGCAGATTGATGTCGACACCGAGAAAGGCGGCTTCAAAATTAACCCGAACTTCTTCGTGGACTTTGGTTCCGAACCTGATGGCCCGTTTCTAGCTCACGAGATGAGGTATCCGGGAGGAGACTTCACTTCGGACATGTGGATTTCAGCATGCTAGACTTGTTCTAAAAAGGGATAAGAGCGCACTCTTATCATGTCATAGCTGAGCCGGCCATTCGCCTTTACCGATTGTGGCTAGGGTGCTGAAAGGCTAGGCATGGTCTCTCCAAAGAACCGTGTTTGTCATGCTTTCACGAAGCTTCAAACTTTATATTCGCCGTTAAATTTGCCAATCTCCAATTAAAAGAACCTCGTGCTTTTCGATCAATTATGAGTTCTTGTACGTAATGCTTAGTCTTGAGTTCCTAGCGTAATCGTTGACACTGAAGCGAAATCCAATGCTGTAACAAGGGATTGCTTGTCAAAATTGCTGCCGAAATGAACTTACGGAAACCAGTTATAGATTTCAAGATGACAAAGTTGCCTCCTGAAATGCAGAATCATAGGTAACCATGTTTAATCTCTGGATTTCGGCCAAACGGAAGACTACCCTGTCTCTCTGTTCCAGGAAGCATTGAATTCAAACCACATTGGTAGTCTATGTTATCGATGGTAGCAGGGAAAAGTTGTGATCATCTCTTAGCAACTTCGGAATCCAAGATCGGATATTACCATTTGGGAGGGAACCATGGTGATCGGATAATCTTCCAAACATAGGATTTTATTCTATTTACTTGTTTGTAGGTTCTTCAACTTCTTTGAATATTTTAGATGATCGCATTTCCTTTTTAATAATTGTTTGATTGGGTTCTGGGTACCATTCATATTATTTATTAGATATCATTTACTTTTTCAAGATGTTTTTTTAGAGGAAATTAGTTTCCAGTATTGAGAGTTTCTGCGCTGCGTTCCCCGCGCGTGTTAAAGAGTCGTGATCCATGTCTACCCGTTTCCATTGCCTTTGTACACGGTTTCAATAGCATGACTAATAGAAACCTGACACCTTGTGACTGGTCTCCTTCATCTCCATTCCTAATCTTAATTGCTCACGAAATCGAGTCATATGTCAAGGCATACATGAGTACATTCTTATTGAAACAACAAAGACAATGTAATCTTGGATTAGCCAAACAGTTCTTTCTAGATGGCTTAGCTCGACTTTCCAATATTATCAATATCGATCCTTGTAAACTAGCTGCATCGAACCCGTCCCAAATACATGAGTACTTACATGAGTACATATGTCCAGGCATACATGAGTACATTCTTATTGAAACAACAAAGACAATGTAATCTTGGATTAGCCAAACAGTTCTTTCTAGATGGCTTAGCTCGACTTTCCAATATTATCAATATCGATCCTTGTAAACTAGCTGCATCAAACCCGTCCCAAATAGAATAGAATCGAGCTGCAACTCCTGCGATGCTTATCATCTCTCATGGCTTGCCAATGTCGCATGCTATTCCAATTTCATAAAAACCATGACAAGACCCATCCTGAACTATGCCATCTTTGCTGCTTCACGTCGAATTCTATCCGTTCCCGGACAAATGGGAATGGTAACCTCTAGAATTCTTTGGGGCAGATAGATTGTGGAGGAACAAGTCTAATACTAGGAAGATGAAGCTCCGTCATGCTCGGAATGCCGGCGTGAAGGTTGTTCTGCTCTTTCCAAAACAGATAACCAGTTGCTTTAGGACTTTTCAAAGAGAATGGACTTGCTCCAAACAGCTCGTTACCGACCGGACCCAAGTAGGATAGCACCTGAAAGCTTCATTTCGACCGATACGTACCTTAACATGGTCTGTCCGGCATGTGATATTATGAGGCATTTCAACGATCGATGAGTGGTTCCGACGCAAACTGTCCCAATTAAGTCTAGCAGGATCCTGGTATTATAGTAGAGGGCTTTTTCTATGATATCGTGGATTTCTTAATGGTGTCATTACGCCAATTCTCAACAAGTTACAAGCGGTAAGGATCGGTCCCCCTGAAAAATATTCAATAGAATGTAAAAAGTGAAGAGAAAGGGGACAGGCAAAAATGGTATTTACACTGGCTTCTAGAATTCTCTTGGCATAAATGTCGATGGTTGATAGGTTGGGAGATGTGATCTCGTCCGCTGGATTGAAAGTCAATCAATGGTTATAATCAAAGGGTTACAAGTATAAGAAGAGGTGCCCTTATCATACAAGCCATTTCAATAATATAAATTCCTTTCTCTTCCAGAACTTCTATTTTTGAGCGAGTAAGCAAGCGATCCCAAAAAAGACATAACTTAGGCATCCCAACAATATAAACGATCCAAGGAAAGGAAGTCTAAGTAGATGCAAGGTCTCAATCCCAAATGATCGGCCTATGACACAACAGACATTAGCGAGCAAATCTGCAGGACTAAATTCTTTATTGAACATGATCAAAACAGAGTTCTAAGTAATATTCGACAAAGCATGAGGATGTCTTAACTTGAGCGATTGGCTTCCATCATGATGACATAAAGCACCATCGAGACTTACAGCGTCCTCACCGAACCAAGTTAGATAAATATTCTGTTTTGCAGGTTTTTTAGCAGAACCAGGAGATATGGAGAACTGGGAACAAAGGACATACTCGTTCAACTGGAAAGGTTGAGTCCACGCGGTCAAACCATCTGCCCACCATAGCATTAAACACAGACTCAAGTCCTGCAAATGATGATCTACGGCCAAAGCATTCAGCAGCACGTTTCCACCAAACTTGCAAATCTGTCTTCACATCCAACAGATTGGGCGAAGCATCTAGGACCAAGTCCGGCTCAACCCGATACACACCTCGACGTCAACCGCTTTGATGATTCTCTGAACAACTCAACCGACACCAAATTCTTCAATGGGCACAAGAGGGCGTTCCCAATACAAAAGAGGCGGTGAAGTTTGTCCTGTTTTGCCCAAGCTTTTTTAAAAAGGCGAAGCTTGATAGCAAAGTGAAAAGAAGCTGAAGTTCTCAAACAGAATTCCAAATACTCGGTCTTATGGAACACGTCCGACGATTTCGAGCAACCGTGCATGCTACTGATCGCCGGCCTTCCTCACCATGATTTCCGTGACCCATCATCCATCCGAATTCGGAAACGTCACTCGCGTGACATCGTGAATTAGGTAAGACTCTCCATCAATTTGATTTTCATATATGTCGCTGCCTAATTCGTAATATCGCAATATTTCTTTGAATGTTTGATCGATATTGCCATATCCAAGAGATCTTTTGATCTCTCATGAATTAGGAAATTTTCCTAATTTTACAACGTGCATACGATTGATAGTCTGATTTCACGCTCGAAATACGACTCGCAATCGCACGGAAAAATCGCCAATCCGATCTCACGCTCAAGATACGATTCGCGATTTTATTTGAAATTGGCCAATCCGATCTCACGCGAGATACGATTCGTCAATTTATTTCCAAAATGGACATGGATGATATCTTACCTGATTTGTTGCCGTGCTGTTCTTGATGTCTTATTTTGATTGCTCCCGTAAAAGAAAGGAAAAATCCGGAAAAATCAGAGTTAGATTAGGATTGTTTTAGAATACACATCGTTTTAGGGTTATTTTGCATGTTTAGAATAGGAAATTTATTTATTTCGAATTTTTGAAAAATGAAAAATCCAAAAAAATGTATTCGTTTAGGATGTTAGTTTTTTCTTTAATTTAAGTTGCATGTGACAATTTTTTTAATTTCGAAATTAATAAAAAAAAAACAGCAAAAAAACATCATGCATATGTCATGTAGAATTATGGCATCTTTTGTACGTCATTTCATATTAGAATAAGATTGCATGTTTTATTTTAAGTTTAGATTATCTTTTTAGATAGATTGCATCTTAGGTTAGAGACTGCTAAGTCAAGATAATATCTTAGTTTAAATTAGGGTTTAGCCTGACCTAATCCTTAATATAAGTTAGATAGAATCTTAATCTAGCTAGTTAATTTTCGCATTTTTCTAATTTCGAATTTCATGGAAAATACCGAAGATTGCCTTAGAATAAATCAATTTCATTCATTAGGAGAGACTGCATTTTATTTACGTCATATAGCTAGGTCATGTTACCATGTCATGTCATGTCATTTCACGTTAAATTAGTAGCATGCATCGCATAAGGCATGATTCTCATTAAATAAGTGAACAAAAAAATTGCGTGTTAATTAGAAATCATATCTAGGACTATTGATGTGAATTCTTATCTAACAACGCAGATGATTTCGTTGCTATGAGGTAAGTCCTGTAATTTATTTACTACTTTACTTGGGTGTTAAATTGGTGGTTTGCGCACCCGCATGATCGCCTCACATGTTAGGGAATTAGATTGTACAACTTAAGCTGAATGGGCATTTTCACCGCTCTTGCTTCTTAGTCTTCATACTTCCATGCAGTATAGAATATGATATAGTAATCGTGCATCCCACCCCGATTTGCATTTGCAGTATTTCATGGTCTATTTTCAGCTTTTGTTCCTCATGGTTAGTTTAGTCACTATACTTCCATGTAGTATAGAATATGATATAGTAATCGTGCATGCCGTTAGACAAAGAAGGGAAGATGTAAGCGGCAGCACCCCATATGCCTATACGAGAGAGTAGAGTGAGCATGGTCCAGATTGGGCCGGTCCACCTCCTAACTCTAGGACCAACCTACACAGTGCTGGTCCTCAATTTTTGGGACTGGGGACTGACCCTATTGAGCTTGAGACCGAGGACCAGACCAACCCAATGGATTCGGTCTGGTTCTAGGGTCAACCTGGGACCAACTGATAATTTTTTATTTCATTTTTTGTACTCCTTAAAAAAACAATTGAAGGCCGAACTGACCCAATGGGTTCGGTCCAGTTTCAAGGTCAACTAAGGACTAACCAATAATTTTTTATTTCATTTTTTGTACTTCTTGAAAGGGCAACCAAGGACCATAACAACCCAATGGGTTTAATGATGAGCAAGGTCAACTAAGAAAGGCAAACGGTGAGGGTTAAGTGGGGTGAGCGTCGAACATAATGAACATCGAATGTCAAGCGAGAAGCAACAAGCCAAGCGAGCATCAAGCGGCGAGCGGCATGAGTGACCCAAAGCAAGCGAGGCAAGTGTCGAGTGGAAAGCGGAGAAATTGTTTTTTTCAATTTTAGCAAATTAAAGACTAAGAGGACAAATGAGACAGAAGAGAACAAATACTAGAGAATGATGCCATAATGTGCCTTTTTTGACGCCGTGAGAACTTCTCACAAAAACATTTTCCTCATAAATTATGACTATTGACGCTATAAAAGACATTAAAAACCTAAGTTATCAAAGAACAATGTAAAATTATTTGAACTCCTTACTAAATAGTTGTTTAATGTTGTTGACGCCGTTTATTTTAAAGTTTTCTCTATATAAAAAAATTATAAATAATATATATATATATATATATATATAGAGAGAGAGAGAGAGAGAGAGAGAGAGAGAGAGAGAGGGTTGGTTTGAGTTGGACCGACCCGGAACTCTCAGGACCGAGGATCGACCCGCACAGTGCTAGTATAGGAATTCTAGGACCAAGGACCGACCCAGTCTCCTTGGGAACTGGACCAGAATCGGCAGGGTTGGGCCAGTCCAGGGTCGGTTCAGGGTTGACCCTAGATCGATGCTCACCCCTACGGGAGAGGATGATCATGAACAAAAATTTTCAGTGTCTTGTCTAATCACATACGTGGCTTCATATATGGAAGATCCCATATAAGTAAGAATGGGTGAGAAGATGGTGAGCGAAGATGAGCATTTTTTTATTTTTTTATTTTTTGGGGGTTGAAATTTCAAGGCTTTTTTGAGGTTGCTCGAGAATTAAACGTGACAATTTAGACGGCGATGGTTAATTTTAAGCTTCAAATGGGACAATTGTAATGAGAGTGGACCCTTTGGGCTTTAAACCTTGCCCAAGCCACATGGGCCGTCCCAGTTCGATCTTATGATGGGTCTTTACTCGCACTGTCAACCTAATCCGTACGAAGACCAGCAAGAACTAGCAAATTATGTTTTTTTTTTAATCCTATTGCCTACTAATGGACACTACACATTTGGAAATGTAAACAGGAAACAACTCTTTCTTGTTTCTAGAACAAAATTTAAGAACACTTTCTTCTTCTCTCTTTTTCTTTTTCTTTTCTTCTTCTTTTTCTTTCTTTTTCTTTGGCCGGTCGCGGCGGCCCATGGCCGGCGACCGCCGTCGAGGGCTGGCGACCTCGCCGGAGCGTCGCCAGCCCCGGCAAGGTTGAGCGTTGCCGGCCCCTAGCAAGGCGAGGCCGACCTCGCGCCGGGCTAGGCGAGCTCGATCTCTCCCAGCCGAGCTCGCCTAGCGGCCGGTGAGGCTCGGCGTCGCCGGGCCACCACCAGGTCGGCGTTGACCTAGTGGTGGCCCGGCGACGCCGAGCCTCGCCGACCGCCGGGCGAGCTCGGCTCGCGCATCTAGGCGAGCTCGAGCTCCCCTGCCTACGGCGAGGCCGCCGCCCTCGTCGGGCCGGTTGCGGCCATGGCCAAGGCCGGCGACCGGCCAAAAGAAGAAAAAGGAAAAAAGGGAAAATAAATAAAAATAAGAAAAATAAGAAAGAAAATAGAAAAAAATAAAATAAAAATATTAAAAAATTAAAAGAAATAAAAAAATTATACAAATTTACTAAACGTGTTTCGTTCATTTTTTATTCCTAACAAGTTTACCAAACGCATTTTTTTGTTCAAAAATTGTTCCCCGGAACAGAAACACTTTTTTCTATTTCTGTTTCCTGGAATAATTTTTAAACAGAAATGTTACCAAATGCGCCCTAAGGGTTCAAAATATTTAACGTGGTTGTTGACTAATGTCGGGGATGCGCAACTAAGTATGTGTTGAGATCAAGCTTTTTGTTCTCACGTTGAGCATTTTTGGTATGGATTGATATCTTCTGAAATTGGATTTTATATTTATGTTTTAAAGTTAATCCTTAATCCAAAATATCTTCAAATTTCGCATGGAATTACACAAAATTAGAAAAGCACGTCTACTCTCCCTTCCTCCCATTCAGCCACCATTGCACGTAGCCCTCTTAGCCACACCTTATCGCTCATCACCAGTCATTGCTCTTCACCATCGATGCCCGTTGCTCGCCTCCTCGTGTCGCGACCTGACATGAGCTCCCCACCACTCTCTTCCCCCACTATCGCATCCTCTAAACCAATAAAATCGGCGAAAATGGGGGTCCTCGCCTCAAATTCAAGGCCATGGACCTATGTTCCCACCGACCGTGAGATGGATCTAGAGAGAGGTGGAGATGAATTAGTGAATAGCAAGGCACTTGGAAAAGGTGGTGCAGATTAATGACCTTGGGTTGTCGTAGGCAATAGCGTTGCGAGGCTCACAACGGGGCGATGGAGATGGAGGCAAGGCGGCAAGGCGACAGAACAGATGGCTAGCTACTGCAAGGTTATGTTTTATGTGTGCTACAAGTGTGTTAGATCACAGTAGAATGAGAAGACGGCAAAGAGAAATTAGGGAGAAAAGAAAGGAAAAAAAGAGAGAGGAAAGAACCAAAAAAAATTGAAAAGAAAGTTGGTAAAACCCATATTAGCCGTTCATTAAAACTGACTAATGTGTCAATCATTTAAAGTGATAAATTTGAGATTTAAACATTTCCTTAACTTTTTCCAAAACTTTGATGGAGCTAAAAGCCTTAACTGCCCTTAAACACTTGTAGTAACTTCCTTTGAGTAAAATCATTGTTTCATATGCTACCTAAGAAAACTTTAATTTTTACTTAAGAAAAATGACACAAATGATCTCTAAACTTTGAATTCAATGTACAATATTATTCCTGAACTTTTAATTTATTTAACGTGGCCCCCAAACTTTAGTCCAATGTACAATGTCATTTATAAACTTTTAATTTGTTTGATTTGATTCCAAACTTTTAAACATTTTATATAAACTAGAGACTACATTGACCATTTACCAATAACTTAGGAATCATATTGAACAAATTAAAAATCTAAGATAGCATTGCACATTAAGTCAAAGTTCAGAGACCACATTGCATAAATAAAAAATTTAGTGACGATATTGTACGTTAGATCAAAATTTATGGACCATTTGTGCTATTATCTCTTTTACAAACCAACAAGTGACATAACAAGTTTTTTTTCGAAGACTTCTCTTTTCGACCCTTTTAAATTAAAGTACATCTAGACATATTTCTCCGTTAGTCCAAAAATTAAATTCCTCCTAGACTCTATGTAACGTGCTGATGCCCGTAGGTCTCACACCTCTTGTTTCAAGTTGTATATTTTTCTTCTCCAACAAGGTGGGAATATCCTTGTGTTTTATGTCTCATAGTTCAAATGAAGCAGTTTAATGACTTACTAAAGTCCTCAGTACAAGTTTACTATACCATTATAAATAAGCAATATAACCTATTCACCCCGAGTAAGCTATGAGGCAATTTTTATTTTTTTGGGTGATCCCAAATTCGATCCCATGTGTTTATGATTTTTGAGGTCGCCTGCTTATAAGTATTAAACTTGTATGACTTTGCAATTTCTCAAATAGCCAAGGGAGAAATGGGTGATGCCGCCTCAATCCGACAGTACTGAGCATGATTGGGCTCATGCCCAAGCGTGGATCATTTCGAGTTGGGCTAGGCCGTGCTCCTTTTTGGGCCTTGACCCAGCCCTAACGGGCCAGCCAAACTCAACATTTTTTCATTCGGCCTTGAAGCCCAAATCCAATGGTTTACGAATTTTTAGGGACCGCGATCCGAATACTCAATCAATCACTAGATTGGGTCATTGAAGGCTGCAACGACGCGAGCTGCTTCTCTTCCTACAAACTGATGCTGCACATGAACCTTTCCAGAGGTAGTTCACTGCGACAGGGTTGAGAGAACCGAAAACATGGTGAAGAGACATCCTCACAACAGGCATCGGCTAAAGAAGGGTCATTTTGCAAATTCAAATGTATGTCATTTTGGCTCTTCTCCGGAGAAGAGAGCGGCCAGTTCTTAATCTTCCTAAAAGAGGGACAACAAAAAAGAAAAGGATAGATGAGATTGAAAACATAGTAAGAAGAAGGGGAGGAATGTCATCAAATGGGCGGTCATCAAGAGCTGAAAGGAGAAAGTTGAATGGACAAGCGTAAATTAATTATGTATTTTATCTTTCACGTGCTCCAATTTCAAAGTTTGAATATTCTATCTTATGAAAAATGTCATCAAAATTTTTTTCGAATCTTAAACTACATTTTCTTTCTCCACATACATGCGTCAACAATTACTTTATATTAATTAGGAATAAATGCATTGGAATTTTTAAAACTCCTCACGAAAGTATAATTGAGTTATAAAACTTAAAATAAAAAGGGCATTAAAACTTGGCAAATTGAGTAAATCAACATCATTTTGGTCAAAATTTGATTTTTAATACCAATTTTTATCTAAAATAAATTTAAAAAAAAACTTAATTAAAAAGAGGGGGAGGATAAGGGCAGAGAACTAGGTGGCTAGGGCTACTGTGATTGCCGTTTTGGGAGTGCCGGACACTTGAGTGTCAAAACTTGGCACGAAATGACACTTAAATGTCAAAAGTTAGGAAAGTGACACCTAAGTGCCAAAATCGGAGCAAAATGGATCATTTAAGTGTTAACGGTAAGAAAATCTAGTCAAAATATTGACGTGACGATTTTCCGACGAAATAAGTGCAAAACAGCATCGTTTTGCATGCTAACGTGACTAGACAATGCAAAAACGAATATTTATAAATAAATAAATAAATAAATAAAACCAAGGGAGGAAGAAGGCGGCCGAGGGCCGAGCCCTCACCGCGCCACCTCCCCACCGCCATCGGGAAGGGCCGACAATGGTGGGGGAAGGGTCGCCCAAGGGCCGATGACCTCGGCCAGGGGCCGGTGACCTCAGCTAACTGGCGATGAGGGCCCATGAGCCCTCGCCCAAATTTAGGGCGAGGGTTATGGCCCTCCCCTAGATTCGGCGAGGGTTGGCAGCCCTCATCTAGCTGAGCCAAGCCACTACCTACTGGGGTGCCCTAATGTCAAAACTTGACATGAAGAGACACTTAAGTGCCATCTCTAATGAATCTTGCTGAAAATCCTACATGGCAAATTTTTTATTATTTTTCTCGCCTATATGGCTTGCCAGAAAGCTAACTTAGCAAAGAAATGCAAAAACGGCATCATTTTTGCGCGAATTCAAACTTTAATATAAAGGAGGAGGAGGAGGGAGGAAGAAGGTGGTTGAGGGCTAAGCCCTCGCTACCACCGCCTCCCCATTATTGCCGAGAAGGGCCGGCAAAGGTGGGAGGAGGGTCGACTGGGGGGCTTGAGCCGCTTTCTTCCTCCCTCCTCCTCCTCCTTTTTTTTTTTGCTATTATTATTAATATTAATATTAATATTATTATTATTATTATTATTATTATTATTATTATTATTATTATTATTATTATTATTATTATTATTATCATCATCACTATTTAATTAAATTAATTTTTATATCAAAATTTGAATCCATGCAAAAACGACGTCGTTTTTGCATTTCTTTGCGGAGTTAGTTTTCCGACGAGCCATGTAGACGAGAAAAATAATAAAAATTTGCCACGTAAGATTTCCGGCGAAGTTCACCGGAGATGATACTTAAGTGTCCCACTTTTTAAAAAAAAAAGTGGTACTTAAGTGTCACTTTTCTAACTTTTAGCACTTAAGAGTGCGTTTGGTAACGTTTCCGTTCAAAAATAATTCTAGGGAACAGAAATAGAAAAACTATTTCTATTCTAGGGAACAATTTTTAACGTAAGAACGCGTTTGATAAACTTGTTCCTGAAATAGAAAAAGAGCAGAAACATGTTTGGTAAACTTGTATAATTTTTTTGTTTCTTTTAATTTTTTAATATCTTTTTATTTTTCCTTTTTCCTTTTTTCTTTTTCTTCCTTTTGGCCGATCGCTGGCCTCGGCCATGGCCAGCGACCGGCCGATGAGGGCCGGCGAGGCCTCGCCTAGCCATGGCGAGGCTCGCCGGCCCCCGACAAGGCCGAGCTCGCTCTACCACCGGCGAGGCTCAGCCAAGGCGAGGCCAAGCCTCGCCGGGGGTTGGCGACGCTTGGCCTTGCCCGGGGCCGGCAACGCTCCGGCGAGCTTGCCGGCCATGGCCGAGGCCGGCGTCCGGCCAAAGAAAAAAAAAGAAAAAAAAAGAGAAGAAAAAAATAGGAGAGCGAAAAATTATTTCTTAGAAGTGTTCTAGGAACAAGTTTTTCTTGTTTCTTGTTTCTGTTACAAATTTGTTTCCAAGAACAAAAAAATAGATTTGGAAAAAGAAAACAGAAATTGTGTTCATGAACAAAAGAAAAGAACACAAACAAACATGGCCTAAGTATCCCTTTGTACCAAGCTTTGGCATTTAGAATGTACTTCTTACCCGTTTTGGTCAAAATTTGATTTTTTTTTTTTTTCCTTTTAAGGTTCAAAGGACCATTTCCTTGGATTAGCACGCGATTTGTTCTCATGCAAAAATAGGTTGTGGACATGTGGGAAGTTTTGACGTCTATATGATGTATAAGCTTATTGACTTTTATTAAAAGTCACCTTCGGGGCTAAATTTTAGCTGTTTTCGGCTAGGTGTTGGGATAGCTAAATTAGGGTTCTTGAAATATATCAAAAGAGCATTCTAAGAACTATACCCTTGCTTAAAACAGAGTTGTGCGGAGGAAGTTATGGTGCAAAGAAATTTAGCGCATTTGTTGCGCATTGGAAACAACAATAGGTTTCTATTAAAGAAAGCTTTTTGTTGGCGCGTAGATGTCGTTTTATTGACGAATAGGTGTAGTGTAGTCGAGTCATTCATTAAATAATCATTTTACTTAGCCTTTTGATATCGTCACTTGATTAATTGTTAAGAATTCAAGTGTGTCGGCTCAAGTAACCAACACTATTTGGTTTGGACAATACTAGGTGGTGATTGGGTTTTCACCAATTATTAGCCGTGGCTTAGCTCACAAAAATATCCTAGACTAGTATGCATATACCCATAACTCCCTCAATAGGCTAACAATGATTGATTATTAATACCAATCCACATCATCCTACAAAATTTACAAAGTCAAATCCAAAAATCCTTTTGTATATCGCAATACATTTCATGAATCAACTACATAACCTTTAGCAATTCAACTCATCTACGGAAATACTTTTCGTAAAACATTCTCAAATCACGTTAAGACTCGTCTCATAAATCGGTTTTACAACTAAATCAAATGAAATACATGTCATAAAGTATTTTGTAAATCACTATATAAATATTTCTCAACTTCTTTCATCCAACAAAATATATATTTCCACCAAACAATTCTTACATCATTTACAAATACCAAAATATAGTTAATGTCCAATCCAAATTTGATGCAACAAACATGGTTGTTTATAACTCATAATATGTCAAATATTTATAATTTTGAAGGCATGAGTTTACAAATGATTTAAAGAGATATCAAAAGACCACTCACCTAGTAATACATAAATCAAATAATGATGGTTACTCGAACCAACATACTCAAATTGTTAACAATTAATCAAATAACAATATCAAAAAACCAAGTAAAATGATTATTTAATGAACGACTCAACTACAATATGCCCATTCATCAATAAAACAATAGCTACGCGCAAACGAAAAGTTGGCCTTAGCATAAACCTATTGTTGTTAGCTTTGAGCGACAAACGCACTAAACTTCTTTGTGCCATAATTTCTTCCATGGAACTCTATTTTAAGCAAACGTATAGTCTTTAGAAAGTCCTTTCGATATATTTCAAGAATTTATTTAGCCACCCCAACACCTAGTCGAAAACAATTGAAATTTAGCCTCGAAGGTTACTGTTCCAAATTTGACCAGCACACGCAATTAACTTAGAAATTTCATTTCGAGTAAACCATAAGATCAAATTGAGATCCGTAAAATCCTATAGCTCCACAGCACACTAAACCATCATTTCAATATATGTAGGCAGCTTAACAAAAGACTTAGTGGTGAGGAGAGGAATTCAAACTTAAAAAACAATTGTATTTCTTTTATTCCTTTGGATTTAAAATTCTAATACTAAAAAAATATTTGAAATGGAAATTGATTACTAAGAAACAAAAGAAACTAAGAACGGTACACAGCAAACAAAAGACTAACCTAGAGCTGGAGAGAGTAATTCAAATGAATTTTAAAAAAAAAAAAAAAACGCATTTTTTTTTGTTTCTTTAGATTTAAAATTTGAATATTCAAAAAATATTCGAAATGGAAATCGATTATCGAGAAACAAAAGAAACCAAGATTAGCAAACGACAAAAAAAAAAAAAAAGACTTGGTGGTGGGAAAAAGAATTCAAACGAAAGAAAGAAAAAATTGCATTTTTTTATTTCTCCGACTCAAAATTCGAATATTCAAAAATATTCAAAATTGAAAATTGATTCACGAGCAACAAAAGAAACTAAGAACAACAAATGACAAACGGCAAACAAAAAACTTACTTAGTGGTGGGGACATTGTCACAAAGCTTCTTGCTGTACAATATAGCGCCTTTGTAGAGCTATTTACGGGCCATTCATGACCATAGTGCACCCCTCAATTCTTGAAGTGGATGGACTTGAAGGTGATGTCGTTTAAGTCCTTTTCTAAGAAAATATACACACCATTTATCCCCATTTCCTAGCACAGAAAGAGAGAGAGAAATGAGGATTGATCATTCCTTCTAGGCACTCAAAAGAGAGAGATAGGGCACTCAGAGTCGAGAAAGAGCGCTAATGTCCAATATTCTTGTCAAATAGACAAAGAAAGTGAGAACATTGAAAGAGAAAGAGCACAAAGAAAGCGCTAATGTCCAATTTTCCTATCAAAGACACAGAGAGTATAGAGAGAGCGCTCTTGAAGATTTTCTGAATATTTGAATTTTGAATTCGAAGAAAGAAAAAAATACGAGTTTTTTCAGTTCGGTCAAATTCCTCTCCCAACCATCAAGTCTTTTGTTTGTCGTTTGCCATTTGCTATTCTTAGTTTCTATTGTTTCTTGGTAATCGAATTCCAATTCTAATCTTTTTTGAATATTCGAATTTTAAATCAAAGAAATAAAAAAATATGATTTTTTATTCTTCCGTTAGAATCCTTTTCCCCGTCATTAAATAAGTCTTTTATTTGCCGTTTGTCTTTTGCTGTCCTTAGATTCTTTTGTTTCTCAAGAATTGATTTCTATTTCGAATATTTTTTAAAATTTGAATTTTGAATCCCAAGAAATTTAAAAAAATGCAAATTTTTTTTTTTCGTTTGAATTCTTCTTCCCACCGCCAAGGAAATCTTTCATTTGTTATTACCATTTGTTGTCCCTAGTTCCTTTTGTTTCTTGAGAATCGATTCTCATTTCGAATATTTTTTCAATATTCGAATTTCGAACCTGAAAAAATAAAAATAAAAATGTGAATTTTTTTTTTTTTTTTTTAATTTCATTTGAATGCCTCTCCCCACCACCAAGTAAGTCTTTTGTTGAGCTACGAATATACATAAAAATGATAGTTTAGGATGTTGTGGAGCCGTAGGATTTTATGGATATCCATTTGATCTCATGGTTTGCCCAAAAAGAAATTTCTAAGTTAGTTGTGCATATTGGTCAAGTTTCGAACAGTAACCTTCGAGGCTGAATTTTAACTATTTTCAATTAGGTATTGGGGTGGCTAAATTGGATACTTGAAATATATTAAAAGGGCTTTCTAAGGACTATGTGTTTGCCTAAAATGGAGTTCTATGGAGAAATATATGACATGAAGAAGTTTAGCACGTTTGTCGCGCATAGCAAACAACCATATATTTTCGCTAAGACAAGTTTTTCATTGGCATGGAAGAGTTATTTTATTGACCAATAGGCATAATGTATTGAGTCATTCATTAAATAATCACTTTACTCTATCTTTTGATATCGTTATTCGATTAATTATTAAGAGTTTGAGTGCGTGGCTTGAGCAACCATCATTATTAAGAATTCAAGTACATATAATCCTCAACACGTAAACCAAACAATGGTGATTACTCAAGCCAGCACACTTAAATTCTCAATAATTGATCGAATAAGGATATCAAATATTGAGTAGAACAGTTTTTTAATGAACAACTCAAATGCACTATGCCTATTTGTCAATAAAACATACGCACCAACGAAAAGTTTGCCTTAACGAAAACCCCTATTGTTGTTTACTATGCGTGACAAACGCGCTAAATTTCTTCACGCTATAAATTCCTCCACAGAACTCTGTTTTAAGCGGGTGTATAGTCTTTAGAAAGCACTTTCGATATACTTCAAGAATCCAATTTAGCCATCCCAACACCTTGCTGGAAACAGCTGAAATTCAGCCTTGAAGATTACTCTTCAAAACCTGACCAACACGTAACTAAATTAGAAATTTTATTTCGGGCAAATCGTTAGATCAAATTGAGATCCGTAAAATCCTATGGCTCTACAACACCCTAAACAATCATTTATGTGTGTGTGTGTGTGTGTGTGTGTGTATGCAACCCAACAAAATATTTGCTTTGTGATATCCCGAATTTTCAATGCTGTTTTCAATTAAATTAAATTGGGCATTTCATTGACTCGTCTATAGTGCTATTCTTAGAGCCGATCACTCGTGAGATAACTAGACTATCTTGGGAAGTCATTAAGAGATTTTAATGAAATAAACTTAAGGTTTCAACTAGGAATCGACTACTCGACCGTACTCATCTGTAGAGATCATTTCGGCACGGTTAGATCGATTAAAAATCAAAGATAAGTTGATTCGACTAAGATGTGTGGCTAAACGTGGGTGATTCCATTAAATTACAAAATTTTCATCGCCCGGCACTAGATTGATTTTTCTATCGTTTTGGTACCTTGTATCTGTATTTGAATTCTCGAGATTTTCACGATAACCGAGAGTCGCCAATGTATCGAAGAGGTTCATGGGGCTTGAAGAAAATCGACTACGAGTCATTTTCACTAAAAATTTTTGAAAGCTACTTGGTAGCCTAGGTCACGCTAAAAACGCGCTAGAATAAAATCAACCGCAAATTTAAATCATATTTCAGAAATTGAAAGTTCCGCCATATCACAGGTCATTTTAGGAACGTTGACTCAGTCTCCAAAGATTTTTCTGCAGACCGTAACTTTTTGGGAAAAAGTCGAGTTAGGATCGTTTTTGTCCAGGAAAGTCCGAGGACCATTTTTTATTGTGGAATTAGGATGCGAGATGGTTCAATTGGTGAGGAAAAATACCAATTTCATTGTTGACTCGATAATTGAATTTATAGAAGCTAAATTGGATGGATTCAAGGAGGATTCGATCTCCAATTTGAGAGAAAACATTTCAAATTTGTAGCTCCCCCATTGCCCATGACTTGTGGACCATTTCAAAAGGCTTCTAGAAGAGTTTTGTGCTGGAAATGTGCTGTGCAAGCCAGCTAAGCTTGATGGGCCAAGCTTGAGAGACAAAGGGATAAGAGAGAGGGTGAAGTGGTCCCCCTCCAGCAACAACTAGTTCCCTCCTTCCTCTCTCTTCTCTCACCTGTCGAAGCCCTCCTCCCCTCCATTGTAGCTGCTGTTCGAAGTCTAGAAACTGGAGAGTAGAGCTAGCGAGCCGCTAGAGCAACCGCATGCCATCCCCTCGCCGCTCATTGCCCCTACGTGCTCGCCAGCCCGTCGCGCCTCACCGTCGTTCCAGACCGTCGTTCAGCCTCAGCCACAAGCCTAGTCCACCTCCAGAGCTGTTCAAGCTCACCTCGCTATCGCCAGAGCTCCCACCGCCACTGCCCAGACCCGATTCAACCTCCTCAATCAGTCTCAGCCCGTTGTCGCCTTAACTGGCACCGATCAGCCCTCCTTTCGGCCTAGATCAGAACCAGTTCAAGTGGATCTCGAGGCGATTATTTGGCCCATTTTGGAGGCGTTCCCAACCCCAAAAGGCAGTCCTCCTTTAGAGTTTCTCGCCCCTCATCGCATTCCCATCGTTTTGAATCGAGTGGTTCGTCAATCAAGTGAGTTTAACTCACTAATCCTTACTCAGTAAGTTAATAACGCTTAAGGGTTATTTAGTTTAGACTAAGTATGGATTAGGTGGATAGTTAGATTAGATTAGCAATTTTTTATTTCTTTGGATTCAAAATTCAAATATTCAAAAAATATTTGTTATGGAAATCGATTCACGAGAAATAAAAGAAACTAAGATCCACAAATGACAAATAGAGATATATTATTACAAGTCGGCCCCTTTTGCATTGTGATGCCGGGCACCTCATTGGCTGCTAATGGAAAGTCGCCTTCACAAGTAATTGATAATGCTCACATCCCACATAGGAAAACAAAACACAACTCATGAGATAATCTACCCCCTATTATCCTTTCAATGGGACTGATACTTTGTTGGATCGGGACAATATCTTCTTTGCGTGGAATGGATTATGCTAAATTATTGAGAACTACAAATATTTGGGATTGAGCAAAAATGTTCCATGCCTTCTCAATTAGAGCTTTGTTGTAGGACTCACAATTGGACTACAAAACCTTTATTGAATAATGAATCTCCTTGTCAATATCATATGTGTTCTTTGGATGAAAAATCTTGTGAAGACTATAATAACTAAATCGAGTGATGATGTATTTTGAGCAACTTCGTTTTATGCATATGTCTTTTATTAATTCAAACATGAGTTTAACTACAAACTATGTTTTACTCTTTCTACAAGGATGCGTGTGATCTTTTTCTTGTCCTTTTCCAACATCCTCTTCCTTCAAACTCCTGATTATGGTGGTGAAAATCACGTATCAGCATCAGGATGGTTGTAGGCATGAACGCTATATTGCATGATGGTTTTTTTTTTTTTTTTGTCGAAAATATGGATGATATATTACTTAGCTGATTGCTTGGTAATTACATCAAGAGCATTTGCACAAATTAGATCTAACATAGCAAAAGGGGGTTGGGAACCCAATTTTTTAGGAAGAAAATTTAAACGATGAGCTTTCGCTAGCCAATCCGCAGCTTTGTTGGTCTCTCTGTGGCAATGGGCCAGTGTTAGGCCCAGTAAGTCTTGCATCTTTACCTTAGCCCAGTCCACCAGTGGTCATACGTCCTAGTTATCCGGATTGTTGATGCTTCGCACGAGACTCAAGCAGTCAGAGTGTACTTCTAGCGTAAGTTGAATTCTATTCAGGAGAAACGTGAGGAGAAGAAAATCTAGGGTTTCTACAAGTGCCATAGCCTCCGTTTGTTCCGCCGAATTGGCTTCCATTGATTTGATGAAACCGTCCACTATTCTACCCATGGAGTCTCGACATATGCAGGCAACATCTCCTCGGCTTGGGGTGGGGCTTGGGCGTGCCGTGATGGACCTGGAGGCGCTCCCTCGAGTTGGACCGGTGGCTGGAAAAGTGTGATTCTAGTTCTCATCATCCCTGTTGTTCAGAACATCGGCATGAATGTGGCTCACGACGCAGGGGACGGCTCCTCTGTTTACCTCGAAGATGGAGTGTGCTTCAGCCTAGATTTGGTTCGCTGCCGAGGAGGTTGCATAGCTCTTCCAAATATCAATAGGAAGACTACTCACAGAGTAGGGGACCGCTCCTTTTTTTGCCCCGAAGCTAGGGTGTTCTTCTGCTTGGGTCAGATTCGCCGCCAAGGAGGAGGCATAATCGCATGAGTCTGCTCCCCTGTATGCGTTAGCTGCTGGGTGAGCTTCCCCTGCAACTGGTGTGCGTAGTCCCCATTGGTTGCTAAAGGCTGCTTCTTCGAGTGAATCAAGGCCTCTCCAGACCGGATCAGCTATTGAGTATGATGAACCACTTCTGGAGGTAAGTCCATTGATGGGAACAGAGTTCAGGGGGTTATTGTTGCGTTGGTATCCAATTCGTATGGTTAGATCTGAGGTAATCGAAGCCCCTGAGTTGCAGAGGATCCGGTTCAGAGTTTATTACAACATCTGGGGGTTCATCGGGTTAGGAGGAAGAGGAACTTCTTGTTAGATCTGAAAATGGAGATGTTTCTGTGTTGAAAAAACTCCTACCTTGAGATGCTTCAGTGGCTGGGTAGTCGTTGAGGATGTTGCTAAAGGAGGCATCTATGTTGATCAGGATCATTCCGGGGATTAGAGGTTGCCACTTCTGAGATGAGGTACCCTGTTTTGGTTGTTCTTTTGGTTAAACATTCCAGTTCGTAAAGCTGTCATGTGATGTTGAGGCTTTGAATAGGGTTCTATACGGATTCAAGGGGCTTTTTCTGAATATAAAGTGATTTATGTCCTTCCAAATACACCACAACACCGTAGCAATCTGAGCAAATTTTGGTAAACTCCGTGGGTCTTCTTTTACTCTATTCAACCAGTCGTCAAAGCGGGTTAAACCCACTCTTGAAATTTTTACTTGCAGGGTATGGGCATTCCAAATCTGAGAAGTCCAAGGGCAAAGTAGCAGGGTAAACTACCATCGTTTCTGGTTCAAGTTTGCAAATTAGTCATATGGGTGCAGGGACTACTTTTCTCTTGTATAGATTCTTCATGGTTGGCAAGGCGTTTTGACATGCATTCCATAGAAAGAATTTGATCTTGGGGGTTATTACTAATTTCCAGATGAGCTTCCAAAGTTCTAGTTTAGCTTTATAGGAAGTAGTTGGAGTCAGTGAGTGTGGGTTTTTTTTTGGATCAATTGTGAGTGTGGGTTGGCTGTAGTAATTTGGTTGCGATGGTATCCACTTTTCACTGTATAATTCCTCGACTTGTTGTCTATCCAAACTAATTTGTCTTCAGTGGATGGGAGACCTATAGGGATATTTTTTATTTCCGATACTAGCTGATCATCAAACATGGACCTCAACAAATTTTCATTCCATTGTGCAATTTCCATATCAATAAGCTCAGCCACTTTGAGTGGCTCATCTCTGGTCACTTGACCACCTATAGGTCTGTTCTTTAGCCACTTGTCCTCTCGAATAGAGATTCTTTTTCCGTTTCCAACCGCCCACATGACTTGTGAGGCAATAGCATCTCTTCCTGTTAAGAGGCTTTTCCATCCCCATGACGGACTAGAGCCTTTACCTGCTTGCCAAAACTCACAATTTGAAAAGTATAACCCCTTCAAAATGCGACTCCATAGAGTGTCTGGAAGCTGGGAAAGTTGCCATGCTTGTTTTCCTAGCATAGCTTTATTGAAAGCTATAAGATCCTTGAAGCCAAGTCCCCCTTCATCCTTGCGAAGCTTCAAAACTTCTCATCTTTTCCAGTGTAGGCCAGTTGACTTATTTCTATTCCTCCACCAGAAATTAGCTACTTGTTTTTCTATAGCTTTGCAAATGGAAACTAGGATTTTAACACAGACATCGCATACTGAGGAATTGTCTGCACCACGGATTTAATAAGTATTTCCTTTCCTGCTTTTGATAACAAATTTTCTTTCCAACTTTCCAGTTTCATGTTGACTCTTGCAAGAATCCATGCAAACATGTCCTTCTTGGTGGCACCCCAATCCGACGGAATTCCCAGGTATTTTCCTATTTTAAAAATTTCTAGAACTCTTAACTCGAGACCATATTCCTTTTTAAGCCTTTCGGATAGCCTTTGCTGAAGTAGATTCTTGATTTATTTAAATTTATGGCCTGTCCTGATGCAAAGCAGTATTGATGCAAGATAGACACCAGATTTTGACACTCTAATACTGTACCATCTAGGAAAAAAATGGAATCATCCACAAATAGTAAATGGGAGAGGGTAGGGCAATTTCTATTGAGCGTAATTCCCTTTAGTGTGCATGCTTCTATGGCTTCTTTCATCATGTAGGATAAGACATTAGCCACTATAATGAAGAGATAGGGGGAGAGCGGGTCCCCTTGGTGAATACCTCGAGTTGGCTTGAAATATGGCATAGGATCCCCATTAAATTTAATGCTAAAGGAGACTGTAGAGACATATTGTATAATCCACTGCACCCACTTCCCATAGAAGCCCATCTTAGTAAGGCATTCTTGGAGAAAGTCCCGCTCTATTTTGTCATAGGCCTTATGCATATCTAACTTTAAAACAGCTTGGAATTTCTTCTTCCTCTTTCGAGTTCTTAATTTGTGTAGAACTTCCTGTACAATCATAATGTTATCTTGAATCTGCCTACCCCCTACAAAAGCACTTTGTTCTGCTGTGATTAGATCTGGAAGCAAAGGTTTTAGCCTGTTTGTAAGTATTTTGGGAATGATTTTGTATGCGAAATTGCATAGGCTGATTGGGTGGAATTGTTCCAGCTTTTCGGGGTTTGGGATTTTGGGGATGAGGGTGATAGCGATTCTATTTAGGTTAGGGTTTAGTTGTCCAGTCTCGAAGAATTGCTGCACCTCCTTCAATATATCATGGTTAATGTCTTGCCAATGATTCTGAAAAAATATCACATTTAATCCATCCGGCCTAGGAGCTTTAGTGGCTCCTAATTGATAAGTAGCTGCTGTAATTTCCTCCATTGTAACAGGTTCTATTAGCTTTTGATTCATAGATGCATCAACCAAGATAAGAACTTTCCTTAGGATAGGCTGGAAATTTCGAGAACCCATTGTTGTATAAAGATTAGTGAAGAAAGAGCCTGTCATTTCCTTGAGAGTATCCTCATTTTTGACCCATTCCCCTTCTGCATCCTTAAGCATAGAGATTCGATTTCGGGTTCTCCTTTAAATAGTTGTTGCATGAAAGAACTTAGTGTTTCCGTCACCCCCATTTCAGCTAGTTAACTCTCGATCTCATTCCCCTGTACATCTCCTCCTGCCTCCACAAAGCTTCTATCTCTTTTTTCATTTGCTAAACTCTTTGATTATCCTCATGTATATCAGGCCTATTTTGCATAATCTGGAGTTCATTTTTCAGCCATAGTACTCTTTTATGTGCATTGGGGAAGCGATTTTTGCTCCATTCAGCAAGTTGTTTAGCCTCTAGGTTTAGTTTCCACACTATACTTTTTCCAGGGGATGCTGAAATAAAACAGGCTCTTTTTACAATGCATTCACACTCCTCATCTTCAGCCCAAAAGGCCTCATATCTAAACTCCTTCCTCCTGCTTTTCCTCTTCAGAATAATTGACACAATCAGTGGGCTATGGTTAAAACCAATAGCTAGTAGGGCTACAACTTCAGCATTTGGATAAGCAACCCTCCACTCCATTGAACATAAAGGCCTATCCAGCTTCTTCTTTACAAAATCCTCCCCTTCTCTTCGATTAGTCCAAGTAAAAGCACACATCTTGGATCCAAGTCCATCAAAAAACAAGCCTGAAGAAAATCTCTAAATGATGTTAGCCAAAAATGTTTTGCCTTCTTCTTACCCACTTTCTTCCAAGGGTATAAGATTTCATTAAAATCGTCCATACATAACCATGGTAGAATATTTACAACACAAGCTTTTTGTATGTTCTCCATAATAGTACTCTTTTTTTAAAATCATTTGGGGCATTCAGGAGTGTAATTCTCATGAGCTGTCCGCTCTCATGTAGTTGGCAAATAATATTTATAAAGTGATCTGTAGATGATTCAACTGAAATTTCTACTTGGTCATTCCAGAAAATCGCCATGCCCCCACCAATTCCTACAGGGTTTACAAGAAAGCTGTTATGAAATTTGAGCCTTCTCCTTAACTTTAACACCTTTTGTTCTTGATTTTTTGTTTCCATTAAAAAATTAAACTGGGCTTTTCCTGAGTCACTAAGACTCGTAGTGCTCGAATTGTCAGGGGTGAGCCCAACCCCTGACAATTCCAACTCAGAAACTTCATGGTTTACCCGGTTGCTTATTAGGGCTAGCCACCAAAGCCCATTTCATTTCCTTCTCCTCCAATGTGATAGGGTTATCCACTAGCTGTGATGTATCGAGAGAAACTGATTTGGAAGAGTTTGCGCCATAAGGGCATAATCTCTTGTCCTTCTTTGCTGTGGTAAGTTTAGTGCATTTTGCTTTACATCTTACTAGGTTATGATAGGTTTCGGGACTTCTAGCATCTTGGATTCTATTTCCTTCATTTGTTCTTTGTATAACACTAAGGTAGACTCCTCATCTAAGCAACTGCTTCCTCTTTTTTGTGTGCCTTTGTCATCAACCAACATAATTGCTAATGAAGGGGAGGAGTTCTCACCCTCCTTTTCAGCAGTTTCTGTAGTGAGCTACTGTCCATCCCCTGTTTGGTTGGCTTGTCAACTCTAATCTTCAGGTTCTAAGTTTCTTTGGTAGCAGCAAAATTAGGAGTTTCCGGAACCCTTTCTTGTGCTATTTCGGTGTCAACTTGTTTTTCATAGAATATCTTCCCATAAGGGCTAGTTCTTTCACCTCCGCTCGAAGGCATTGCCCAAAAATTCCTGGTAAGTTTTCCTCCAGCCCTGACTGCTCGTATGGGATTTCTTTATAGGCCATGGCATAGCGCCCAATCTTTCCACACGAGTAGCAATAATGAGAGAGTCACTCATATTTAAATTCTATCCAGAGATTTTTCGTTCCTAGGTTGATAACAATGCCTATCTTGAGAGGATTAGCCAGATTCAGAACTACTCTAGCTTTGTCAACTTTGTCGTTGCTATTCCCCTTTACTTCCAGCTTGACTTCTATTACCTCCCTGAGTTTAGAGGCTATTTCTTTCACTGTTTCATTTGATACTCTCCCAAATGGGAGTTCGTACAGATGCACCCAAAATGGACAATGTGTGAAGTCATAACACATTTCTGGAGTGTCTGGGTCGCATTGTTGCAGCACTAAGAGATTGCTTGAGAATGACCAAGACCCTGAATCTAGCACTTTCTGTTTTTCAGCCTCTGATTTGAAGGAAAAGGAAAAAGAGACCAGGTTCTAATAGGGTGCAAGTAATAGCTTCAGTCTTCCATGCCCTTTTATCGTGTTTAAAAACGCTTGGAAATTCACATTCGGTTTGGAGTAGAGTTTACCGAACAGTGTTAATCTGCATTCTGCTAATCTATCTTCAGAAATGCTTTCTTTGACATGTATCACATCATCCTCTGACCATAGCTTGCCTAGACTTTTACATAGAGCCGCTAACCTTCTATCTTCTGGATTTTGACCTTCCATTTTAATTTTGCAGCAGATACAGAAGTCACAGGGGAATAAAAGAGAAAGCAACCCCCACAGCAGGACACTTGGACAGCTTACTAGAAAAAATTTGGGGGAGAGAACTGGCTAACCCTAAACTGCCAGTGATGCCCATTCAGTGCGTCTCTCGGATGAAGGGAGCTCTAAACATACCTGGAAAACAGCTGATTTCGCCAGATTCTTATCACATAATCCGCATTTCAAAGGAGTCAAAGGAAACCAAGGATGGGCCTGCAGTTCGTGGGGTCAGCCATTTAGGGTTCAGGAATGTCTGGGTAAATGGAAAATCAACTGGGTATGGGAACGGGAAGGATGGAACTATCTGAAATCATCTTGTAGTAGAGGATTTAGGGCGATTGGGTGGGGTGGATTAGGGTTTATACGGGATTTGGGAACCAAAAACTACCCTGGGGTAGAGAGTGACTACCATCTGGTAGAGAATATATTACATGATGGTTGATTTAGTGTAATGTTGGTTTGCTTTTCAAATTTGCTCATCTCATTATTGTTTCGTTTGAGCTCATATTAAAGAAGTAATTCTTGATTGTAGAAGCGGCTTTCTTATTTTTCTGACAATTTTTCCGTTATCATCTAGGGATGGAACTATCTAATTACGTTGCTGGCATCATGTAGTTAATAGCGGTCAACTTCAAATTACTGCAAGTTTTGACTGTGGATGCTAGTGGATGTTAATTTGGTCTTTGATGATAGTCATAATTACTGAGAAAATTCTGGGGATATCATTAGCAAGTATTAAAAGAAACTATCTGGAATAAGAATTCTTTCTTCCTAGATAGCACGACTATGTCCTAAAAAAGTTTTGCTTGAAAAATTCATTGACAGATTATCATGGCATAACCCCTATTTGTGATTAATGTATGATGTAATTATTCATCTTTCCAGGTGCAAGCAATCACAGTTCTTGCCACAAATAATTACTTTGCAACAGCATCTATCAATAGTACATGGTGCTTTTATGAGTTTTCAGCTGGTTTATGTCTCACTCAGGTTTCAAAACTCTCAGGTTTCAAAACTCTCTCTCTCTCTCTCTCTCTCTCTCTCTCTCTCTCTGAGGGCATGCGCATGCAATTTTACTCGTACATCGATAGAAAACTTGTATTATTTGTACTATCTGTAATGGATGCTCATGCGAAAAAGCAATTATATATAATGATTGAGCAGAAAAAGTGCTAGGCTCCTCCAAAAACTGCATCTGCTTTGCACTTGCAGTGCTTTTGCAACACGTGGACTGAATTATTTGCCTTCAGCCATACCCGCCGCTTGCCTGTTCTTATTTGTTTTGATCTTTGTTCAGTTTCCATATAGGTGTTTCCTGCACCGTTGGGTCTAAGATTTTCGCAAATTGACAAAAGTCAGATGGAATAAGGCTTCGCATGTGTGCCTTGATGCTCAATGTAAGAGCTTTTGGTGATTTGAACCCTTTTTAGGTTCCAACATGATCTCATATGCTGATGCTTGTTTATTTGTCATATCTTATATAAATCTTCAACCGAGGAGAAAAGATTGGGTTGAATTTTGCTTTTCTTCTCTCCCCTTGTGGCTGCAGCTTTTGTGGCAGTAGTATCCATTTAAGCAAATGGCGGAGCTGGCGAGTGGGCCAAAAGAAGCGATCTTATGATAAAGGAAAGGGAGAGAAAAAGAACTCGAACCTTGTCCCTTCAAAGTGCAGCTGGGTTTATGGAGAGCTGCTTAGTGATCGGTAGAGATCTGTTGTTTGCAATCGTAGCGTGCTAAATTATTGGAGTCCCATGTAGTTTATATAATAGATGAACTTTTCATCCTTCACTAGTTTCGTGTTATATTTTTCCATTTTTCAAAATGGGCAAGATGGTGCGAACTAGACCTGAATACTCTTATAGGGATTAGACCTTACAAAATGGGCAAAGTATGGCCTGGGCCTGAATCGAATTATTTTCTATTAATCTTAAGTTACCACCTCCACGACAGAGTTGACAAAGCAAGTAATTAAAAAATTAGACAATGCAAAGCCACTAAAAAAGTTGAATAATTGACCATTTGATTTAAACCAGCAGCATAGTATCCTTCAGTGCAAATGCCTTGTATTTCACAGCGGGGGCGATTGTGGTATACACTAATGTTGGTAAGAAAAACAGGTGTCAGAAACAATGAAGCTCTTGGTAGTCAGTGTTTCAACCAGTTCAGCTAGCCGATTTAGTATAAGTGTGTAAGGTGATACAGTACAGACATCACAGCTGATTGAGGTCATGGCTTGTGGGCTCGAGTCCCCTCAACACCGAGTTAAATATATATGTTTTTTTCCAATGATAGCTTCTTTTGCAATATTTAGATAGGAAGAGAGGTCCCCTGAGGGTTAAGCATCAGGAAGTTACTCAAGGTCGGGGGCTCAAATCCCTCCCCAGCAAGAACCCATTTTCAAAGGCCTACGTTGACCTACTTGCTGGTTTACCGAGTAGAACCAGCTTAACCTGGTCGAAACAGGTCAACTCTGGTTCTTGACCTGGACATTTTACATAATAAGACTGAACTGGACCAGCTTCCAATACCTAGTTGAACCATTCAGTACGGTTAGGTGCTCAAGCATTACCATCACCAGATACACGTCAGCTAAAATCACATGAATTCAGGAATAGTACATTACTCAACTTCTTTAAGCAGATATATAACCAACACACTGTAACTCTAGCGGAAACACCTCTTTTGATTTGGAGGATGGGTGGGGAGGAACAAAATAGTAAGCAAACAGAAGGCCCCCTGGATCTTGGTAAACTAGGTCAAAAAGTTGTACGGTTGCATTCTTGAATACAAATTAGGCCAAATGAAAAGGACCTTTTTTAATTGGCGGCATGCAAAGATGAAAGAAGAATGAGACAGATAAGTCATGAGTCTTTTTCTGGTGCCAGGTCCACTGAACTAGGACATTTTCCAATGGCCCTCATATTCAGTTTTTAATCTTTTTCTTATTGATGACGGATCAATGAAAGGAAAAATAAGAAGATAGGATTTGCCCAAAATTTTCATACATCAGGAAAAGGCTAAGGAAATGGTTCATACAGAAGTTTTCGGAGGTCTCTAAAGGGAAAGGGTTGTTTTTTTGTTTCCCCTTCGATACAAGCAATAAAGGGTAGCAATGATAGAACGGTGGTGACTTCAATTAGAACACTGAGAGGAACAAAGGATTTCCCAGTAGCAATAGCCTTACATCAATGCTTAGCTTCAAGTCCTTACAAAACAAGCTTACCTAGAATATTCAAAATAATATTCCCTAGCATAGGCTTCTGCTAGATGATTCTGTGCTAATGGATGAAACTCAAGACGATGCACAAGCATGATCGTGCAACATAGAGAGAAACTTCAGAATTTAAACTAGTTCAATGGCACAATTCATGGAAGGCAGATTTAGTAAAGGAAAAAGCTAAAATTGGAGACCAAAAGTACTTAAGGAGCTGATTGTTTTTGCGATCCTGTGACCATTTTTCAAAAAGAGGAGAAGGGGGAATGTCACCAATCATACTAGAGAATACATGCAGCAGACAAGCCAACATATGGCATCTTTTACAGTAACAAAATATCACTGAAGATAAAATAAACAATATCTTCCAGCAGCAGCAACGTCTTTTCACTGTGCAGAACAAAAAGAAGTTTTATATTCATACGGGAACAATGGTTGAAAATAAGTTTGGCAGAAATGAAAATGCTCTTGTTGATGTGCGGATACTCAGGTGAAGTAATAATTAGAATTTAGTGAATTCCTAGAGAGGAGTTGGGGTGACTTCATTTGAGGATGCGATGAGAGAATACAATGGGGGTGAAAAAAATTTTGGCACAGTTTGGACCTGTGTAGACGCGTCAGTGAGAAGATGTGATGAAGACATGAGATAAAAGGCTCGAGATGTGGTGAATATATGAAGAAAGATATTTAGTATTAAATATAGGAGATACAGTTCAGGTCAAACAAAATGGAGTGACTAGATCCATGTAGGAGACCCTGCTTAGAGAGAAGTGACTCAATGGTCATTGATGATGAAGTAGAGATGTAAGCGAGTAGATTACATGCTACTATAGCCGCAGTGACTACATGCAAGATATCAGGAAGAAAGACGAATAACTCATACAATTCTTCTTGTCTACAGTACACTAAACATCAGTAATCAAACTCCAACCACAGGGGTAGCCGGCTGAATTAATGTTGTACTGATACCGCAATTGGTCAGTTCCTCTTTTCCAACAAAAGAAACGCCAATGTCTTAGTCAAAGGTTATTATTAAGCAGTAGCACTAATATCCACCAGGAACGGAGGCTCCATCTAAGTTTCTCACAACATATACAAACAAAGGAAGAGAAACTCGGCCTTCCTCCTTTCCAGAATGCTTAAAACAAGCTGTGCTACCCATGTAACTACACAAGATTTTTTTTTTTTTTCCAGTCAGAATAACTACACAAGATTACCGTATCAGCAATCTGCCTAGCCTGAATTAAACCATTCATAATCAAAAGCAATTCAGCATTATGACCTAATAAAAATTGCAGCAACAGTAAAACTATCTTAAAGCTTCAAGCAATGTTCTCATAATATCATATATACTCGGGTAATGAATTTTAAAAGTTAAGGGAAGCTGTTCTTAGACTATTTAAGTGAGAAACATCCTGATGCAACCAAAAGTCATCAGCCTTTTTTTGAACTATAATATATGTGTTAATATGTATATATGAGTTGAAAAAGCACCGTAAGTGCAAAGCAAATGCAATTTTTGTAGGAGGCTGGCACTTTTTCTGCTCAATGATTATATGTAATTTATTTCTTTTCCTGAACAACCATAACAAATAATACAACTAATATATGTCTGGTGTCAATGTACGTGTAAAATTGCATGCACTCGCGCCTTGTTAGAGAGAGAGTTCTGAAACCTGAGTAAGACATATAAACCAGTTGAAAACTCATAAAAGCACCATGTGTTATTGAGATATGTTGTTATGAAGTAGTTATTTATGGCATGAACTGTGATTGCTTGCACCTCGAAAGATGAATATTGCATCACACATTAACCACAAATAGGGGTTATGCCATAATAATCTTCTCAACTAGGAACTTTTCGAGCAAATTCTTTTATGACATAGTTGGGCAATAATCTAGGGTAAGAGAATTTCTTATTCCAGACAGTTTCTTTTGATACTTGCTAATGATATATGCAGCATTTTCTGGTTAATTACGACTATCATCAGACACTAAATTAACATCCCACCAGCATCCACAGTCAAAACTTGCAGTAATTTGAAGATGATCCCTACTAACTACATGACGCAAGCAACATCACTAGATAGTTCCATCCACTTCTACTATCAAGAATCACTTCTTTAAAAATAGCAATAGTTCCATCCGCTTCTACAATCAAGAATCACTTCTTTAATAATAGCTCTAATGAAGCAACATTGGAGATAAGCAAATTTGAAATGCATTCCATCATTACGGTAAACCAATGATTATACAACACAGCAACAGACCTACAACCAACATGCAGATACACGAGGCACATGAAGATCTTAAAGATAAGTATGATAATTGGGAAGCAGTCAGTAAAGTACCGATCAATGCAAGAATTTCCTGAATATGTAAAAATTTGTATGATGTGACATGTTGACATAGCATTGTAAATATCAATATCAATGTATACTAATATTAAAACCTGTACCTATTAAGAAAATCCTTGCATCACATGATGCCAAAGGCTCTAGATTCTTGATGGCTAACCGCCAAGATAGGGAGAAACAAGAGTTTCCAAGTAGATAGCATATTCGAAACGGTCATCCATCCTTATGGGATAATCCTTGTAAGTATTATCCTCTGGGTTGAACAGAATCACCCGATTCTCATTTATCAGAAAAACAATTTGTCCGCTCCTTGTGTACGCAAGGGGGGCAGCATCCCAAAAGGTAGGTAGGCGATCAACACTGAACCATTTTGTCCATGATCCTCCTCTCCCATACTCATCCGTTATCCATGCCTCGATGTGGTTATCACAGCGGCTGTTATACATGAACAGACTGCTCCCATGAATCCCGAGTCCGCTGAAAAATCCAACCCCATTGACTTCAGGGACCGAAAGCACCCGGTTGAATTTCTCTTCCGACAAATCAAGTGAGATAATCGCAGGCGTGAAGTCGCAGACATACCAGTGTAAGGCCCCTTTCCAATAAACTCCATTGCCGAAAAACAAGAAACCACTTTCTTCCTCGATAGGGAAATCTATCGATCTCCAAGAACCGGACTTAAGTGAAAATATTGCCGCCTCCCAAATAAATTCAACTTCGCGGATGCCTTCTACTATTTTATAGTCAAATTCGTGGATGCCCACTACTATTTTGTAGTCATTAGATCGAGGGTCATATCCGATTCCATGGAATGACTCATTTTCACGATACTCCCTAAACTCCCGATCTTGAGCAAATTCGGGACAGCGCAACTCATTACACTCCCTGGTGGTCGGGTTATATATGAGAATAGTTGTCGGGTAATCTCTGTAAAGATTGCCTTCGAGATAAAGACACACCAGGCCATCACAGGACCCAATGACGTGGCAATTGCAGAGAGGTCTGATCGTTTTGATCCTATGTGGTAGGACCACGCCACCCTCACTGCCGTCGAGCGCTGCGTAGTCTATGGTCTCGTGGGACCCGTAGAGTCTGCCAATGAAAATTCTCTGGCTAGGAATTAAATCCCCTGCCTTGAGCCTCTGCAGATGCGACTTGGCAAAGCCCGGGTCGGAGATTAGAGACCGCCACCGTTTGCAGACGAATTTGCATCGCGCCAACGACTCGGCCGGAACCCTCAAGAGTATGTCGATGAGTATATCCTCGGGTAAACTTTGGGCCATTAGTTTCGGCAAATAGCCAGCAACCTGTGTTCATCGGCAAGGTTTTGAGTGAGCAAGGCTCCATATAAACAAGTGTTCGGTAAAAGCCACGCAACAACAACGATAATTCAAGAGTCAAAGAAGCGCTTACTCAGGGGATCTTGGATGAGGTCGATTGGGTCCGCAATGGCGGTAGGCGGCTTTGTCAAGAGCTCCCAAGGCCGTCACCGGAGCCGGGCGGAGGAGAGGCGCTCACAGGGAAAAGGCGGACGAGGCAAGGCGGAGGGAAGAGACAGAGAAAGACGTAGTGTGAGGTTGAATTCTAGGAGCCCTGATATATATATGATTTTGCACTTATCAACAAATATAACCTCTTATACACACATATATTTTGTTTCTTTCTTCGTTTTGTGCACGCTGCAGTGGATTTAAAGCTTAGTGGTAGGAGAAGCTGTTGGAAACTCTAGACATTAGAAGACATGGAACTGTGAATGGACAAATTGATCATTCAAAATTTGTTTTTTTTATCCCCGTTGGACCTTACGATATTGACTCAATTTCTTTAAAGGCAGACCAAATATTCGTATTTCTATGACTTTTCCTCTCATAATTTTTACGAGTTTAGGGAATTCCTGGTTCCTTGGGGAATTTCTGGCATGCCCGGTTACTCATGTAGCTGAATCCAGCGAGTGTCGCCAACTTCACGGTATCGCAGCGAGAAGTTCCCAGCCATCGACTCATCGTACGAGCACATCTTCAAAAGTTGTGGGATGTTTTGGTTATTGGTCAAAGCGGTGGAATTTGTCTCTTATTGCATGGTGAATTCTGAAGACTTGATCGGGAGTTTTTGAAAAAGAAGCATTAAGTGAGATTGAAGACAAAAAAGGATCGTGACTTTAGAGTTCTCGGTGGAGATTTTTTGGTCCGACTAAAAGACCAAATATTGATACACTACGATCTCCTTTGGCGGGCCGCCACAATCGTTGTCCATTTATTCGGCCGTGCTAGGCCACGGCGACGAGTACCACCATCACTATGCTAGTCCGCAATTTGCCCACTGTCGTTCCTGTGCAAACCTGCGAGCCATTAAGAATATCCTCAAATTAGGTAAGGTCCTTATCTTTTGTATATTCCACATATTTTACTACCTTATTTGAGTTATATAGTATATTCTGATATATCTCTTTTTTTTTTTTTTTTTTTGGTCAAAGATATTCTGATATATCTTGTTAGATAATAGAGATATTGTGTTGGATACTAGAATATTCTGTTAGATATTTATTTAAATAATGTAATCCATAAGATACCTTGCTCAAGCTAGGAAACTTTTCTAACCTAACAATGTATCTAGACAGCCCTCCGATCTCTAACTAAACTATACATTATTGAAAAACACGCTTGATGATTTGTCGTGGTGATGCGTAGCTTGCAATTTTTCGAGTTCGATTAGGCCTTGAACCAAGCTGAAGAAATCAGGGGAACAATCATCAAGAGCATGATGGCGTGGGTTTGATAGGTTTGTAAGCTCTAGGCCCCCTAGGAAGCACCGACATTCTCCGAAAGTTTTCATATTGTGTTGAACACTTAGACACATGTCACTCTTTGACGCTCGGTCGATAAGTGTTGGATAATCAACTCTCTTGACACTATCCAACACGTGAATTCGAGATTTTGCACGCGAGTTCGAAATTCTAATATATATGAGGTTAATTTTAAAAATTTTCAATAAATGAGAAGTCAAAATATAAATATGTAAAAATAATAATAAAAATAATAAATGGGAAAAAAAGAAAAACCTAGTTTTTTCTTATTTTCCGACTCTTACTTAGCCCCAATACTCTCTTAGACACGAATCTAGAATATGAATTGCTTATTTTTTTTTTTCCTTCAAGTTTTATGGATAATTGGAATGGAGTTGAAACAATGAATAATATTAACAAATTGTGGATTAATATTTTTAGTGTAAATTCATTATAGGCTCTTTTATTATTATTTATTTGTTTGTGAATTTGAATCAAATTAATTTGATTAAAATAATCATAAAAATGATAATTTATCGTGTATATATAAAATTATATATTTAATATATAATGTGTCTCAACATATTTGAATTCTCTATTAACTAAGAAACGACATATTTACGTGTTATAATAGATCCTATTGCATGTCATGTGTCGATGCCATTGAATTGGGACCTTCAAGACTGTAGATTACAAAGCACTTGACAGCGATTGCAAGTGGAATTAGCAATTTAATTCTAAGGGAACTTCACTCGATAAAGTGATAGCAAAGTATTTAAGGAAGTATCACACCGAGGAATAGAGCCAAGGTAAAACCCATGAGGTCAACAACGTCACAATAAATGTAAATTTGTTCTATAGACATTGTGGTAAAAGGAGGTCATCCAGGCTAAATCTTTTGCGTCGCGTGCAATGTAGCACGCCCTCGTATGTGGACTTTGATAATTTATTGGACAATCAATTACAAAATGGCAATATCACCTGTTTCTTTAATTGGAGAAACTACAAATACGCTTTGGTGCCAATAGCACGTTTCTCATGCCACTGGAGAGTAGCCCAAAGACAGGATGGGTCAATCACAAAATCTTGTCCAATAATAATACGCACGGCTTGGTGTTCAACAAGCGCAAATTCGAAAAGAAAAACAAAGAATTGCAACCGCATTAGACAAAGAGCCGCTGAACAAGATGGTTCGTACTCCAATTCAGCCGGCACAAAGCTTAAGCGCGCGAGTTTTCCAATCCAAGCATAATGAAGCTCAAACACTACTTTGCTGTCTCTCGCAAAAGCTTATTCTACCTCCTTGATGCAATTCCAACACTTCATGGCATGCCAAATATTTGCCAAATTGTGATCCATCGATTTGGCTGCAATGTACTTTGAATCCAGACCGAACTTAACACTCATCACTTTACCTACAATCGCAACCTGAATAAATGTCAGTAGGGGCCCACATTTAGAACTTATTTGGTAATCATCCTATTTTTCTATTTTTTTTTTTTTTTATAAAAGAGGAGAAAATAGAACCAATACAATGCATTACCTTCTTTGAGAGAGTTCTATAGAAAAAGTTCACTCTTCAAAACAAATTCAAGCTAATAGGAAGGCCTTTAATGCTCACTACCATCCCAGATCTAGTTTTACTATAACAATTTGGAACCATCAATTTAAACTTCCATCTTAAGATTGTGACTTTTACTTTGTTAATATTTCACATTCTTCCTATGTCTAAATATAAGTTCTGATCAGTTAATTATTGCAGTTAATGTGAGTTATCAAAAGTGATGATTTATTGTAATTGTTTGATTAATAATACAGGTGGAACTTAAGTAAAATCTGGATCGATCTTGGAACCTATAATAGAGTAATTTTCAGGTTTCAAGATATGTAGAGTGGGTTTTAAATTCCAAAAAAATAAAGAACCTACTCCAACCGATAGATTTCAAGTTGCAAGTGGAACCTGTACAGAACCTATAATCAATTTGGAACCTCTCCCGCCTATTGTCCTTGACCATCCATGTTCGTTGAACGTTAATCCCCTTCACTACTACGACTCACCGAAATGGCACATCAACAATCGGAGCTAAGCCTGTTGAGATGCTTTGGTAGCCTAATTTCAACTTGTTTCCGGTGCAGGAGGTTTATTCCCAGATAGACTTATTCGTCAAATATAAATGCTATGAACAAAGTCGGCATGAAGCTGATTCTCTTATTCCAGACAGCATTTTGTCATAAGACAAAATTTCGTGAGGAAGAAGGTTCGTTCGCCTTATACGAAGTAATTGCTAAGCCGCTCAAATCTCATGCTTTCTTTCTGAAGAAAGAAAGAAAGAAAGAAAGAAAGAAATAAGTAATTGCTAAGCCGCTCAAATCTCATGCTTTCTTTCTGAAGAAAGAAAGAAAGAAAGAAAGAAAGAAAGAAATAAGTAATTGCTAAGCCGCTCAAATCTCATGCTTTCTTTCTGAAGAAAGAAAGAAAGAAAGAAAGAAAGAAAGAAAGATCTCTTGCTTTTTCAGCTGCTTTATTTAGAAAGGCATTTAAGGTTTAATGGAAAACGTCAAACGGCCTAGACGAGGATTGCTAAATTCCAATCCGACACGAATACATCTGCAAAATCTAAAAGGGTTATTTAAATTAATGACATCATAAGAAGAAATTATGCGTATCCACTTGTTGATATTTGAATACTATAAAATTTTAGGAGTTTCAAATGTAAAAAGAAAAAAATGCCATTGTACATGAGCCAAAATAGTTTTGATTAGGAAAATTGTAACTGATGCTTTATCAACTTGGTCGCTGTAATTCATAAATGAGGAATTTAACTAGTATGATTTAATATTGACTCATTTTATGTATCATGTCGACTTAATAATTACTCAATTGAACCTATAGGCTTATTGGGTCTAAATTTATTTTAGATTTTTCTTCATTTTTAACTAATTATTTGAGCGTTGAAATAATAAAGCACTGGAATTTCCTCCAATGGTCACTCTTCCCACATGAGAAGGGAGAAGTAGAGGGTTTGAATCCCCATATTCTTGAGGGCTTGAGATGAAAACGATTTAGCTTTAAATGTAGATTTCAACTCACATGCCCTACAATAAGGCATGACAAAAGTCCATCACCTTCCTTACTCCATCTGGCGAGGTGGCGAGGTGAGGTTGGTTCAAAATCAATAGAAAAAGGATAATATGAATGAATGTAGAATTTCAACATAAATAAAAGGGGATATGGTGAAATTGGTAGACACCAGGGGTGTACTCAAGGGCCAAACTTTGTTTGGCAAGGTGAGGTTGGTTCAAAATCAATAGGAAAAGGATAATGAATAAATGTAGGATTTCAACATAATTCAAAAGGGCATAAAGCGAAATTGGCAGCTTTGCCGACAAAATCAACCAATTCTAACCGGTCACGACACTAGCAATAGATTAGGATTGACAAAAAATAAATCGAATTAATATTGCCATTATTGTATTATAGACTACTTATTCGATTGGACTTTCATAATTTGGGCGGTGCGGTGAACGCGCTGGGAATGAAATGGAGGGTGGGGATTCCTTGAATTTATGTTAGGCGCCGAGATTGGCGTCAATTGTCCAGCGGAATCCAGAAGTATTCTGCGAGACTGCCACGTATGAGCCCAAACTTCATGCTCTGGTCGTGGCCCCCATCATTGTCTTCTTAGCAAATGCGCTGGTCTTAATTTGGAAAAGCTTTTTGCTTGTTTTAACCACTCCTTGACCGGCCTTTCCCCCTCGGTCCGGCAAATAATCATAATTGTTCCTTTTCTTTTTAATTTTGACATGGCACGTGCCACGTACCTGTAGCGACTCAGTCCACATTTGGACGGAGGAGACGCCAAGTTCTTATGTGGGATGCTTAATATATAGTTGATTAGAGAATTTTTAATTTTCAAAGTATTAACTCTTGGTACGGGAAAATGCCAAAAGATACACCAATCGAAGCACAAGTAGCAAATGATGAAAGGAAAATCAAAATCACATGAAATGAGAGATTTACATAAAAATCCAAAATGGACAAAATTAGGAGGAGAGGGGTTTCACTATCTTTAACAAAAAGTACAAAAATACAATCCAAAAGCTCAAAAACCACTTGATGAGCCATAAAATCCAAAAATCTAGCGAGAAGATAAGGAAAAAAAAATAGGATATACTATGAAGGTTACGATTAGAGATACTTAATACATTCCTTTTCCTTTTATAGTTTCCTTTCAAAAAACCCTAAAGTAAAATCTAAAATACCTTTACCTATCTTATCTTTAATTTTCAAAGTGTTAACTCTTTTCTTACTATGCTAGTAATCGATAAACATCTTGAGGCACTCACATAACTTGTATTAGATTTAAAATTAGGTTATAGTTGAGAGTTTTCGGAATCGCATCAGTAAATTCGATAAATGAGTATGGGAGACACGACAAATTTCATGCAAGTTGTTTAGGCAATTTTTCCATACATCCTGCTTTGTCCGTGCTGTGTGTAACTAATGCTTCGTGAGATTAAGAAATTCCTCATCAAGCATGTCGCCGCCCGTTAATAAGAGTCTACGCGTACATAATGCTCCTCGAAAATCGAATATTTTTCTAGAACAATCTTTTTACTCTGGCGTTGCACATTTAGACAAGAACGAGATGATTATTCCATTATTGAAGAATTCAATTGATTCTGGTGCATATGCCGTCGCTTCCACATAACATAAAGTTCAAGATGGAGATCTTTCCTCCAAATGTTGATTGTGTAACGGTAGCCGCCATTGAATAGCTTCGCTCATTAGGATCGATGCATGGTTTCAAAGTAAAATCACCTACGCCCTACGTAGAAGATGATGGAAAAGTTCTCTTTTTTTTTTTTTTTTTTTTAATCAATACCTAGACATTTGCCTCCGCATTGTGCGACTTATCGATAAGAAGCAAAATTATTAAAATTGAGTACGGAACATTTTAGCTTATATACAACATTATTTTAGCGTATACTTAGTGGTAAGAGGCATGCATAAAAGGAACTATCGAAGTATAAAGTAATTACTTAGTATAAAAACAAAGATTCACGAACACAATATTTTGGAACAAAGTATAGCCTAAGTGCCAAAACTTGGCACGAAATGACATTTAAAGTGCCAAAAGTTTGGAAAGTAACATTTAAGTGCCAAAGCAAAATGGATCATAAGTGCCAATCCGACCAAATTGCGACGTGGTGATTTTCCGGCGAGGTGAGTGCAAAATAGCGTCGTTTTGCACGCCGACGTGGCTAAAAATGTAAAAATGACGTCGTTTTGTTTCTAATATGGTAAATAATTAATATAAAAATTAATTATATTAAATTTAAAATATTTTTAAAAATTTAAAAACTTAAAAATAAATAAATAAATAAATAAATAAAGGGGGGAGCCGAAGGAAGGTGGCCGAGGGCCGAGCCCCGCCGCCGCCGCCACCGGAAGGAAGGGCCGACGATGAGGGGAGTGTCGGGCTGGGGTTGCGGGCCTAGGCCATGGGCAAGCGACATCGGCCGACCAGGGGCGAGGGCCCGCGAGCCCTCGTTGCATCTGGGGCAAGGGTTGGCGGCCCTCGCCCGGTCGGGCCAAGGGCCACTGCCCGCTGGGCCCTCGCCCCAGATCTGGGCGAGGGCTCGCGCGCCCTCACTGCCGCTGCAGAAATGGCAAGGACACCACAGTGGTCTTCAGGTCTTCGCTTTTTGGCTGATCTCCGCTTCTTCCCCTTAGTTTACTCTTTCTACGCTCAGAGTCCGGTCCGAGCAGGAGCAGGGCCTACCGTGTGACCACTCACACCTTACCTTTCCCTTCCCACCACTCCACCTCTCACGTGGCACGCCAGCACTCGATCTCAATCCACTGGGCCTCCAAGCACTCGATCCGGTCCACTGGGCCTCCTCCTCCTCCTCCTCCTCCTGTCGGCTTAAAAGGCCCCCAGCCCAATTCTCTCCCCCCGCCCACCTTCTTCGGCCGTTCCACCTCGATTTTCATCCTCGGACCACAAACACATGATTTCACGACCCTTGATAAAAATAAAATAAAGAAGAAGCTTCATTTCATTTGGATACGTCCAAAGAACATTTTCGAATGATCCGTCAATGTCCAAGGCGATGATATATTTCGATTCCTCAACATTTTCCCGAAATGATTCATACAGAAGTTTTCGGAGGTCTCTAAAGGAAAAGGGTGGTGTTTTTTACCCCTTCCATACAAGCAATAAAGGGTAGCAATGATAGAACGGTGATGACTTCAATTAGAATACTGAGAGGAACAAAGGATTTCCCAGTAGCAATAGCCTTACATCAATGCTTAGTTTCAAGTCCTTACATCTTAGCTTGGAAAAGAACAAGCTTACCTAGAATATTCAAAATAATATTCCCCAGCATAGGCTTCTGCTAGATGATTCTGTGCTAATGGATGAAACTCATGACGATGCACAAGTATGATTGTGCAACATAGAGAGAAACTTCGGAATTTAAACTTGTTCAATGGCACAATTCATGGAAGGCAGATTTAGTAAAGGAAAAAGCTAAAATTGGAGACCAACAGTAATTAAGGAGCTGATTGTTTTTGCGATCCTGTGACCATTTTTCAAAAAGAGGAGAAAGGGGAATGTCACCAATCATACTAGAGAATACATGCAGCAGACAAGCCAATATATGGTATCTCTTACAATAACAAAATATCACTGAAGATAAAATAAGCAATATCTTCCGGCAGCAACGTCTTTTCACTGTGCAGAACAAAAAGAAGTTTTATATTCATATGGGAACAATAGTTGAAAACAAGTTTGGCAGAAATGAAAATGCTCTTGTTGATGTGCGGATACTCAGGTGAAGTAATAATTAGAATTTACTGAATTCCTAAAGAGGAGTTGGGGTGACTTCATTTGAGGATGCGATGAGAGAATACAATAGAGGTGAAATTTTTTTGACACGGTTTGGACCTGTGCAGAGGTGTCGGTGAGAAGATGTGATGAAGACATGAGATAAAAGGCACGAGATGTGGCGAATTTATGAAGAAAAATATTTAGTATTAAATATAGGAGATATGTAGTTCAGGTCAAACGAAATGGAGTGACTAGATCCATGTAGTATCCCCTGCTTAGAGAGAAGTGACTCAATGGTCATTGATGATGAAGTAGAGATGTAAGCGAGTAGATTACATGTTACTATAGCCGCAGTGACTACATGCAAGATATCAAGAAGAAAGACAAATAACTCGTACAATTTTTCTTGTCTACAGTACACTAAACATCGGTAATCAAACTCCAACCAGAGGGGCAACCGGCTGAATTAATGTTGTACTGATACTGCAATTGGTTAGTTCCTCTTTTCCAACAAAAGAAACGCCAATGTCTTAGTCAAAGGTTATTATTAAGCAGTAGCACTAATATCCACCAGGAACGGAGGCTCCATCTAAGTTTCTCACAACATATACAAACAAAGGAAGAGAAACTCGGCCTTCCTCCTTTCCAGAATGCTTAAAACAAGCTGTGCTACCCATGTAACTACACAAGATTTTTTTTTTTTTTTCCAGTCAGAATAACTACACAAGATTACCGTATCAGCAATCTGCCTAGTCTGAATTAAACCATTCATAATCAAAAGCAATTCAGCATTATGACCTAACAAAAATTGCAGCAACAGTAAAACTATCTTAAAGCTTCAAGCAATGTTCTCATAATATCATATATACTCGGGTAATGAATTTTAAAAGTTAAGGGAAGCTGTTCTTAGACTATTTAAGTGAGAAACATCCTGATGCAACCAAAAGTCATCGGCCTTTTTTTGGAACTATAATATATGTGTTAATATGTATATATGAGTTGAAAAAGCACCGTAAGTGCAAAGCAAATGCAATTTTTGTAGGAGGCTGGCACTTTTTCTGTTCAATCATTATATGTAATTTATTTTCTTTCCTGAACAACCATAACAAATAAATACAACTAATATATATTTGGTGTCAATGTTGTAAAATTGCATGCACTCGCGCCTTGTCAGAGAGAGAGAGTTCTGAAACCTGAGTAAGACATATAAACTAGTTGAAAACTCATAAAAGCACCATGTGCTATTGAGATATGCTGTTATGAAGTAGTTATTTATGGCATGAACTGTGATTGCCTGCACCTCGAAAGATGAACAATTGCATCACACATTAACCACAAATAGGGGTTATGCCATAAAAATCTTCTCAACTAGGAACTTTTCGAGCAAATTCTTTTATGACATAGTTGGGCAATAATCTAGGGTATGAGAATTTCTTATTCCAGACAGTTTCTTTTGATACTTGCTAATGATATATGCAGCATTTTCTGGTTAATTACGACTATCATCAGACACTAAATTAACATCCTACCAGCATCCACAGTCAAAACTTGCAGTAATTTGAAGATGATCCCTACTAACTACATGACGCAAGCAACATCACTAGATAGTTCCATCCACTTCTACTATCAAGAATCACTTCTTTAAAAATAGCAATAGTTCCATCCGCTTCTACAATCAAGAATCACTTCTTTAATATTAGCTCTAACGAAGCAACATTGGAGATAAGCAAATTTGAAATGCATTCCATCATTACGGTAAACCAATGATCATATAACACAGCAACAGACCTACAACCAACATGCATATACACGAGGCACATGAAGATCTTAAAGATAAGTATGATAATTGTGAAGAAGTTGGTAAAGTACCGATCAATACAAGAATTTCATGAATATGTAAAAATTTGTATGATGTGACATGTTGACATAGCATTGTATATATCAATATCAATGTATACTAATATTAAAACCTGTACCTACTAAGAAAATCCTCGCATCACAAGACGCCAAAGGCTCTAGGTTCTTGATGGCTAACCGCCAAGATAGGGAGAAACAAGAGTTTCCAAGTAGATAGCATATTCGAAACAGTCATCCATCCTTATGGGATAATCCTTGTAAGTATTATCCTCCGGATTGAATAGAATCGCCCGTTTCGCATTTATCAGAAAAACAATTTGTCCGCTCCTTGTGTACGCATGGGGGGCAGCATCCCTAAAGCTAGGTAGGCGATCAACACTGAACCATTTTGTCCATGATCCTCCTTTCCCATACTCATCCGTTATCCATGCCTCGATGTGGTTATCACAGTGGCTGTTATACATGAACAGACTGGTCCCATGAATCCCGAGTCCGCTGAAAAATCCAACCCCATTGACTTCAGGGACCGAAAGCACCCGGTTGAATTTCTCTTCCAACAAATCAAGTGAGATAATCACAGGCGTGAAATAGTGATAGACATACTAGTGTAAGGCCCCTTTCCAATAAACTCCATTGCCAGAAACCAAGAAACCTCTTTCTTCCTCGATAGGGAAATTTATCGATCTCCAAGAACCGGACTTAAGCGAAAATATTGCCGCCTCCCAAAAAAATTCAACTTCGTGGATGCCCTCTACTATTTTGTAGTCAAATCCGCGGATGCCCTCTATTATTTTGTAGTCATCAGATCGAGGGTCATATCCGATTCCATGGAATGACTCATTTTCACGATACTCCCTAAACTCCGAATCTTGAGCAAATTCGGGACAGCGCAACTCATTACACTCCCTGGTGGCCGGGTTATATATGAGAATAGTTGTCGGGTAATCTCTGTAACAATTGCCTTCGAGATAAAGACACACCAGGCCATGACAGGACCCAACGACGTGGCAATCGCAGAGAGGTCTGATCGTTTTGATCCTATGTGGTACCACCACGCGACCCCCACTGCCGTCGAGCGCTGCGTAGTCTATGGTCTCGTGGGACCCGTAGAGTCTGCCAATGAAAATTCTCTGGCTAGGAATTAAATCCCCTGCCTTGAGCCTCTGCAGATGCGACTTGGCAAAGCCCGGGTCGGAGATTAGAGACCGCCACCGTTTGCAGACGAATTTGAATCGCGCCAACGACTCAGCCGGAACCCTCAAGAGTATGTCGATGAGTATGTCCTCGGGTAAACTTTCCGCCATTAGTTTCGGCAAATAGCCAGCAGCCTGTCTTCATCGGCAAGGTTTTGAGTGAGCAAGGCTCCATATAAAGAAGCGTTCGGTAAAAGCCACGCAACAACAACGATAATTCAAGAGTCAAAGAAGCGCTTACTCAGGGGATTTTGGATGAGGTCGATTGGGTCCGCAATGGCAGTAGGCGGCTTTGTCGAGAGCTCCCAAGGCCGTCGCCGGAGCCGCGCTCGCAGGGGCAGGCGGAGGAGGCAAGGCGGAGGGAAGAGACACAGAAAGAGAGGCGGAGTGTGAGGTTGAATTCTATATATATATCACACACAAAAACAAAGCAATTTTTTTTTCTTTCTTTCTTCGTTTAGTGGTAGGAGAAGCTGTTGGAAACTCTAGAGATTAGAAGACATGAACTGTGAATGGACAAAAGGATCATTCAATTTTTTTTTTTTTCCTCCTGTTGGCCCTTCCGATATCGGCTCAATTTCTTTAAAGGCAGATCAAATATTCGTATTTATCTGACTTGTCCTCTCATAATCGTTTTTACGAGTTTTTATTAAATTTTGTTTTTGGAGGTCGACACTGCAGTCCAATTTAGGGAATTCCTGGCTCCTCGGTGAATTTCTGGCGTGCCCAGTTATTCTTGTAGCCGAATCCAGCGAGTGTCACCAACTTCACGGTATCGCAGCGAGAAGTTCCCAGCCATCAACTCATCGTACGAGCACATCTTCAAAAGTTGTGGGATGTTTTGGTTTTTGGTCAAAACGGTGGAATTTGTCTCGTATTGCATGGTAAATTCTGAAGACATGATCGAGAGTTTTTGAGAAAGAAGCATTAAGTGAGATTGAAGACAAAAAAGGATCGTGACTTCAGAGTTCTCGGTGGATATCATTTGGTCCGACTAAAAGACCAAATATTGATACACTACGATCTCCTTTGGCGGGCCATCACAATCGTTGTCCATTTATTCGGTCGTGCTAAGCCATGGCGACGAGTACCACCATCACTATGCTAGTCCGCGAGTTGTCCACTGTCGTCCCGTGCAAACCTGCGAGCCATTAAGAATATCCTCAAATTAGATAAGGTACATATCTTTTAAAAATTTCACATATTTTTACTACCTTATTTGAGATATTTAGTATATTCTGATATATTCTGTTAGATATTAGAGATATTGTGTTCGATACTAGAATATTCTGTTAGATATTTATTTAAATAATGTAATCCATAAGATACCCGGCTCAAGTTAGGAAACTTTCCTAAACTATACATTATTGAAAAATGTGCTTGATGATTTGTCGTGGTGATGCGTAGCTTGCAATTTTTCAAGTTCGATTACGCCTTGAACCAAGCTGAAGAAATCAAGGGAACAATCATTAAGAGCATGATGGTGTGGGTTTGATAGATCTGTAAGCTCTAGGCCCTTAGAAAGAGCTAACATTCTCCGAAAGTTTTCATGCCGTGTTGAATACTTTGACATATATTTGATGATCTCCAACACTTTTTGACACTTGGTCGATAGGCAATTCTCTTGACAATATCCAACACATGAATCCGAGATTTTGACATGCGAGTTCGAAATTCTAACACATATGGGATCAATTTTAAAAATTTTCAATAAATGAGAGGTCAAAATGTAAATATGTAAAAAATAATAATAATAAAAATAATAAATGGAAAAAGAAGAAAAACCTAGTTTTCTCTTGTTTTCTTACTCTTACTTAGCCCCAAGTTTGTTTTTTCTCTTCTTTTCCAACATACTCTTACACACGAGTCCAGAATATAGATTTTTTTTTTTTCCTTCAAATTTTATGGATAATTGGAATGGAGTTGAAACAATAAATAATATTAACAAATGATGGATTAATGTTTTTAGTGTAAATTCATTCTAGACTTTTTTATTATTATTTGTTTGTTTGTGAATTTGAATCAAATTAATTTGATTAAAATAATCATAAAAATGATAATTTATCATGTATATATAAAATAATATATTTAATATACGATGTGTCATTTATGTATTGGAATTCTCTATTTATTAAGAAACGACATGTTAATGTGTTATATCGTGTCCTGTTACATATTGTGTGTCGGTGCCACTTAGCTGGGACCTTCAAGATCATAGACTACAAAGAACTTGATAGCGATAAAGTCATAGCAAGTATTTCAAGGACGTATCCACCGAGGAACAGAACCAACGTAAAACCCATGAGGTCAACAACGTCACAATGAATGTATATTTGTTCTATAGAAATTGTGGTAAAAGGAGATCATCCAAGCTAAATCTTTTGCATCTTGTGCAATGTAGCACGCCTTCGTATGTGGATTTTGATAATTTATTTGACAATCAATTACAAAATGGCAATATCACCCGTTTCTTTAATTGGAGAAACTACAAATACGCTTTGGTGCCAATAGCACGTTTCTCATGCCACTGGAGAGTAGCCCAAAGAGAGGATGGGTCATTCACGAAATCTTGTCCAATAATAATACGAACGACTTAGTGTTCAACAAGCGCAAATTCGAATAGAAAAACAAAGAATTGCAATCGCGTTAGACAAAGAGCCACTGAATGTTAACTGCGGCAATGACGAGATGGTTCGTACTCCAATTCACCCGGCACAAAGCTTAAGCGCGCGAGTTTTCCAATCGAAGCATAATGAAACTCAAACTCTACCTTGCTGTCTCTCACAAAAGCTTATTCTACCTCCTTGATGCAATTCCAACACTTCATGGCATGCCAAAGATTTGCCAAATTGTGATCGATCCGACTGCAATGTACTTTGAATCCGGACCGAACTTAACACTCGTCACTTCACCTACAATTGCAACCTAAATAAATGTCAGTAGGGGGCCATATTTAGGACCTGTTTGCTAATCATCCTGTTTTTCAGGGGAAAATAGAACCAGTACAATGCATAACCTTCTTTGAGAGAGTTCTATAGAAAAAGTTCACTCTTCAAAACAAATTCAAGCTAACAGGAAGGCATCTAATGCTCATTACCATCCTAGATCTAGTTTCACTATAACAATTTGGATCCATCGATTTAAACTTCTCTTTTAAGGTTGAAACTTTTACTTTATTAATATTTCCTAAATATAAGTTGTGATCAGTTAATTATTGCAATTAATACGAGTCATCAAAGGTGATGATTTTATTGTAATTATTTGATTAATAATACAGATGAAACTTGAGTAAAATCTGGACCGATCTTGGAACCTGTGATAGGGTAGTTTTCAAATTCTAAGATATGTGGGGTGGGTTTTAAATTCCAAAAAAATAAAGAACCTACTCCAGCTGATAGATTCCAAGTTACAAGTGGAACCTGTGCGGAACCTGTAATCAATTTGGAACCTCTCCAGCCTATTGTCCTTGACCATGTTCGTTGGACGTTAATCCCCTTCACTGCTACGACTCACCGAAATGGCACATCAACAATCGGAGCTAAGCCTATTGAGATGCTTTGGTAGCCTGATTTCAACTTTGTTTCCGGTGCAGGAGGTTTATTCCCAGATAGGCTTATTCGTCAAATATAAATGCTATGAACAAAGTCGGCAAGAAGCTGATTCTCTTATTCCAGACAGCATTTTGTCATAAGACAAAATTTCGTGAGGAAGAAGGTTCGTTCGCCTTATACGAAGTAACTCCTGAGCCATTCAAATCTCGTGCTTTCTTTCCGAACCCAGAAAGAAAAAAAGAAAGGAAAAAAAAATCTCTTGCTGTTTCAGCTCTTTTATTTAGAAATGCATTTGAGGTTTAATGGAAAACGTCAAACGGCCTAGACGAGGATATGCTAAATTCCGATCCGACACGAATACATCTGTCAAAATCTAAAAGAGTTATTCGAATTCATAACATCATAAAAGAAATTATGCGTATCTACTCGTTGATATTTAAATACTATGAAAGTTTAGGAGTTTTGAATGTAAAAAGAAAAAAATGCCATTGTACATGAGCCAAAAGAGTTTCGATCAGGAAAATTGTAATTGATGCTTTGTCGACTTTGGTTGATGTAATTCATAAATGAGGAATATAATTAGTATGATTTAATATCGACTCATTTATGTATTGTGTTGACTTAATAATTACTCGGTTGAACCTATAGGCTTATTGGGTCTAAATTTCTTTTAGATTTTTCTCCATTTTTAACTAATTATTTGAGTATTGAATTAATAAATCATTGGGATTTGTCCTATTGGCCGCTCTTTTCACATGGGAATGGGAGGTAGGATGTTCGAATCACCACCTTCTTGAGAGATTGAGATGAAAACGATTTAGACAAAAGTCCATCACCTTTCTTACTCCATCTGGCAAGGTGGCGAGGTGAGGTTGGCTCAAAATCAATAGAAAAAGGGAAAATGTCACAAATAGTCCCTATATTTTCACTCAATGTCCAATTTCATCCCTGAACTTTCGATTGGCTCAATTTTGTCCCCGAACTATTGATAAAATGTCCGATCTAGTCTCGAACTTTCGAATGGCTCAATTTGGTCCCTCGAACTATTAATAAAATGTCCGATATAGTCCGAACTTTCGATTGGCTCAAGTTGGTCCTTGAACTATGATGAAATGTCCGATCTAGTCCTTCGTTACTATTTTTCTTTTCTTTTTCCTTTTTTTTTTTTTGCTTTCCCTCTGCCAGGAGCCGGCGGAGGGCCGGCGTCCGGCGAGGGAGCCCTCGCCGGATCGGCGAGGGCCCCTCGCCGGTGTCCCTCGGCCGACGTCGGCGAGGGCCCTCCGCTCGACGCCGGCGAGGGCCCTCGCCGATCTAGCGAGGGAACTCCTCGCCCTTGCTCGATGCCGGCAAGGGGCTCTCCCTCGCAAACGCCAGTGAGGACGGCCCCTCGCCAGATCTGCGAGGGAGAGCCCCTCGCCGACATCGGGCGAGGGGCTCCCTCGCAAGATCGGCAATGGAGCCCCTCGCCCGCTTGCGAGGGATGCCGGCGAGGGGCCCTCACCGATCCGGGGTGAGAGGCTCCCTCGCCGGACGCCGCCCTCCGCCGGCTCAAGCAGAGGGAAAGCAAAAAAAAAAAAAAAAAAGGAAAAAAAGAAAATTAGTAACGAAGGACTAGATCGGACATTTCATCATAATTTAGGGACTAACTTGAGCCGATCGAAAGTTCAAGGACTAGATCGGACATTTTATTAATAGTTCAGGGACCAAATTGAGCCATTCGAAAGTTCAGGGACTAAATCGGACATTTTATTAATAGTTCAGGGACCAAATTGAGCCGATCGAAAGTTCAGGGACGAAATTGAACATTGAGTGAAAATATAGGGACTATTTGTGACATTTTCCCATAGAAAAAGGATAATATGAATGAATGTAGAATTTCAACATAAATAAAAGGGGATATGGTGAAATTGGTAGACACCAAGGTGATATGGTGAAATTGGTAGACACCGGGGGTGTACTCAAGGGCCAAACTTTATCCGGCTAGGTGAGGTTGGTTCAAAATCAATAGAAAAAGGATAATGAATATATGCAGGATTTCAACATAATTCAAAAGGGCATAAGGCGAAATTGGCAGCTTTGCCGACAAAATCAACCAATTCTAACCGGTCACGACGCTAAGAACAGATTAGGATTGATAAAAAAAAAAATCAAATTAATATTGCCATTATTGTATTATAGACTAGTCATTCGATAGGACTTTCATAATTTGGGCGGTGCGGTGAACGCGCCGGGAATGAAATGGAGGGTGGGGATTCCTTGAATTTATGTTAGGCGCCGAGATTGGCGCCAATTGTCCAACGGAATCCGGAAGTATTCTGCGAGACTGCCACGTATGAGCCCGAACTTCATGCTCTGGTCCACGCTCTGCGTGCGCCCCATCATTGTCTTCTTAGCAAATGCACTGGTCTTAATTTTGAAAAGCTTTTTGCTCGTTTTAACCACTCCTTGACCGGCCTTTCCCCCTCGGTCCGGCAAATAATCATAAATTTTCCTTTTCTTTTTAATTTTGACATGGCACGTGCCACGTACCTGTAGCGACTCAGTCAACGTTTGGACGGAGGAGACGCCAAGTTCTTATGTGGGATGCTTAATATATAGTTGATTAGAGAATTTTTAATTTTGAAAGTATTAACTCTTGGTATGGGAAAATGCCAAAAGATACACCAATCGAAGCACAAGTAGCAAAAGATGAAAGGAAAATCAAAATCACATGAGACGCGAGATTTATGTGAAAAATCCAAAACAAAAAAAATCACGGAGAGAAATGGATTTCACTATTTTTAACAAAGAATATAAGAGTACAATACAAAAAGCTCAAAAACCACTTGATGAGCCATAAGATCCAAAAATCTAGCTAGAAGATAAGAAAAAAATAAAACAAGAAAATAACGTGGAGGTTATGATTAGAGATATGACATTAAACACATTTCTTTTAGAGTTTCCCCTCAAAAAACCCTAAAGTAAATGTGCATGGTCTAAAATACCCTTACTATCTTATCTTTAATTTTTAAAGTATTAAAATTTTCAAAGTGTTAACTCTTTTCTTTTTCACTATGCTAGTAATCGATAAATATCTTGAGGCACTTGCATAACTTGTATTAGATTTAAAATTAGGTTATAGTTGAGAGTTTTCAGGAATCGCATCAGTAAATTCGATAAATGAGTATGGGAGACACAACAAATTTCATGCAAGTTGTTTAGGCAATTTTCCCATTCATCCTGCTTTGTCCTTGCTATGTGTAACTAATGCTTCGTGAGATTAAGAAATTCCTCATCAAGCACGTCGCCACCCGTTGATAAGAGTCTACGCGTACATAATGCTCCTCGAAAATCGAATATTTTTCTAGAATGATCTTTTTACGCTGGCGTTGCACATTTGGACAAGAACGAGATGATTATTCCATTATTGAAGAATTCAATTGATTCTGGTGAATATGCCGTCGCTTCCACATAGCATAAAGTTCAAGATGGAGATCTTTCCTCCAAATGTTGATTGTGTAACGGTAGCCGCCATTGAATAGCTTCGCTCATTAGGATCGATGCATGGTTTCAAGGCAAAATCACCTACGCCCTACGTAGAAGATGATGGAAAAGTCGTCTTTTTATATATATCAATACCTAGGCATTTGTCTCCGCATTGTGCGACTTATTGATAAGAAGCAAAATTATTAAAATTTAGGACGGAACATTTTAGCTTATATACAACATTATTTTAGCGTATTCTTAGTTGTAAGAGGCACGCATAAAAGGAACTTTCGAAGTATGAAGTAATTACCTAGCATAAAAACAAAGATTCACGAACACAATATTTTGTATAATATAGTGACTATAAGACTCTCCTTGAAATGTGTGTAACAATAAAAATTTCTGTCTGCTAACTAAAATAGGAACAACTTTGGATTACGTTATTATACTAAAATTGAAAGAATATTTCTTAAGTACTTATACGTTTCACTCCAACTAAGTAGTAAAATAACGAATAAAGAGAATGACAAGGATAAGATACTATAAATTAGTTTTTTTTTTTTATACATATTTTTCCGCTACTCTATGGAGTAAATACAAAAAAACCTAGTTCTTGCAACGGGGAGGCGCACATCTAAAGATGATATAAAATATTAGTATGAACTTTAATAATATAATCTGGTTGTCGTTTTTCGAAAGCTTGTAAGGTTCCTCTTTTGTTTGTTTGTTTGTTTTTTCAAAACGCCCCCAAGTTTTATGATTTAATCTTCTCTTATCACTGACACGTTAGCATTCAATTAATTGAGAAATTAAAGGGTATTATGTAAAGTTCCACACCGGAATTTATAGGACACGGAGTAGTTTATATATCCTAATGGATTCATATGTAACTTAATTTTCAGATTTTAAAATGAACGTAGAAACAAATATTAGATTACTGAATTTGATTTGGAATTTTCTCTTTGATCATCTCCTCGACATAAAGATGTCCCGATTGGGGTTGATCTCGGTGACACTTATAGATAAAAGAGAGGAGCGAGACACCACCCCCACAACCCAAAAAAAAAAAATGATGTCCGCTTCTACTACTTCCACCTCGACGGTGCTATATGTGATATTTTGTTGAATTTTTACACAAAACAAACGTCAAAATAAAAGAAGGTTGTTTTTTCGATAGTATTTTTTTCTTTTTATATAACCAATATGTTAAAAACAAAAATAATTATTTGAATGGTTCTGGTTAATCGATAGATTTAAGTAAAATGGTACAAATGATTTTGAATTTTGACTCAATGTGCAATGTGGCCCTTGAACTTTTAATTTGCTTAATATAATCCCTAAATTGTAGCCAAATATGCAATATGGTCCATAGAATTTTAATTTGCTTAATATATTTGTTGGACTTTTAATACATATTCAAGTTAATTCTTGAACTAAATTAAAATATTTAATGATATCCTTAAATTTGAATTAATGGAAGGAAAATATTGATCATTTCCATATAATTTAGGGATTGAGTTGAACATATATATCAATGATTATATTGAATGAATTAAAAAAGATCATATTAGATATTGAGTTGAAATCATTATTTACGTTACATTTTAGATTTTACAATTCAATCATCATTTTTGAAGTCTTTGGTGCCGCCTCCAGCAGCAGTCGACGAGTGCGAAGATCCCAGAGAATGATGCTCATCTCCGTATATTGGGGCATGCTTTTTTGTGTTGTGTTGGCCCATAAACGCTAAGACAATTTTATATATTTAAATTATCAAATGATATTTAATCTAATGTATTGCTGGAAATCTTATTTTAATCTCGCTTCTTATCCCTTCTAAAAGTTACCCTCATGAAATAACAAGGAAGAGTTAACATATCCACTCACCGTCCAGACACCCACTTCCGCCACCAAAATAATAATTAAACTCATTCGTTTCTCCATTGAAAAGACTACTATCTTTTTCCTTTTTCGAAATAACTCTTGATCTACTTTACATATTCATTCAATTTCACACACACTTAAAACTTGTCGTTTTACTTGCTAATTATTCAATAACCTTCTACTGCATTACGTAATAAACTCAGATATATATATATATATATATATATATATATATATATATATATTAGCATTCTGAAAAATGTTAAAGGGTGTCTCTTAAGCAATTGTTAAATCTTAATAAATGTGCTTTAGTAAATTTAAGATTACTATTTGAACCAAGTGACTTTTATTAAAACATGCAATGCTTCTGATTTCAAAGTGTTTTGAAAAGTGTTATTTCTTTTAATTAATTTAACTATCATTGCCAAGTATTTATTGATAAGACCTTAACATTATTTAAATTCATTTTTATGGCAAAAAGAGGGCACTTTGGCTAAATTAAAAGGAAAAGGGAAAAACACACCAAAATTTTAAATTATGCTAACTACTATACATTTACCTTAAACTTTTTTTTTGTGACATAAAAAATCTTAGATTTATATATGTGTGACACATTTACCTTCCATCAAGTTCTGTCAATGAGAATTGTTTTAAACTTAAATGACCTCCATAACTTCCACCAAATACATTCATAATTATTTTAGACTCTATTTGTTTTATGGAAAACAAATGATTTGAAAAATATTTCAAAAAAAAATAGATTGTATCACTTGAAATAATTAACAAAAAATATTTTATTACTAACAACAATATAAATCTAAATATTTTCGTGAACATTAACAGTAATTTTTGCTATTTTTTTTTTTTTTTGTAAGTGATATAATCAATATCTTTAAAAATATTTTTAAATCATTCATTTTCTGCGAAAAAAAAAAAAAAACTCATCCTTCATTTCTAAAAGAGGTAAAAATGGTACAATGACTAGAGGAAGCTACACTAAGAGCATGAAATCATTTAATTCCTTGTACATTTACAAGAGTAATTGTCAAGTTAAATCGAATTTGGAATGCTATGATGTCTTTCCGTTGAAGACTTAAGACAGACCTTCTCTGGAGAACTTAAGTAAACTTTATCCGAAACAATTAATTCATGCGAAGCTTGTATAGAAGTTGAAGTACTCAAATGACTTCATAAAAAGTTTGAAATCATTTACAGATGAAATTCCGCATTAACTTTGAATTACTTTGAATTCTAGAATTTGTATTCTTTGATAAGTTGAATGTGCTCGACTTTCAGTGATGGTAAAATCTCGAATAAAATAGAAGTCATTCCAAATATGCCTTATTAATTGTATGGGGGTTGTTCCATGATTGCCAATTTACTAAACCATTCAATATATTCTTGCACAACTTGTAGAGGACTGTGCATATCCATGTAGGGACATGCTCTCTTACCGTGATTACCAGTTGTGAAAACAAACAGATTAGCTAGCGATCTACTACTAGTCAAATAGATTGACTAAACTACTTCAAGTGAGTGTAAATTAGAGTAAGACCGAAAAAAAAAATTTATTAAATATACTAGTCATATAGATTGACTAAACTTTTTTTTTTATTAAATATAAGCTTATATAGCAGGAAACGCCAAACGTTCAAAATTTATTTATTTTTAATGACGTTTATCAATTTAAGATTGTTTAGGCATAATTACAGAAAAATACCCATTATGTAATGTCATCCTTGAACTTTTAAAGATAATTACTTAAATTTTGGCCAAATGAGCATTGTCGTCCCTGAATTTTTAATTTGTTTAATGTGGTCCTTAGACTTTTGGTGAATGTTCAATATAGTCCCTAAATGGTATGATAACATTGAGCAATTTTCTTATGGTCTCATCAGCCAAATTGAACACGTGCGAAGGTTTAGATATTGCATTGAACAAATTAGCGTTTAATGACGATATTATACATTGACCAAAGTTCAAAGACTATTTGTGTCATTTCCCAAATATAAAAGTCATGCTGCATAAGATTTATGCATCAGAAAGAAGACATAAGTCGTTATCAGTTGATCCAATCTCCTAATTTGAGGGCATCTTTGTTAGTTTAAAGGGTATATAGTTCGACCCAAAAGAGGCATGACAGACCCTAAGAAATATTCATTTACCCCGACTGCCATCTCTTGGAATTGGTTATATTGTCCATCTCTGCAGTCTGTCCCATAGTTTCCTTTTTCGGACTAATAGAAAGTACATGAAGAGGTTGAGCTACGAACGATGCCCCATGTACTGAATTTAAAAAGTCAATTGTATCCTCAATCCACGCTAAAGTATTTTTCTCTAAGTGAACCAGTTCAATAATAAACAATAGAATCTTGAAAGCCCCACATGTGCATGTTTATGTACTCATTTCATCTAAGAATAGCGTAGCACTTTAAATTTCGCAATTTAGAGTCGCTGACTAGTAGCACCTCACTTCCTAAAATTTTCCCAAATTTTAGATTATGATAATCCCAAGGTGTGAATGTTATCATGAAGTTGAATAACCAAACTAGAGTTGCTACCTAGTGACTGATGTAGATTCAAATTTTAGTTGAGTATATGTGAGCATTTTGAGAGTGATTGGCCTGTCATACTAATTAAACAGTGTGACTTGTGCAAGTCTACAAGAGACACCACTTAGCATAGTAGCCTAGTGGTAAATGAAACATATGACTTTCAGATGTTACAATGAGCTATATAATGAGCAAAAATCTAGCCAACTTGTACCTTGAGTATTTGCTACCACATTTGAGGAGAGTTTATGATTTCTACAATTATACCAAGTAGGTATGGTTCAATCCAAATATTTGAATGTGAATATTCCATAACGAGTGTGAGACTTTTATGATAAAATCCAAAGGGTCAATGCTAGTTACGTCTCCTCAACCTCTCAAGCATACTAGATAAAGTCTACAAGACACCACATTTTCTTATTGTCCTAGAGAGTATTCAAACCTTAAATGGCATTAGATAAGAGGAGCATGTACATGATTGAGACAGAAGAAGAGCAAACCAAACCCCGTTCAAGTCGCACACGTGCCACCCACTCACCCAGTCGCATTCAGGGAAAGGTCAAGCCTTACATGCTTCCCATGCCGAAAAAGAGGAAATTGGTGTGAAGAGAGGTCTATGAGTTTGGTGAAGTGCGGTCCACTCTGTCGACGAAGTGCAGCTTCCACTACCGTCTTTTGCACAGGAAAGAGAGTCGGATTCAGATGCTCCTATAATTCACCCTTCTGAAGTGGACTTCACATAAACTATTGAAAACATGGAGGCCACTTCTCCCATCAAGCTTCTCTCATTAGCGTTCCTATTGGTCCTCTGTCTTCTCAGCACCGGTGGAATTACCCTCACAAGGTCGATGCTCGTGATCCAGCGTGCAATGGCTCGATAGCTGAGTGCAGCGAGGAAGCGGAGTTCCAGATGGACTCTGAAATCAACCGGAGACTACTCGAGCAGAAGAAGTATATATCTCCCGGTGCGCTCAAGAGAGACCAGCCGGTCTGCAATGGGGGAGGGAGCGGCAATGCCTACAGCAACAGCGGATGTCTACCTCCTTCGTCAAATCCCCATACCCGAGGTTGCGCCAAGTACTACCAGTGCAGGTCTGGATCGTGATGGTCTGTGAGTTTCTTGCTAAGTAAATGATGGAAACACAAACGCTCTTGATTAGTTTTGGTAACATACTTCATGAACTGCTTCGAAATGATCTCCTCATACAAAGTTTATTAGGTTGATCTACAGTTTCTGATTAGATTCCGATTATGTTCTGATTCTCTAGAGTACAACAACATCCTCAGTTTGCAGCATAGAAGTCTGTTTCTCTCAAAAAGATTACTGTTTCAACCAGAAGTACTTGACAAGGAAGAAGCAATTTCTTGCAAAAAAGTAGCTCATATTGTTGGCTCCGCTTATCACAAACAAGTAATTATTTGCAAACAAATTTAGAAAGTTCAAAATACTGAAATCCCTAGTGGATTTCCACGAAAACAGGAAGACGTTCGAGCGAAAATTTCTGGCATCCCAGAGATTATTTGAGAGACTGGTCAAATCAACTTGAAACGTAGAAAATAAGGTAACTATAGCAAAACTGGACGAGAAAGAATAGACAATTCACCAAAATCTGTGGCTGCCTTTTGACTCAGTGAATGCATGATTTCATTTGTTTGAATCTTTATCACACAATCATTTCTTTTGTTTGTTTTCAAATCATGCGTGCTGAGACGGAAACAGACAGGACAATCAAAATGTCTGGCTAGAAATGATGCATCTGCAGATCTTGAAATTAGAACAGTAGAAGAAATAATGCTGGGTGGGACAACCGTAATATTTGAAAAGATGATACAAATAATAGCTGGAGCACTTTTCTGAGCTGTGAAATTAAGTTACATAAACCTCCTTTGTTTGATAACACCGTCTAAACTTATACTGGGAGATGTAGGGAACATTTGGACCACATTTTGTCCTAGAAGTCGAGAGCGGTGATTTGAGGCACCTCGATTTACCATGTTTTCTAGTAAGAACAAGCCAACCAATTTTTCACCCATAAAAATGACTAGTGAGGACAAGTGATTGAATATTTAAATATTAAAAAACACCTTCATCAAAATGATTATTTGATTATGGCTGTTATATTTGATCCCTGGTTAAACAATGCATCCATAGAACTATGTAAACAATTGTGAACTCATCCCTTCTAAGAAAATATAGCCTAAGTGCAAATTCTGTAAATATTTAAGGCTGTGAACAGAAGAAAGGTAAAATTGCCCTTTTGAAGAAAACTATGCACTACTTCCTTGGCCTCGTAGAATTAGGTATGATGACGAAAGTCCGTCGACTTTTCGGGGAGAAAGAGGAATAAATACCTCTCAGGAGAAAGACCTCATATGACTTTTCCTCGGCGGACTTTTCATCTGTCAATTGAAGGTTTAGAACTGGGCTAAAGTGGCCCCATTTCGCCTTACCAACCCCGGGAGATACGTATCGTTCTAGAGAAACGGGAGTTTAATACACTCTGTGTTTCCCACTCTTCCTCCTTCGCTGGTCCCACGATTTTTTTTTGCTTTTGATCAGTTATGACGGCAGGGTACAAATTGGACAATAGTGTCAGTTTTTGGTTTTTATACGCTACTTGAAAGTTGATGGAAAATGCGTCTAAAGTGGTACCGATTTGGACATTTGTATGTACCTATGCCTTATATTTTACATTGAAAATTTCTCCAAACATGAAAAAATAATAATCTCATCTTAATTTAGCAAGAATTCTTGGAAAAGTTTATATGAAAATATTAAGGCTTCATTTATTTCAAGAAAATATTTTCCCTCATTTTTGACATTTGATTTGCTTAAGAAAATGAGTTAATGGAAATTGTTTTCTTAGCCAACGGAAAATCTATATTTAAATTCAAAAATGATTACCTCTTTAAAAATTATAAATTATTTTTTCAAAATATAACTAGAATTTGGCACTTAAATCCAAAACACCATGTATGGGCGTGGAAACCTTGAAAATTGATTCTTGGGGCCCTAACGTTCAAGACCACACCATGTCTAGGGCACCCAGGCACGAGTCCAGTGAGGCTAGACTCGAGACCCTAGTGCCTCACTTGTGCTTGGGACCCTAGTGTTAGTGTGGATTCCTAATGCCCACGCTCAAGTTTATCGAGGTTGAACTTGGGACCCTAGTGCCCATGCTGAGGTTCCTGGGGCTTGCATCTAGGACCATCGAGGCTAGGCTCAAACCCTCGGCACTCGGGCTCGGGTCCACAATAGCCGAGCACGGGATCCTAGTATCCGAGCTCAAATCTCGAGCACCCAAGCCCAAGCCCACCAACGCCATGCTTGAGTCCTTGATGATCAAGACTTGGCCCCCTATAGTTAGGCCTAGCTCAATGCTCAAGTTGGGCTCAAGTCCCTAGTGCTCGAGCTAGGGTCCATTGAGGCCAAAGCCAAGGACCCCAAGTGCTTGTGCCTTGGTCCATCAAAGGCGAAGCCAAGACTTCGGGGCCCATGCTTGGGGTCCATTGAGGCTGGCTTGGTACCTCGGTGCTTGTGCCATAGTCCATAAAGGCTGAGCCTAGGAGCCAAGTGCCCATGCCCTGATCCCATGTGATCGGGTCAAGGTCCATCAAAGGCTTTGGTACCCATATCCGATTCTTTGATTGCTCATTTGTAAGTTACAAGTATCCAAATAGCATATGTTTATCTAGGAAAATTAAATAAAATTATCCATTTGAAATGATTGAAAATATTTTCTAGCTCATTTTCGGGTTTTAGCCAAACACAAAAAAATATTGTCATTCTTCTGAAAAATGATTTCCAGAAAATATTTTTAAAAAATTTCATTTTTGTGAAATAGATGGAGGCTAATTATTTCAAGGACTTGTCTGCTCCATCATCTACGACCCCCCAGCAGAAGATACTGGATGATTATCTTCTCCTTTCTCCACCCATACAATTGGAGTTGTTGTTCCTCAAACAAGCACGTTACATTTGAATCTTGTAGTCCTCGAAACATTTCACCAGATTCACGCGGACACTTCACGGCTAGGCAGAGAAAACAAAGCACCCAGAGGCAAGGAACGTGTCCATATGTAGAATCCGTGCGTAGGATTTGGCGGCGGAGTGAAATCTGGGGCCTTTGCTTCGTTGAGGTCCGCCCTCTTTAATCGAGTACTTCGAATTTCCAGAACTTGAAATATCGGAAGCGCGCGTCTAAACCCAGAGCAGAAAAATGTCTCACCGAGGACATCAGCAGCAGCAGCAGCAGCAGTAGCATCACAACCTGTACCATGGCGAGGGGCATCATGGCCATGGAGCGCATATTGGTCACGGCCATGGCCATCATGGGGGAGGACATCACCGGCGGGTATGGTCTGGGAGGAGGACATCATGGGCATGGGCTTCTGGGACACGGCCATCATGAAGTCATGCAAGGGCATGGGCTTGGGCACGCCATACATGGGCTTGAAGGGAAATTGCAGCATCATCAATATCCCCATTCTCATGGGCATGGTCTTTTTGGACACATGAACCGAAGTCATGCTGTTCCGGTTCATGGATGGGGACATCATCCACATGGCCTTGGAGGAGGACATCACCACCACCACCACCACCACCACCATCGTCACCATGGTTGATGTCACTGACTTTGTGAATTAGTGCTTCAACAAGTTGATATCGCGCCGTTTTATGGCTGATCGCCTCCGCATTGAATCTCAGGGCTTTTGTTCTTGTTTCGTTCGTTCTTTTTTTTTTTTTTTTTAATCTTGAGAATATTACTATTGCTTTTACTGGATTTTTCTATTATTTGTTCTTTTATTCCCTTGCAAAAAAAAAAATTGACAAAAAAAATTAACCCAGATCAAAGCATGATGAAGTGCTCAAACGAGAATTGCTTATTTAATTCACACTACAAGTGATATTTGTGTCTGCCTCGCCAGGAAAAATGGTGCCGGGTCTTCTGCGCTGACACACCTTTTAATCTCATAGCACTTATATGACTTCGGTGATAATCATATATTACTAGACTTAATATAATAATATTTAATTATTAAGCAATAATTTCATTTAACGGCTTGAATTTTTAGAATAATCGATAACAGTCCCACTAAATCACATATTGTATTAGAGCAAGAAATCCTAATTTCAAATTTTAAAGGCTCATATTAGCCTCCCAATGAAATATTTTAACATATAGTACTTGACAATAAAGACAAGATTAAACGTGACAACAAGTCATAAGATATTTAAATATTAAACAATGCATTCATTGAATTAACTAATTGATTATTGCTGTCATATTTGTTTCCTGGTTAAACATTGCATCCACACTATGTAAACAAATGTAACCTCATCCTTTTTGAGAAAAATATAGCCTCAGTGCAAATTCTGTAAATATTTAAGGTTGTGAACAGCAGAAAGGTAAAATTGCCCTTTTGAAGAAAACTATGCAATACGTCCTTGGCCTAATGGAATCAGGAATGCAATTGCCGACTTACGGGAAAAAGGAGGAATAACCTCTTTAAGAGAAAGCCTCCTATGACTTTTCCTTGGTGAGATTTTTCATCCATCAATCGAAGTTTAGAATTGGGCCAGAGTGGCCCCATTTCGCCTTACCAACCGCAAGTGATACGTCTTGCTCTAGAAGAATGCCTAATACCCTAAAAAATCTCTTATTTGTTTTGTCTCAATTTTACTCTTTGTTTCATAAAAAATCTTGAACTTTAGGTCATGTCTCAATTTTATCATAAACCTTTTTGTCCAATAAAAACTCTCAACTTTATGTCTTGTTCCAATTCTATCCCTTTTTTTTTTGTTCTATGAGAAATCCTCAACTTTAGGTATTGTCCTAATTTTACCATTTGATCCCAACTCTTATCCTAAAAATTTTTTAGTCTCATAAAAATCACATATAACTTTTATTTGAGTCATAAATCTGGTCCCATCAACCCTACATTCAAAAATTTTCATTGACAATGAGAGATAGAATACACCCAAGCACGAGCTATTTGAGCATCCTAAGCACGAGCTCTTCGATTGTGAGAGATAGGACATTCCCAATCACGAAAGATTGACAAGCGTAGCATCCCTAAGAGCTATTTTGACAAAAGGTTAATGGAGAGTAGATTTGAAACTTATGCAAAAGTTGGTGATTTTTTATGAGACAAAAAATTAGAGTGAAATTGAAATTAACCTAAAGCTTGGATTTTTTTTTTTTTTTGAAAACAAAAAAGTTTAGGGTAGAATTGGTACTTGACCTAAAGTTAAGGGTTTTTAATGATACAAAAAAAAGTTTAGGGTGATATTGTACCTAAAGTTTAGGGTTTTTTATGGGGCAAAAAAATTTAGGATAAAATTAACACATGACCTAAAATTAGAGCTTTTTTTTTTTTTTTTTATGAGATAAAAGGTAGAATTAAGACGAGATAAAATTTAAGGTTTTTTAAGGTATCGGGCCTCTAGAAGTAATGGAGTATAGTATATTTTGTGTTTCCTACTCTTCCTCCCTCTGTCTAGTTGGTCCTGCATTTTTTTTTTTTTTTATCAATTATGACGGTAGGGTACAAGTTGGAAAATAGTGTCAGATCGTGGTTTTTATTCCCTAATTGAAAGTTGTGCGAAAATGCGTCCAAGTGGTACCAATTTAGATGTTTATGTGTACTTAGGACTAATATATTCCATCGAAAACCAAACATGAAATCTTGTCTTAATTTAGCAAGAATTCTTGCAAAAGCTTACCTGAAATATTAAGGCTAAATTTATTTCGCAAAAAATATTTTTCGGAAAAATATTTTCCTTATTTAAAAATTCATAAATTATTTTCGAAAATATAACTAGATATCGGTCTTTATACTCAAAACTCTATGTTTGGCCACAGAAACCCAAACATTAATTCCTGGGTCCCCGGCGTTCAGGACCAGATCTGTGTCGCCCAAGTACAGGTCTATCGAGGTCAAACTCGTAAAGCTGGTGCTCATGCTCAGGACCTTGGTGCTAGTGCAAATCCTTGATGCCTGGCCCCGAGTCCATCAAGGTCGGGGTTGAAGGCCTCGACACCTTGGTCCACAAAGGCCATGCTCAGGTCCTTAATGCTTAGGCTCGGGTCCCTAGTGCCTGAGCCAAGGTCTATTGAGGCCCAAGACTCTATTGCTCATGCCTGGGTTCATCGTTCAACATTATCACACAATTTTCGCTTCTACTACAATACGCTATGGTGATGCTATAATATTGTTATAGCAATGAACTGTTTGCTCACGCCACAGTCCATAAAGCCTGGGTCCGAGACCTAGGTTCCCATGCCTTGATCTAGGCACTCGAGTCGAGGTCCATCAAGGCTAAACCCGAGACTCTGTGCCCATGTTCGATTCTCTGTTTATTCATGTACTAGTTACTAACACTTGAATAGTGTATGTCTATTTAAGAAAATCAAATCAAATTTTACATATCAAATAATGGAAAATATTTTCTAATTCATTTTTGGGTTTCAGCCAAGTACCAAAAAAATATTGTCAGTATTTGCCAAACAAATGGATAAGTTCATCAAAGACTTGTCCACTCCATTATCTACGACCCCAGCTGGGGATACTGGATGATCATCTTCTCCTTTCTCCACCCAAGAGTAGTTTTTCAGACAAGCACGTTAAATTTGAATTTTGTGGTTTTCGAAGCATTTCCCCATATTCACGCGGATGCTTAACGGCTAAGCAGAGAAAACTAAGCACCTAGAGATAAGGAACGCGTCTATCTGTAGAATCCGTGTGCAGGATTTGGCGGCTCAGTGAAATTTGGGGCCTTCGCTTCGTTGAGGTCCCCCTTCTCACCGCGGTCATTCCTATAAATACCTCCGATCCCATCTTCATTTCGCATCATCTAATCAGTCCTTCCAGTCGAATACTTCAAATTTCCAGAACTTGAAACATCGAAAGCGCGCGTCTAAATCCAGCGCAGAAAAATGTCTCACCCAGGACATCATCAGCAGCAGCAGCAGCATCACAACCCGTACCATGGCGAGGGGCATCATGGCCATGGAGCGCATATTGGTCATGGCCATGGACATCATGGGGGAGGATATCACGGCGGGTATGGTCTGGGAGGAGGACATCATGGGCATGGGCTTCTGGGACACGGCCATCATGGGGTCATGCAAGGGCATGGGCTTGGGCACGCCATACATGGGCTCGTAGGGAAATTGCAGCATCATCAATATCCCCATTCTCATGGGCATGGTCTTTTTGGACACATGAACGGAGGTCATGCTGTTCCGGTTCATGGATGGGGACATCATCCACATGGCCTTGGAGGAGGACATCACCACCACCATCATCATCATCACCATGGTTGATATCGCTGACTTTTCCAATTAGTGTTTGAACTTGTCGATATCGCGCCGGTTTGTGGCCGATTGACCTGGATCGAATCTTAGGGCTTTTGTCCTTGTTTCGTTCGTTCGTTCTTCTTCTTTTTTTTTTTCCTCGGACTATTAGTGTTGCTTGTACTGTATTTGTTCGTTCGTTCTTTTATTCTCTTTTCAAAAATAAAGTGAAAAAAACAGAATCAAGCCTTCTAATTTCCCATAAGACTCAACTCTAGGAGACGATGGACAAGGCTCCTCTTTTGTACGGGCAAGGTGGGAACCCAAAAACTTGAGCAAAGAGCTTGAGAGGAATTGTCAAGATTTGAATCTTTAACATGTGATTGGATACCATGGATTAAGTTATAAATTATTTACGTAACCATTTCTTCTAAAAGTTAAAATTATTATATCGTGGTACCGTATATATTTTATCTCCTATTACTTTTGCTCATGTGCATTCTAATTCAATGATGAAGGCCTTAGGCGTGCAAATTCAATGTATGTAGGCGAAAAAAAAGAAGAAAAACCCATTGCCCTAATGAAAGGGAACCATAAATGGGATGGAATAGGGATGTAAAGAATCAATAAAAGCGTAGTGGGAATATAATCTGGTTCTAATACAAATATGAAACTCATATTTGGTTCTAATACAAATTTGAAATTGAACGTGCAACTTCAAAAGCTTAATCTATAGAAATGTAGCGGGGAATATATTCTATATCAAAAGAATAATGACTGCGGGCCTCCGCCTCACATGGCTTTTGTCTTTTAGCGCCTGATCCTTTTCATATTAATCTAAAAAAATTCAGTGCTCACTGCGGCAAGATCATACTCAGTTTGAGGAAAAGATCTTTGACATTTGCAGAGTTAACTCTTCATTGAATTTATTGTCTTAGCGCTGTACTATCGAAACTCAGCGAAGTTAACGACTGGTTAATGTTCTGACATTATCATTTTTGCTTGGGCGTCTCTAACAAACGGATTAGGTCAATTCAATCTCGATATTTTGTGTGGAGGCTTGACACTGGACCGGTTGGTTTGGATTTTTTCCTTTTTTCTTCCATATTGTCAATCTCAGAATGGAAAGATTGATGGAAGAGGCAAAACATTCCTATAATGAATTAGTCAATCTCAGAATTTTCTTCCGCCTTTCCTTAAGCGTTGTTTCTTGTTCTTTTGTTTCAAATAAGATAAGTTTACAAATTCATTACCTTTTTCAGAAAAATCTTCGAGATTATTTTGATAAACTTAATGATTGTAGCTCTATTTTAAAAAGGATAATACATAAAGTTATGTTGTCTAGAACATTTATTTACAATTTGTGTTTAAAGTTTAATCTCCGATAACTCCCTATTATAACCAACTTTCTGGTTCAGATTATTTTTTGAGTGGAATTCCTTGGCTAAAATTTTGAACTCTTTATCGTTATAACTTAGACTTGAGATATATTAATTAACAAAATAACCAACAAGTTTCAAACTCATTGCAAAAAATCTCTCATAGAATTCAGCTTAAGCACATTGTTAAGTATAAAAGAGGAAATGAAGTTTGTATAAGAACGAACAGAAAATAACAGAAGGTGGTGGAATTAATACAACCGTTGGCACCAAAAATAGTCTACTTGGCATGTGAATGAGAACAAACACGTGAATAGCACATGAATATGAATGTTTACGCACATAGCGCATAAATATCACTATAAGTGTGTCAACTCATTGACACGTATAGGAATCAACTTATGTTGATTGATATTGGTATTCATTAATGCCACGTGTTTGGTTGTAGAAATATAATGTCGGATTGTTGGTAGTTGCTAATATAAACATTATGACGAATATTCTTTACCAAAAAAAAACATTGTGACGAATATTTATTGAAGGGATATTAACAAGTTGCTTTGAAGTTTAAATCGATGAAGCAATTGAGACCAAAGGCACACATTTTTGAGGGACCATTTACCACTTGAAAGCAAGATTGTTGGACACCCATTGTTACAAGAAACCACATCATGGAATGGTTTACGCAACAGCAAGGGTAATGATTTGAAAATATGGATGTGAGACTTGATGAAGTGTAGAAACATGGAGGTAATCAACATAAGTTACTTAAGGAATTATAAGCGCTAGGAATCGTCAGAAGGCAGTTATCATAAGCCATTATGAATATCGCCAATCATCCATCGTAAACCGTTATGAATATCGCTAGTCATCCATCATAAACCGTCAGAAAATAGTTATCATAGATATCGCAATACTATGAAATGCAATTAGCAATACAATCTCGTACTAGTAATTGTAGTTGTATCATTTGAAGGAGATGAGGTTGGGAAACTTAATCTAAATGACACCGTAAGGTGTTAATGCCTTTGACAATGACATTTAGCACAAGAGTTATAAATAGTTATTTCAGAAACAAAAATTAAGATAATCACTTGTCACTTGTTTTCAACAAAAAAAGAATTATTTTTAAAAAAAAATTTGTTTACCTTTCATTTCTTCTTACAGGAGGAAAATATGGCACCAATCCGCTTCTCATTAAGAATTGTGACACGAAGTGAAAAAAGAAGAGAACTTGCGGGAATTCTGTATATTGTATTGATTCAACTTGTTTTAATTTACATGTACAAGTCTCTATTTATAATACAACGTATGGTTAATAAAGGAAATAATAAAGAGGACTATATAGAATCAATTCTAATTCTAGATCGATTCACATGATAATTTTCAATCACGAATTGATTCTCGCTTATCTCCAATAAATTGTCTTTGGCTTTTCAATAAGTTAATTTAAATTATCTTCTCCTGTCTCCACCTGAACACCTGGAGTTGTTCCTTAAACAAACACGCAACTTCGAATTTTTGTAATTTTCAAAACATTTCACCAGATCCACGCGGATGCTTAATGACTAAGCAGAGAAAACTAAGCACGCAGAGATCAAGGGACGCGTCTTGTCCGTGAAATGCCGTGTGTAGGATCTGGCGGCCGAGCGAAACTATGGCCGCGCTTCGTTGACCTTATCATCCCTATAAAAAGGTCCAATCCCTTCTTAATTTCGCATCATCCGATCGATCTTCCAATCCATTACTTCAAATTTACAGCAACTTGAAATTCAAAGCGAGCGTCTACCAGAGCAGGAAAATGTCTCATCATGGACATCATCAGCAGCAGTATCACTACATGTACCATGGTGAGGGACATCATAGCCATGAAGTACATATGGGTCCCGGCCATGGCCATCACGGGGGAGGATATTATGGCGGGTTTGGTCTGGGAGGACATCATGGGCATGGGTTCCTGGGACATGGCCATCATGGGGTCATCCATGGGCACGGGCAAGGGCATGGGCTTGGGCACAGGCTTGGGCACGGGCTTGGGCACGCCATAAATGGGCTTCTAGGGAATTTGCATCCTCATCACCATCATGCCCATCATCATGGGCATGGTCCTTTTGGACACATGAACGGAGGTCATGCTGTTCCAGTTCATGGATGGGGACATAATCCACATGGCCTTGGAGGAGGACATCATCATCATCACCATGGCTGATGTCGCTGACTTGTTTGATTGGTGTTTCGACTTGTCGATATCGCACCGGTCTATGGCGCGGTCGACTCGGATCGAATCTTGGGGCTCTGTTATTGTGACGTTGGCTTTTTCTTTTTTGGAATATTACTATCCTCAACTGAGGGAACTGGATCAACCTATGGTTGAGGACAGTGCCGTAAGGCATGTCAACCCAGCTGTGGGTATTTAACCCACCCTCACTCACTCTGGTCGCGAAAGGTTACTATACTTGCATACCCGGTAGTAGCCAGAATTTGAAATTCTGATGTGGTGTTTACCTTGGTGAGGCCCCCTAATTCCCTATCTATCTTTGTCTTCCCGACAAAGAGGGAATATGAGGACAGTGCGGAGTTTTTGGGGCTTTGTTATTGTAACGTTGGCTTTTTCTTTTTTGGAATATTAGTGTTGCTTATACTGGATTCGTGTACAATTCGCTCTTTGATTCTCTTGTCAAAATAAATTTTAAAAAAAATTTAAGTTATCAAAGTGCGGTACTGCATATAATGTATCTCTTGACGCTCTTGCCACAGGATTACCAATTCAATGATGAAGGCTTTAGACATGTAAATTCGATGGTAGACATCATCACGAGGGAAGGCATCATCACGGTAGACATAGTCATCATGGGATTGGTAAGGGGGGCGGACACGGGTATCATGGGGGGCATGGTCCCCACGGAGGAGGACTCCTCTTTGGGCATGGTCTCGGAGGACATGGGTGTCATGGACATGAACAGGGGCTTCACCTGAGCGGTGTTTTGGGGCATGGGGGTTGTGGACATGGACATGGGCATCACGTGAGGGTTCTTTTAGTCCATGGACATGGACTTTTCAAACACGGTCATCATGGTCATTGCAAAGGTCACGGTCATGGTCACAAAGGGCGCCATGCGCATGGCCGCTGCGGGGGGCGTCATATCTGTATGGAGCAACCGGAACAGGAACAAGAACAGCAACAGGAACAGGAAGTCGCAGCTGCGACGCCGACTCCGATAACCGAGCAACTCGGTACTCTCGCTCTGACTGCTGATTAGGGAGGAGGCCACTTGGAGCTGGGTCTTAAATATCAGCCACGCCTGTGTTAGCGATAAATATGTTTTGGAGATTTCGTGTCTTGGCTCCTACCAATAATCAGTACCAGTTTTATCTTTTCAGGTTGTTTCGTTGGATGATCAAATTCAACGGTTTGAAGTGTTGTGGAGGTTGATAGCTGTTGTGGAGGTCAATGGAAGTTTCTCTATACAGCTTGTGTACCAATATTATGCGATGGTACACTAAAAATTAGCGTGATGGTATCGGTCATTTGAGGTTTCGGATCAAATGGTTCCATATATTTTATGCAGAAGATATGAAGGTTCTGAATTATGTTCTGAATTAGAAATGATGTGTTGCTGAGCTCTTCGAGAGCATCATTGGCATGCATGAGCAAATTGACCAGAATTAATTGATAGGTAAGGTTTCTAACAGCAAACAGCGCGGACAATGGCATATGCTTTCCATCTTGTCATTCAAGTAACTCCGGCAAAAGATTTGGGAACCCGGCAACCCAAATTGGCGATCAAGATATCGAACTTCTTCCACTACTTAAAGCCCATAAACTTATTATTATGAAATCTTTTGCTAATGTACCAATTTGATCAGTCCGTAAGAAAAAGGAACGAGATTCACAGATGAAGTATAAGCTGAATTATTCGTAGTAATTACATAGTAAAGTGTGGCTTAACCTTGAATCCTCTCCTGATCGGGCTGGAGGCGAAAACCGGCAAAGTTCATCTTTTACCAGTTTTCACATAAAAGGAGGCCAAACCAATGAATGGCAGATTTTAATTTGATCAGATCAGGTAGCCCTTTAAGCAACCAGTCAAACCTGGGTAGACCTACTAACGAAGAGTAGAATTACGAAACTTACTCATCAAGAGGTAAGGAGGGGTTATTCATTTCACCATTTTGGAAATGTGAGCCTAGAAAAGCTCAAGCGGCTTCTCGACGTGCTGAGCTGAATAGGGTTAATAAAAAAAATTTCTTCCAAAGTTATCCTTGCTAATTATTCATTTTTTTGGTTTTAACGTCAATGACTATTCATCTTCTTTTTCTCTCTTGAATAGGATCGGCATGGCTATGAGCGGTTGCTTCTTAAGGGTAGGTAGTCGACTGACCCTCTGGTGAGAGTCGTGGGAACCCAAATCATGCGACCCTTTGGCGAGGGTTGTGCAATCTGGGTCACTGCAACCCTTGCCGAAGGGTCATGTAACCCGCCGCGCCATGACCTCCGCGTGTAGGTTGCCGGGCTGCGCGATCTAGGTTGCACAACCCTCGTCGAACCGCCTATCCTTGCTAGACCGTTTGCATCAGACTACTTGCCCATCGCCGAACCTCATGCTCCTCACTAGCAATTGCCTCTCCTTGGTCGGCCAACTCTTTTTTTTTTTTAATAACAAAAGTCTTTTGCAAATATAATTTCTCCTAATACTATTTTTCTCAAAGTTACTTCATCATGAACTATTACAATATAATTTACCAAACATAATTTATATTTCGGAAAACTCTTTTAACTCAACGCCCTTTGCATTTTTCCAAAACTTTTTCCAGAAGCCTTCCCAAACATATCCTATAACAAAGCCAAACCATTAAAATTCACTACAAATAATTTGATTTTCACAACCGAAGTACACACACAAATGTCACAATCCTAAGAAATAGAATTACTAGTACTATCTCGTACTAGTAATTCTAGTTTTACTATTCAATGGAGATGAGGTTTGTAAACTTTATCCAAATGACATCGTAAGTTGTTAATGCCTTTGACAGTGAGAGTTAGCTGAAGAGGTATGAATAGTTATTTTAGAAACAAAAATTAAGACAATCCCTTGTTTTCAATTAAAAAAATTATTTTTTTAAAAGAATGTGTTTATCTTTCATTCCTTATTATAGGAGGAAAATATGGCACCAATCCTCTTCTTATTAAGAATTGTGACACTAAGTGAAAAAGAAGAGAAATTGTGGTAATTTTGTATATTGTGTTGATTCAACTTGTTTTACTTTACGTGTATAAGTCTCTATTTATAATACCATGTATGGCTAATAAAGGAAATAATAAGGAGGACTATATAGAATCGAAGCTAATTCTAGATCGATTAACACAATCATTTTCAATCACATATTGATTCTCTCTTATCTCCAACAAATTGTCTTTAGCTAAATTTAAATTAGAGATATGTTTAGCAGAAGTCCTAAAATTTGTTAAGAAAGTGCAATTGAGTCCTAAAACTTACAAAAAGTGCAATTAAGTCCTAAAACTTGTTAAGTTGGTTCAATTGTTAAGGTTGCCTGTTTTCCTTTCTTTCTGAAAAGTATTTTTAAAATAATTATTTATATCACTTAATAGAATAAGTAAATTTTAAAAATTATCATCTAAAAAATAATTAGACATAAATTTTTATCGATAATAAAATATATTTAATTGATTAATTATTTCAAATCGCTATTTTAAAGAAAATATTTATAAAACATTCTTTTTTTTGCAAAATAAATAAAGTTTTTTTTTTTTTCGGTACCCTACTCTAATCTTATTCTAACACTCACTCTCAGACTTTTGCCCTTGCCTTCTTGCAAGGCGTGGGAGTCGAAACCCACTCCTGAAATGAAATCGTCCCCACTTCAATCCCCCCTGAGAATGTGAAGATTTGAACCCCCAACCTCCTCCTTCCAAATTGGAAGGGTGGCCACTAGAGCGAACCCCCAGTGGTTGAAATAAATAAAGTTTAAAAGTGAATTTTTTTGCCAAATGACATTATTGCTAATTTAATTAAGATAGTTTTAATCAATAAAGAACTAATGACAGTTTTAATCGGAGGGTTGGCGCTATGTTTTCCTCCTATAATAAGAAATCAAAATAGACACGTTTTTTCAAGGAAAAACAAAAAAATTTATTTTGCTCCAAAATAATGGATTATGTCAATTTTCGTTTTATGAAAAAAAAATTATACTATTGAGGCGAATTTCACTATTCAATGCATTAGCACCTTATGATTTCAATGGACTAAGTTTCACAATCTCATCTCCTTTGAATGCTAAAACTACATTTACAAATCCAAGATTGTATTACTAAGCGTATTTCATAAGATTTTAACATTTGGGTATAAACTTCATTGAGAATATCGAATTATTAGTCAATGAATTTTAGTGTTATGGCTTTGGTTCTAGTCTTTTGACGATGGTTTAGTATCTACTAACTATGTCAATGCATCGAATCTAAAAATAGATTGCTTGACAAATTACTTGACGATGGTTTAGTATCTTGTCTCAATACATTAGGCAGATTTTGACTATGGTCTCTACTCGTCTTCACATCTCCAATATTTTATCTCTAGTTTATAATAATATATATAACTTTTGAAGTAAATGGTTGCATATTTAATTTCTAATTGATATTGGAGCTTGAAATCTTGAGGTTAATTCGTCGTGTCCTCATCTTACCCATCTATGGATCCCCTTTCATTATAGACTTTTTAGGCAACGAGTTTTGAAAATTCCCTGTGTTCGAATGCATCGGATCAGTACCCGTCGATGGTACAGGGGCTAAGACTCAAAGTGTGTCGAGAAAATATTCAGTGGTTCGTTCGTGCCACGTCATTCGCTGACGTGACGCGCACATACCACTCAGATTTCGACACCTGTCCTCGGGGACCCACTGGAAAATGAAAAGACTCGCTCGGCTCGGCTCGGTTCGGCTCGGCGTGGGACCCACAATCTGGTCAGACTGATGAGAAAATCAGGCGCCATTTTAAAAAAATTTCGGACTGAGCGAGGTTTTCTTCTTCTTCTCTTTCTTCGCGCCTCTCACTCTACCCTCCCTCTCTCTCTCTCCGATGAAGAGGACGCGACCTCCCAGTCGCTCCGTGCCTCTTTCCGACCGGCGAACCACCGCGCAGCAACCGACGAACCACCGCACCGGACCGGCGAGAGGACCGCGAGATCTAGCTCCCTCCCTTTGCCCTCCCTCTTTCCGACCGGCGAACCACCGCACGGACCGGCGAGAGGACCGCGACCTCCCTCTCTCTCTCTCTGCATTCCCTCTTTCCGACCGACGAACCACCGCACGGGCGAGAGGACCGCGAGCAATCGACGAACCACTGCACGGGACTGGCGGGAGGACCGCGACCTCCCTCTCTCTCTGCCCTCCCTCTTTCCGACCGGCGAACCACCGCGAGCAAATCAGATGTTTTTGTAGAGATCGCCCATCGTCGCCTTCATCTTCTTCCCCCTTTTTTTTTGTTGTGTTGTTTTTTTTTTCCCCTAGTGTTCTAATGGTGGATCTGGAGTTGCATATGAAGGACGACGTGATGTCTCACATCAACCTCGACGGCTTCTTCGGCGACCTCCCTGAGATCGGCGACGTCATCGGCGCTTACTCCTCAACGATCGCGTCGTCGTCGTCTCCAGACTCGGGGCTCTCGTGGTTCGACAAGATCGAGAACATCTTGATGAAGGACGACGATGTCCACGTGCTTGCTGAGCCGGGGGCTGAGCGGGCCGTGCCGGAGGGACTCGAGCTTCCCGCGGACCTTCGCTTCCCCGGCCCCTCGCCGCTGGCTTCTCCCCGCCTCCTGCAAGATGCGGCAGCGCGGCCTCAGGTGCTCCCCCAGCTGGCTGATTTCCTCGGTTTCCATGGCGGGCGCTTGTAAGGACTGGACATTTCGCAGAGTGTATCTCATTGATCGATTGCTCATATTTATCTAATTTCCATGGCTGACCATGTGGTTGACCTAAGTCGCAGTTTTTTTCGGCCACGAGAAACCATGAAGTGGCCCTTTTGCGAGATAATACTTTACCGTCAATACACCCCCTTATCTGTACCCCTTTTTGCAGATCATGGGCATTGGAGGCAAATGACATGAATTGTTTCAACATCCAATTTCAGCTGGATTTAGTCTTTGGAGATTTACTAAATGAAAGAGGCGAGTTGCTTTCAACATCCTCACCCCGGAGGATTTGTCCACTCGAGGATCCAAGGTATGTCATCTTTGTGAACTTACTCCCCTGCAGTTCGGTTGCGATTACCGATATCCTTTTTTCCTGCCTTTGTCATATAGTGTTGTCCATTGGCATGAGATAATTTGTGCAAGAAATTTATATATATTATGTTCCCTTAATATGCTCTTGTTATCACATTAGTTGATGCTTTATGATGACTTTTTGGTCAATTAGCACGATCAGGTGTGGGTTGTCGTCCTTAGTGGAATGGGAATCGCATTCTCTTTCTATTATGTACTCTGAAAAGAAAAAAATTAAACGGCTCATTGGTCAACTATCACTTGATTATAGAAGCTAGAAATTAGTTCTTAGTACATATGGTTACCTGAATATCTTTCGCTCGCAATTAAGTAGCTATTATCACCGTGGAGAATTTGTAATCGATGCCTCGCACTCTTCTTGTTCATAGTGCTGCAGAACCTGTTCGAAAGAGGGTAACTGCGATCATCGAAATGTATTTGAGATGCAAGAGAAAGAACTTTTGGTGAGTGCCTCTCTATATGATGCAGAAAATCTTTAGGAAAGAAAAGCTCGCAGACTTCTTTTGCTGATTTTTGCAAAATGAATTGGAAAGATTTTGTTTGATAAAAAGATTTTAGTAAGGGTGGTTGGGACTATAATAGATATTTTCAATTTTCATTTAAACTTGCTTGCAGGATAGACTAATAAAGCAAGGTCTTTAAGTTAACGTGATTTCATGTTCCCGTCAACAATTGTAAAGGACAAGAAAGTCTAATATTTGCATCTTGCAGGATCTTAAAACTTTGTTGGTGAAGACAAAAGGGAGTTTGAAGATCTGCAGGTTCCAGTTTCAGAGAGATCTAAAACAGCTAGGTAGGAAAAGTAGACTAAAAAGGAGTAGTCTAATTAGTTCTTTTTTTCTGAGCACAGGCGAGGCTTAGGACATGGAGTTGCATGTTCCTTGTCCTTTTGCATTGAATGTCAACCATTTTAGATGAGTGTCGTCTATATACTTTATTTATTACAGCTCCTCCGCTGAATGTTCTTATCTCAGATTGAGGCCATTGTCATTAATATGCTCCCTAAGATTTGGCAATAAATCTCAAATTTCAACTTGAAGAATGAATCTATGGGATCTTGTTACGATCTTTTTTTGCTTTTGCATTTTATTAAGGAGAATAAAAGCTAGATGTGACATGCTTCCCGAGCATTAATATGTGTTTTTGCTTTTCCAATGGATCGGCAATCAAGTCCAGGAGATGTCTACTGCTGCCCTTGGATATCATAAAGTGGTGAAGGAAAATCAAAACCTGTACAACATGGTTCAGGATTTAAAAGGTCAGCTTTTTTTTTTTTTCGAGAGTTATTTGTTTATGAATTGGATTGCATAACTCAATTTTTTGAGCAGTATGCATTTATCCGCAGAAGTATATGCTTGTCCATGGGTCGTTGCTTTTAAGTAAAGGAGCTTTTGTTGTTTTATTTCCAATGTTACGAGTTTAATTTGACAAAAATCTTTACAGGGAAATATACGAGTATACTGCAGAATTAGATACATTTTTAATGCGGAAGCCAAAAATGTGGTAGATTTTATTGGAGAAGATGGTTCACTTGTGATTGTTGACCCTTCAAAACCCCATAGAGATGGAAGGAAAGTGTTTCAGTTTAATCGGGTTTTTTCAGTCCACTTGCTACTCAAGGTATTGTTACACTTCATCTTACTGTCTAAGGGTATATTGTTGGCCAAGTGATTGTCCTGCAAGTTGATGTTCAGCTCCTAAATAACAATGTAAATTGTTTTTCGCCATGCGGCCCTCTTTGCAGATGATGTGTACATGGATACTCAACCTTTGATTAGATCGTTATGGATGGTTACAATGTCGCATCTTTGCTTATGGTCAAACTGGATCGGGTAAAACACATACAATGGTAAGAACTTAAGTGTAGCTTTAGTAGATCCAACCTTTGTGCCGAGATCACCTCCTAGGCTCCTAGATAATTTGTGTAAAATAAAAAGTGTGCATTTTCCTTGCTGTTAGATGGATGTATTGTTAATTTCGTATATCTACCTGCAAAGCATGAACATAATTCAATCTAAGCAGATGCTTAAGATTGCTTACGTTGATTTGAGGAATAACTACTTATTGCCTTTTGGAATTGCAGAGTGGTCCATCAGGCGAACTGACAAAGGACATGGGGATTAATTACTTGGCTCTCAACGATCTCTTCGAGTTGTCTAACAGAAGGAAGGACATTATAACTTATGATATTCATGTTCAGATGGTTGAAATATATAATGAGCAAGTGCGTGATCTCCTTGTTGAGGATTCAGCATCCTCAAGATATCCTTTGAAATGGATTATTCTGTCTAATATAGATACATTTGATGTCAAATAAGTAGATAAAAAGACTGAAGAAAGCTTAAGTTTCTGAAATGTAAATTTGGGTTCCTTGACTATGCACAAATTAAAGATTCGAAGTCGTACCGGTGACGGTGGCTTGAGCCTTCCGGATGCTACCATGCATTCGTCAAGTCCACAGCCTGATGTGGTCAACCTAATGAAATTTGGTGATGTGAATTGTGTCGTCGGTTCAAAGATGAACAATAGAAGTAGCCGGTCTCACAGTCAGCTTTTTGGACAGCGAGTTTCCTACCCATTCTTTTTGGTATAAATTTTGATGTAGTTTCCAATAGATAGATTATTCAAGAGAGTGATACCGATGTCCATGGGATGCATCCTTGCGGTGTGCCGACAAAGTACATGTTCAAGGGAAAGATGTATCCGGATCCATCCTCCCAGATTGCTCGCATTTGGTTGATCTTGCAGGAACTGAACGGGTAGATAAATCTGAAGTCACAGGAGAGAGACTGAATTAGGCACAGTACATTAACCGGTCTTTGTCTTGTCTGGGAGATGTATCACAGCTTTGGCCTAGAAAAGCTCCAATGTACCTTACTGCAATAGCAAACTTACGCTTCTGCTGCAAGATTCCCTAGGTACCTATTTCGAAGTTTCGAACTTTGTCAGGTGTCATTGAAGAAATCGCTGCGCACCATAGAGAGGAAGCTCATCAATGGATCTGAAAGGAGGTCAGTGAAATATTTAACTATCTAGTCTTAACACTGAATTGGGCAAATTTAGTATGGTATGAAATACACAAATGCAACTGAAACATTCCAAAATGACGGGTAATATGAGAATTTGCTCACATCATTATCTTGCCATTAAGACTTGGTTTCTATGCAATTGCATGAACCAAAGAAATGTGACAGAAGCTCGTTCACTTGTCAGAGGCTCTACTACTTGCATTAAAAATGGAGTATTGGCAATTGCAGCCAACACACGGACACTTAGGAGACAATCACTAACAGTGTCTTGGTTGGTTCGACCGGTCTCGCCGGTCTTCTCGGGTGGCAAGTCCACTAATTCCAAGAAGCGAGAATCAGCATAATTAAATTTAATTCACAGTATATATTTCATCTCATTATGTCCATCATCTGATTATTTGTTTTTGTTTCTTCAATAAGATGTAAAAGACACGAGGAATGCCAAGACGCCTCCTCCAGTCCACCCATCATCTACGATAGCAAAGCGTTGGCTGTAGCTATAGATGGTGAAATTTAGTGTTCAATGACCAGCGAAGTGATGCTTCGACTCGAAGCTGACTGAAGTTTTGACATGATAGATGAGACACTGAGAATTGACGAGGGAAAAACTGAAGAGTTAGCCGACAAACGCAATAGCAATTTTTTGGTTTAACACACTGCTTATGTACATATTGACACAAGTTCTTCAAATAATGCCCGAAATTTCTATGGCAATGTTTTCAAACTGCTCTTGCCCATTGTTTCTCGAATCTCGACTTAAGTCATCAAAGCTATCGGCATCTTTTAACAGAAATGGAGGAAATGACAGGTGCCTCTGCTAATAAACCGGCTGCTCTTCTATTGTACAGCTAGCTAAAAATCACAGATTATAGCACGACATTCATATAACGTGACGCCAATGTGGTACTGTAGAATCAAGTGTTCTTGTTTTTAGTATAGTTGATTATAATAGCTTCACAGGCCCTGAAAACCAAGATCCCTTAGTTTATCCAGCGATACCTTGCGTGATATGGATCATACATAGTTTACTTATTCAGTTATAAACCTCCAATGTAACTGAGGGGCTAGTCAGTTAAAAAAACACACACAACTATAGCAACAACTTCCATGTTTCATTTTCCGAAACAGGATCCCATGCCCATCTTTGAAGTTCAGCTTAATTTAGTTGAAGATGCAAACAAGCAGATGGCCATTGCCTTAGATTTACCCAAAAGTGCTCTTGTCGGGAAAACAGACGTGAAGGTTAAGAGGAGCATCATTAACAAGTCATCCAGTTCACCAAATTGTTAAAAATGCCTTCTTTACAAGTTTATGATGAACCTGAAAAACTGATTCACAGATGAGTGTACTTTATTCAAGTTTCAACCATTCAGTCAATGGAAAGAAATATCGACAATTATTTAAGGAAGGTGAAGAGAAGAAAGTAGTTAGCAAAGCTTAAACAAGTCAGTTGTTTGATTGTAGCTAATTTGCCCGTTTATTTTCTTGAAGGAATAGTCATAGGCTTGAAGCAGCCGCTTGTGGAATCTCCTCATGTCCAAGCTCACATTCTGTCTGTCGAGAATTCCTGTGGGATCGGCTGTCCCCATTAGATAGAAAGACTCTGGAATAGGAATCCTTCCTCCTTTCAAACTCTTCCTTTCATCATTCATCAGGATGGACAGACGATTTTGTAGGTATGTTTCGTCCAGAGGAATCCCAGATAAGATCATTCTGGCCACAGTGAAACCATCCTTCTCACCATGATTCACCAAAACTGTTCATACAAAGAAAAGAACAAAAGGAAAACACAAGGGAAAATGTTTACACATCAAATAGCAATTGAAGGAAATACGCACCCAAGGGAAGTAAAACCAGCAAAGATGAATAGAGATGCATTTTTTTTACTTATGCATATTTCGAATCAAGAAAAATAAAAGAAGCACATCCAAGTATAGAAAAAAAAATTGGAGAAAAATCTCTTTTGGACTGTTTTAAGAATGGACAATATTTCAACAGTCCAAAAGTTCAGAAGAATACTACCTCTTAGAGCTGCTCGTTTACTAGAGAAGACACTATTTGCATCTCCCAGAGCATTCTCCACCATGTCCAAAAGAAATTCATTAGGGGCCCGCCATAGCTTAAAAGTGCAATCAAAATCTTTGAAAGATATGCAAGCTTTGGTTTATTACTGCATCAATGAGGACCAAGGTCTAATCAGTTCTTCCAAAAAGGTAAAATTTGATGGCAGAAAAAGCTCCAAACAAAAAGCAATGGGATTTAGTAATTCACAAGAAAAACATGTCCCATGTTCAAATTAAACTGCTGAAAGAACAAGAAAGCCGCTAACTTTTCAGTCTGTTTATGTAAGGGTCTTTTAACCAGCTAACTCCAAAGGAAAATCTTAACACAATGATCAACAAATCAATAGTATAGCCAGGCAACAAACCCACAGATAACACTATGATCACAGTACTAGGCGTCAGAGGTACCATAAGAACCTCAAGAGAATTAATTAAAACAATGATAGCCTGCTAGCAAAATATGTTGGTTGTACCTTGTTTGTACTATTTCGAGTGCATCAACGGTCCTGATATCTGAAAGCTTCGGGTCCTTTTCAACCTTGATCATCAACGGTTGAATATGAATTGTATGAGGAGGGAGCTACAGATTAAAATTCGGCCAAAACAATTAGAATGGAAGATATAAATGAACTGATAGAAAAAATGAAATATATCGCAATATGGAGAATTATTGCAGCTGAAAAACTAATAACTAGATTCACACTTAATAATACAATGTAGATTTTCCTAAGCAACCAAAACACTCTAACAACATCAATGATCTAACCAATTTTCTGCATATAAAATGATCGGCTTGACAAAGCTTAAACAAACAAGATATCTTCCGCTTGGGACTATTTGGAACGTCTCCATTTAAATGAGGGGAAAGAAAGGCCTAAAGCAAGATATTGTACTTTCAGAACATTTGTCACTAACAATATCAACAAAGGCATGAAACACAAAGGTAAACTGTTCAAGGCTTATGAAAAGATATCATCACTATTACATGTAAGAAGGAAATTGATCACTAGTAGTATCGACTAACAATGCTTTGTTGCAGTAAAAACTCACCAAACTGTGATCCGCAACACCTAAGTTACAAATTCACATTGTGTACGGCTTAGATCTGCATTTCGTTCAAATTTATTTATGGGATTGCATCCCATAACCAAAATACTACTATTACTAGACGGTCCAGTAATTCATCGTACTAGGGCAGCAGCATCCTATTGCCAAATATAGTATTGCCATTACAGTGTCATCATGACTGACTATACTATCTAAAGACATAATGCACAATTAACCATAAATGACATCATTACATACTATCAGTTTTCCTTTTTTATTTGTCATAATTATTTTTTGGAGATCATTTTTTCTTGCATAGTAAGAGGAAGATACCACTAAGATGATACCCATATCCACAGGTCACAAACCTTAAAAGCAGAGGCATCAGATTAAAAATTCTCCACGGTGATAATAGCTACTTAATTGCGAGCAGAAAGATATTCAGGTAACCATATGTACTAAGAACTAATTTCTAGCTTCTATAATCAAGTGATAGTTGACCAATGAAAGCATCAACTAATGTGATAACAAGAGCATATTAAGGGAACATAATATATATAAATTTCTTGCACAAATTATCTCATGCCAATGGACAACACTATATGACAAAGGCAGGAAAAAGGATATCAGAATCGCAACTTAAGCGCAGGAGAGTAAGTTCACAAAGATGACATACCTTGGATCCTCGAGTGGACAAATCCTCCAGGGGTGAGGATGTTGAAAGCAACCTACCTCTTTCTTTTAGTAAATCTCCAAAGACTAAATCCAGCTGAAATTGGATGTTGAAACAATTCATGTCATTTGTGATTATGATAGGAAACAAAAACCATCAGTATCAAAAAGTGAAAAACTTAACAAACTCAAAGTTTCTCATCCCTATATCAATTATATTGGGCAGTAGATTTGAGTACAAAATGTTTCCCTGATGGTTGAACATGACATTTAGTTCAGCAAAGAAGATTTTCTGCTTATTTTATTTGTAGGAAAAAAATGGAAATGCCACTCCTGTGACGTTTAGTGCACTGTATTTCTTGCATGGATGCAAAGGAAGCACTGGAAAAAAACAACATATTTACCTCTCTGGTTAGTCTTACAACTATATTTTTAATCCCATACACATCAACCAAGCACAAAAAGCGTGTGCAAAATTTCTACAGGTGATATTTGCTCTATCTATGCGATAGAAGAAAGCAATGCCTTCCCACTCAATCTACGAGCCGTGCGATTTGTACTCTTTCTACCTTCTAGTGACATGTAGATTCCATGTTCAACCAGCAACGTAACTAGTCAAAACTGGTACGGTCTTCCAAGGACAACAGGACATATACTTATTTTAGGCTCTGCAGTTTTGATCAAGTCATGTAAGAATACCTATTATTGTAGTTGCAGAATATCTCTAGTGAGGTGTTTCCATGCACATCAAAATCATTTATTCATCGAAAAATTAAATTTCAATTGCCCATATTCCCACTAATATTTATCTTCTTTTTGCCATAAACGAAACAACATATTATTCCATCAAAGAGAGCCTAAGCATTACAGTGCTTAGCCTACATAGAAGAAATGAAGGTTGTCCTCAAAGACATGTGAAGTAAATTAACCTTCAAATCTTCCACTTTTGTGCTCCCTCGCTACTCGCGCATTCGCTGGCAATTGAACAACCCAACAAGATACAGAAACAACCCATTCGGGATTTCAACTGCGCATTCCGAAACCAGCCCATGAGAGGGGAGGAAGAAGGAAACTCACCGGTCGAGAGAGAAACGCACGGACCCCGCCCAGGTCCACAGCAAGCGGGAAACTCTCCAGCCCGTGCCTCTCCTTCTTCTCCGCGCCGTCGACCCCGCTCAGGTCCGCCGAGATCTCCCTCGCGACCGATCAGCCCAGCGTCAGGGACAACGCCCGGTCAGCGGCGGGGAGCTTGGTGCCGCTCGAGAATGAGACCGAGGCCGCCTCCCTCCTGCCGGAGGTCGATGGCTTCGCGGCGGAGGCCGGCGAGAATCCTTCTCCAGCCCGCGCCTCTCCTTCTTCTCCGCGCCGTCCGAGATCTCCCTCGCGACCGAGCGGGCCAGCGTTACGGACAGCGCCCGGTCAGCGGCGGGGAGCCTAGTGCCGCTCGGGAACGAGACCGAGGCTGCCTCCCTCCTGCCGAAGGCCGATGGCTTCGCGGCGGAGGCCGGCGGGACGGGGAGGACGAGCAGATGCCGGAGACAGAGGATGCCAGAGGCATGAAGCTTTTGGGGAGGGAGCCAGAGCCGGAGCCGGAGGCGAAGGCAGACACAAACCTTCTACTCGATCTCTGAGGGAACAGTCGGAGGTGGAGGGGGTCGGGACCCGACTGCGACTGGTGAGGCTCCGACGTGCCAGAAACAGATTTTGGGGGAGGAAGGCGGAGCCGGAGCCGGAGGCGGACACAAACCTCGTACCCAATCTCCGCGGGAACAATCGGAGGTGGAGGGGGTCGGGACCCAACCGCGACTGGTGAGGCTCCGAGGTGCCAAAAGCAGATGACCGGCGAGGCTCAGGCGGAGCCGGAGACGAAGGCGGAAGCGGAAGCGGTCTCGATCGTTTTGTGTTTGTGCTCCCGCGAGGGGAGAGAAAGTGAGAGAGAGAGAGAAAATTGCAAAAGATTCAATTAAGGAGAGATAATGGTCTTTTGGGCGGGAGCTTTGCGTGACTTGTCTTTTCTTCTGTCAGTGAGCCGAGCCGAGCCGAGCGAGTCTTTTCATTTTCCAGCGGGTCCCGAGGACAGGTGTCGAAATCTGAGTGGTATGTGCGCGCCACGTCGGTGAATGACGTGGTGCGAACGAACCACTGAATATTTTCTCCAAAGTGTCTGCTTTCAACAAACTCAAGTACAGTTGCTCTACGACCAAAAAAAAAAAAGTACAGTTGCTCAAAAAAAAAAAAAAAAAACTCAAGTACAGGGCATGCTTTGCCCCAATGCGCAATGGGTTTTTGAGATTAAGAAAAAAAGGATAAAAGCTCAAAAGAAAACGGAGGCAGTGAGGAAGAAGAACGGGAGGATGTAAAAGAAAGCACAGACCTAATGTTCTTTCTTTTAATGTGGGGGCAATTTAGTCGAATTTCATCATAAAATTGAGCAAGAACAGTGTTCCGCTTGATACTCTTTTTTTTAACTTTTTTTTTTTTTTTTTTTATCTCGAGTATCAACTTTCATCATTATTATACTTACCTTTACCAAAAAAAAAAAGAAAAAACCTTTCATAATTATTGTCCCCACTATAGCTCCACAACTACAAAATTAAAGAAGAATTTTGGGTAGATATGAATTCTTAAAAAAATTAAAATACAAAAAGCCCATACGAAGCGTGGGCGCATACAGTAGTTGGTCATTATATTAAAAAAAAAAAAATCTTCCGCTCTTTACTCTAATAGATTAAGCTTTAGAAGTAAATGATAGCACATTCAATTTTGAATGAGTATTAGAGTCTGAAAATTTCGAGTTTGATTCCTCAAGTCTCCAGTTCACCAATTTATGGGTTCCCTCTTATAATGGGCAAAGGGTTTAAAAAAATTCTTCCGCTACATACATCGAATTTACATGTTTAGGGCCTTCATCATTGAATTGGTATTCTGCGGTACCGCACTTTTGATAACTTAAATTTTGGAGTAAATAATTATGCAATCAATTTATAACTTAAACCATCCTATCCACATTAAATATTCAAATCTCGACACTTCCTCTCATGCTCTTTGCTCATGTTACTGTTCCCACCTTGCCCATACAAAAGACTAAGAGGAGCCTGATACATCATCTCCCAGAGTTGAGTCCTCCGGAGAAATAAGGAGGCATAATTTTTTTTTAAATTTATTTTGACAAGAGAATCGAAGAACGAATTATACATGAATCCAGTATACGCAACACTAAAAAAAAAAAAAAAAAAAAAAAAAAGCCAACGTTACAATAACAAAGCCCCAAGATTCGATCTAAGTCGACCAGGCCACAAACCGGCGTGATATCGACAAGTCGAAACACTAATCAAACAAGTCAGCGACATCAACCATGGTGATGATGGTGATGTCCTCCTCCAAGGCCATGTAGATTATGTCCCCATCCATGAACTGGAACAGCATGACCTCCGTTCATGTGTCCAAAAAGACCATGCCCATGATGATGGGCATGATGGTGATGAGGATGCAAATTCCCTAGAAGCCCATTTATGGCGTGCCCAAGCCCGTGCCCGTGCCCGTGCCCGTGCCCATGGATGATCCCCGGACCAAACCCGCCATAATATCCTCCCCTGTGATGGCCATGTCCCAGGAACCCATGCCCATGATGTCCTCTAGGACCAAACCCGCCATAATATCCTCCCCCGTGATGGCCATGGCCGGGACCCATCTGTACTCCATGGCCATGATGTCCCTCACCAGGGTACATGTAGTGATACTGCTGCTGATGATGTCCATGATGAGACATCTTTCTGCTCTGGTAGACGCTCGCTTTGAATTTCAAGTTGCTGTAAGTTTGAAGGAATGGATTGGAAGATCGATCGGATGATGCGAAATTAAGAAGGGATTGGACCTATTTATAGGGATGATAAGGTCAACGAAGCGAGGCCGTAGTTTCGCTCGGCCGCCAGATCCTACACACGGCATTTCACGGACAAGACGCGTCCCTTGATCTCTGCGTGCTTAGTTTTCTCTGCTTAGTCATTAAGCATCCGCGTGGGTCTGGTGAAATGTTTTGAAAATTACAAAAATTCGAAGTTGCGTGACTCCGGGTGTTCGGGTCGAGACAGGAGAAAATAATTTAAAGGGATGTATCCAACAAAAGTCCTAAAACTTATAAGGAAAGTACAATTGAGTCCTAAACTTACAAAAATTGCAATCAATTATAAAATTTGTCAAAGTTGGTTCAATTGAATCCTAAAATTAACACCATTAGATTTACTAACGAAAATTGCTAACGTGACACTGACATAATATTTTAAGTGAATTTTTTATTTTACATATGGCTTTTTAAAATTATTTTTTATTCAAAATCTTTAAAAATTAGATTAAAAACTAAAAAGGAAAAGCTAAATTTATTTAAAAAAACAAAATTGTTCAAAAAAAAAAAAAAAAAAAGGCATCGATGGAGCTTCCGTCGCCGCCCATCGCCAGAGGGGCCGGTGACGATCGCCGCCCTAGGTGAGGTGGTCGACCCTCACCCGAGTAAGGCCTCGCCGGCCCCTAGTGAGGGCCAGCCACCCCTGCCAGGTCGGGTGAGGATGCCTAGATCTGGGCACACCAGCCCTCACGAGCGGTAGGCGACCATCGCTTGCCTTGAGTGAGGCCTCGCCGGCCCTCACCTAGGGTTGGCGATGCTCGCCCAGATCTGGGTGAACCTCATGGTCCTCCTCCTCCTCGGCCTCGCCATTCTCGTCGATGTCGTCGTCAACGGTGGGGGCGGCGTCGTCCTTGTCAGCAAAGCTGGCGGAGCGGGCAACGACCCCAAGCTCCTCCTCATCCTCCTCGTTGACCAGCTCGTCGAGCTGTGGCTGCTCCTCCCCGTCAGACCCATCCAACAAGGCCTTGTCGGACGACGCCTGCTCGCCGAGATTTGGGCGAGCATCGCTAACCCCAGGCGAGGGCCGGCGAAGCCTTGCCCAGGGCGAGTGATGGTCACCAGCCCCCCGCAAGGGTTGGCATGCCCAAATCTGGGTGTCCTCACCCGACCTGGCGAGGGTGGTTGGCCCTCACCTGGAGCTGACGAGGCCTTGCCCGGGCGAGGGCCAACCACCCCACCCAAGGTTGGCGACTGTCATCGACCCCTCCGACGACCGTCGCCGACCCCTCCAGCGATGGGTGGCAGTGGAAGCTCCACCGATGCCTTTTTTTTTTTTTTTTGAACAGTTTTGTTTTTTTAAAAATAAATTTAGCTTTTCCTTTTTAGTTTTTAATCTAATTTTTAAAGATTTTGAATAAAAAATAATTTTAAATAGTCATGTGTAAAATAAAAAATTCATTTAAAATATGACGTCAGCGTCACGTTGGCATTTTCCGTTAGTAAATCTGACGGTGTTAACTTATAATTAAAAAAAAAAAAAAAAAAAAAAACCTTAAAGTATAATTTCTATTTAAAATGTTATCACGAAATAAATTATTGTGGCCCAAAGGAACAACATGATCTTATCACCGAACGTGCACTCCAAGCGAGACGCGTGGAAGCGCAAATCAGAACGTGTCGACATCCCCCATCCCCATCTCTGGTCCCATTTCCCTACGCATATAGAAAGCGACCTCCATCGACACGACGCATTCACACGCTTGAACTTGCTCCCCAAGGCAACGCATGACGACAATTTCCAACGTTCGCAGTTTGACAAGTTTCCATAGCGTTCCCACTGATCGCTTAAGTACTTAATAGCTAAGCTAAGAAATTTGGCAGAGAAGAGGCGTGTGAAGAGATCCTTGTATTTGATAGGCTGCTGCAGCCAAGCCACCGCTTACTGAACCTCTATAAATAGAAGGCCCCTCTTCCTCTCATCTCTCATCATTTAGACGGCCATTCCTGTATCAAGATTGAATCAGAGCCAGGGGGATATACTAAACAGAGGATGAAGATGAGAATGGTTCACGAGGGAAGGCATCATCACGGTCGACATCGTCATCTTGGGATGGGTAAGGGGGGCGGACACGGGCATCATGGGGGTCATGGTCCCCACGGAGGAGGACTCCTCTTTGGGCATGGTCTCGGAGGACATGGGTGTCATGGACATGGACAGGGGCTTCACCTGAGCGGTGTTTTGGGGCATGGGGGTTGTGGACATGGACATGGGCATCATGTGAGGGTTCCTTTAGTCCATGGACATGGACTTTTCAAACATGGTCATCATGGTCATTGCAAAGGTCACGGTCATGGTCACAAAGGGCGCCATGCGCGTGGCCGCTGCGGGGGGCGTCATATCTGTATGGAGCAACCGGAACAGGAACAGGAACAGGAACAAGAACAGCAACAGGAACAGGAAGTCGCAGCTGCGACGCCGACTCCGATAACCGAGCAACTCGGTACTCTCGCTCTGACTGCTGATTAGGGAGGAGGCCACTTGGAGCTGGGTCTTAAATATCAGCGACGCCCGTGTTAGCGATAAATATGTTTTGGAGATTTCGTGTCTTGGCTCCTACCAATAATCAGTACCAGTTTTATCTTTTGGGTTGTTTCGTTGGATGATCAGATTCAACAATTTGAAGTGTTGTGGAGGTTGATGGGTGTTGTGGAGGTCAATGGAAGTTTCTCTATTCGGCTTGTGTACCGATATTATGCGATGGTACACTAAAAATTAGTGTGATGGTATCGGTCATTTGAGGTTTCGGATCAAATGATTCCATATATTTTATGCAGAAGATATGAAGGTTCTGAATTATGTTCTGAACTAGAAATGATACGTTGCTGAGCTCTTGGAGAGCATCATTGGCACGCATGAGCAAATTGGCCAGAATTAATTGATAGGTAAGGGTTTTAACAGCAAACAGCGCGGACAATGGCATATGCTTTCCATCTTGTCATTCAAGTAACTCCGGCAAAAGATTTGGGAACCCGGCATCCCAAATTGGCGATCAAGATATCGAACTTCTTCCACTACTTAAAGCCCATAAACTTATTATTATGAAATCTTTTGCTAATGTACCAATTTGATCAGTTCGTAAGAAAAAGGAACCAGATTCACAGATGAAGTATAAGCTGAATTGTTCGTAGTAATTACATAGTAAAGTGTGGCTTAACCTTGAATCCTCTCCTGATCGGGCTGGAGGCGAAGACCGGCAAAGTTCATTTTTTACCAGTTTTCACAGAAAAGGAGGCCAAACCTGTTGCGAAAAGGCAAGTGATCAAACAATAATATAGACAGATGAAGAAAATAAATTAGACACCAGATTTATGTGGTTCAGTCATAAAGACCTATGTCCACGGGGAGAGCAGCAGCGAATTTCACTATAAATCAAGCGATACAAGGAGATTACACACTCGAATCACTCAAACATTCTCATGGTGTTTCCCAAGCCCCAATTATACCCAATAACGCACGCAATGTTTAGCTCCAAAATCCATCAAGAAATAATATATCAATCTCATGAAGGAATTACACGCAAATATAGATTTAATTGGCTTGAACACTAAATCTTCTTGGATGTAATTCACGGACAAGAACAACAAAGAAAATCCCTCCCAAGCACTCGACAACGAGACGGCGCTTCAAGAACACTACTTCATGATCAATGACGGAACACCAAGCACTCACGTGGCGCTTCAAGACAATTTGTGATTCACCTCTATATATAAGTAAAACTCTGATTCTTTTGCCAACTTCTCATAGGATTCCGTTTCTTATCTTAAACGGTTTTATCCAAAACATATCTCTATATATTTTAAACAAAATCCAAGTCCTAATCAAAGTTAGACTTTCCTATTTTAGCGACCAAATTCTCCAACGCGGATTCGAATTTTGGGAAGTTGATCTTCAGATCTTCTTTGCTCGATTTCAAATGTTTGCAACATATCCAATTCGGAATATTCGGAATTTCACATTGGGCTCAAACTCGAGACATATTTTAACAATCTCTACTTTGGCTCGACGTTTGAGCCAAGTCACAATCACTTTGCAAAAATTCAAACTCTGCCATTACTTTCCCATAGCCCCCAATGGGCTCAACCGCTACAAATATTATTCAAGTCCAAGCTTCGCTTGAACTTTGCCATAATCGAGGACCTCATCAGAATACCAACTCCACATGCACCTTTAATTGCTCCGCAACGATTTTCCAATGCAACTTCCTTAACCGCAGATAAAATAAAATCATTTTTGCATCTATATCTATCAGGAGATTGAATACGTACCTTGTTAATTTCAGCAGTTATAGCAACCATTAGCTCTATAGGCTCCACCTCACTACAAGTTCCATCTGTGTCGATTACTTTGCTACCTCAGGAATTTCTGGTCGCAACTCCATTTTAAGCTGAACACCGTTCAGATCCGTATTAACACTGCTACAAACACTCCTAGTTAGAAGTATTGGAGACTCATTAAGGGTAACTTCTCCGCTGTTAACAAGTGAATTTATATCTGGGCACCACAACCGACCGCCCCGCTCACCTTGTGCATAGCTTTGTAATATGCATCTTGCCCTCCAATCGAGCTTACCATCACTCACTCGAAAATAACACGGGCAACCAAACATTCTAATAATAGAATAACCAACAACGTTACCTGAAAACACTTCTTCAAGAGTTCGGCATTCAATAACAGTTGATATGGATCTATTTACCAGGTAGCTTATCGTACTAAGCACATCAACTAGGATTCTCCTAGCAATACCAGCACTATAGATCATTTTACGGGCCGTCTCTAGTAATGTTCTGCTCATCAATTCTGCAAATTGTTGTGATTTATTGGCACTAGTGTGGTGTTTCACTATGCTCTTTTTCATGTAAAATTTATTTGCCAACTCCGAGCAGAACTCTATGCTATCGTCAGTCCACACATGCTTGATCGACTTACCAGTCTCCGTCTCGATCAAAGCTCTCAACTGCAAGATCCTGATACCAGCATCAAACTTGTGCATTGGCATAAACACCCAGGTCTTCCTCGAGCAGTCAAAAGACTCTCGAATAGGTGCATCCGATGTCTTCGCAGCGAAATTTGTCACTGTCTCACCTTAAAGTTTATACAGGCTTCCATGCTTGATTCCTTTCATTATCACTAGGGCACCTCGAACAACCTTCAGAACTCCACCTTTTGAAGAATACCTGCAACCAGCTAAATCTAGGGCACCCAAGGAAATTAAGTTTTTTTTTCAATTCTGGAACGTGTCCTACTCCAGTCAATGTCCTCACAATACTATCATGCATTTTGATTTTAACATCACCAACACCCACAATATCGCACTCAGCGTTGTTCCCTAACTGAACTTTACCACTACCCGTGTACTGATAAGTGATAAACGAGTTTCTATTTGGTGTAACATGAAAAGAACAACCAGAATCCATAATCCATCCATCAAGCGATGAATCATTAGTGACAAACAAGACATAATCGGCATTATCTGCTACAGCTGTAACATTATCTGTAGACTCAACTCTAATTCCCTTACCGTTTTCATTTTTCAGCTTAAAACTGTCTATTCTAAGATGTCCTCTCTTGCCACAGCTCCAACAGACAACATCAGCAATTCTAGACTGATTACGTCTGTTCATGTTTCTGCTAACACGTGTGCTAGTTCTTCCTCTACTTTCACCTACTAAAGAAATAGATACAGGTTCGCCAAATTCTTTTCTACGAATATTCTCGCTTAGAATCAAATCTCAAACCCCATCAAATGTCAAACTTGTTGACTTAGAGGAATTACTAACAGCAGTAACAGTAGTATTCCAACTATTAGGCAATGAGGATAACATAATCAAAACACTTACCTCATCTTCAAAATCAATATCAACTGAACTCAATTGACTAACAATCACATTGAATTCATTGATATGATTTGCAATTGATGCACCTTCGCTCATTTTCAAATTAAACAGACGTCGTATCAAATAGACCTTGTTGATCGCAGAGGGTTTCTCGTACATATCTGATAGGGCTTGCATCAAATCAACAGTGGTATTCTCCTTCAGGATCTTAAACACGACGTTACGAGCCAACGTCAACCGAATAACACCCATAGCTCGTCTATCCAGCAAATCCCAATTAGCTTGCTTCATCATCTCTGATTTCTCCCAAAATAAGGGCAAGTGTACTTTCATCTGGTAAAGATAATCTTCAATCTGCATCTTCCATAAACTAAAATCATTCCCATCAAATCTGTCAATTCTCACTTTTACTTCTTCTGTTGCCATCGATTCGCTTCAACTTAGCCAAGCCCGGCTCTGATATCAATTGTTGCAAAAAGGTGAGCGATCGAACAATAATATAGACAAATGAAGAAAATAAATCGGATACCAGATTTATGTGGTTCAATCGTAAAGACGTACGTCCACGGGGAGAGCAGCATCGAATTTCACTATAAATCAAGCGATACAAAGAAATTACACACTCGAGTCACTCAAACACTCTCTCGGTGTTTCCCAAACCCCAATTACACCCAATAACGCATGCAGTGTTTAGCCACAAAATTCCTTAAGAAATAATCTCTCAATCTCACGAAGGAATTACACACAAATCTTACTACAAGATTTAATTGACTTGAACACTAAATCTTCTTGGATGTAATTCACAGACAAGAATGACAAAGAAAATCCCTCCCAAGCACTCGACAACAAGACGGCGCTTCAAGAACACTTCTTCATGATCAACGGCGGAACACCAAGCACTCACGTGGTGCTTTAAGACAATTTGTGATCCACCTCTACCACGCACGGCCACAAGTCTATATATAACTGAAACCCTTATTCTTTTGCCAACTTCTCACAGGATTCCGTTTCTTATCTTAAACGGTTTTATCCAAAACATATTTTTATATATTTTAAACAAAATCCAAGTCCTAGTCAAAGTTGGACTTTCCTATTTCAGCGGCCAAATTCTCCAACATTGATTTGAATTTTGGGAAGTTGATATTCAGATCTTCATTGCTCGATTTCGAATGTCCGCAACACATCCAATTTGGAATATTCGGAATTTCACATTGGGCTCAAACTCAAGACATATTTTAACAAAACCAATGAATGGCATATTTTAATTTGATCAGATCAAGTAGCCCTTTAAGCAACCAATCAAACCTGGGCAGACCTACTAACGAAGAGTAGAATTACGAAACTTACTCATCAAGAGGTAAGGAGGGGTTATTCATTTCACCTTTTTGGAAATGTGAGCCTAGAAAAGCTCAAGCAGCTTCTCGACATGCTGAGCTGAATAGGGTTAATAAAAAAAATTTCTTCCGAAGTTATCCTCGCTAATTAATCAATTTTTTGGTTTTAACGTCGATGACTTTTCATCTTCTTTTTCTCTGTTGAATAGGATCGACATGGCTATGAGCGGTTGCTTCTTAAGGGTAGGCAGTCGAGCGACCCTCTGGCGAGAGTCGTGGGGACCCAAATCATGCGACCCTTTGGTGAGGGTCGTGCAATCTGGGGCACTGCGACCCTTGCCGAAGGGTCATGCAACCCGCCACGCCATGACCTCCGCGTGTAGGTTGCCGGGGTTGCGCGATCTAGGTTGCACAACCCTCATCGAACCGTCTACCCTTGCCAAACCGTTTGCATCAGACTACTTGCCTGTCGCCGAACCTCTTGCTCCTCACTAGCAATTGCCTCTCCTTGGTCGGCCAACTCTTTTTTTATTTTTATTTTTAAATAACAAAAGTCTTTTGCAAATATAATTTCTCCCAACACTATTTTTCTCAAAGTTACTTTGTCATGGACTATTACAATATAAATTACCAAACATAATTTATATTTCAGAAAACACTTTTAACTCAACGCCCTTTGCATTTTTCCAAAACTTTTTCCAGAAGCCTTCCCAAACGTATCCTATAACAAAGCCAAACCATTAAAATTCACTACAAATAATTTGATTTTCACAACCGAAGTACACACACAAATGTCACAATCCTATGAAATAGAATTACCAGTACTATCTGGTACTAGTAATTCTAGTTTTTCTATTCAACGGAGATGAGGTTTGTAAAGTTTATCCAAATGACAGTTTTACTATTCAACGAAGATGAGGTTTGTAAACTTTATGAGGTTTGTAAACTTTATCCAAATGACATCGTAAGTTGTTAATGCCTTTGACAGTGAGAGTTAGCTGAAGAGGTATGAATAGTTATTTCAGAAACAAAAATTAAGACAATCCCTTGTTTTCAATTAAAAAAATTATTTTTTTAAAAGAATGTGTTTATCTTTCGTTTCTTCTTATAGGAGGAAAATATGGCACCAATCCTCTTCTTATTAAGAATTGTGACACTAAGTGAAAAAAAAGAAGAGAAATTGTGGTAATTTTGTATATTGTGTTGATTCAAATTGTTTTACTTTACCTGTATAAGTCTCTATTTATAATTCCATGTATGGCTAATAAAGGAAATAATAAGGAGGACTATATAGAATTGAAGCTAATTCCAGATCGATTCACACAGTCATTTTTAATCACAAATTGATTCTCTCTTATCTCCAACAAATTGTCTTTAGCTAAATTTAAATTAGAGATATGTTCAGCAGAAGTCCTAAAACTTGTCAAAAAAGTGCAATTGAGCCCTAAAACTTACAAAAAGTGCAATCAAGTCCTAAAACTTGTCAAGTTGGTTCAATTGAGCCATAAAGTTAACACCGTCAAATGTATTAATGGAAAATGCTGACGTGGCACTAACGTCATATTTTAAATGATTTTTTGTTTTTTACACATGACCTTTTAAAATTATTTTTTATTCAAAATCTTTAAAGATTAGATTAAAAACTAAAAAGGAAAAGCTAAATTTATTTAAAAAAACAAAACTGTTCAAAAAAAAAAAAAAAAGGCATCCATGGAGCTTCCATTGCCACCCATTGTTGGAGGGGCCGGCGACAGTCGTTGGAGGGGCCAATGGTGATCGCCAACCCTGGGTGGGGTGGCTAGCCCTTGCTCGGGCAAGGCCTCGTCGGTCCCAGGTGGCGGCCGGCCACCCTTGCCAGGTTGGGCAAGGACACCCAGATTTGGGCACGCCGGCCCTCACGGGGGGCTGGCGACCATTGCTCGCCTTGGGCGAGGCTTCGCCGGCCCTCGCCTAGGGTCGGCGATGCTCCCCACATTTGGGCGGCGGGCATCGTCGACAAGGCCTTGTCGACGAGTCTGAGGGGGAGGAGCAGTCGCAGCTCGACGAGTTGGTCAATGAGGAGGACAAGGAGGAGCATGGGGCCATCGCCCGCTCCGCTAGCTCTGTCGACGAGGACAACACTGCCCCCGCCGTCGACGACGACATCGACGAGAATGACAAGGCCGAGGAGGAGGAGGACCATGAGGTTCGCCCAAATCTAGGCGAGCATCACCAACCCTAGGTGAGGCCTCGCTCAAGGTGAGCGATGGTCGTCAGCCCCCCGCGAGGGCCAGCGTGCCCAGATCTAGGCATCCTTGCCCAACCTAGCGGGGGTGGCCGGCCCTCACTAGGGGCCGGCAAGGCCTTACCCGGGCGAGGGCCGGCCACCTCGCCATGATCGCCGCCCCGGCGATGGGCGGCGGCGGAAGCTCCATTGGTGCCTTTTTCTTTTTGAACAGTTTTTTTTAAAAATAAATTTAACTTTTTCTTTTTAGTTTTTAATCTAATTTTTTAAAGATTTTGAATAAAAATAATTTTAAAAAGACATATGTAAAATAAAAATTTATTTAAAATATAACGTCATCGTCACATCAACAATTTCCGTTGGTAGAAACTGATGGTGTTAATTTTAGGATTCAATTGAACCAACTTGACAAGTTTTAAAATTAATTGCAATTTTTGTAAGTTTTAGAAATTAATTGTACTTTCTTTATATGTTTTAGGGCTTCTGCTAAACATATCCCTTTAAATTATTTTCTCCTGTCTCCACCCGAACACCCGGAGTTGCCCTTAAAAACACAACTTCGAATTTTTGTAATTTTCAAAACATTTCACCAGATCCACGCGGATGGTTAATGACTAAGCAGAGAAAACTAAGCACGCAGAGATCAAGGGACGCGTCTTGTCCGTGAAATGCCGTGTGTAGGATCTGGTGGCCGAGCGAAACTACGGCCTCGCTTCGTTGACCTTATCATCCCTATAAATAGGTCCAATCCCTTCTTAATTTCGCATCATCCAATCGATCTTCCAATCCATTCCTTCAAACTTACAGCAACTTGAAATTCAAAGCGAGCGTCTACCAGAGCAGAAAGATGTCTCATCATGGACATCATCAGCAGCAGTATCACTACATGTACCCTGGTGAGGGACATCATGGCCATGGGGTACAGATGGGTCCCGGCCATGGCCATCACGGGGGAGGATATTATGGCGGGTTTGGTCCTGGAGGACATCATGGGCATGGGTTCCTGGGACATGGCCATCACGGGGGAGGATATTATGGCGGGTTTGGTCCGGGGATCATCCATGGGCACGGGCACGGGCACGGGCACGGGCTTGGGCACGCCATAAATGGGCCTGTAGGGAATTTGCATCCTCATCACCATCATGCCCATCATCATGGGCATGGTCTTTTTGGACACATGAACGGAGGTCATGCTGTTCCAGTTCATGGATGGGGACATAATCTACATGGCCTTGGAGGAGGACATCACCATCATCACCATGGTTGATGTTTTTCTTTATCTCGAGTCTTCATGAGTAGCTTGATGCCGATCTTCCTAATTTGAGAAGCTTGAGTTGTAATCTTTGAGGGTTCGGGAATGTGTTCGACTCTTCTGCGTCGAGTCCGACCGGATTCACCTTGCATAGAGTCTTGGAATTTGACATTCATTGACTCCTCCACGATCGGCTCTTCTTATTATAGACTCGTAGGCTTTGCTTGATGTAGAATATCCAAGGAAGATGCCTTCATCTCGATCTTTCTTCGAACTTACCAACTTGATCTTTGCATTTTTCAATATAAAACATTTGCATCCGAAAACATGAAAGTATGAAACAATAGGCTTCTTTCCTTTGAGTAATTCATAAGGAGTTTTCTCCAGAATAGGTCTTAGAAAGACTCTATTGATAATATAGCATGCTGTTGAAACAGATTCAGCCCAAAATCGTGAAGAAATTTTACTTTCAATTAACAGAGTTCTAGCCATTTCTTGAAGAGATCGATTCTTCCTTTCCACCACTCCATTCCGCCGAGGAGTATATGGAGAAGAGAATATATGTTTAAAGAGTCATCACAAAATTTTGTAAAATTTTGATTTTCAAATTCCTCCATGATCCGTTCTTATACTTGATATAACACATCCAATTTCATTTTGAATCTTTTTAGCAAATTTTTCAAAATACGAGAGAGTTTCGTACTTATTTGCAAGAAAATATACCCAAGTAAAACGGGAGTAATCATCTACAATTACTAGGCAATATTTCTTACCTCCAATACTGGGTTCTGTTGGTCCGAATAGATCCATATGCAAAAACCGCAATACATGATTAGTAGAGACATGATTTATAGACTTGTATGAATCTTTTACCCGTTTCCCAGAATGCAAGGAGTACATAGATTGGTCTTTTGATATGACAATTTTGGTAGACCTCGAACAAGCTGTTTTGATGAGATTTTGGCCAATTGCTTCATATTGACATGGCCAGCTTTCTATGCCATAGGTTTGCTTCAGCTCTTGTATTGAGATTAAGCAATGCGAATCATTTGGTTTTACGTCTAGAGGTAGATATTTCCATGTCTTCGACCTTGAAAGATCGAGTAGAGTCTTTACCGATTCCCAACATGTTCCTTCTGGAAGAAAATCTTGAATCCAAGATCACATAATTGACTCGATGCCGAGAAGATTGTAATTGAGTCCTTCTACTAGCGAAACATTGTTTATTGTGAGATTTCCAATTTTGACAGCCTCCAAATCCCACAATATTTCCTTTGCTGTTTCCTCCAAATGAAACTTTTCCTCCGTTCACTTGAATAAGCTTTATGAAGCTATTTGAGTCTCCCGTCATGTGTTGAGCATCCGCTGTCAAGATACCATTTTATCTTTTTCGACTGAGACCTCCGCATTCAAATGAAAAATCTCAAGCTTTCTTTTTTGGTACCCAAATTTTCTGGGTCCTTTGGTGTTAGCAGAATAATCATTATAAGGCCATGCTTTCTTAACAGCTTCCAAATCATAGGACACTCTTTTTCAAAATGATCCTTACTGTTACACTTTGAACATCTTAGAGCATTTCGACCTACGCATTTTACAAAAACTTTCTTGAAATGATTTTTGTAAGCCTCTTTCGATGGTCTCTTCTTAATTCTTTCTTTTTACTTTAGGAAAATCAATCAATGGAATTGTTTCGCTGTCATTCCTAGTCCGTACTTATTGAAGTAAGGTCTTTGAACCGAAAGAACTTTTTCAAGTTTTTCGATCCTATTGAAAATTTCCTTGAAATATTTGATAAGCCGTTTTTAGAAAAGTATTTTCTTTTAAAAGATTATCTTATTTTTCTTTAAGAGTAGAAACGCTCAAATCTAAACTTTTGATTCTTTCTTCTAAAATGTTTTCTTTTTTTGTTTTAAAACTAAGTTTTCCCTTTTTAGTTCGGAAACTCTTTTAAGAGAAGTCTTAAGATTAAAAACAGTTCATCAATATATTTAGAGACTTTGACAGAATTTTAAAATCACTTACCTCAAATTCACTTTCGAGTCCGATCCAGACCAGCCTGGAGTCCTGTGCCATCGCATTACGCATGGCATATTCATCCTCACTTTCTTCACACTCGCATCACTCCAAGTTTCGCTTTGAGTGCTTTTAAAACTTTTCAGCTTTTCCTTTCTTCTTCTTCTTCGTAAGAGGCTGGGTCTTATGTGTCCCTTTTTCTTACATTCGAAACAAACTACATCTTTGTTTGGTTCCTCATCATCACCAGACTTGGATTGCTGTCTTTGAAAATTTTGTTTCTTGGAGTTGAACCTTCTTCCTTTTCTATTCAGCTTTCAACCTTCTTATCATAAGAGCAAGCTCCTCATCGTCCGTATCATCTTCGTAACTGCATTATCGAATCATCATTTGATTTCAATGCAATAGATTTCTTACCTCTTGGATCTTCGTCTTCATTGATTCGTTCCACTTCATAAGACTCGAAGAGTTCCAATCGCCTCATCAACAGATAGTGGCATAATTCTCGACTCAGATCGAATCTTGGGGCTTTGTTATTGTAACGTTGGCTTTTTATTTTATTTTATTAGTGTTGCTTATACTGGATTCCTGTACAATTCGTTCTTCAATTCTCTTGTCAAAATATTTTTCTTTTTTTTTTAAATTACGCCTCCTTATTTCTACGGAGGACTCAACTCTAGGAGATGATGGATCAGGCTCCTCTTAGTCTTTTGTATGGGCAAGGTGGGAACAGTAACATGAGCAAAGAGCATGAGAGGAGGTGTCGAGATTTGAATATTTAATGGGGATAGGATGGTTTAAGTTATAAATTGATTGCATAATTATTTACTCCAAAATTTAAGTTATCAAAAGTGCGGTACCACAGAATACCAATTCAATGATGAAGGCCCTAAACGTGTAAATTCGATGTATGTAGCGGAAGAATTTTTTTAAACCCTTTGCCCATTATAAAAGGGAACCCATAAATTGGTGAATCGGAGACTTGAGGAATCAAACTCGAGATTTTCAGACTCAAATACTCATTCAAAATTTTATGTGCTATCATTTACTTCAAAAGCTTAATCTATTAGAGTAAAGAGCGGAAATTTTTTTATTTTTGTTTTGAATATAATGATCAACTACTGTATGCGCCCACACTTCATATGGGCTTTTTGTCTTTTAATTTTTTTAAGAATTCATATCTACCCAAAATTCTTCTTTAATTTTGCAGTTGTGGAGCTATTGTGGGGACAATAATGATGAAAGTTGATACTCGAGATAAAAAAAAAAATGTTAAAAAAAGAGTATCAAGCGGAACACTGTTCTTGCTCAATTTTATGATGAAATTCGACTAAATTGCCCCCACATTAACAGAAAGAACATTGGGTCTGTGCTTTCTTTTACATCCTCCCGTCCTTCTTCCTCACTCCCTCCGTTTTCTTTTGAGCTTTTATCCTTTTTTTCTTAATCTCAAAAACCCATTGCGCATTGGGGCAAAGCATGTCCTGTACTTGAGTTTGTTGAAAGCAGACACTTTTGAGTTTTAGCCCCTGTACCATCGACAGGTACTGATCCGATGCATTCGAACACAAGGAATTTTCAAAACTCGTTGCCTAAAAAGGCTATAATGAAAGGGGAATCCATAGATGGGTGAGATAAGGACACGAGGAATTAACCTCAAGATTTCAAGCTCAAATATCAATTAGAAATTGAATATGCGACCCTTTACTTCAAAAGTTATAAACTAGAGATAAGATATTGGAGATGTGAAGACGAGTAGAGACCATAGTCAAAATTTGCCTAATGTATGGAGACAAGATACTAAACCATCGTCAAGTAATTTTTCAAGTAATCGATTTGTAGATTCGATGCATTGACATAATTAGTAGATACTAAACCATCATCAAAGGACTAGAACCAAAGCCATAACACTAAATTCACTGACTAATAATTCGATATTCTCAATGAAGTTTATACCAAAATGTTAAAATCTTATGAAATACACTTAGTAATACAATCTTGGACTCGTAATGTAGTTTTAGCACTCAAAGGAGATGAGACTGTGAAACTTAGTCCAGTGAAATCATAAGGTGCTAATGCATCGAATAGTGAAATTCGCCTCAATAGTATAATTAGTTTTTTTTTTTTTTGAGAAAACAAAAATTGACATAATCCATTATTTTGGAGCAAAAGAAATTTTTTTGTTTTTCCTTGAAAAAACGTGTCTATTTTGATTTCTTATTATAGGAGGAAAACATAGCGCCAACCCTCCGATTAAAACTGTCATTAGTTCTTTATTGATTAAAACTATCTTAATTAAATTATCAATAATGTCATCTGGCAAAAAAATTCACTTTTAAAATTTATTTATTTCGCAAAAAAAAAAAAGAATGTTTTATAAATATTTTCTTTAAAATAGCGATTTGAAATAATTAATCAATTAAATATATTTTATTATTGATAAAAATTTATGTCTAATTATTTTTTAGATGATAACTTTTTAAATTTATTTATTCTATTAAGTGATATAAAAATTTATTTTAAAAATACTTTTCAGAACGAAAGGAAAACAGGCGACCTTAAAGTATAATTGAAAAAAAAAAGAAGGAAAAAAAAAACCTTAAAGTATAATTTCTATTTAAAATGTTATCACGAAATAAATTATTGTGGCCCAAAGGAACAACATGATCTTATCACCGAACGTGCACTCCAAGCGAGACGCGTGGAAGCGCAAATCAGAACGTGCCGACGTCCCCCATCCCCATCTCTGGTCCCATTTCCGTACGCAGATAGAAAGCGACCTCCATCGACACGACGCATTCACACGCTTGAACTTGCTCCCCAAGGCAACGCATGACGACAATTTCCATCGTTCGCAGTCTGACAAGTTTCCATAGCGTTCCCACTGATCGCTTAAGTACTTAATAGCTAAGCTAAGAAATTTGGCAGAGAAGAGGCGTGTGAAGAGATCCTTGTATTTGATAGGCTGCTGCAGCCAAACCACCGCTTACTGAACCTCTATAAATAGAAGGCCCCTCTTCCTCTGATCGCTCATCATTTGGACGGCTATTCCTGCATCAAGATTGAATCAGAGCCAAGGGGATATTACTAAACAGAGGATGAAGATGAGAATGGTTCATGAGGGAAGGCATCATCACGGTCGACATTGTCATCTTGGGATGGGTAAGGGGGGCGGACACGGGCATCATGGGGGGCATGGTCCCCACGGAGGAGGACTCCTCTTTGGGCATGGTCTCGGAGGACATGGGTGTCATGGACATGGACAGGGGCTTCACCTGAGCGGTGTTTTGGGGCATGGGGGTTGTGGACATGGACATGGGCATCGCGTGAGGGTTCTTTTAGTCCATGGACATGGACTTTTCAAACATGGTCATCATGGTCATTGCAAAGGTCACGGTCATGGACACAAAGGGCGCCATGCGCATGGCCGCTGCAGGGGGCGTCATATCTGTATGGAGCAGCCGGAACAGGAACAAGAACAGCAACAGGAACAGGATGTCGCAGCTGCGACGCCGACTCCAATAACCGAGCAACTCGGTACTCTCGCTCTGACCGCTGATTAGGGAGGAGGCCCCTAGGAGCTGTGTCTTAAATATCAGCGACGCCCGTGTTAGCGATAAATATGTTTTGGAGATTTCGTGTCTTGGCTCCTACCAATAATCAGTAACATTTTTATCTTTTTGGGTTGTTTCGTTGGATGATCAGATTCAACAATTTGAAGTGTTGTGGAGGTTGATGGGTGTTGTGGAGGTCAATGGAAGTTTCTCTATTCAGCTTGTGTACCAATATTATGCAATGGTACACTAAAAATTAGCGTGATGGTATCGGTCATTTGAGGTTTCGGATCAAATGATTCCATATATTTTATGCAGAAGATTTGAAGGTTCTGACTTATGTTCTGAATTAGAAATGATACGGCTGAGCTCTTCGAGAGCGTCATTGGCATGCACGAGCAAATTGACCAGAATTAATTGACAGGTAAGGGTTTTAACAGCAAACAGTGCGGACAATGGCATATGCTTTCCATCTTGTCATTCAAGTAACTCCGGCAAAAGATTTGGGAACGCGGCAACCCAAATTGGCGATCAAGAAATCGAACTTCTTCTACTACTTAAAGCCCATAAACTTATTATTATGAAATCTTTTGCTAATGTACCAATTTGATCAGTCCGTAAGAAAAAGGAACGAGATTCACCGATGAAGTATAAGCTGAATTGTTCGTAGTAATTACATAGTAAAGTGTGGCTTGACCTTAAATCCTCTCCTGATCGGGCTGGAGGCGAAGACTGGCAAAGTTCATCTTTTACCAGTTTTCACAGAAGAGGAGGCCAAACCAATGAATGGCAGATTTTAATTTGATCAGATCAGGTAGCCCTTTAAGCAAGCAGTCAAACCTGGGCAGACACTACTAACCAAGAGTTGAATGACGAAACTTACTCATCAAGGGGTAAGGAGGGGTTATTCATTTCACATTTTTCGTCAAGTCTCGATAGAGATCAAAGGTCTTGAGTAATCGATATCACTAATAAACTAAGAAACATTTTGCCTACATATTCATCACCGTAAGTCGATCTTTCTTTGGTTATTTCCTCTTATCAGATCATCAGAACCATTTCAAGAAGTGGAGAACTATAAAGGATTCATCAGCTAACTTGACTACGGCTTTATGAATTATCGCACCACTTGGAATGGAAGCCCAATGCCCTATAAAGGCAGTTTGTCTGAGGCAATTTATTAAAAGCAGCTCATGTAAAAGCAATCTTTTTATGAAGCCGAATAGTCATATGACTAACTATATGCTCAGAAGGGAAAAACAGAGGGTTATGGGTAAAAAGGAAGCAAAAATAAGGCCAAGGCTTCACAGGTCAAAGCATTGGCCGAGTTGATCATGTGTCAAAGCTTTGGCCGAGTTTAATTAGATGCCTTTGCTCGTGCGGCCATAGCTCCGTGAATCACCTGTCCGTATCTCTCCATAAATCACGTATTTGTGTTATTGGATCGGAAAACGATAAGGATTTCACCGCTTTAAATTTTATGAGCTAGTTCAATCGATTTCAATTATTAGAAAAACAAAGTCTACTCATCGTGATAAGGAGTCACGTTAACAACTGTCAAAGTAGCCTCCAACAAGTTCATCCAAGAAAGGATCAGAGATCCTGCCCGATGGCACGATAATTTTTTCCTCAAATGTCATCAAGAACACAGGCGTCGCCTTTTCTTGGGGAGGTTGATAGTTAGTTTAACCGCATTGAATGGTTTGCCTCCCCATGTAGTTAATACAATAAGGACAAAAGGAAATTGGATAAACAGAGCAAGTCTCTCCAACTCAATCCGTGGCCTAAAGAAGCAAAGTTATCTCCCCATCCTACGTGCACACCAAGCCAGAAACGTGGAGCCGCACATCAGAACGTGTCGATATCCACATCACCTCCATTGATTCATTCACGCGCGAACTCTGGGAAGGACTCATCTGGGAGAGGAAGGATAAGGCTCCTCTTTTGTACGGACAAGGAGGGAACCCAATAATATGAGCAGAGAGCTTGAGAGGAAGCGTCAAGATTTGAATCTTTAACTCGTGCTCGGATACGATGGTTTGAGTTAGAAGTTCATTGCCCAACTGTTTTCTTCGAAAGTTTATGCCCTAAAGAGCGGTATCATATATACTTTATCTCTTATCACTCTCACTCGCGTTTAAATGAGGAAGGCTCTAGACATGCAAATTTGATGTATGTAGCTATTTTTATTTTATTTTTTTAACTCATTGCTCATTATAAAAGGGGAAACCAAAAATGGGAGAAGTGGAACGTGAGGAATCAAACTCAAGATTTTTTATTCTAATACTAATTCAAATTGAATACCCAACTGTTTATTCCAAAAGTTTAATCTATTAGATTGCTTATATTTTGAGAATGATGATCGACTAGTGCATGTGCCCACGCTTCAAATGGGCTTTTCTCTTTTAATTTTTTTGAGAATTTGTATCTACCCAAAATTCTTCTTTAAATTTATAGTTTTGGAGCTATAGTGGGTACAATTATAATGAAAGACGATACACGAGGCAAAAAAAAACGAAGAAGAAAAAATTAAAGAGAGAGCATCACGGGGAACACAGTCTCACTCAAATTTGTGATGAACTTGCCTAATTTGCCCCTCCATATTAAAGGAAAGAACATTAGGAAAGAGGGGAAGTCGGCCACATTAAAATTACCTTCTGGGGAGGTCTGTTTGATATCCAAAAACTGCTTAGCAACAGTCTGACAAGTGGGGAATGTTGAGGTGAACTAGAAAAAGTTGGGTAGAACCGGATCTAAATGTTGGCTAGGTAAGCGTCATGTAGTAAGAGGAGTGGTTATGAACCCTGTAGACCATCCCCATTGGGGTGGTGAAGGGAGAGCCCCAATTGGTAGAAAACAACCCGTAACCCCTTGGGTTATCCTACACTTGGAAGAAGAAGTAGAAAAAGGAAGAAATATAGTGATAATTTGATTCTTCATTGCCGTAGTAAATAGGGGAGAAAATCGAATTTCTATGCATTTGGTAATATTTTTTTCCGATCTTTTTCTATTTCTATTTTTTAGAACAATTTTTAAGTAAAAGATGTGTTTTGTAACTGCACAAAATTTTTATTCTTTGAATAGAAAAAGAATAAGAATGTGTTTGGTGTGACCCATAATTTCTTTTATAACGTAAAATTTCTTTTAATTTTTTAATGATTTTTTTAGATTTTTTTTTTCCTTTCTTCTGCTTCTTCTTCTTCTTACTCCTCCTTTAGCAGGTGTTGGTAAGGGTGGCAGGTGGTGGACGGCAGCCAACAACTGGTGAAGCGATTGGTGATGGTTGATTGAGGTTGGCAGCCATGAGCGGCAAGGGGCGGCAAACGGCGGGAGAGGAAGAAGAAAAGAAAATGACTTATTTCTAAAAATTGTTCCTGAAAACAAAAAGCTACTTTTTTTTTTTTTTACTTCTTATTTCTATTTCAAATCTATTCCTCAGCTACTTTTCTATTTCGGGAAGTAAAAAATTAGTTGATATTATCAAACATATTTTTGTTCTTTTTCTATTATGGAGAATAAAAGAACAAAAAAATCAAGAAGTACAAATGTTACCATGCACCCCTTAGGTCTCTGTTTTCTTTTCCCTTATCCCATCCTTCCTCACTCTCTCCATTTTCGTTTTAGTTTTGATCCCTTTCATCTTAATCTCACAAAGTCAGAGTGCATAGGGGCAAAGCACATACTGCAGTTGATTTTGTTGAAAGCAAACATCTTTAGTCCAAGGTTCATTCATTTTCATTTTACGAAAAATGAACTAGTCAAGGAAAATATTTTCCGCTATTGAAAACACATTCAAAAGTGGGGAATTTTTTTTTTCTATTTTTGAAAAGTGGAAAATATATTCCATAACTTCTTCCGCTTACTTTCTTTCACTAAACACATTTTCATTTTATTTTTATTTTATTTTTATTTTCTTTAAAAAATATTTTTTATTTTTTATTTTTTATTTTTTTCTTTTTCTTCTTCCTTGGCTGGTGGCCGACCACGGTGATAGCCAACAACCTCCCATTGGCAAGTTCCGGCCTTATCACAGGCCGACGAGGCTCTACCTTGCCTAATCTGGCAAAGTTAGCAAGCTTGAGCCTCACCATAGGCTGGGGCTCACCAATGGTCAGTTACCGATCGTCACTGTAGCCAGCGACCAGTCAAGGCCAAGGAAGAAGAAGAATTGGAAAAAAAGAAAAAGAAAAGGTCAAGGAAGAAGAAGAAAAAGGAAAGGATTTTAAAAAAAAAGTTATTGAAAGTAAGTGTATGTAGGGAAAGATTTTCCTTAGCAAACTGCATAAAATATTTTCTGTTTCATTTTCATATTTCAGTCGAACACTAAAAAATATAGTTATTTTCCTAGAAAATAGCTTTTTAAAAAATAATTTCCGGAAATGGCATATTTTCCGCGAAATGAACGAAGTCTTAACTTGGTACTATCAAGGGATGCCGATCCGATGCATTCGAGCAAAAGAATTTTTGGAACGCCTAAAAATGAAAGGGAAACCCTTAGATGGGTGAAATGGGGATGTGAGGAATTAAGCTCGAGATCTCTAACTCCAACACCAATTTCAAATTGAATGCACCACCGTTTACTTCAATAGCTTAATCTATTAGAGTACAAACGGAAGACAAGATGTTGGAGATGTGAAGACAAGTAGAGGCCACGGTCCAAACTTCCCTAATGGATGGGGGACTTTATGGACATCTCAATTGTACAGCTGTGGAAATAGAGTCAGCCTACATTGAAGTCGCTTGCTTATAAATTCACTTTTTACTCATTAGGTCGAGTTTATGTTCCTATTATATTATACATATTATATGTATAAATATGATACTGAATTTGCCGTTGACTTATTTTTACATATAATTCAACACGATTGCTTTATTGCCATTCTTTAAGCAATTGTCATTCCTTTACTCACATTCAAATTTATCCCACATCAATTATGAAAGAGGTTAATGGTTGGTTTACAAGTATGAAGGAAAGTTTCACCCTTTGAATTAGCTTTTGAGGTGAGAGAAGCGCAAGACCATCCAACAAATTATCATCGAAAAAAAATATTATATTCTATTACATGTTATATTGTAAAATTAAAAGACACTAATTTTAAAATCGGTATTATGAAGTAGACTCGGGTTTCTAAAGGTAAAGATATACATCCATCACATGATATATTGTTTATAGTGACGTCATATTTACTTATAATACAATTGTATGTACGACTGGTGTCGCAAGATGTATGATTTTATTTAAATTCAGCCTAATCTCAACTCAATTTTCGCATTTATTTTTGCATAGATTGGGATGCTTGTATTATTATTTTTTCTTTTGGAGCAACAGGGGCCTAAGCCCAAATAACTAATTATTACAAAGATAGGGATGCTTCTTAATATTAGTCATAATTTCCTAAAAGAATACAATATAGAAGGAAAGTTTCTCTTTAATGGCATTAAGCAAACCCTCTTATTTACTTTGGAATTAATTAATGCATTTCAAGTAAAACAAACTAAGTAGAACTTAAGAGAGCATAATGTGGCACTTTTTTCCTTTGCTTAGTTGGCATAATTGCAATTAGCTTTCTAATCACCTTGCGTTATGTATAAACATAGATTATGGTCGTCAATGTAGCGATTACTGTGGCTTTTCACATTTGATAAAACTATATTTAGAGTTATATACTAAGCCACGGTCAAGTATTCTATCTGTGTTTAAAATGCATTGACATAGTCAAAAGTAATTTAGTATTAAGGCTCCCTCAGAAGACTGAAACAAAAGCCAAACCATTGAATGAAATTCACTGACAAATTATGTGATTTTCACAACCGAAGTTCATACAATCCTATGCAATAGGACTAGTAGTACAATCTAGTGCTAGTAATTGTCTCGTTTTAGCATTTCAAGGAGATGAGATCGTGAAACTTAGTCTAATGAAATCGTAACGTGCTAATGAATCAAATAGTGACATTCACCTCAGTAGTAAAATTAGTCATCGGGCAAAAAAATTACACTTTTAAGTTCCGTTTATTTTGCAAAAGATGAATGTTTTGCAAAATACATTCCTCAAAGTCGTAATTTAAAATAATTAGTCAATAAAAATGTTTCATTAGATAATAATTTATCATGAATTTTTTTTTTTTTTGGTTTGCCTAATCAATAATATAAATGATGTTTTTTTAAAATATATTTTTTAGAACCAGCGCAACAAAGGCATCCTTAAAGTATAATTTCTTTTTAAAACGTACTCGAAATAAATTATTGTGGTCCAGAGGCAGCATATCTCCTCACCTAACGTGCACTCCAAGCGAGACGCGTGGAGCCGCAAATCAGAACGTGCCGACGGCGACCTCCATTGACACGTTCACGCCTGAACTTGCTCCCCAAGACAACACATGACGACATTTTCCAATCGCTCGCAGTTTTAGTAGGTTTCCACAGCGTTCACACGGATTGCTTAACTACTTAGTAGCTAAGCCAAGCAATTTGGAGAGAAGAGGCGCGTGAAAAGATCGCCGTATTTGATAGGCTGCTACAGCCGAACCACCGCCTACTGAACCTCTATAAATAAAGGCCTCTCTTCCTCTCATTTCTCATCATTTAGACGGCTATTCCTGTATCAAGACTGAATCAGAGCCGGGGGGATACACTAAACAGAGGATGAAGATGAGAATGGCTCACGGGGGAGGGCATCATCACGGTCGACATCGTCATCATGGGATGGGTAAGGGAGGCAGACACGGGCATCATGACGGGCATGGTCCCCATGTAGGAGGACTTGTCTTTGGGCATGGTCTCGGAGGACATGGGCCTCTTGGACATGGGCTTCATCTGAGGGGTGTTTTGGGGCATGGGGGTCATGGACATGGGCACGGACTTTTCAAACATGGTCATCATGGTCATTGCAAAGGTCACGGTCATGGTCACAAAGAAAGGCGCCATGCGCATGGCCGCTGCGGGAAGCATCGCATGTGTATGGAGCAACCAGAACTGGAATCGGAACAGGAACATGAGCAGCAACAGGAACAGGAAATCACGGCTGTGACGCCGACTCCGATGGCCGAGCAACTCGGTATTCTTGCTCTGACTGTTGACTAGAGAGTACGCTTGGAGCTGGGTCTTGAATAGTAGCGACGACATGTCGGCAATAAATATGTCTTGGGGATTTCGTGTTGTGGCTCCTACCAATAATTAATATCAGTTGTCTTTTTGGGTGGTTTCGCTGGATGATCAGATTCGGCTGTTTGAAGTGTTGTAAAGGTCGATGGGTGATGTGGAGGTTCATGGAAGTTTCTCTGTACTGCTTGTGTACCAATATTATGCAACGGTACACTAAAAATTAGTGTAATGGTATCTGTCATTTGAGGCTTCGGATCGAATGATTCCATATATTTTATGCAGAAGATTTGAAGGTTCTGAATTAGAAATATTATGCTGCTAAGCTTTTCGAGAGCACCATTGTCATGCATGAACAAATTGACCAGAATTATTTAAGAGATAAGGGCTTTAACACCAAACATGGCGGACAGTGGCATGTGCTTTCCATCTCTGTCAATAAAGTAACTCCGGCAAAAGATTTGGGAACTCCGGGAAGCCAAATTGGCGATCAAGAAATCGAACATCTTCTACTATTTAAGCCCATAAACTTATTATTATGAAATTTTATGCTAATGTACCAATCTGATCAGTCTGTAAGAAAAAGGAACAAGATTCACAGATGAAGTATCAGCTAAATTGTTTGTAGTAGTTACACAATAAAGTGTGGCTTCACCTTGAGTCTTTTCCTGATCGAAAATGGAGGCAAAGACCGGCAAAGTTCATCATTCACCGGTTTTCACTAAAAAGAAGGCCTCACCAATGAATGGCAGATTTTAACTTGATGGGATCAGATAGCCCTTCAAACAGCCAATCAAACCTGCGCAGACCACTTACGGAGAGCCGAACTACGAAGCTTACTCATCAAGGGGCACGGAGGGGTCATTCATTTCGCATTTTTCATCGGGTCTCGATAGAGAATAAAGGTCTTGAGCAAGCGATATTAAAAGTAAACTAAGAAACATTTTCCCTACATGCTCACCACTCGAAGTCGAACTTTCTTTGCTTATTTCTTCTTATTAGATCATCAAAACCATTTCAAGAAGTGGAGAACTGTAGAGTATTCGCAAACTAACTTCACAACAACCTGAAGAATTATAGCACCACTTGGAGTGGAAGCCCAAAGCCCTATAAAGGCAGTTAATCTAAGGCAAGTCGTTTAGAGGGTTATGGATGGTTAAGGAAGCAAAAATAAGGCCAAGGCCTGTGCGCAAGAAAAAAGTGAGTTGATCATGTGCCAAAGCTCCAACTGAGTTTACTTAGATGCCTTTGCTCATGTGGCCATACCTCCGCAGATCACCTGTTCATACGTGTCCTTGCATTCAATCATATCTGGAATGCCATGCCTTTAATAGAGAGATTTAATTAATTGAAATGGCAAGAGAGACACCAAAGCAAGGTACTGGACTGGGTTGGTTGAGATTCCCACAAATCACATTTTTGCGTGACTAGATTGGAAACGATAAGGAGTTCTCCGCTTTCAAATTGTATGAGTTAGTTCAATCGAATTCAATCCTTGAAAAGCAAAGTCTATGCATCGTGATAAGGAGCTATGTTAACAACTATCAAAGTAGCCTCGAACAAGTTCATCCAAGAAAGGATGAGAGACCCTGCATGACATTATGGCATGTTTACACACAAATCTTACAATCCTCTAAAATACAATTAGTGGTACGCTACAACATAGTTCTAGTCATCCATGCTCAAAACGAATTTATTTTGGTTTTCATAAAAGCATTTGTTTTTCTTTAAGTACTTACTATAGGACGAAAACATGGTCCAATCCTCTTGTGATTAAAATTGTCGCTAGTGTTTTATTTATCAAAATTACCTTAATCAAAATCAAGTATAATTTCACCATGTTGTTTTGGCGAAAGTTAAAGGGGTAAGGGCAAATTGAAGTCATAAAATTTGTCAAGAAAGTGCAATTGAGTTCTAAAACTTGCAAAATGTACAATGAAGTCCTAAAACTTGTCAAATTTATTAATGAAAAATGTTGATGTGGCGCTAACGTGGTGTCTTTTAATCAATTTTTTCTCCTACGTGGTAAATAGTTTAAGGAAAAATATCCATGTCCACAAACAACATCATTTTGGGCATCCCTCTTTCTTCTTGATTGTTGCCTCTTCCCTCCTTACCCCCGCCCCCCAAGTGTCGTTGCTTCTTCCTTCTTTGAACCGTAAGCCCCAAATTTTGCTGAAATATGTCTTTCTCTTCTTCCCAAATCGATGTCCTTTGAACCCTAAGCCCAAACTTATCGTCTCTCTCTCTCTCTCTCTCTCTCCGTGAATGAAATTCAAACTCAATCTCCCTCTGTACCCTAAGCCCCAAATCATGTTCGACAATTTGGAGTTCCCTCGCGATTTGGGTCCCCTCTGTTGGTGGCTAACAATAATAGGTTGATCTCGAACTTTGGTGATCTTTTGTGGAAATTAGTTAATCGCTAAATAAATATCAGCTCAACTTAATTTTTGAGAAAACGTTAACTAGCTGTATGCCAATATATGTAAATGTAATGAAAACAATGGGGCACAAAAAGTTATAGTGGTTCGGCTTTATCTACAAGCTTATGTCTACTCTTCAGACTAATAGCCTTAAGATGGGCTGGAGTCTACTAACAATTTGCTTGGAAAGTTACAAACGGCTAGCGCTAATCCTTTACATGATAAATACCACTCTTTGGACTCAACTGCTACTCTTACACTTGTACACTTAATCTATTGCTTGTTAAACATCATGAATATTAAAATAGTATAAAGAGCTTATAGCTAAGAACAATAGGAGGTAAGCTTCTCGATTTTTTATGTCGCACACTCTCTTTAGTTTTTTGTGATCTTCTTTTTTATATTCTTCCTCAATCTATTCGTTAAAGATGAATTAGAGAAGCAGATAACTGTTGGAGAGTTTCCATAGAACTGTTGTCTAGGGAAGGTACTGCCCATACAGTTTCTTTCCTTGAACCTCTGCAGATTAACCAAAAATAACAACTATTGCTGTCTTCTCATTATAGTCTCCGACTGATCAATCAGACGACCTAATTGCCCTGTTACATACTTTATCTAGATTCAACTGCTATGTGAATCCAAGTCTTTCAATGGCTACTTAGCTAACCCAATGACATCATCGGATATACTTGGTTGTTACATCACCATCAACTTGATCTTTATAGCTTCGACATAAAAATTATCAACTACTGATCTTTTAGGATGATTGGTGTTGTTTGTCATAACAAAACATTGCGAACTTCTTTCCAATGAATCACACCTGGATATTGCGTAGTCATTTGGTCTAAACATGTGCGTAGTCTTTAAAGGAAGTTTTTGGTCTAAACATTTGCGTAGTCTTTTAAAGGAAGTTTCTTTGTGCTGATTGAGTACCAACATTATATGATGGCACACTAAATATTAACATGATGATATTGGTCATTTGCGGCATTAGATCAAATGTTTCCATATGTTTTGTGCATAAGATTTGAAGGTTCTAAATTAGAAATGATATGTTGCTGAGCTCATCAAGATCACCATCGGTATGTGTTCATGAACAAATTGATGATATTAAATTGAGAGATTAAGGGCTCTAAGAGCACCTGTCACGGACAATCGCATATGCTTCCCATCTTTGTCCTTCAAGTAACTACGGCTATCCAACAGGAAGTTCCTATTGTACAATCTCTCTTGTTTTGCAGAGCAGTCTCTACCGCCATGGTAGTTTAATCCCTGAACCCTAATCTCTGTCCTTCATCTTCACTCCTACTCTCTCGTTTCCCTTTACATGTTAATTGGCTTGCGCGCATTTGAAGCTTTAACCCATCTTCAAAGCCATAGCTCCTGAATTTCAACCCAATCACATCCCTCATCTCACCATGCACCCCATCCCTAATTGAAATTGACCTCCATACTTTACGCACAATCCTCCTTCCTTCTCCTCACAAGTGCCCTCCCTCCTTTGCCATTGTCTATCCTAGTGCGACGGAGATGCTTGGCCTCTAGGTACCCCTTGTCTCCCACTCTTCTATTCTGCATGCATCAATTACTCTGTTTCCAACATCCCATCTATCCATCTTGACCAATTGATGCCTCCCTCCATGGTCTGATTGTTGAGTAGAGGATTCCGTCGCAACCCTTTTTATCTCGCACCTATGGCCTTTCTATCCAACCCAATTTATCCCAGCTGAAGTTGCCCTGTTCTGTCGGATTACCAATGGAGCACACCAACTTGGATGAAGATGCTCGACCGGCAGCTCTATGCCAGAGATTGGGTCACCTCTGGCATGAACAACAAGTTGAAGTTTGTGACGAGGCTGCCTCGACATAAAAGTTAGAAGAATGCAAACTTATATTGGTAGGTAAAATCCTATCTAACCCTTCGATCAATTTCCAAGCTTTCCAAAATACCATGAAACGAGCTTAGCATACTGAAAATGTCGACATTTCCCAACCTGAAGTAGGGTTATATGTGGCTAAATTTACAAAGGAAGTCGACAAGCAGAGAGTATTAGAAAACGGACCTTGGCTATTCTCACACCATTTAGTAATCCTCAAGCCTTGGTTACTGAACACACCCCTCCATTGTTACGACTTCGCAACATGTGCTTTCTGGGTTCAGATATTTGGGCTTCCTCTAGAAAGGTGCACTGAGGATATGATCAATAGAGCAGTGAGACATGTGGGACAGGTGCTAGAAGTTAAATTAGAAAACAGAGACGGTACCTTTAGAGCTGAGCGAGCTCAAGTGGAAATCAACCTTCAAGACCCTCTAAAACCTGGCCAGTTGATTCGATTAGAATGAAAGAATATATGGCTGGATTTCCGTTACGAAAAACTATCCCATTTATGCTATTCATGTGGAATCCTTGGTCATTATGCTATGCACTGCAAAAGATTTCCTTTCGACAAATAAAAAATGGACAGGAAAGACAATCTATGTTATGGCCAATGGCTTCGCACTAAAGTTAAGGAACACAGCCCCTTTTGGGTAGCTTTTTATGAGATGAACAACAATGAAGAGGATACAGAAGATATCATACCGGAAACTCTCCATCCAACCAACTAATACCCATCAATCAGCAAAGCAAGGGACAAGGTAAAACACCCGTTGAACCCCCACCAGATCAACCTATTCTCACCTTAGCCAAACCTCCTCAATGGCGACATCAATCTGGCCCTTCAGAAGGCATATTACCACTACTTGCACAAACCCCTGCATCAACACAAATTGAAGATCAATCACTTGTAGCAGCTAGTGTTTCCAAACAGAAGAAAATAAAGCGCAATCGGTTAATCCCTAAAGCTAGCCCTACAAAGAAAGTTAAACGGTACAATCCTTATGAGCTGAAACCTCATGGACCAGAGGAATTTGATGACTCGCATTTGATGGATACTCCAATATGTACTGTAGAAAAACCAAGCAGATGGGCTGTGGTGGCTAGCCCGAATAAGCCACCCCATAACAAATGAAGATTCTCAGCTGGAACTATTAGGGTTTGGGCAATCCTCTGACAGTTCAAGCCCTAAGGGCCCTAGTGGCCCATGAAAAGCCCCATCTAGTGTTTTTGATGGAGATGAAGAATCAAAAACCAGTGCTGATAAAAATCCAGAAGAGATTGAAATTTGAAACTGTCTACTTGAAGATCCTATGGGAATAACAGGAGGATTGTCGTTGTTTTGGAATGAGAGAGTTTCTATATCTATTAACAATCAATCTATGCACTATCTGGATATGATCTGCACGGATAATGAAACTAGATTACCCATGCACCTCACTTGTGTTCACGCCCCTTCGGTGTACAATCAAAGACAATGCATATGGAATGAGTTGCGCCAAATCAGCAACTGCATCACTTTACCTTGGGAGTGTGTCAGAGACTTCAACGAAATTCTTTACCATTGGGAGAAAACAGGTAAGCGCCTAGCGGATCACTATCGTTTGCAGTCTTTTCGTGCTTTTATAAATACCTGTTCACTTATGGAAGTTGAAGGCAAGGGCTACGCATACACTTGGGTTAACAATAGAGAGGGAGATGAGTTAGTTAAATAAAAACTGGATCGTGCTCTTTGTACAATGGATTGGCGTCTGACTTTTCCAGAAGCTGAGGTTTTTGCTTTACTTGCCTTGGGCTCGGATCACAGCCCACTTTTATTAACAATTGAAGCCAATCATATCAAAAGGAGGAGAAGATTTACCTTTGAGGCTTTCTGGCTACAAGATCAAGAGTGCCGCCAAATTATAGCTGAATCCTGGCTTTCCAATCCAAGGTCAGACTCTACAATGTCAGAGAACTCAAGGTTGTTTCAGTTGCCCTTGCTACATGGAGTAAAAGAAAATTTGCCGATGGTCTTCATCAAATCAACTGTTTGAAACAACAACTCCAACATATCGTAAACCAACCCCACAACAATCACGATAATGAAGAAGTAATTCGCCTGCAAATGGAAATTTAGCACCTTTGGCAACAGGAAGAATAGTATTGGGCATTGTGATCTCAAATTAACTGGCTGAGATGGAGCGATAAGAACACCAAATTCTTCCATGCCTCCACTATTCAACGTAGATAGAGAAATCGGATAAGTATGCTACAGGATGCAGATCAGACATGGGTTTGCAATCAACAAAAACTAAAGGACATGACCATGAATTATTTCACAACACTGTACACCTCCATGGGGCATCGTGATTACGTGCCTATATTGATGCAATGCCCATGAATGGTAACGGAGGAAATAAACAATAATCTCACACAAGCAGTTACTCAAGAGGAAATTTGACAGGCATGGGAGCCACAAAAGCACCAGATGGACTAAATGGGCTTTTCTACCAACATCATTGGGATATTCTACAAGATGACCTACTCAGCTTGGTACAAGAATTTTTTCGCTCTGGCGTTATGCAACCTAGACTCAATCAGACAAATATAACCTTAATACCCAAAGTACCCAACCCGAAATGACTCAACCAATACCATCCAATCAACCTTTGCAACTATGTGTACAAGATCATCTCAAAGGTATTAGCAAACCGTCTTAAACCTTGGTTACCAAAGCTGATTTCCATAGAACAATATGCTTTTGTTAGTAGTCGCCAGATTCAAGAGGTCCTCCATCAGATTAGGATCAGAAATAGAAAGAAACACTTTTAGGCAGTCCTAAAGTTAGATATGTAGAAGGCCTATGATCGGGTTGAATGAGATTTTCTACAGGATTACATGCTCAAATTGGGTTTCCACTTAGTATGGGTCCAATGGGTCATGCAATGTATTACAATTACTTCACTTAGTATCAGATTTAATGGAGACAACCTCCCTTATTTTCACCCTTCTAGAGGACTCGGATAGGGCGACCCTCTATCTCCATACCTCTTCATCCTGGTGGCGAATGTCTTATCCATACTTATCCATCCTTATCCATCAAGCTATGCAAATGGGAAATCTCAAAGGCATTCAATTAAATAGGTGGTGTCCAACCCTTTCTCACTTATTTTTCGCTGATGATGCTATCTTCTTCCTAGATGGCAAACTTTAGGAATGTCAGAACCTAGCTAATCTCATAAATCAAAATTGCATGGCAACTGGTCAGACTGTGAATCAGAACAAATCTGGCATTCTCTTTAACAAGGCATGTCCTACTCGTCTACAAGAAAATTTGGCCCAATACTTCGAGTTCCTGTGATTACCAAGACTGGTAAATACCTAGGCATACCATCAGACTAGGGAAGATCAAAAAAGGAGATGTTTGCTTGGATATTAGGTCGAGTGAATTCGAAACTAGAAGGCTGGAAAGAGCAGTTTCATTTCAAAAGGTGGTAAGGAAATTTTAATTAAAACTGTTGTCCAAGCAATCCCTCAATATGTGATGTCTATATTTAAGATTCCTGTATCTCTGTGCAAGTCTATTGAGCAGAAAATTGCCAAATTCTGGTGGCAAAATAAAAACAGCAAGGCAGGTATCCATTGGAAGCGATGGGATTCCCTTACAACTAAAAAGGACATCGGTGGAATGGGCTTTCGTGACCTCATCACCTTACTTGGAAAACAAGCATGGCATCTAATTCATGACCCTACTTCCCTATGGAGTAAACTATTTAAAGGTCTTTACTATCATTCAAAGGAATTTTGGTATGCCGATAAAGGCGCAAGACCATCCTGGGGCTGACAGAGTCTACTAACTAGCAGAGACTCGATATTGAACAATATACAATGGTCTGTTAGAGATGGGCAACAAATCTCAATCTACGAAGACATATGGCTTTCAAGAGGAACCATTGGCAGCCCTGCGCCCCTAGGAGAACCAAATAAGGTTGCAGCCTTCATCTTACAAGGTCAGAATAGATGGAATGAACCTATGCTGCACAACTCTTTTGATGACCAAACAATTGAGGAAATCCTAGCTATTCAGCTTCGTGCGCAATGCACAGCCGATCAGATCATTTGGAAAGGAACTCAAAACGGAGTATACACAGTTAAAAATTCTTACAACTCCCTCAGAGCTACAGCAAATAGAACTGAACTAAGCAACGCATCATCCTCCTACCAAACTCCACAACACCTTTGGCACAAGATCTGGAAGATGAAGACATCCCTAAAGCTTCGTATATTTATGTGGTCTTTATGCCACAATGCTATCTCTACATGTGAGAACCTCCATCACAGACATATAATTCCATACTCAATGTGTCATCTTTGTCAAGCACACAAACCAGAATCAACAAAGCACATATTCTTACTATGTCCATGGACGCGGAAAGTATGGTCTCACCCACAGGTTCAAATCACACCGGAGGCATATAACATACAATGCATTAACGCGTGGTTAACAGATCTATTGGAAAATAGAGCTCTCTTACCTGATCTGGCGATCCTTGCGCATCTTCTGTGGCAGATCTAGAAAGCAAGGATTAACTTTATCTTTCTCAGGCTTCCCCCAAATCCAGCACAGGTAGTTCAAGTGGCTCTAACGAATGCCCTGGTAGATCATCGCTTATGTGGAGTTAGCCCAAGATCTCGGCCTCGCCCCTCAAACTCAGATCGGGCATGGCGTCCACCGGATCCTGGATCTCTGAAGATCAACATTGATGGAGCCTTCACCACTGCGTCTTTCGAAGGCTTGGTGGCTTCCATTACCCGAGATCATTCTGGTCAAATCGTCGATGGATTTACCAGCCGAGTCAATGCCTCTTCGGCTCTGCAAACAGAGACTCAAGCCCTTAATCTCACCCTCCGAAACTTGCTGCAGAAAGGGTAAGCAAATCAACCACTTACCTTGGAATTAGACTGCTAGATCCTTGTAGACACTATGAACAACCCTTGCTCAACGCCATGGGAGATCCGAGCGCTGATCGCTGAGGTTGCAGTGCTGCTCCCTGAGGCTGCAGTGTTGCTCCCCGGTTTCCCTAATCCACGTATTGCGCATTGTAGGAGAGAAGCAAATGAGGCCGCCAACTAGATTGCCAAAGCCCATGACTCCCGAAGCCTTCCTTCGAACTGGCCCACTTTTGTTCCCCCCCCCCGCTTTGGATATTTTATGTATTGACTTTATGGCCAACAGTGGTCATCTTTGTTAAGTTATGAATCTGCACTTTTTCGACCAAAAAAAAAAAAAACTACAGCTATCCAAATTGGCGATCTAGTTATTAAACATCTTTCACCATAAAGCTTTTGCCGATTTTGTAAGAATATACGGTGTAAGCCCCGGAACTTATTATTACAAAATCTTTTGCAAATGTATCATTTTGATCAGTCCAATAAGAAAAAGGAACAAGATTCACAGATGAAGTAAAAACTATAGTCACTCAATAAAGGGTGGCTTGACCCTGAGTCCTCTCTTGGTTGAGTTGGAAGTGAAGGCTAGTGAAGTTCCTCATCTACCGGTGGTGTCTTCTGAGAAAAGAAGGCCTTGCCAATGAATGGTGATCAGATTAGATTACTTTCAGGAAATCAACCATATCTTGGCAGACCGACCAACAAAGAGCTACGAAGCTTACTCATCAAAGGGCAGTGGGGGTTTATGCATTTCATAATTTTAGTGTCTCAGTAGAAATTAAAGGTCTTGAGCGATGGTAATCATGGAACTATTTTTTTTTTTTTTAAAGTGAGGCAATAGCAATAATAAAATAGAAATAGATAAATGATTAACGGTCTTTAATTTACCGTGATAATAACAGTTTATTCTGTACCACAAAAAATCAAATCACAAATAATTATTAATTGTTGTGGGACTCATTTTTTCAAGAATTTGTGGTTCACAATAGACTGTTATTCTCACAGTACCTCAAGGAATATTATGCTAGTAAAGCTCAATAAAATAAACTTGTTTCATCTAAGGTGAAATACGATTGCAGGGGCCTAATTCAAATCCCTCAAGTAAAGTAAGAAATTTTCGCCTACCAAGTTTGCCACCCAAAGTCGACTTTCTTTGATTAGATCTTCATAATCATTTCAAAAAGTGAAACTACGGAGCATTTACAAACTGACTTCACTAAGACGTGATGAATTATTGCACCAGTAGGAATGGAAACCTAAAGCTGTACTAAGGCAGTTTGTTTTAGTCAAGTCGTTTGAAGCAGCTCGTGTAAAAGCCTTCAGGTGAAGACGTCTAGCACCATGACTATGTATGCTTAGAAGAAGGGTTGTGGGTGGTGAAGGAAGCAAAAATAAGGTCAAGGCTAGCCGGCAAGGAAAGGCAAGTTGATCGCCATGTTAAAGCTCCACTCAGGTATACTTGAATGCCTTTGCTTATGAGGCTACCTCTCTCTCCGTCGTGGATCACCTGTTCATGCCAGCCCTTTCATTCTATCATATCTAGCAAGCCATGCCCTTAATGGAGAGAATTAATTGACTGAAATGCCAAGAGGGACAACCAAAGCAGGAAGCGGGAAGGTTGGTTGAGATTCCCACATAGCACATATTACAAGGATCGAATTGGAAAGGATAAGGAGTTCTTTGATTTTAAATTGCAATAGCTAGTTTGATCAATTCCAATCCTTACAAAATTAACGATTCTGCATTGCCATCAGGAGTCATGTAAACAAGTATCAAAGTAGCCCAAAATGAGTTCATCCAAGGAAGGATTTTAGAATGGACGAGAGACTCTGCTTGACAATAGGGCATGGTTACACTTCATACCGTCTTCGAGAGCTAGAGGCACTCATTTGAAGGCATTGAATTAATAAGGCTAACACAGCAATAAAAAAGAAGTAAATTGCTCGTTGTAGGAAAAACTTTTTTGCCAAAGATTTGCAAATATTCTTTTGTAGAATGAAAAATAGTTGTCGATACAAATGTTTCTTTAAAGCAGCAAATAACAGTCTAAGAGAGAAATTTTGCAAACAAATGTATAGTGATTCACCCTTTTATTAGGCCTACGTCCATTCTCCTATAATAACAGCCACTAATAATTTCTTTAGATGAAAATCCTTCACCACTATAATCTGTCTTTGAATCATAGAGGCAAGGATTTCAAGCACTTTAGCTTTCGAAAGCAACTGTTTCTATGGAAAAACTTAATGGATTACACTACAACAAGTATCTTCCTTTGTAAAGATTACAAGAACCACAACCCTTACCAAGAATACCAACTTGAAAATAAGCAGTTTTTCACAAGTATAAGTACGAGAGTATTCAAAAACAGAGAAAAAGAAATTCTGATTTCTGCCCAAGTCCTCAGCAATCCTTGATCCCCTTAAGAGCCTTCCAATCTTTAAATTAGTCGTGTGAAACCATCTTTAGGTGAAAGAAGCCATTAGCTGACCTACAAACTACATGTCAAGTTAGTTTTTCCCAAGCAAAGGGGAAGATTTTCACAAACGAAGGCCTTTGCTTGTGCCGGCTGTCTGAATCTTCGACTTTTTGCGTGAAAGAGGAAACATTGCTCCGATTTTTTTCAGGTTGTTTCTGTGGGATCTCAATTTATCAAATAGAATGCATTTCATATAGCATTTCACAAATCCATGCAAATGCCATTTCATAAATCATACTCTAAGTCAAGAGTTTTTGGTAATTCTTTTATCAAAAAGTTTCGCAAACCAAAATTATATATATATTTTCAACCCCTTTCATCAAACTAAATATACATTTCACAAGACCTTTCTCACCCCATTTTGGAATTCATTTCGTAAGCCAATTTTTTTTTTTTTTTTTTTTGGTAAGGATAAGCCAATGATGTTTCGAATCACCATTTCTAAAACATGCCTCAAACATGTCATAAATAACCGAAAAGTAGTAAATGTCCAATCAAAATTTTGATACAAAAAAATATGCTCTTCTTATTTTAATATATATAATCATTATAACTTTAAAACAAGAGTTTTACATATTTATGGAAGAGATAGCATCACTTACTTGGAAAAGCTTAGCACCACTTACGAAAATCACTCAAGCCGACACACTCGTATTCCCATCAATTAATTGAAAAAAATGATATCAAAATTCAAGTAAAACACTACTACAATGAAGAAACTAGTATACTCGTATTCCCGCGTGCTGATGAAGAAACTAGTATATAATGGACCTTCTTCTTTTCCATTAAATGCATTGTCCGTTAAGCATAACTCCCACACGAAAGTTTAGAATTTTGTTTTGTTCAACTTGTATTTTGGAATTTATTTTCGTTAAACCCCATAACTCCATAATGCCCTAGCTCGACAATTCCTCAATCAAATCTCATAGTTCAAAATTAATATTTTCAAATTTGTGCCCTAATTCAAAAAATTACTCCAATTTGTCAGGTAATGGGCTTGAATACTTAACGAGGCGTTGCAATTCACAGCTAATTTGACTTGTCAGAACGTCCGGATCCACTACGCGCGACACACACTCTCTCTCTCTCTCTCTCCCCTTTCCGTGTTTTTCTTCTTCGTGGTCGAGCTTCTCTATCTCTTTTTTCTTTTCCCTGTTTTGTCCGCTGCCCTCAATGCTTTACGCGCATCATATGGGAAGGAAAATGAAGATGGGCTAAGCTTTTTTATTAAAGACATGGGCCTGGTCTTGATGGGCCCATTTAGTGAAACTTCACCTTCTCCACAGTTTTGTATATAAATAAATTGTGCAAAAAAGTAAATTAAAATAAGTTATGGATTGCTTCAAACTGGGCAATCTTATATTTAGTTGTCCTCCCCTTCTCCGCCCTAAGTCAAGCGAGCAAGGTCGTGGTGATTATCGTGGCCTTTTCCATTTCATAAAAGTCGATTTACAGTTAGATACTAAGCAATCATCATGTAATCTATCTATGGGCAAGGTGCATTTGACATAGTCAAAAGTAACTTGGTAAGGTTCCCCCAACAGATTAGAACAAAAGCCAAACCGTTGATATATACTGACAAGTAATTTTATTCTCACAACCAAAGTTTAAACCCAAATCTTACAATCCTATGAGATACAATTAGTAATACAATCTTGTACTAATAATTGTAGTATTAGCATTCGAAGGAGATGAGATTGTAAAGCTTACTCCAATGAAATCATAAGGTGCTAATGCATTGAATAGAGAGACATTTAGCTCAACAATATGAAGTTACAACATTTCGTAGCTCTAACTTCTAATCATTTATGATCATTTTAATTGCATTGAAGGATACGCCTAATAAAATCAAATAAAGGGTCAATAAAATAAGCACAAAAAGAAATCAGATCCAGAGGAGCAAGTCTCCACCACTTCAATTCACTTCTCTTTTTGTGGCCCAAAGGAGCAAAGCCAGAACCGTCCAGCCGCAAAATGAGGAGGTGCCGACATCCCCCGTCCCCATCTCTGGTCCTATATCTCCACGCAGAGAAAGCGACCTCCATTAATTCATTCACGCGTGAACTTGCTCCCCAAGGCAACACATGACGAAATTTTCCGTCGTTCATGGTTGAAAAGTATTCATCCACCGCGTCCACATGGATTGTTAGCGAAGCCAAGAAATTTGGCAGAGAAGAGGCCTGCGAAAATATTGCCGAAATCATTATTGCTACGGTTAAAACCACCGCCTCTAAACCTCTATATAAGTAAGGCCCTCTCTTCCTTTCATCTCCATCAACCAGAGAACTATTCCTCTGTCAAGATTGAAACGGAGTTGGGGGATAGACTAAACAGAGGATGAAAATGGGAATGGCTCACGAGTGAAGGCATCATCACGGTCGGCAACAACATCATGGGATGGGTAACAGAGGCCGACACGGGCATCATGGCGGCTATGGTCGCCAAGTAGGAGAACTTCTCTGCGGGAATGGTCTTGGAGGAGAAAGGGGTCATGGACATGGGCCTCATCTGAGGGGTGTGTTAGGACATGGGGGTCATGGTCATGGTCATGGTCATGGTCATGGTCACAGTCATGGACACGGTCATGGACACGGACATGGGCATCATCTGAGGGGTCTTTTAGTCCATGGGGGACATGGACATAGACACGGACGCGGGCATCATCTGAGGGGTCTTTTAGGACATGGGCATGGACCTGCCATACATGGTCACCATGGTCATCGCCATGGTCACGGTCATGGTCACAAAGGGAGGCACCATGCGCATGGCGGCTGCGGGAGGCGTCATCCTAGTATGGTGCAACCAGAACAGGAGCAGGAAGTCGCGGCTGCGTCCCCCACTCCGATAACCGAGCAACTCGGCACTCTTGCTGTGACTGCAGACTAGAGAGGACGCTTGAAATTGGGGCTTGAACAATAACGACGCCGTGTCAGCAATATCGTGTCTTGGGGATTTCTATTTTTCGGATCCTACCAGTTTTATCTTTTTGGGTAATTTCCTTGGATGATCAGCAGTGGCTGATGGGTTGCAGAGGTTAAAGAAAGTTTCTTTGTACTGTTTGTGTACGCTGAGGCGTCGGATCAGACAGATGATTTCCGTATGTGTTATTCAGATCTGAAGGTTTTAAACCAAAAATGATATATATTACTGAGCTCATCGAGGGCACCATCGGCATGCGTGAACAATTTACCTGATCCAATTTAGAGATAAAGGGCTTTGACAGCACCCATCGCCGACAATGGCACATGCTTTCTTTCTCATTCAAGTAACTGCAGCAACCCAAATTGGCGATCAAGAAAACAAAACATCTCCCAACGATTAAGCTTTTCTTTGATTACGATAAAATTTACGGCTTAAGCCAGAAAAGAAGGCGGCCTCGCCCAACCAATGATAGGTTTGGATGAAGACTCACTCATATATAGGGAAAGAGCATGCGCACTAGCACGCTATCTATGGCTTATGAAGTTGATTGGGTCAAATAGCCATTTAACTAACCAAACCAAATTAGGAGCAAGCTTTTTCTTTTTCCCCTGATGACCTGGGCTCCTGCACCAGCCGCACTAGAAGGGTCCAACTGATCAGGCACCAATCGGAGGAGAACTAGCCTGGCCCTATAGACTAGCCTACATATAAGTTGAGGATATTGTAAGATGGAGGGCAGAGGGACTCGAACTTGGGATCAATCACCCACGGGGCCACAGCCCAAGCCCTTACCACTCCACCAACCCCTTGGAGGCAAACTAGGGGCAAACTTACCAACGAAGTGCTGGCCTATGGAACTCATCAAGGAGCAGTAGGGGTTTATGCATCCGCGTCACTTAGTATTTCTTTCGGCTTGAAGGGATTGCTACTATGAGCGATCAACACACAGGATAGAGAAAGATGGATTAGTGGACCGACTGAGTGACCGAGACATGGTACTCACTAACCGATCATGTCAAAATCTCCAAGAGCCCTTACTATACAAGGGTAAGAGAAATCTCTTATCAACAATAAAACAAGAACCATTTTACATCGTATCTAAGGGATTTCTTGATTTGGGCCAAAGAAGCAATATTACTCGATCATTATCATACTGATTGATTGTGCAAAAATAAAATAAAATAAAGTAAGCTATTGGTTGCTTCAAACTATCCTGCCATCTTACATTTTAGTTCTCCTCTCCTTCCCTGGCATAAGCCAAGTGAGTAAGGTTATAAAAATCTGGTGATTTTTGCATTTTATAAAAGTTTATTTATGGTTAGATACTATGCCATCGTCAAGTAATCTGTCTATGGGTAAGGTGCCTTGGCATAGTTAAAGTAATTTAGTACCAAGGTTCCCTCAAAAGACCAGAACAAAAGCCAAACCATTGAAGCTCACCAACAAATAATTTGATTTTTGCAACCGAAGTTCCTACACAAATGTTACCATCGTATGAAATACAATAAGTACTACAATATTGTATTACTAATGGTCGTCTTAGCATTCGAATGGGATAAAGTTTGTGAAACTTAATCCAATGAATTAGTAAGTGTTTACACCAAAAAATGGACAGGTTGATGATATGAGTAGACAAGTGACTAAAGTGTTATTATCAAACACGTGATTCATCATTGATGATCAAGATTGGTGTTGATATTGGCAACCGTTGATGATTGTTATCAATCAGTTGTTGATATATGACAACTTGTAGTTAACAATGATCGACAATGGATAGCAAGATCAATAAAATTGTCACGGTACCAGAAAAAAGCTAAACACAGAAAGGGTTGCAAGGCACTGTTACAAGTTTGAAACCACAAAGAACAAAGTAATGAAGGTTGGGGAGCAACTTGCACGTGTTTTGTAGGAACAACTGCCTAAAGGCAAGATTGTGGTATCACAAGAGTATGAACATAAAGTTTTCGCAAGTAAAGGAATGTGGCACAACTGTAGGAGAATTGCTTAGAGATAGTTATGACACAACCACTATAAATAGCATCATTAGTCTGCTAAAGAGCCCTCGCATAAATCAAACAAATTTACTATTTTTTAGTTATCTTTACTTTTATGCACTATACTTATCTTTCAGATTCGTGGCGTCAATTAAATTCCGACATGTTCATAGTTGTAGCTCTTAGTTCTGCATCATCGATCAAATTCTGGTGTATATCTTTATCATAGGTGTCACGCTATCGATTACACTCTAAAGTAACATTTTTACATTCTCAAGTTTTGTCATCAATCAAATTTCAACATAATTTGTTACATTCGATTTCATTATGGAGTCAATATTTTCCAGGGCTTGTGATAGAATAAATTCTGGCACGATTTGTGTTCATATAGCTTTGTTTGAAGTAAAGTTGTTGATTCTTTAGTTATATGTGATGTTTTCTATTCAAAGTCGGCGTAAAACTTGTCCCCTTCAAATAAATATCAAAAATAAATATCAAAGAACGACTTTTGGTGAAAGGTATATGATAACGGGATAAATTCCAGCGAAATAGTAAGGTGTCAATGCATTGAATAGTGACATTTAGCTCGACAATATGAATATTTATCAAAAACAGAAAGTAACATAATTCATAATTTTGAAACAAAACAAAATTTCATATAGAAAAATGAGTTTATCTTTGATTTCTTATTATAGGAGGAAAATATGACGCCGATTTTTCAGTAAAAAAATTGTAATTAGTGTTATAATAATTAAAATATTCTTAATTAAACCAATAATTGTGTCATAGTGTTGTTTTGGCAAAAAACAGTTACATTGTAAACATAAGCATAGTTTCTCTCTAAAATGTTTTCAAGAAACAAATATATTGCTTATTATTATTATTATTATTATTATTATTATTATTATTATTATTATTATTATTATTATTATTATTATTGGTGGTAGCTCTAAGTTCTAACCAGTTGAAAATTTTTTAACTGCGTTGAAGAATACACCTAATAAAATCAAACATATGGTCAATAAAATAAGCACAAAAAGAAATCAGATGCACATAGGTGGTCTCCAATTCAGTCGAATGTCTTTTTCTGGCCCAAAGGAGCGAAAGTATCCGCTCATCTAACGTGCAGGCCAAGCCCGACATGTGGAGCCACAAATCAGAACGCGTCGACACCAACGGAGACCTCCCTTACTTTTATGCAGGCGGGAACTTGCTCCCCAAAACAACATCCGACGACATTTTCCCATCGTTCCTAGTTTTCAAGAACGTTGACGCGCATTGCTTGAATACTTAGTAGTTAAGAGGTGTGTGAAAAGCTATGTAGCACCAACATTCTCTGAGGCCTTTGTGTCGTGTCCGACACTTCGACACATGTCCAATACGCTCTGACACACGATCAACGAGTGTTGGAAAATTCAACACGTGATCAACTTTCCCTGATATGCTCCGACACGCGAGTCTGAAATTCCGACACGTATGGGGCCAATTTAAAAAAAATTCAATACTTAAGAGGTCAATATGTAAATATGAAAAAAAAAAAAGTAAGGATTTGGGTGCCACTACCACTGTTGGAGGGGACCGATGACCTCGCTAGCCGCAGGTGGCAGTGGGGGAGTGGCCTTCGCCAGCTCAGGCGAGGCCATCGCTGACTAGGCAAGGGTTGGCGAGGCTCGCCCAGATCTGGGTGATGTCGTACCCTCACTCAGGCCTAGCGAGGGTTGCCAGCCCTCACCTAGGGTCGGCAAGGCCTTGCCTAGGGTTGGGGAGGCTTGCCAGCCACAAGCGAGGGCCCGCGTTGCCCAAATCTGGGTGAGCCTCGCCCGAGGCTCATCTAGGCCAGCAAGGGTCGCCCACCCTCTACCACCTAGGGCCGGCAACCTTGTCGACCCCCTCCGACAATGGCAACAGCATGTCTAGCCACCCTCGACCCTGCCTTTTTCTTTTTCATGACCTTGCCTTTTTTTTTTTTTTCCAGTTTTTTTTAGAATTATTTTAGTTTTTTTAAAATTATTATTTTTAACTAATAATTAAAGAAAAAAGTAATAAAAATTACCACGTAGGATAAAAAAATAAATTTAAAAATACTACTTCAGCATTTTCGATCAATCAAATTAACAGTACTAACGGAAGGATTCAACTATATCAGTCTGATAAATTTTATGACTCAATTGTAATTTTATAATAAGTTTTAGGACCTATAGTGCATATATCCCTAAATTTGACGGTAGAATGTGGATTACCTTTTTTTTTCCTCAAGTTTTGTGGATTATTGCAATATGATATAGTTGAATTTGTCAAATTAAAATAATGAATGATATTAATAAATGTTGGATTAATGTTTTTAGTGTAAATTAATTCTAGTCTCTTTTTATTATTTATTTATTTATTTATGCATTTATATATAAAAATATATTTAAAATATAACGTATCAAAACGTGTCGAAATTCTCTAGTTTTTGAGAAATGACGTGTTGATGTGTTGTGTCATGTCGCGTGTTGTGTGTTCATATCGGCGTTACAGTGCTATATCTAAACCATTGCATTGTGAACCTCTATAAATAAGGGCCTCTCTTCCTCTCACCTCTCATAATCCAGGCAGCTGTTCTATTGTCAAAACTAAAACAGAGTCGGAGGGATATACAAAACAAAGGATGAAGATGAGAATGGCTAATGAGGGAAGGCATCATCACGGCCTATTTCGCCTTCTTAGGAAATTCATTATTTAATAATGTGACATCTCGTGATTCGAATTCAGTCATACTCTCACTTTTTTTTTTTTTTTTTTTTTTTGTAAAATGTAAGAATATATTGATAAGCTTTGGACAAATGTAAAAAAACGGCACCAAAAACTTACACTCTAAATGCGAACAAAAGAGTGGGAGGGAGCCGCACAAAAGCCTCAAGAGGCAAGTACAGAAACAAAGCAAAAAACAAACACAGCCCAGCCACCAGACTCAGCCACCAAACCTCCATGGACGCCTGGGAAACCGAATGAGGGATTATGCGCAAGGCTGAAGACGAAGCCCAGAATCATCCGAGCTGAAGATGATTGAGCGGGAATAAAGGGAGGGTTAGAAGCCCTGTAAGATTAAGTGAAGATGGCTGGGTCGAGATCCCAACCTCTCTGTAAACGCCGATTCCTTGTAGTGTCAGGGACATCCTTGTAGGTAATTGCTTTATCTTTAACCATCTTTACCAAATGGTTCTTCAAAGCGGGAATATCAAGAGAATCCCCTCGAAAAATCATAGCATTCCTCTTCTTCCAAATTAGATAGCAAAGAGCTCCAAAGGAATATCGGGAGAGACTATAAAAGAAGTCCTTAACATCAAGGAATTTCATTGCCCAAGCAAGGTTTTCCGCCCAAGTGCCATTCCTCCATGGCAAATTGCACCTGGTAGCCCAAAAGTACACAATGGTAGTTGAAATATTGCAATCAAAGTACAAATGGTCGGTCGAGTCTGGCTGAGCATTACAAAAAGTGCAAACCGAGTAATCAATCCTTCCATACGAGAGAAGAAGTGACTGTGTTGGCAAGTGGTTTTTAGTAATAAGCAACAAAAGGAATTGAAACCGAGGGGCTAAATCCTTGTCCCACACAAAAGAAGTCCAAGGTGCTTTGGCTTTAGAAGCTCTGATGAAGTTCCAAGCATAAGCTACGGAGAAGGCCCCCAATGAATCTTGACGCCAAACAAAACAATCGTGGTCAACCGAAAGAGGAGGAAACGAAAAACCACAATCCTCCAAACACGATTTGCAGAATCTACCAGCATAAGAATACAAAGATGCCACAATCGCCCATACAGGAACGTCGAGATCTAATAAAAAAAGTTTCAGGAACTTGTAGATGAAGAGGGCCACAAGGCAACCAACTATCAAACCACAATGAAATAGAACGGCCATTACCGACCTCCCAACCGAAGGATTGCCTAAAACAGCCCCGGAGTTGAAGGATCTTCTTCCAACTCCATGCACAAACCGAAGGCTGAGGGGCAAATTTCAGCATTGAGGCTCTGTTACAATCCTTGATAGACCGAATACCCAGCCCCCCTTCCTCCTTAGGCAAACAAACATCCGCCCATGAGACTTTAGCACCTCCCTTATCAAAGGAAGTGCCTTTCCAAAGAAATCTACGAAGAATGCTTTCAATCCCTAGGATAACTGAAGAGGGCAAAGTGAAGACACTAGCCCAAAAGGACTGAATAGCATGAAGCACTGACCTTATAAGCTGAAGTCTCCCAGCAAAAGAGAGAAACCTGTGGGACCAAGAGCGGACTCGCGCAGTAATGTGGTCAATTAATTGAGTACAGTCAGCCTTGCTCAACCTCTTTGAGATGATTGGCATCCTAAGATAACGAACCGGGAGTTTACCTTCCTGAAAGCCAAAAGCCAGGAGGATTCTGTTGCACAAAGCAGGATCACCTCCCGAAAGGAAAATGTCGCTCTTATTTTTGTTGGGGAGAAGACCACTCCATGAAGAGAAAATGTCGAGGCTTCTTTTAAGGATCACAGCCGACTTCCAATCCGCTTGGCAAAAAAGGAACACATCATTTGCAAAAAACATATGAGTGAGCTTGGGAGACTTACATCTCCAAAAACATTTAAACTCCTTGGCCGAAGACCTTTGGTTCAAAATTCCCGAGAAGATTTCCATGATCAACATAAATAGACAATGTGACATTGGGTCGCCCTGCCTAAGGCCTCTGCCTCCTAGGAAGAAGCCATGAAGCTCCCCATTAATAAAGATAGAGAACCTGGGTGTGCGCACACAAGCCATAATCCGACGAATAATCCACAGAGGAAATCGAAAGGCAGTAAGAGTAAGCTCTAGGAAATCCCAGTCCACAGTATCATAGGCCTTGCGAAAATCCACTTTGACTGCACATCTTGGGAGGTATGAGTCTAGGTGGAAACCTGCAAACAGCTCCTGAGCCAATAAGATATTATCCCTTATTCTTCTTCCCTTAACGAATGCATTCTGGGAAGGACTAACAAGATCCTGAAGCACAGGCGCGATTCTATTGGCCAAAATCTTAGTGATAAGCTTATAGACAGTATTGCAGCAAGCAATTGGTCTAAAGTCATTCACTTCACATGCATTCGGCACTTTGGGAATTAGAGCTAGGATAGTTGCATTAACTTCCTTAAGAAGACAACCTGAGGAGAAGAAATTTTGCATAGCCTTTGTAACTAAGGATCCCACGATATCCCAATTACTTTTAAAGAATTCTGCTGTAAAACCATATGGACCGGGGGCTTTTCCCTTAGCAAGCAAGAACAAAGTCTTCTTAACTTCCAAATCAGAGACCGACGAAGCTAGGGAACATACCTGGCTATCGGACAGTGGCTTCCGAATAAGAGAAGTAAGCTCTTGAAGATCAGGCTTAATTAAGTTAGCTTGAGGAGCAAGGAGGTCCGAAAAAAAGGATAGAAAAACTTGGGGCACCAAATCAGGATTCGAGACCACCGAACCTGCAGTGTCTTTGACAGAGAGGATTCGGTTATTGAGATGTCTAGCTTTGACAAAATTGTGGAAGAATCTCGTGTTACGATCTCCTTCCTTTAGCCATCTAATTCTAGATTTTTGCTTATAGAACGATTCCTCTTGACCACGAAGGTCTATAAAAGCACAGCGTTGCCCTTTTTCAAGTTCAGCAAATGGAATATTTTCAGGATCTAATTGAAGGAGATGCTGAGTAGAATGCAGGGCTTCCCTCGCTTCAAGAGTTCTCAAAGAAATATCTGAGAAAGCTTCAGTTTAGAAACTAGCTTAAACATGGGAACACCCCAAACTTGACTATCCCACGCTTGCAAAACCGTAGAACGGAAGTTCGGGTGCTCAGCCCAGAAATCAAAATACTTAAAAGGCTTCCTCCTTGGACGTGGATCAACAACCCTGACAACCATAGGAGTATGATAAGAAATTCCAGGATTGAGAAACGACGCCTCCGAGTATGAAAAGTCCATTCTCCATTTAGAGTTGACGAGAACTCTGTCAATTTTTCGCATCTTCCTAGCCGCACCCGCCGAAGTCGACCAGGTGAACCGAAGGCCAGAGTACCTGAGATCCTCAAGTTCCGTTTGGTCTAGACAGAGCTTGAATTCATCAAAGCAGGGGATCTAAGCATTAGAGCTACCAAAGTGGTTAGAAGGGTCCTTGATTGCATTGAAATCTCCCGCTACTATCCAAGCAGAGTCTTGAAAAAGCTCGTCACAATGGAGTAGATCAGACCAAAGAGGCCTCCAATGCACAAAGGAATGCTCTCCATAAATGGCAGAAACACAGCAAGTAAAATTAGAAGATAACCCCTTCAAACACCCATGGATGGCTTGGTCATTCGAAGAGATCAACTCAAAACTGACAGCAGCTGGATCCCATCCAATCCATACTCTACCGCACGGAGCAAAATCATAGTTCGCAATCTAATTCCAGCCTCTCAGAAGATTGGAAGATATGGAATCAAACAAAGGCTCTGGAACTTTAGTTTCAAAAAGCCCTATAAGGCAAAGCTTATTCGCAATAGCAAACTTTCTAATTTCCGCTCTTCTGACAGGGTTCATAATACCTATAATGTTCCAAAACCCAAAAAACATAGTTAGCAAAAGGAGGGAATTACCTCCGCTTGGGGTACTTGCGACTAGCTATAGTTGCCTTCGAGTCCACTACAGGAGAAGGTCTCGGCGGGTCAGGCAGCAAAAGGAGAAGCTAATCCTGGATTGAACCAGCCTTTGCAGGTTCCGAAGGACCACTCAAAGGAGGGGGCCTAGACGTGTGACCACCATCTTCACTAGATGAAACTGAATTGCTGGTATCATCTTCCTAGTCTCTAGACGGCATAACAGACTCCGGTGCCAAGTCAAAAGCCTGAGAGGAGAGGCCATAACTAATTTTCACGAGAGGCTTAGTAGGGACTTTAAGAGGCTTTTGGCACTGAGCAACAGGCAAAGCTTCCTTCAGATTGAGAAACTGCCCCTCCTCCGAGTGTGGTGTCAACAAAGCAGTAAGATCTTGAGGCTTATACTTCTTCTTTTTACCTTTGACCTGATTCCACCCATAATTAGGCTGAGCAGGATCAATTTGGTGTAGTGGAGGGGGCAAAGTATCCTCAGGAACCGCAGCCTACTGAGCAAGAGAAGAGGAGCCACTAGAGGAACTCATGGTCTGTCCTGCATCAATTGCCTTAGCTATATTCAGCCGAATAGCTACAGATTCCGAATGAGGAACCAAGATAGGCGTAACCGAAGACATTCCCCCTTGATCCTCAGAAGCATCCATCGAAGTAGGAGCTGGTCTGGCTTGCTAAGAAGTGTTTCCACTTGTGGCCTTACTCTGAGTGCCAAACTCCTCTGAAGAAGGACCAGCATCAGCATGCTCTATTCCAGGTCTATCAGGCCTATTAGCCGTTGCACAATTGTGGCCAAAAATGTCACATCCAGCACAAGCAGTGGGTCGCCACTCAAACTCCACCCCTATTTCACACTTCGTACCATTATGGGTTGTCTCAATCAATTTACAATCAGGTTGATCAACAGTAATTTCAATGCAGACCCTAGCAAAGGTAAGGCTGTTCACCTACTCTATTCTCTTATCAACATAAAGGGGTTTGCCGAGTGCACTTGCAACTCTCCCAATGAAGTGGGTGGACCAGCACGAAAAAGGAATATTCGACAGTCTAACCCAAACAGGGACCGCGGGTGGGTCTCCCTTCTCAGCTTAAGACCAGGGGTCCATTGCTATAGAACAAGTGGTATTCTGGCAACCGTCATCCGACCACCTTCAAGAACACTTCGACAGAACTCCTTCTCAGGAATGCAAAACATAAAGAGTCCTTTGCCATTTGACATGACTTCAGCAAGGTTCGGCCCCCACGCTTTCTTCATGGCCTCTTCAACGACCTTAAAAGGCATTTGCCGACCAATGAAGTAGCCCATTAAGCATTCGAACATTTTAGGATCTGTAGCTTCTAGATCTGGATAAGTGATCTCAATCACAGGTTTATTGTTAACCATAGTCGGTGGAGTATACACCAAATCATAGCCCTTGGCCACGGTTCTTGCCACCGCCACCCAAGACTTTCCTGAAGAATTCTTAGAAGTATCCCTGCCCTGAGGCTTAGCTAAATGGGACCTTTCTTGCTGGACAGGTCGCATCCCAGCACTCGCACAAGGAGCTCACGTTTCGTTCGAACCAGAAGGAACAGTGCCCGAATTCGGAATTTCTCTCATAACAGCCATCAACGAAGGTTCCTTAGTCAAAATAGGAAGCCCACCATGGGAACTTGTCCTCTCATCCCCATTTTGAGCCCTCACCGACTCCCGATTCATCTCAGATTATGAATCATTATGAATCACAAAGAGGATGTACTAGGACTGGGGTTTAAAAGAGAGGTAGGAGGCGCGGAACCCTAGCCATAGACAACCATGCGAATTAAGCAAAGAGGACGTACTAGGAGTTGTTCTGAATTATGGGGTTTGAACAAAATAAAAGAGAGGTAGGAGGCGCCACTTCCCACCAAAAAATTGCCCCAACCAAGTAGATCACACTATCTCACTAAGTCACGGTCAATGCAAAGTGAACAAAGATCGGAATCGCATCTCTCGACTCCATGATCTCCTTAAATACTCCTCCACTTCCAAACTACCCGTTGGAGAAGATCCCGGAGAATCGTCTTCCAGCTCGTATCTAGAAGAGTAAACAAAGGTAGAATCCCAAATTGATTAGGTCGCCCATACAAACGAAATCTTGGTTTCCGCCCAAGAAGAGAGCTATAGTTATACTCTCACTTTCCTACTCACTTATAAACACATACCCTTTCGAGTGTTCTGCATATCTTATGAAAATACTCTTTTTGCCTTTAGGACTCAATTTTTCAAACTTGTGAGAGGGCTCATGAGTATAGGTAGCACGACCCCATAGTTTAAAAAAACTTTAGTCTGATTTTCTACTTGTCCATAACTCATATGGAGTGGAAATAACTGAATTAAAAGGCACACGGTTAAGTATATAGGTATCTTCAAAACATCATAAGGGATTTCCCTAACAAATTAAAAGGCACACGGTTAAGTATATAGGTAGCAGTTAATAAAGCATTACTCCAAAAGCATGCACCATTATGGACCTAGCAATTTCCAGTAGAGTTCTATTTTTTCTTTCTACAACACCATTTTGTTGAGGAGTATATGGATAGACAACTTTTTTTCTATTCCTTTTTTCATCACATAAATTTCTAAACTTATCAAATAAATATTCTTGATCTCGATCGGATTTCAATATAATGCTTCAGATTTATGATAAATCAAATAGACATATCCGAATAAAGTATAATCATCTATAAATGTGATGAAATAAAAAGCCCCATACATTCCTCTCACATTCATTGGACCACAGATGTTAGAATTAATTAAATGCAAAGAAAATTAAGCTCTTTTACCTTTTCCAAATGGTTTCCTTATTGTTTTCCCTACTAGGCAATGCTCACATATGGACAAATCGACTTTTTCAATGTTGCCCAACAAGCCATGTTTGGCTAGTCTATTCATACGTTGCTAGCCAATATGACTAAGTCTAGTATGCCACACATTTACATCATTATCATATGAATTAGAAGACATGAAAATGGAATAATAAACATTGACATTACCACAATCAACATTCAATACAATAAAAATGTCTAGAAAATAACAACAATCATAGTAGTTTGTATTCAAATACAAATCTACACAATTATCATGGAAGTTCAAACTAAAACCAAGCTTTACTAACACTAAAACAGGCACTAAATTCTGACGAATCTCTTGAGCATATAATACATCATGTAGGAATAAAGTGCGTCCACCACGCATGTTTAATTGGCATGTGCGAATCCTTTTTACTTCGGCTCTAGAGTTATTTTTATATAGATCCATTTAGTTCCAGTCAGTACTCGTTGAAGTTCCACGAATGATTCTTTATCCTTCACTACATGGTCTATTACTCCCGAATCTACAGTCCACAAATGATTAGATTTGGTTAAGAATACATAACTTGACACATAAACAAAGTTCTCAAAAGTACAAGGGGTGTTTATCTTCTTTGGCTCACAATAGTCGCGAGTATAGTGACCCTTTTGGTCACAATTATAACATTTCATCATTTGAAATTCTCTTTATTTGAGGACGTTTTCCTCTCTTATGTTGGTTAACTCTTAGTTTCTTGCTAGTAGGACTTGATCCCTTGCATTTCCACCTTTTGAATGAATCAGTGCACTTGCACTTAGAGCTGGAAGCCCCTTCTGAGTTAGAACCAGCATAGCAAATATCTATTTCTCACTCAAATGCCTTTAAGCGGTCCTCTGCTAGCTCAAGGTGGCGTACAGTATTCTCAAGTTATTCCATAACATGGTTAAAAGCTTTTAGTGCTTCTTGCTTTTCAAGCACATATTGAATTTTCATATTCAATATTTCACAATTCTCGTCGTTCAAATTCTCTTCTTTGTTCAACTCAACAATTATGCTCTTAGTTGTTGAAGCCATTGGATCTGACCATATCAGACACATATGCATGAATTATTAATGCCTATCATTTATGCATCCATTTTGCATAAACTCATCATATTAATAAATAATTTCAAATAAGGTTTCAGAATCAAAAGGTCACTATGTTTTCAATCATCATCCAAAATCTTAACTTGAAATTATCATTAACATAATTGTTCATGCAAAAATAAGTTCAGCAAAGTCATTAAAACTTTCTTGAACTTCCCCACAAAGAATTATAAATTAACATACTAATTTACAACGATAGATAATATTAAACTTTCAATAATTAAATCTATCATTTACACTAAGTAATATATTCAGAGGAAATATTTCAACATAGAAAAAGATATTTACATCTTAAACATCTCAAACTAATCTAAGGAAAAATAAATAATTAAACCCAAATATTCTCATTTATCTCATAAATTGGGAAAGTTTTATAAGTGCTAGTATGAACACCTAGAGGAGGGTGAATAGGTGTGAAGACAATTTTTCGCAAGGAACAATGAAAATATTTTGCTTCTAAAACTGAGTTTGAAAAACAATAGACTTTGAGTAAGTTTAGACTTTAGCAGTTAAATAGAACTGCGAACAAAATAAAGGAGTTTAGATAAGAAAACAAGAATACATAATTTATAGTGATTCGGCTTAGATCAAGCCTACGTCCACTCTCCACGTTGACAGCCTTCTGGCTGGATTCCACTAAGAATCAAAAGAGATTTTACAATCTTGTGATCTCAACTTCACAATAAAAAGTCTTTACTACTCTCTCACGAAGTCTCACGAAGTCTCACTATGAATCTCTCTCTTTTCTATGCAACTTTGAGCTTTGGATATCAAATAACAAGAAAATGGTAAGTTTCAGACTTTGAAATTTTTCTTTCACGCACTTTATCAAACCACTAGAGAGTTCACCTTAAATACTCATTCATGCCTTCATGGCCGTTGGCACTTTCCAAAGGAATTCTTCCAATCAACCCGCTGGATAGAATCAATTAAGGAGATCTTGAGTTATCTGAAAATTGTGATGAAAGCCCGTCAATCATGTTCACCCATACAATCAAGATCTTGGTTTCCATAAGTAGATTCTTTCCATATTTAGTTGCAATTCGAAAAGATTTGAGTTTATCTAAATTGATTTCAATAAAGATAATCAATCTCATAGGTGATATATCCATCTAGAAAACCATTCATAAACCATATGGACCGAACTCTTGAAGAGATAAACAAGATCTCGTATATGAATAAGTATTCATTCTTCGGTAGCGTTCAGTCTGGAATTTGTCAGTGTAGGTAGAATTCTGATGTCGAACAAATTTTGACACTAAAATCTGGTAGTCTTCAGATTTAAAGACTAGAGTCTGGCTGTCTTCAGACTTTGACACAGAAATCTGGAAATCTTTAGAATAGACTTTGGATAAGTTTTGTCAACTTCAAAACATTAAGGGAGTTTTCTTCTACAAGTCTCTTTTAATCTCTTAGTAAAATTCTTTGAGAATTTTGAAGGTACATTGGTTAACCACAAAAAGACCTTTGGAGAGCTCTCATGCCACCTCAAAGGCGCATTCATTATGTGCCATATGACACTCAACCCAAGGATTGAAGTATTGGTTAACTCGATTCTATAGTCCTCTCTTACAAAAGCTATTGCAAGCCTCTTATAATCCAGGACCACGTTGACCTCCCATAGGCGATCTAACACTACTTGCCATTCAGGTGGAAGAATGTTCATTAAGGCTAGCACCTTCTCAAAATCCAGCATAGGATAACCATTCCAGATGATTTCTTGTATCATCTGATTGACCTTGACCACATGTGACATTATGTCTCTGTCAGTCTACTGATAATGAGTTAATTATGTTTTTAGCCCTTCAAGTCTCGCCTTTTATTTGTCCGTTCTCGGAAATATAAGCATGCGTACAAAATGCATCATCATTCCTGCAATAAATGCTTAACAAAAGGGATAACTTATAATCCACAACGAACAAAATGAAAAAACATAATTTTCCTCTTTGTCTTTTGCCGGTCAATGTAGGTCAAAGTGGTGAATGTTGTTCAACGGTGGTCAATGCCAGTCAACGGTAGTCAACGGCAACCAAAGTTAACAGCCAAAGTCAATGGTCAACGGTCAGTGTGGTCAACAGATCGGGTCAGGTCAAACTGACTAGTCCAGGTGACATCATTGTGACATCACCGGCACATTCCCTACACGTGCGTTAGCAACCGTCGGCTAACGTCATGATGACGTCAGCTGGCGCATGTGCGGACGCGCCAACAATTGCTATAGGCGCATGCAGTTACCGCACACATGCATTGCACAAGCTTGCAGTTTGCCTCGCTCACGCATGTGTTGCACGCTCTTGGGAATTGCCTTGGCGCTCGCAACGCACGCACCGACAACGCAAGATCTTCTGGCCACGCATGGCGGTGCGTTTAGTGGCCCCCGGTGGTGGGCTACCCGTTGTTTTTCTCGTCTCAACGAGAACTACAAAACTGTACTTGTGACATACCAATTTTCCGATTCTATTTCCAATAAATTGAGACGAGCATTTCGTTGGCATGCATATAGTTCATTTCCTTGAGTTGGCCACTCATGTGAAAATTAATTTATCAGGTGAAGCCGTTAAGAGATTCTAATGCATCAGACTTGAGAATTTCACCAGGAAGCAACCTTTCGACCGAACTAATCTGCAAGGGTCATTACGACACAATTAAAAATCGATTAGAGATCGGAGATAGGTCGACTCGATAGAGGCATGTGATCGAGTGTGGGTGATTCCACTAGATCGCACAATTCTTGCCGATTGGCACTGGACTGACTTTTTTGTCGATTGGGTACCCCGTGACCGTATTTGAAACCTTGAGATTACCTTGACAAGTCGCCAATGTGTCAAAGATGCACATTGTGGATTGAATGATCAACCATAGGTCAAATGCATGAAAATTTCTAAAAGTGGCCCGGTAGATCAGGACGCGCTAGTATTATGCCGAAATGAAATTAACTATGAAATTGAGATCGAATTCAGAAATTGGAAGTCATAGTGTGTCACAAATCATTTTAGGATCATTGACTCATCTTCGGAAGATTTTTCATGCAATCAGAGTTTTTCAACAAATTAATCAATGAATGGCTAATTTGACTCGAGAAATTAGTAGGCTCACCCTTGATCATGCTTTCGGAACTTAAGTTGATTCTATGGACAAGTGAAGATATGAATTGAAATGTGGTGACATTGGATTAATTTTATGGACTTATATTTAATTCAATTGGAAGAGAATTGAATGGAATTGAAGAAATTAGTGTACAGGATTTTTATGCCATGGCAGAAAAAGAAATTGAACCTATTGGAATAAGGTTATGGGAGATTGGAGATAGTGGAAGATGACATCACCTTATGCCATGATGGTTGGAGCCAAGTGATGGGAGCTTGACAAGTGGAGGATGGAGATTGAATCTCAAAAAGGCACCCAACAACATCATCTTCAACCTCTATCTTCTTGGAATTTGAAATTGGAGGAGGGAGAGGGAGAAATTGACCGGTTGCAGCAAGCCTTCGTCGACTGCCCTTCGTCCACATCCTTCGCCGCTCATTCACACACGCCGTCCCGCTCGCCACTCGCTACTTCACCTCCGCCCAAGCTCTCTGGCCGTCGTCCGCTATAGCCAAGCATCCAGACCGCTGCTCGGTGCCTCAGCCACTGCCAGTCATCACCAACGCTGCCGTGAGCCTCCACCTCGACTTGCCCGAGCTGTCGCCGCCTCCTTCCACCCGTTTCGTGCGCCACCAGCCGCCGTGCAACCTCCTTGCAAAAGAGGTCAGTAGCTGGAAGTTCCAGCAAGATCCGGTTTTTCAAGGCTTCTTTTGGACGCCTTTCGATCCTCATTTGGTGTTGCTCCATGTAGATTTGTCATCGGCCTCGTCGTGCTCTTTGTCGGAGACTCGTCGGAAAGCGATTCCGGTGAGTTTGGCTCACTAAATCTTGATTAAAGGGTTTATGATGCTTTAAGTGTGTTTAACTTAGGTTGATTGAGATTAGGTGGTTATATTAGTTTATTTAGTTGTGGATTAGATTAAAGTGTTTAATTAAATTAAAGAGTGTTTAGTTTAAAGCTAAGTAGGTTTATTTTACTTTAAGCCTTGATGTGACTTAAAGGAATTTATTTTTGATTTAAATAAATGTTTCGAAATCATTGGATTATTTAATAATATATTATATTCTGAAAATTATTAACATATTATTATTTAAAAAAAAATTTGAAAAATTATTTTTGACCTCAATTGCTCAGAATTTCGTGCTGATCGCTGTTGTGTATTAAGAATTTAAATTTGATGAGTGGATAATGCAAAATTGAGTGTTAATTGTGAAAAAATATGGAATTTATTCAGAAAATCCCAAGTGTTGGGTTTGGCACCGAAATTGGATTTTTAAGGACTACTATTAAATTGGAGTATTTGAGTGAAATGCAAAGTATCCGGGGATCAGTATTGAATTGTCGTGTGCTGGTTAAAAGACTCGGTCGCAGTAGTGGCTAGACCAATTGGACCTTTATTCCTTTAGAAACACTGTCAACATAGTGACGAGGCTCGGGTCGCAGTAGAGGCTAGGCCAACTGGACCCATGCTCCTTCGGGAATGCCGTCGACATAGTGACAAAGCCGTGCTCCAAGGTGGGAGGCGATGCCTGACTATATGTCAATAGATAGCCGAACTGAGAGTAGGCTATGCCTTTGTGTGTCAGTGATTAATAATTGGAATGCTTGCAGTGACTGTGAATTAGGTGAAATTGATTGTGTTACAGTGGTTTAAGTTCTTATTATTACTTGTGATTGAGTGATACGAACTATACTAACATGTAGGAAGGATTTAAGACGAGCTAAGTCTTCTGTGCTGTGTGGCTAGACCACTCTTGGGCATATTTTCTTTCTAATAGGGGTTTAGAAGGGGTGAAATTGATGAGGCAATGTCTCACCCCGTTGTGGGAAAAATAGGACGTAGATGGCAGGACCTCCGGAGAAAAATGGCATTCCAATGCACATTGTCGAGCAGGTGCACAGTTTTTCTGACCCTAGAAGTCATTGGGTCTACGAGTTGATCAGGTCCACCATTTGGATTCAGGAGACCGTGCATGTCAGGGTGCCACATAGGTTTAAGGCATGGTTTCGTTTTGGGGCCAATGGCTTTAGGATTGGTCCACTCGATAGTTATGATATTCCACTTGCTGTGGTGGATGCCATTTTGAGTGAAGGTGTAGCTGACCTTCCTGATGGCAGAGTGGACAACCCATCATCTCCAGACCCAGTGCAGTCAGATGTGGAAGATGTGGGATTGACGAACGAGTCCGACTAGTAGTCATAGGACTGTTCCTCTTTTTGGTGGACCGATCCCGGTTGTGCAGACTGACCCTTTTTGATGGACATAGTCTCTGACTTATTTTTGGATGTATGTAAACTTTGGAATGATTATATATGAAAGTATGTTTGTTTTTGAATGATTTGGTTTCCTGATTTCTTATCCCGTAAGTTTTGTCAGGGGTTTCTTAGTACGTTCCGCATGCGCATAATAAATGAATGGGATTGGCGAAACAACCTAGGAATGTCGCATTTACATGACCATGGCAGGTTGTTCACATGTCTCGGGATTTAGGGCGTGATAACCCTGTTTAAGTGGTATCAGAGCATGGTTCATGTATGGAGTGATAAGGTGCGTAGGAGTCATGGGATAATTGGTAGGAAAGACTTTTATTATACTAATGCAAGTGGTTGATAGCTATTTGTTAACTTGTTGGTGAGGTCACTTAGATTCTAATGTGGTATTGGAATTTGCAAATGTGGCATCCCAAAAATTCAAGACAAGCTCTAAGGTGTATTAAAGCCCATAATTAGGTAATGAAATTACCTATGGTTTATGCTTTAGCCATTAGTCTCCTCTTAAGACTAAGTGTTATATGCTTGTGTTCATGAGTTTTTAAATTAGTATTATAGGATAAATTAATGAGAATGATTTATTCTTGGCCATGCACCTCATAGACTAAATTCCTATAGATAAAATGTTACAAGATTTTGGCCATGTGAAATTTAAAACTTGAAATCTATAAAAGAACGAATTAAAGATGAATAATTGAAAGTGAAATTGTGGGTTTAATTAGGTTGGGCATTAGGCCCAAAAGTATGGATTTTGGTGGGCCAAATGGCCGGCCCATGAAGCCCATGGGGAGGCTGCCGTCGACCAAGGAGGGGAGGAGTGGCCGGCCCACTTCTTCCAAGCCCAAGCCCATCTTGCATGAGCCTTGCCAAGTGGCAAAAAGGAAGGCTCCATGCATTGGCTTGTGGGGAGGCACATCATCATTGCTAATGATGGGAATTAGGGGAAATAAAAGGGGGAGAGAGAGTGGCCGGTTGAGGGCTGCCGTCCAAGTGAGAGAGAGAGAGAGAGTGAGTTGCGAGAGAAAGAGAGGAACTGAGAGACGAGGAAGGAGCTCACCATTCATCCGTCCGTTCGCTATCCGTTCGTCTGTCGCCGGTGTGCCGTCCGTGTGCTGTCCTCTGCTTGATCTTAGAGGCAAGTTAGGATCAATTTCTACTCTTGCATGTGTGTCTTGCATGTGTGGTTGAATTCTTGGGTGTTTAGAGGTAAGGAACATAAGCTAAAGTGGTTTGTTTTTTAAAATGCTTGCTGACTGCGTGTATACCACCTGACTCAGAAACTTGTGGAGGCTTGCATACATGTTTCGAGTTTAATTTTTACTTTGACTCCTTCATGAAAGTTGTAGAAAGCATCTCAAACTATAACATACTAAAATTTGGGACAAAATGGTTGAGATTTAAGGGGAAAAACCCTCTTCCTACGAAGACACTAGATCTGGAACTGCTTTGCTGACCTTTTGGTAGTTTTGTGCGTTGCATGTTGCTTTTTACCGAGAATTTCCCTTCGACTTCTTCATGAAACTTGTAGAGAACTTCCTAAAGACTAACATAGTCAAATTTGAGGTATAATGAGCAAGTGTAGCCTAGTGAATCGACTTTCTCTTGAAGACGGTAAATCTCGAAATGCGGTACTGGACACCCGAGAATTCTTGGACCCATACGGTGACTATTATTTGGAAATTTCACTTATATCCATTAATGAAAGTTGTAGGGGACCTCTTGGGGCACAACATATCAAAATTTCAGAGGAAACGAAGAAGGATAAGTAGGTGAAAACTCGATATTTCGGAGATAGCTATACTGGACGTTTCGGTGCTAGAAACAGGAGCTTCGGACGTCGGCAGAAAATTATCTAGAGCGAATTTGGCCTAGATGTCTTCATTAAAAATCTACTTTAGGGTCTTAACTACAACCTGGTAAAATTTCATAATTTTCGGAGGTCATTCGGGTATTTTAATCAAATTATTTCAAAAACTGCACAATCTGATTTTATCCGAAATTACATGTTGTAATTGTGTGAATTATATTTTCTTGTGTGAAACTCGTTTGGGCATGTGTTCTCCATGAAATTGTTATCTTATTGTCTTGTCTATCACATGTCCTGATTTTATGATTTTTGAGAATCACATGAATATTTAATTTAAATGTTTTCAAAAATTGTATGGACTCCATGAATTGTATTGTTGTGAATGATTGTGTCTTGCTGCATGCATGATAATGATTGGAAATGCATATATGAATCAAAGGATGAAAATGATCTTGATTTCCACCACATTACATGCCATGTTAAAGTTGAACTATAATTGAAGATGTGAATGAAGATAAGTGAGAAGGCCGTAGGAGGTGTGAGCCGACGATGCCCCGGGAGTGTCGAGATGCCTGGCTAGAAGGGTACGTCCGGTTGCCCGGTGGCCTTGAATGGCCGGATGCCGGAGGGTCCTTGGGAGTTTCGAGATGCCCGGAGAGTGGGGGAGTCGGAAGCTTGGCTGGTATTGAGCCAGGGGATGCCTCGTGATGCCAGTTGAGGTACGAGATGCCTGGCACGTATTGTGCTGGATGCCCGGCAAGTATTGTGCCGGATGGTTCTTGCGATGCCACGTGGGGTGCGAATGATGAATGTGTGATGCAAACATTGGTCTCGGGAAAGAGAAATATGGCGGCCCAAAATGAAAGGATGAAATTGGGGAAATGAAATTGAATTATGTATGATGGTATATGCATGACATAATGATGATATGTGCATGGATGCATGATGATGATGAGTGCATGGATGCATGATGATGGTGAGTGCATGAATGTATGTGCACCCATGGCATGATGGTACATGTGATATGGTGATGATGAATGTATGGATGCATGATGATGGTGAGTGCATGAATGTATGTGCACCCATGGCATGATGGTACATGTGATATGGTGATGATGAATGTATGGATGCATGATGATGGTGAGTGCATGGATGTATGTGCACCTATGGCATGATGGTGCATGTGACATGATGATGGTAAGTGAATGACATGATGATGATGACTATATGATAATGTATGTACATGAGGTGTGATGACACGTGCATGATATCAAGGTAAGTTGTTCATGGATGCTTTAATGACATGTGATGCTATGATTGTGATGATTATATTGCATGATGCATTGAGTAGTTTATTGGTCCTTTACCTGCTGAGTGGTGGTACTCACTCCTTCGGCGACCAACATTTCAGTTTAGTAGGATGCCGCTCCCTACTGTCACGCAGGGTGTCTTTTACGCCTTTCCTTTGGATATAGAAGTCGAGTGTGTGGAGATCGATTGTCCCACCATTCCTGGTCTGACATTTATTCGAGTTTGCGCCTTAGTGATGTATGACGTGGGCCTGGCTGAGGGCCCTGTCATTCAGGAGTTCATATCTGTTCATGTTCGTCGAAACGGAGTGATGCGTGGGATGTTGTCGCCGCCACCACTTGATGCACCGGGATGGGTGTGAGGGCCCGTGCATGAGAAATAAGAGTTGCAACTTTTTGAGATGATAGCCGACACTAGTTGATGGGGGATCTTGCACGATAGACATAGTGGGTCGAGTGTTTCTTTTTGGGGTTATGGCCGAGTGTAGCTACAAGTCTTGGCCTTTCTTTTGATGTACCAACCCAAGGAAACCCATCATGGAAATATGTAAATAAAAGTGTTGTGGCTTTATCTTTTCTTATGATGTTTAGTGGTGTGCAATTGTATCATGATTGTTGGAGGGAAAGATGGCGATATTAAATTATGCTTCCGCTAATAAGTCGTGCTGGGACCGTTTTAAAAAAAAAATGTCTATGAACTGCGACGCTTCTTATAAGAGATGTAATTAGTGTCCATTAGGTGTAGCAATAGGTGCCTGTGGCGACCTAAGGTGTTTCAGGGTGCCACAGCAAATAGGCATCTATATTGAGCCTGTAGCATGAGTGACTAAGTGCCGAGAGCTGCTAGGAAGAGAGCAGTAGGCCCCGTGTTTCGGGGTGGGTCGCCGATGAGGGTCGGTGCCCGAGGTGCCCTGGGAAGAGCGCAGGCTGAGGCCAGTGCAAGTGGTGCAGCATCACCTCCAGACGATGCAGTAGCCCCTGAGGATCCAAGGTTTGTTGGAATCATGCAGATGCTTGAGTTAATGGGTGACAGATTAGACCAGCAGGCCACCGCTTCACCCACCGCTACCGCCGCTGCCATTAATTCCGCTAATGCCGTCGTAGTTGCCGCTGCCCCTGCCGCCGCACCTGCTGCCACCATACCGGTCGTCGAACCTGAAGTGAAACCTGTTGAAATTCCATCTGAGAATGTGGCCGCTAGGAGGCCTAGGCATAAGTTGGTAGAGCATTTTTTGAGGTTGAATCCGTCGACATTCACGGGAGCAGGAGATCCTATAGTTGTAGCATTATGGATTCAGGAGTTAGAGAATGCCTTTGAGTTGCTGATGTGCACCAAAGTAGAGAAGGTTATGCTGGTAGCCTATTAGTTGAAAAGGATCGTAGGTACATTGTGGAAGACTACTAAAGGGATAGTGTTCCCTGAAGGTGTAGTTCCAGAGTGGAATGTCTTTCTTGAGGTCATCAATGAGAAGTACTTTTCTGATTGTGCTATAGAGGTGAAGATGGCGGAGTTTCAGCGCCTTCATCAAGGTACAATAACAATCGATGAGTATGAAGTGAAGTTCGCTGAATTGTCGCAGTATGCCCCTAAGTTAGTTTAGAGACCGTTAGACAAAGCTCGAAGGTTTAGAGATGGGCTCCGATCGGATGTGAGGAGCTTGTTGGTACCATTAGATCTGAAGGAATACAAGGACCTTTATAAATGGGCCCAGCTGATTAAGAAAGACCAGAATGAGAGGGCTGCCGCATCTGGGTCACGGTTTAATTCGAACAGAGAAGGTAATCGGTTTGGGAAGAGACCAATGTCTGGAAGAAGATATCCTGTCCACTCAACAGGAAGGGTGGGATAGGAAAGCCAGTGCTGAGATCGAATGGTGTGTGTCGTCTATGCGGAAGATGACATGGTATAACCTCATGTCCTCCTAGGACGTATGCTTGTTATGAGTGTGGCCAGTAGGGTTATATAGCTAGGAACTGCCCCAGAAATCATATGGGACAGTGTCAATTGTCGCCACCACCACCGTTGGGTCAGAACAGAGGAGTCGCGTCGCAAATCATGCCATAGGGTGGATTGAACCGACCTCCAACTTAGGGAAGGACGTATGCGATCACTAGAGGACAGGCAGAGGATGCGCCTAATGTGATCACAGGTATAGTCTTATTGAACAACCAACCTGCTTATACTTTATTTGATCTTGGAGCTTCTCATTCATTTATAGCTGAAAGATATGTTAAGTTGGTAGAATTAATTCCTGAGTTGTTGGAGTCTGTGATTAGCATATCTACGCCATTGAAGGATAAGGTGTTAGCTATAGTGGGTTGTCTTGGTTGCAAGTTAATGATTGGTGAGCGAGTGGGAAGGATAGTCTTGATAGTCCTAGCCATGTATGATTTTGATGTGATAATTGGCATGGACTGGCTCACCAAATAACGAAGATGGACTGTTATCGCAAGGCGATTCAGTTTAACCCAGTAGGGGATGGGAGTTTTGAATTTATTGGGAGTCGAGGGGAACCCTCAGTCTCCTTAATCTCATCGCTCGAGGCATCTCGCTTGCTAGGCAAAGGTTGCCAAGGTTACCTGGCAATTGTTGTGGACACAACAGTGGAGGAGTTAAAGATAGAAGATATTGCAATAGTGCAAGAGTTCCCAGACGTGTTCCCAAAAGAATTACCAGGTTTGTCGCCAGAGAGAGAGAGAGATAGAATTCGTGATTGAGTTAGCCCCCGAGACTGAGCCAATCTCTAAAGCTCCTTACCAGATGGCCTTATCAGAACTTAAGGAACTGAAGGTGTAAATGCAAGAGTTGTTGGATAAAAGATTCATTCGTCCTAGTGCATCACCTTGGGGAGCACTGATTCTGTTCGTGAAGAAGAAGGATGGTTCATTGCGCTTGTGCATCAACTATCGTCAACTCAATCAGGTGACGATCAAGAACAAGTATCCATTGCCAAGGATCGATGACTTGTTTGATCAGCTTCAAGGAGCGTCGATATTCTCTAAGATCGACTTGAGGACAGGGTATCATCAGCTAAGGATCAAGAAGGAGACATACCGAAGTCGGCGTTTCGCACTCGATATGGCCATTATGAGTTCACTGTGATGCTGTTTGGGTTGACGAACGCCCCAGCTGCTTTCATGGATTTGATGAATAGGGTGTTCAAAGAGTACTTAAATTAGTTCGTAATTGTTTTCATCGACGACATCTTGATGTATTTGAGGAATACTGAGGATCATGAAAGGCACTTAAGGATAGTACTTCAGACCTTGAGAGATCACGAGCTGTATGCCAAGTTTAGTAAGCGCGAGTTTTGGCTAACTCATGTGACTTTCCTATGTCATGTCATCTTTGGAGAAGGAATCTTAGTGGACCCAACCAATATTGAAGCAGTGATCAACTGGCCGATACTGACTACAGTGATAGAGATCAAAAGTTTTCTGGGTTTAGCAGGGTATTACAGACGGTTTGTGGAAGGGTTTTCAGTGTTAGCATCGCCGATGACAAGGTTACTGAAGAAAGAAGAAAAGTTTGTATGGTCAGATAAGTGTGATAGTAGTTTTCAAGAGCTTAAGCAGAAGCTAACTACTGCACTTGTGCTTACTATTCCATCTGGTCCAAGAGGGTTTGAGATCTACAATAATGCGTCGTTCAAGGGATTGGGTTGCGTATTAATGCAGCATAGTAGGGTTGTTGCATATGCATCTCGTCAGTTGAGACCTCACGAGTTGAATTATCCAACGCATGACTTAGAACTTGCAGCGATCATCTTTGCCCTGAAGGTTTGGAGGCATTACTTGTGCGGAGAAAGGTTCCAGATCTTCACTGACCATCAAAGTCTCAAGTACTTATTCTCTCAAAAAGAGTTGAATATGAGATAACGTCGACGGATGGAGCTCCTGAAAAACTATGATTGTGAGATTTTGTATCACCCCGGAAAGGCGAACAAGGTTGCCGATGCACTGAGTAGGAAGTCTTCAATTGCACAGATGGTACTCAAGGAATGGGATCTAATTGAGAGAGCACGAGATTCGGACTTCAAATTTGAGGTAGGTCACCTTTCGAATCTTATGGCCACCCTTAAAATTGAGCCGGAAGTGCAGGTCAAAATCAGAACGCTTCAGTAGATAGATTCAAATGTTCAAAAAATCCTGCAAGAGGACGCGGAGAAAAGAAAAGCTGACTTTCAGATTTCTGAGGATGGAACATTGAGGTTCCAAGGACGATTGGTTGTACCTAATGATGTGGAGCTTAGAGAGGAGATTTTATTAGAAGCACATCGTAACAGTTACAGCATTCATCGTGGTAGTACCAAGATGTATCAGAATCTGCGTCGATACTACTGGTGGTGTGGCATGAAGGCGGATATCGCCAAGCATGTCGCCAGGTGTTTGACGTGTCAGCAAGTGAAAGCTCAACATTGCAAACTGAGAGGACTTCTGCAATCCCTTGAGATCCTAGAATGGAAATGGGAGCATATCACGATGGACTTCGTGACAGGACTACCGAGAAGCCAGAGAGGAAATGATTCGATTTAGGTTGTAGTCGACAGACTGACAAAATCGTCTCACTTCATTGTAATTCGAAGGGACCTGAGTTTGGATAGACTCGCAAATCTGTATGTACGTTAGGTGGTTTGTATGCATGGGGTGCCGGTCACGATTATTTCAGACAGAGACCCGAGGTTCACCGCCGCTTTCTGGAAGAGCTTGCAATCCGCTTTAAGAACGAAGCTGCAGTACAGTACGGCCTATCATCTGTAGAATGATGGCCAATTTGAGAGGACAATTCAGACTCTTGAGACCATGCTACGAGCTTGCACCTTGGACTTCAAAGGAAGCTAGGAGGAACAACTTCATCTGGTCGAGTTTGCCTACAACAACAGTTATCAGCAGAGTATTTAGATGGCCCCTTTTGAAGCGTTGTATGACAGAGCATGCAAAACGCCAGTGTGTTGGGATGAAGTCAGGGAAAGAAAGATCACAGGTCTAGAGTTGGTTCAGTAGTCAATGGAGGCAGTTGCAGTTATCAGAAACAAATTAAAAACTGCTCAAAGCCGCCATAAAAGTTATGCCAATAAGCGTCGAAGGCCATTGGAGTTCCAAGTTGGTGAGCACGTCTTTTTGAAGGTGTCACTGATGAGAGGTATTTCCCACTTTGGTAGAAAGGGGAAACTGAGTCCGAGGTACATAGGTCCATTTGAGATTTTAGAAAGAATAGGGACTCTAGCATATTGTCTTGCACTACCGCCGAGGTTGGCACAAGTGCATGATATCTTTCACGTGTCGATGTTAAGGAAGTATAAACCTAATCCGACACACATTCTAAATTTTGAGGAATTAGACGTGGACGACAGGGTATCGTATGTTGAAAGCTCGGTTCATATCGTGGATTGCAAGGAGCAAGTTCTGCGCACCAAGACCATCCCGTTGGTCAAAGTGGTCTGGCAACACCACGATACTGAAGGAGCTACTTGGGAAACTGAAAATTCGATGAGATAATTGTACCCCCACATTTTTGCTTAAGATGTGTGATGGTTTAAATTTCAATGACGAAATTTTTATAAGAGAGGAAGGGTTGTGACATCCCGATTTTCCAATTCTATTTTCAATAAATTGAGATGGGCATTTCGTTGGCACGCATATAGTTCATTTCCTTGAGTTGGCCACTCATGTGAAAACTAATTTATCAGGTGAAGCCGTTAAGAGATTCTAATGCATCAGACTTGAGAATTTGACTAGGAAGCGACCTTTGGACCGAGCTAATCTGCAAGGGTCATTACGACACAATTAAAAATTGATTAGAGACTAGAGATAGGTCGACTCGACAGAAGCATGTGATCGAGTGTGGGTGATTCTACCAGATCAGTCGATTGGCACTAGACCGACTTTTCTGTCAATTGGGTACCCTGTGTCCATATTTGAAACCTTGAGATTACCCCAACAACCGAAAGTCGACAATGTGTCAAAGATGTACATTATGGCTTGAATTGATCAACCACAGGTCAAATGCATAAAAAAATTTTAAAAGCTGCCCGGTAGATTAGGACGCGCTAGTATCGTGCTGAAATGAAATTAACCGTGAAATTGAGATCAAATTCAGAAATTGGAAGTCATGGTGTGTCACAAATCATTTTAGGATCATTGACTCATCTTCGGAAGATTTTTCATACAATCAAAGTTTTTCAGCAAATTAATCGAGGAATGGCTAATTTGGCTCGAGAAATTAGTAGGCCTACCCTTGATCGTGCTTTTGGAACTTAAGTTGGTTCTATGGACAAGTGAAAATATGAATTGAAGTATGGTGACATTAGATTAATTTTATGGACTTATATTTGATTCAATTGGAAGAGAATAGAATGGAATTGAACAAATTAGTGTACAAGATTTTTATGCCACAACGGAAAAAGAAATTGAACCTATTGGAATAAGGTTGTGGGAGATTAGAGATAGTGAAAGATGACATCACCTTATGTCATGGTGGTTAGAGCCAAGTGATGGGAGCTTGACAAAGGGAGGGTGGAGATTGAATCTCAAAAAGGCACCCATCAACATCATCTTCAACCACTAGCTTCTTGGAATTCGAAATTGGAGGAGGGAGAGGGAGAAACCGACCCGTTGCAGCAAGCCTTTGTCGACTGCCCTTCGTTCGTGTCCTTCGCCGCTCGTCGTTCACCAGAGGTCGCGTCGTCGCTGCTCATTCGCACATGCCGTCCCGCTCGCCACTCGCTACTTCGCCTCCGCCCGAGCTCTCTGGCCGTCGTCCGCTACAACCGAGCGTCCAGACTGTTGCTCGGTGCCTCAGCCACTGCTAGTCGTCACCAACGCCGCCGTGAGCCTTCGCCTCGACTTTCCCAAGCTGTCATCGCCTCCCGCCCGTTTCGTGCACCACCAGCTGTCGTGTAGCCTCCTTCCAGTCAAGGTTAGCAGCTGGAAGTTCCAGCAAGATTCGGTTCTTCAAGGCTTGTTTTAGACGCCTTTCGATCCTCATTTGGTGTTGCTCCGTGTAGATTTGTCGTCGACCTCGTCGTGCTCTTCGCTGGAGACTCGTCAGAAAGCGATTCCAGTGAGTTTAGCTCACTGAATCTTGATTATAGGGTTAATGATGCTTTCAGTGTGTTTAGCTTAGGTTGATTGAGATTAGGTGGTTAGATTAGTTTATTTAGTTGTGGATTAGATTAAGGTGTTTAATTAAGTTAAAGTGTGTTTAGTTTAAAGCTAAGTAGGTTTATTTTAATATAAGTCTTGATGTGACTTAAAGGAATTTATTTCTTATTTAAATAAATGTTTAGAAATTATTGGATTAATTAATAATATATTATATTCCAAAAATATAAAAATATTATTATTTAAAAAAAAATTGAAAAATTATTTTTAACATCAATTGCTCAGAATTTCATGCTGATCGCTGCTGTATATTTATATTTTAAATTTGATGAGTGGATAATGCAAAATTGAGTGTTGATTGTGAAAAATATAGAATTTATTCAAAAAATCCCAAGTGTCGGGTTTGGCACCAAAATTTGATTTTTAAGGACTACTATTGTAATTGGAGTATTTGAGTGAAATACAAAGTATCCGGGGATCAGTATTGAATTGTTGTGTGCTGGTTGAAAGACCCGGTCGCAATAGTGGCTAGGCCAACTGGACCTTTATTCCTTTAAAAACGCCGTCAACATAGTGACGAGGCTCGGGTCGTAGTAGAGGCTAGGCCAAGTTGACCCATGTTCATTCGGGAATGCTGTCGACGTGGTGACGAAGACACGCTCCAAGGTGGGGAGGCGATGCCTGAGTATATGTCAGTAGATAGCCGAACTGCGAGTAGGCTATGCCCTTGTGTGGCAGTGATTAATAATTGGAACGCTTGCTGTGACTGTGAATTAGGTGAAATTGATTATGTTCTAGTGGTTTAAGTTCTTATTATTAGTTGTGATTGAGTGATACAAACTATGCTAACCTACATGAAGGATTTAAGACGAGGTAAGTCTTCTATACTGTGTGGCTAGACCACTCTTAGGCGTATTTTCTTTCTAATAGGGGTTTAGGAGGGGTGAAATTGCTAAGATAATGTCTCACCCGTTGTGGGAAAAATATTTCAGGGCCGTTGATGGCAAGACCTCCGGAGAAAAATGGCGTTCCAGTGCACATTGTTGAGCAGGTGCACAGTTTTCCTGACCTTGGAAGTCATTGGGTCTACGAGCTGATTAGGTCCACCGTCTGGATTAAGGAGACCATGGATGTCAGGGTGCCACATAGGTTTAAGGCATGGTTTCGTTTTGGGGCCAATGGCTTTAGGATTGGTCCACTCGATAGTTATGATATTTCACTTGCTGTGGTGGATGCCATTTTGGGTGAATGTGTAGCTGACCTTCCTGATGGCAGAGTGGACAACCCATCATCTCTGGACCTAGTGCAGTCAAATGTGGAAGATGTGGGATCGACGAACAAGTTCGACTAGTAGTCATAGGATTGTTCCTCTTTTTGGTGGACCAATCCCTATTGTGCAGACTGACCCTTTTTGATGCACATAGTCTCTGACTCATTTTTGGATGTATGTAAACTCTAGAATGATTATATATGAAAGTATGTTTGTTTTTGAATGATTTGGTTCCTACTTTCCTATCCCGTAAGTTTTATCAAGGGTTTCTTAGTACGTTCCGCATGTGCATAATAAATGAATGGGGTCGGCGACACTACCTAAAAATGTTGCATTTACATGACCATGGCGGGTTGTTCACATGTCTCGGGGTTCGGGGTGTGACAGTACTATCAAAAACGAGTTTCGATTTACAAAAAATCAAAAAGAGGGTGCGAACAGTATGGGTGTCGGGATTTCAGTCCCTGAGCGACCAAAGGCGGCATTTCACGAAATTTCAACCAAAAAAAAATTTATAAATATCAACACTAATTGGGAAACATGAACAACATCGCTCTGATACCAATGTTAGGAAACAGATTCCCAAAATCGATCTGATACTCAATCAAATGTCCAAAAAAAAAAAAAAAAAAAAAACGAACGCGAAAAGCCTGCCCATAAAACATATTATACCGACCGTACGGTATATTACGGAGTCGAACATACCTTGTCTTTCACAAATTAAACACCGTTGTTGCAGTTTGATGAAGAATTCTGATATTGTTTTTCAAAAGAGTGTACTGTACTTGGGGAGAAATTGAGAGGGCGTAGAAAACGGAGAAAACGTGTTTTCTCTTATTTTCATATTATGTAGCAACCGCTCAAATTTCCTCATTTTATTCAAAAATCCCCCTTTTTTTCTTTTTTCAACCGCAACTGCACTCTTCTTCTATGGGCCCTTCACTTATGGGCCGAGTTTTTGGCCCAACATGGGCGGACGAGCCTAAGTAAGCCCATCAAACATAAAAAAACCATCAGTTTGGAACAAAAACTGGGTTAGTATTGGCCAGTTAGTGGTGGGGAGCCTAGTGCCACTCGGGAACGAGACTGAGGCTGCCTCCCTCCTGCCAAAGGCCAATGGCTTCGCGGTGGAGGCCTGGAACCAACCAAAAGGAAATGCGGGTTTAGAGAATATTTCCTAGTTGTCAGTGAAAGCCATGCAGAGGGAGGGAAAAACAAACGATGGGAAAAAGAAAGCTGTCTTTTATTGTCTCTTCTTTACATAGTTCTTGCTTTACGAGCTCCATACATTGTAATAAAGTCGAAAGTTGAGACCCTTACCGCGTGATATCCCCTTACCCGTGAAAATACAGCAAGAAGTAAGTTAAAGACTATTAGCTTTAGCGAATAGCAGAAGAGTTTTCCTCGAGGGGTCCATCATGGAGAATTAGATATAACTTTGGTATTAAGATTTCCAAACTTTTGGGTCCCACTTAAAGAAAGAAAGAAAGAAAGAGACATTAGGAGAGCCCACGAAATCCAAAGATGAAGATATCTCTGATTTTTAGGTGGATTTTGTCAAGTGAGAATCCATGTCTTGGAAAGATAAGAATTTGTAATACGTGCGTTATTATTAGCTTTATGCTCGCTATCATTTTGGTTATGAGACCATCACCAAGTTTTCACTCTTTTGTCTCGGACAGACGGGAGGAGAGAAAAGCAGACAGACGGGAGGAGAGAAAAGCAGGGACGATTATTCTTTCCTCTTTTTGTAAAAGTCACATGACTATGCACCTTACACATGCACTATTCAGATGCGTTCGTGTACATAGGTCATAGAAAAATCAAAGACCCTTTATATACTCAGCTAAGAACAAAGACAGAATATATGAAGTACTCACGTCATGGCGATACATACCGAATGTAAGTATTAAAGTATCAGTCAGGCTACATGTAGTCTCTATGGTCGTTTGCGATGCATGGAACTTGCCAAAAAATTGCTGATCAAGTTTTCATGGGGGTATGCCTGTGAGAAGAAATAGAATCTAGAATATAACCTGTATATGAGAGAATTCTGTATTCTGTTGTTGTTGAACAATCAACTGCAATACATCAGTTGAACAATTCTCTTCATCTTTCTTCTTGTTCAACCTTACAAAGCTTTACTACACGAAGAAGAACAAAAAATACAGAGAGAGAGAACTTGAGAAGAACAGAGAGAATTGAGAGAACAGAGAGATACGAGTTTTTAGAAATGTATCACCCTTCGTTCATCAGTTTTCTTCAATCCCTTTATACTAAAGCTTAACAACCTAGACTTTCTTTCAAAACGGATATAACAACTTTAGTAACAGAACGATTAATCTTGACACACGTGCAGCTCCTTCAGTAGCTTGATCCACTTCCGTTCCTGGTTTTAAACTCTTGTATAGTTGGATTCTTCACAGGGATTGCCAGCTCAGCTTTTCTACGGATCACCAGCTCAGCTTTTGTTTCTTTGATTTCTTTATAGCTTGCCAGCTCATCTTTCAGCTTCACTTTGAGCTTGCTCTGCTTCTGTCAGCTTCTTTGTTCTGTATCTTTAATCTCTGTTTTGTCTCTTTAACAGCCTGCACCACCGTAATACAAGTTTTACGGAGGGCCTTAACCCTAATGGGATATTGAAATGGTTAAGAACCAACAAGAGAGGAAGCATCGTCACAGGTTGGAGTTTTAAAGAAGACAACCTTGGAGCTTCCCTTAGGGACCTCAGACGTTGCAACCAACTACTTGAACGTGATGACTAAGGATTTATCGTTGACTCTGTGGAATGAATCGAGTGTTTTTTGAGGTCCGGACGCAGCCCCCATCATCAATGACAAAGAGACGGAGAAGTTGGTGCCTCACATTTTCTTTTCCTCTCTGAGACATTCCTCTAAATTTTGCCACATAATTCAGGAATTTCTTCGCTGAACATGTCTCATTTCTCTAAACTATAATGTCAGTCAGTGGTATGTGGTACATTCTTTGGATATAGAGCGCAAAGAGAGGAAGATGGTCGGGTTTTTTTTCTTACGCACTAACCTAACTCTGTCAATGACTTAGTAAAAATATAAAGTAAACTACCTTCTTTAGTGTAAGCTCACTTTTCCTTCTCCTTAAATCAATATGGATGACCAATTTGGTATATGGTTTAAAGAAGTATACAATCAGACTAATTCTGTAAAAACTTTGTGGGGGAATAATTAAATATGGGGCAGAAAAGAAGTTGGACTACGTGCTTTAAATGGGACCTAATTTGAGATTAATTTTGCATAGAAGGATAAGACGGAACAATGACTTATGGAGTTGCTTTGAATAGAATAATTTCTCAAATTATGAGAATATCTAGGATAATATATGTCAGCTTGAAAATGACAAGAATGAAGTACGGCGAAAATGTTCTTCATGCATTTCTCAATTTCTTGACATGAATGAATATCGTAATGTTACGTGATGATGGGTGTTTCTGGAGCTTGTCACTTCATGAAGGAACCGAGATCAAGCATATATAATTTCAGTTCGTGTATGGCACTAATTTTTCAAAGGAGAACACAAATGAAATGGGAAAAAGGGGGTCACATATAAAAGCTCACCTTGAGGAATTGCTCCAAAGACCGTGTTGACTTGTATCTTGATGATCACGCCTTCCAAGTTCAGGCCTTTTCGGGTTCGCAACTTCGATTACTAAATCATCAGAAGTTTCTCCTGACGATCCATTATCAAATACATTCGTTTGTCCTGTGTATAGATGCATAAGAACCTAATGCACGATGGTGCATGCCAAAACATTCTATCGCACACATGGTTTATATCATTTTTTCACAAAAAGGAAAACCGGTTAGTGCTTACCTGAAGAATTAGCTGCTGCTCTATCGGTAGTCTTCACGGTTTGATACATCTGCAAACCCCACAAGTAAACTTGTTTATGAGTTTTTTTGGCAATCGGCCTAAAAAGAAAGTGTTTTATTTAGGTTTTATGTAATGCTTAAAACAGGGACTGATTAATCTCCGCGTGCATGATGCTTCAACTATATATATGCCTCCAAAATATGTGCACATACAAAAACATTACTGCCATATCCAAAAAATATGCAGAAATACAAATAAAAAACCGCATGAAGGTTGTGCAAGTGTGTCCACTTCAGAAGAAACCCGTCTGAAACCTACACCATTGATAAATGATGATGTTCTGTACTTACTCCTCTTTCCTTTCCCTATTTTTCCTTCCCAGAACTTTCTGAAGAAAAAAAATGAAAAAACTCAGCATAATTGTGCTCTTCTCTCGGCTTGGCTGACTCCACTTTGAACTCCTCGTGTTTTGTGTTTTCTTGTTTCTCTGAAATCGATAACAGCAACTCCCTCCCCCTCTCTCTCTCCAACACCCCCCTCCACCCCCCAAAAAAAAAAAAAAAAAAAACCTATTAATTTATTTTTCTTTCTTTTTTGACTTGGGTTATTGATTATTGAGAGTAAAAAGCTGTTCATGATTAGTTTCTTTGCAGGACCATCAGATCTAGTAGAGAAAAGAGTTTGCAAAGGGCTTAAGCTGTGAAAATCTTGGAATCTGAAACCAATGCACTAAACAGACCTCCAGTGCAATGTCAGCTTTTGAATAATGCAAGTGGTGAGGCTTATAAAACCATGGAGAAAAAAAAATGGATTACTGCTTAAAGTTATGCAATTTCTCAGAGAAAACACAAGATGCAAGAGAGACAGAATTTGTGGCTACATTTTCTTGCTTTTCGATTAATTAGAGAAAGAGAAATCTTGAAAAATAAAATAAAAATGAGATGCTTTTATTACCTGTAAATGAGACTTAACATGTGCCAAGGTTAGATCTTTAACATCCATCAGCTCAAGGACTAACTTTGGTGTGGCTCCTGAAAAAACCCACGAGAAGAAAAGAGAGAATAAGCAGAAAAAGTAAATATTCTCTTCTTATTTGGTTTCCTGTTTTCGCAACTTCTAAAGAATGAAGCCCGATTTTTTTTTTTTTTTTTTTCAGGAAGGAATAATAATCTGCAAAAGAGGAAAGATGAGGCAAAAACGTCATAGAAAAGAGAGAAATCACAAAGAATACAAAGATGAGAAGCATTACTCTCGTGGCCGCCGAGCAGCTCCACCGCATGGACGAACCGGGCGTGCAGCGTAGTCGTCCACCGCATTCGTGGCGCCCGCATGCTCCGCTTTGCCGGGAACCGTGACAAGAAGCCCAGGTTCACATCTTCCTCCGCCATCCGCCACCAGGACGCCGATTTGGCGTTAGGCGGGCTGATTTGCAGCGAAGAAAACAGCGGAGGCTGAGAGTTTTTGGGGTGATCTGCTTATTGGGTGGAGGAATTTAAAGTTGGGAAGAGGGAGGAGAGGGTTGGATTCATAGATGGGGTTAGATCAATATGAGACTGAGGAAGGAGTAGTTGCAGAGAACTTTGAGATGGAGAAGAGAGAGAGAGAGAGAGAGAGCAGCGGCCTCGTTTTCCTTTGTGAGAAAATGACACTTGAGGAGCTAGAGAGAGAGAGAGAGGAGTTCCTTTTTATTTTTTTTTCCTTGCCTTTTTTGTGGACGTGGGCGTAGGGCAGTAAGGGTGAAAAAGGGCGGAAAAGATAAGGGGGAAAAGTTATCAATATTTGGGGACTTTAGTTATTCTTTTTAGGATATGTCCAGCATAAGTTAAAATTTGTCAGAAAGTGCGATTGAGTTAAAACTTATAAAAAATTTAATCAAATCCTTAACTTGTTAAGTTAGTTGATTAGTCACAAATTTAACAGTTAGTATTTTTATTAAAAATGCGGGACGTGTCATTTTAAATTATTTTTTATTTTCCATTTGGATTTTTTAATGATTTTTTATTCATTTTTATAAAAAAAAAATTAGATTTATTCATTTTATCTTATTTTCACCAAAAATTAAAAAGAAAAGTTATAAAATTTATTTCTAAAATTATTTTTAAAAAAAATTAGGGCTCTTCTCCCCGTTGCCGCCGCCGCCGCCGCCGCCCATCGCCGGAGGGGCCGAACGACGGTCGTCGGCCTTGGGCGGGGGTGGCCGGCCCTTGCCTGCCCCAAGCGAGGGCCGGCGCGTCGCCCGCCTTGGGCGAGGCTCGCCGGCCTCGGGCGAGGCTCCCCAGATCTGGCGAGCCTCGCGGCCTCGATCAAGGGCGACAAGGCCTCGCCCAGGGCAGGCAACGGTCGCTCGGCCCTAGGCGACGGGCGAGGCCTCGTCGGCCCTCGCTCGGGATCGGCGAGGCTCGCCAGATCTCGGCGAGCTCGCCCAGATTTGGCGAGCCTCACCTAGGGCGGGCGACGGTCGCCGTCCCTCGCCTAGGGACATGGACAAGGGCTTCACCTGAGCGGTGTTTTGGGGCATAGGGGTTGTGGACATGGACATGGGCATCATGTGAGGGATCTTTTAGTCCACGGACATGGACTTTTCAAACATGGTCACCATGGTCATTGCAAAGGTCACGGTCATGGTCACAAAGGGCGCCATGCGCATGGCCGCTGCGGGGGGCGTCATATCTGTATGGAGCAACCGGAACAGGAACAAGAACAGAACAGGAACAGGAAGTCGCACCTGCGACGCCGACTCCGATAACCGAGCAACTCGGTACTCTCGCTCTGACTGCTGATTAGGGAGGAGGCCACTTGGAGCTGGGTCTTAAATATCAGCGACGCCCGTGTTAGCGATAAATATGTTTTGGAGATTTCGTGTCCTGACTCCTACCAATAATCAGTACCAGTTTTACCTTTTTGGGTTGTTTCGTTGGATGATCAGATTCAACGGTTTGAAGTGTTGCGGAGGTTGATGGGTGTTGTGGAGGTCAATGGAAGTTTCTCTGGACAGCTTGTGTACCCATATTATGCAATGGTACACTAAAAATTAGTGTGATGGTATCGGTCATTTGAGGTTTCGGATCAAATGATTCCATATATTTTATGCAGAAGATTTGAAGGTTCTGAATTATGTTCTGAATTAGAAATGATACGGCTGAGCTCTTCGAGAGCGTCATTGGCATGCACGAGCAAATTGACCAGAATTAATTGATAGGTAAGGGTTTTAACAGCAAACATCGCGGACAATGGCATATGCTTTCCATCTTGTCATTCAAGTAACTCCAGCAAAAGATTTGGGAACCCGGCAACCCAAATTGGCGATCAAGAAATCGAACTTCTTCCACTACTTAAAGCCCAGAAACTTATTATTATGAAATCTTTTGCTAATGTACCAATTTGATCAGTCCGTAAGAAAAAGGAACAAGATTCACAGATGAAGCAAGCTGAATTGTTCGTAGTAATTACATAGTAAAGTGTGGCTTGACCTTGAATCCTCTCCTAATCGGGCTGGAGGCCAAGACCGGCAACGTTCATCTTTTACCAGTTTTCACAAGAAAGGAGGCCAAACCAATGATTGGCAGATTTTAATTTGATCAGATCAGGTTTCCCTTTAAGCAACCAGTCAAACCTGGGCAGACATTACTAACCAAGAGTTGAATTACGAAACTTACTCATCAAGGGGTAAGGAGGGGTTATTCATTTCACATTTTTCGTTGAGTCTCGATAGAGATCAAAGGTCTTGAGTAATCGTTATCACTAGTTAACTAAGAAACATTTTGCCTACATATTCATCACCGTAAGTCGATCTTTCTTTGGTTATTTCCTCTTATCAGATTATCAGAACCATTTCAAGAAGTGGAGAACTATAAAGGATTCACCAACTAACTTGACTACGGCTTGATGAATTATCGCACCACTTGGAATGGAAGCCCAATGCCCTATAAAGGCAGTTTGTCTGAGGCAATTTATTAAAAGCAGCTCATGTAAAAGCAATCTTCTTATGAAGCCGAATAGTCATATGACTAACTATATGCTCAGGAGAAAAAAACAGAGGGTTATGGGTGGTTAAGGAAGCAAAAATAAGGCCAATGTGCAAGGAAAAGTGAGTTGATCATGTGTCAAAGCTTTGGCCGAGTTTAATTAGATGCCTTTGCTCGTGCGGCCATAGCTCCGTGAATCACCCGTCCGTATCTCTCCAAGCATTCAATCATATCTGGCGTGCCATGCTTTTAATGGAGAGATTTAATTAATTAAAATGGCAACAGGGACACCAGATCAAGGTACCAGATCAGGTTGGTTGAGATTCCCATAAATCACGTATTTTCGTCATAGGATCGGAAACGATAAGTAGTTCACCGCTTAAATTCTATGAGCTAGTTCAATCGATTTCGATTATTAGAAAAACAAAGTCTACTCATCGTGATAAGGAGTCACGTTAACAACTGTCAAAGTAGCCTCCAACAAGTTCATCCAAGAAAGGATGAGAGACCCTGCCCGACGGCATGGCATATTTACACACAAATCTTACAATCCTTTGAAAAACAATTAGTAGTGCCCTACCATATGTTCTAGTCATCCATGCTCCAAATGATTTTTTTTTTTCATAAAAACACATGTTTATCGTTAAGTACATATTACAGGAGGAAAACATGGCCCCAATCCTCTAGTGATTAAAATTGTCATTAGTCTTTTAATAATCAAAATTGGCTTAATCAAATCAATTGCAATGTCATCGTGTTGTTTTGGCAGTAAAGTTAAAAGTATAGTTTCTTCCTCAAATGTCATCAAGAAACAGAGGCGTCGCCTTTTCTTGGGGAGGTTGATAGTTAGTTTAACCGCATTGAATGGTATGCCTATAAAATCAAACATGTAGTTAATACAATAAGGACAAAAGGAAATAGGATAAACAAAGCAAGTCACTCCAACTTAACTTGGCAGGGGGTTCGCGCCGGTGGCCACCCTTTCACACGTGGAAGGGGAGGTGAGGTTCAAACCCCACATTCTCGGGGGATGGGGATAGGGACGCGTAAGTTTCGAGAGTGGGTTGCGACTCCCACGCCTTGCAAGAGGCAGGGCACAAGTTTGCGAGTGAGTGTAAAGTAGGAATAAAGTAGGACTAACCAAAAAAAAAAAAAAAAGTCTCTCCAACTAAATCTGTGGCCTAAAGAAGCAAAGTTATCTCCCCATCCTACGTGCACACCAAGCCAGAAACGTGAAGCCGCACATCAGAACGTGTCGACATCCACATCACCTCCATTGATTCATTCACGCGCGAACTCTGCGAAGGACTCATCTAGGAGAGGAAGGATAAGGCTCCTCTTTTGTACGGGCAAGGAGAGAATCCGATAATATGAGCAGAGAGCTTGAGAGGAAGTGTGAAGATTTGGATCTTTAACTCGTGCTTGGATGCGATGATTTGAGTTAGAAGTTCATTGCCCAACTGTTTTCTCCGAAAGTTTATGCCATAAAGAGCGGTATCATATATACTTTATGTCTTAGCACTCTCACTCACGTTTCAATGAGGAAGGCTCTAGACATGCAAATTTGATGTATGTGGCGATTTTTTTTTTTTTTAACTCATTGCTCATTATAAAAGGGGAAACCAAAAATGGGTGAAGTGGAACGTGAGGAATCAAACTCAAGATTTTTTATTCTAATACTAATTCAAATCGTATACCCAACCGTTTACTCCAAAAGTTTAATCTATTAGAGTGCTTATATTTTGAGAATAATGATTGACTAGTGCAAGTGCCCGCGCTTCAAATGGGCTTTTTGTCTTCTAATTTTTTTGAGAATTTGTATCTACCCAAAATTCTTCTTTAAATTTATAGTTTTGGAGCTATAGTGGGTACAACTATAATGAAATTCGATACACGAGACAAAAAAAAATAAAAAAATAATAATAAAAAATAAAGAAAGAGCATCACGGGGAACACAGCCTCACTCAAATTTGTGATGAACTTGCCTAATTTGCCCCTCCACATTAAAGGAAAGAACATTAGGTGTGCAGTTGGTAATATTTTTTTTTCCAATCTTTTTCTATTTCTATTTCCTAGAATAATTTTTAAGTAAAAGATGTGTTTCGTAACTATACAAAATTTTTATTCTTAAAATAAAAAATAATAAGAATGTGTTTAGTGTGACCCATAATTTCTTTTTTTGACCCATAATTTCTTTTATAACATAGAATTTCTTTCAATTTTTTAATATTTTTTTAGATCTTTCTTTTTCTCTTTCTTCTGCTTCTTCTTGCTCCTCCTTTAATGGGCATTGGCAGGGGCGGCAGGTGGCGAATGGTAGCCAGCGACTGGTGAAGTGATCGGTAATGGCTGGTTGAGGCAAGCGGCTATGAGCGGCAAGGGGTGGCAAACGGCGGGAGAGGAAGAAGAAAAGAAAATGACTTATTTCTAGAAATTGTTCCCGAAAACAAAAAGCTACTTTTTTTTTACTTCTTATTTATATTCCAAATTTATTCCTTGGCTACTTTTCTATTTTGGGGAGTAAAAAATTAATTGACATTGCCAAACAGATTTTTGTTCTTTTTCTATTTTGGAGAATAAAAGAACAAAAAAACCAAGAAGTAGAAATGTTACCATGCACCCCTTAGGTCTCTGTTTTCTTTTCCTCACTCTCTCCATTTTCGTTTAAGTTTTGATCCTTTTCATCTTAATCTCACAAACTTAGAGCGCATAGGGGCAAAGCACATACTTCAATTTTGTTGAAAGCAAACATTTTTAGTCTTAGGCTCCATTCATTTTCATTTCACAAAAAATGAACTAGTTTTTTTTTTTTTTTTTTTGAGCAAAACAAAAAACGAATTAGTTAAAGAAAATATTTTCCGCTCTTAAAAACACTTTCAAAAGTGGGGAAAATGTTTTCTATTTTTGAAAAGTGGAAAATATTTTCCATAACTTCTTTCAGCTTACTTTCTTTCACTAAACACATTTTCATTATATTTTATTTTCTTTAAAAAAGAGTTTTTATTTTTATTATTTTTCTTCTTCTTCCTTGGCTGGTGGTCAACCATGGCAACAGCCAGCAACCTGCCAATGGCAAGTTTCGGCCTTACCACAGGCTGGCGAGGCTGTGCCTCGCCCGATTTGGCGAAGCTAGCAAGCTTGAGCCTCGCCATAGGTGGAGCTCGCCAATGGTCGATTCCGACCATCACTATAGCCAGCGACCAATCAAGGCCAAGGAGGAAGAAGAATTGGAACAAAAAAAAAAAAAAAAAAAAAAAAAAGGCCAAGGAAGAAGAAGACAAAGGAAAGGAAAAAAAATTAAAAAATCAATTTAAAAATTAGAAAAAAAGTTATTGAAAGTAAGTGTATGTAGGAAAAGATTTTCCTTAGTGAACAACAGAAAATATTTTCTGTTTCATTTTTAGATTTCAATCAAACACTAAAAAATATAGTTATTTTCCTAGAAAATGGCTTCTTAAAAAATAATTTTTGAAAATGGCACATTTTTCACGAAATGAATGAAGTCTTAACTTGGTACTATCGAGGGATGCCGATCTGATGCATTCGAGCAAAAGAATTTTTGCAATGCCTAAAAATGAAAGGGTGAAATGGGGATGTGAGGAATTAAGCTCGAGATCTCTAACTCCAACACCGATTTGAAATTGAATGCACCGCCGTTTACTTCAATAGTTTAATCTCTTAGAGTACAAACGGAAGACAAGATGTTGGATATGTGAATACAAGTAGAGGCCACGGTCCAAACTTCCCTAATGGATGGGGGGCTTTATGGAGATCTCAATTGTACAGCTGTGGAAATAGAGTCAGCCTACATTGAAGTCGCTTGCTTATAAATTCACTTTTTACTCATTAGATCGAGTTTATGTTCCTATTATATTATATGTATAAATATGATATTGAATTTTCCGTTGACTTATTTTTACATATAATTCAACATGATTGCTTTATTGCCATTCTTTAAGCAATTGTCATTCCTTTACTCACATTCAAATTTATCCCACATCAATTATGAAAGAGGTTAGTGGTTGGTTTACAAGTGTGAAGGAAAGTTTCACCCTTTAAATTAGCTTTTGGGGTGAGAGAAGCGCAAGACTATCCAACAAGTTATCATTAAAAAAATTATTATATTCTATTACATGTTATATTGTAAAACTAAAAGACACTAATTTTAAAATCGGTAGTATGAAGTAGACTTGGGTTTCTAAAGGTAAAGATATACTACATCCATCACATGAGATATTGTTTATAGTGAAGTCATATTTACTTATAATACAATTGTATGTACGACTAGTGTCGCAAGATTCAGCCTAATCTCAACTCAATTTTCGCATTTATTTTTGCAAAGATTGGGATGCTTGTATTATTAATTTTTCTTTTGGAACAACAGGGGCCTAAGCCCAAATAACTAATTATTACAAAGATAGGGATGCTTCTTAATATTAGTCATAATTTCCTAAAAGAATACCATATAGAAGGAAAGTTTCTCTTTAATGGCATTAAGCAAACCCTCTTATTTAAGAATTATTACTTTGGAATTAATTAATGCATTTCAAGTAAAAAAAACTAAGTAGAACTGAAGAGAGCATAATGTGGCACTTTTTTTCCTTTGCTTAGTTGGCATAATTGCAATTAGCTTTCTAATCACCTTGCGTTATGTATATACATAGATTATGGTCATCAATGTAGCTATTACTGTGGCTTTTCACATTTGATAAAATTATATTTAGAGTTATATACTAAGCCATGGTCAAGTAATCTATTCGTGTTTAAATGCATTGACATAGTCAAAAGTAATTTAGTATTAAGGCTCCCTCAAAAGACTGAAACAAAAGCCAAACCATTGAGTGAAATTCACTGACAAATTATTTGATTTTCACAACCAGTTCATACTGAAATGTACAATCCTATGAAATAGGACTGGTAGTACAATCTAGTGCTGATAATTGTGTCGTTTTAGCATTCCAAGGAGATGAGATCGTGGAACTTAGTTCAATGAAATCATAATGTGCTAATGTATCCAATAGTGATATTCACCTTATTAGTATAATTATTTATTTTATAAACAAAAAATTAACATAATCCATTATTTTGGATTTTTTTTTATGGAAAGAAATGTGTCTTATCTTTGATTTCCTATTATAGTAGGAAAACAGGCGCCAACCCTCCCCCGATAAAAAAATTATCATTAGTTTTTTATTGATTAAAACCCTCTTAGTTAAATTAACAATAATTACACTTTTAAGTTCCATTTATTTTGCAAAAGATGAATGTTTTGGAAAATACATTCCTAAGAGTCATAGTTTGGAATAATTAGTCAAAAAAAAAACGTTTCATTAGATAATAATTTATCATGATTTTTTTTGGTTTGCCTAATCAATAATATAAATGATTATTTTAAAAAAAAATAGAACCAGCGCAACAAAGGCACCCTTAAAGTATACTTTCTATTTAAAACGTAATCAAGAAATAAATTATTGTGGTCCAAAGGCAGCCCCATCTCCTCACCTAACGTGCACTCCAAGCGAGACGCGTGGAGCCGCAAATCAGAACGTGCCGACAGCGACCTCCATTGACACGTTCACGCCTGAACTTGCTCCCCAAGACAACGCATGACGACATTTTCCAATCGCTCGCAGTTTTAGTAGGTTTCCACAGCGTTCACACGGATTGCTTAACTACTTAGTAGCTAAGCCAAGCAGTTTGGCAGAGAAGAGGCGTGTGAAAAGATCGCCGTATTTGATGGGCTGCTACAGCCGAACCACCGCCTACTGAACCTCTATAAATAAAGGCCTCTCTTACTCTCATCTCTCATCATTTAGACCGCTATTCCTGTATCAAGACTGAATCAGAGCCGGGGGGATACACTAAACAGAGGATGAAGATGAGAATGGCTCACGAGGGAGGGCATCATCACGGTCGACATCGTCATCATGGGATGGGTAAGGGAGGCAGACACGGGCATCATGGCGGGCATGGTCCCCATGTAGGAGGACTTGTCTTTGGGCATGGTCTCGGAAGACATGGGCCTCTTGGACATGGGCTTCATCTGAGGGGTGTTTTGGGGCATGGGGGTCATGGACATGGGCACGGACTTTTCAAACATGGTCATCATGGTCATTGCAAAGGTCACGGTCATGGTCACAAAGAAAGGTGCCATGCGAAAGGCCGCTGCGGGAAGCATCACATGTGTATGAAGCAACCAGAACTGGAATCGGAACAGGAACAAGAGCAGCAACAGGAACAGGAAATCACGGCTGTGACGCCGACTCCGATAGCCGAGCAAATCGGTATTCTTGCTCTGACTGCTGACTAGAGAGGACGCTTGGAGTTGGGTCTTGAATAGTAGCGACGACACGTCAGCGATAAATATGTCTTGGGGATTTCGTGTTGTGGCTCCTACCAATAATTAATATCAGTTTTGTCTTTTTGGGTGGTTTCGCTGGATGATCAGATTCGGCTGTTTGAAGTGTTGTAAAGGTCGATGGGTGATGCGGAGGTTCATGGAAGTTTCTCTGTACTGCTTGTGCACCAATATTATGCAATGGTACACTAAAAATTAGTGTAATGGTATCTGTCATTTGAGGCTTCGGATCGAATGATTCCATATATTTTATGCAGAAGATTTGAAGGTTCTGAATTAGAAATATTATGCTACTAAGCTTTTCGAGAGCACCATTGTCATGCATGATCAAATTGACCAGAATTATTTAAGAGATAAGGGCTTTAACACCAAACATGGCGGACAATGGCATGTGCTTTCCATCTTTGTCAATAAAGTAACTCCGGCAAAAGATTTGGGAACTCCGGGAAGCCAAATTGGCGATCAAGAAATCGAACATCTTCTACTACTTAAGCCCATAAACTTATTATTATGAAAGTTTATGCTAATGTACCAATCTGATCAGTCTGTACGAAAAAGGAGCAAGATTCACAGATGAAGTATCAGCTAAATTGTTTGTAGTAGTTACACAATAAAGTGTGGCTTCACCTTGAGTCTTTTCCTGATCGAAAATGGAGACCGGCAAAGTTCATCATTCACCGGTTTTCACTTGAAAGAAGGCCTCACCAATGAATGGCAGATTTTAACTTGATGGGATCAGATAGCCCTTCAAACAGCCAATCAAACCTGCGCAGACCACTAACGGAGAGCTGAACTACGAAGCTTACTCATCAAGGGGCACGGAGGGGTCATTCATTTCGCATTTTTCATCGGGTCTCGATAGAGAATAAAGGTCTTGAGCAAGCGATATCAAAAGTAAACTAAGAAACATTTTCCCTACATGCTCACCACTCAAAGTCGAACTTTCTTTGCTTATTTCTTCTTATTAGATCATCAAAACCATTTCAAGAAGTGGAGAACTGTAGAGTATTCACAAACTAACTTCACTACAACGTGAAGAATTATAGCACCACTTGGAGTGGAAGCCCAAAGCCCTATAAAGGCAGTTAATCTAAGGCAAGTCGTTTAGAGGGTTATGGATGGTTAAGGAAGCAAAAATAAGGCCAAGGCCCGTGCGCAAGAAAAAAGCGAGTTGATCATGTGTCAAAGCTCCAACTGAGTTTACTTAGATGCCTTTGCTCATGTGGCCATACCTCCGCAGATCACCTGTTCATATGTGTCCTTGCATTCAATCATATCTGGCATGCCATGCCTTTAATAGAGAGATTTAATTAATTGAAATGGAAAGAGAGACACCAAATCAAGGTACCGGACTGGGTTGGTTGAGATTCCCACAAATCACATTTTTGCGTGACTAGATTGGAAACGATAAGGAGTTCTCCGCTTTCAAATTGTATGAGTTAGTTCAATCGATTTCAATCCTTGAAAAGCAAAGTCTATGCATCGTGATAAGGAGCTATGTTAACAACTATAGTAACCTCGAACAAGTTCATCCAAGAAAGGATGAGAGACCCTGCACAACATTATGGCATGTTTACACACAAATCTTACAATCCTCTAAAATACAATTAGTGGTATGCTACGACATGTTCTAGTCATCCATGCTCAAAACGAATTTATTTTGGTTTTCATAAAAGTATTTGTCTTTCTTTAAGGGCTTACTATGGGACAAAAACATGGCCCAATCCTCTTGTGATTAAAATTGTCACTAGTGTTGTAATTATCAAAATTAGCTTAATCAACTCAAGTATAATGTCATCGTGTTGTTTTGGCAAAAAGTTAAAGGGATAAGGGCAATTGAAATCTTAAAATTTGTCAAGAAAATGCAATTGAATTCTAAAACTTGCAAAATGTACAATGGAGTCTTAAAACTTGTCAAATTGGATCAATCGAGTCCTAAAGTTAATACTGTTAAATTTATTAACGAAAAACGTTGACGTGCTGTTGATGTGGTGTCTTTTAATCACTTTTCTCTCCTATGTGGCAAATAGTTTAAGGAAAAATATCCATGTCCACAAACAACATCATTTTGGGCGTCCCTCTTTCTTCTTGTTTGCCGCCTCTTCCCTCCTTGCCCCCCCAAGTGTTGTTTCTTCTTCCTTTGAATTGTAAGCCCCAAATTTTGTTGAAACATGTCTTTTTCTTCTTCCCAAATCGATTTCCTTTGAGCCCTAAGCCCAAACTTCTCTCTCTCTCTCTCTCTCGCGATTTGGGTCCCCTCTGTTGGTGGCTAATAGTAATAGGTTGATTTTGAACTTTGGTGATCTTTTGCGGAAATTAGTTAATCGATAAATAAAGATCAGCTCAACTTAATGTTTGAGAAAACATTAACTAGTTGTATGCCAATATATGTAAATGTAATGAAAGCAGTGGGGCACAAAAAGTTTTATAGTGATTTGGCTTTATCTACAAGCTTACGCCCACTCTTCAAACTAATAGCCTCAAGATGGGGTGGAGTCTACTAACAATTTTCTTGGAAAGTTACAAACGGCTAGCACTAATTCTTTACATGATAAATACCACTATTTGGACTTAGTTGCTACTCTTACACTTGTACACTTAATCTCTTGCTTGCTAAATAGCATGAATATCAAAATAGTATGACAAAGAGCTTATAACTAAGAACAACAGGAGGTAAGCTTCTCGATTTTTTATGTCACACACTCTCTTTAGTTTTCTATGATATTCTTTTTTATATTCTTCCTCAATTTATTCATTAAAGATGAATTAGAGAAGCAAATAACCGTTGGAGAGTTTCCATTGAGTTGTTGTCTAGGGAAGGTACTGCCCATACAGTTTCTTTCCTTGATCCTTTGTAGATTAACCAAAAATAACAATGGTTGCTGTCTTCTCATTATAGTCTCTGACTAATCAATCAAACGACCTAATTGCCCTGTTACATGCTTTATTTGGATTCTATTGATGTGTGAATCCAAGTCTTTTAGTGGCTACTTAGCTAACCCAATGACATGATCAGATATACTTGGTTGTTACATCACCATCGATCTGATCTTTATAGCTTTGACATAAAAATTATCAACTTTTGATCTTTTAGGTTGACTGGTGCTGTTTGTCATAACAGAACATTGTGAACTTCTTTCCAATGAATCACACCTTGGATATTGCATAGTCATTTGGTCCAAACATCTGCATACATTATGATAAGTAATATACTAAAGATAGTTTGGACATTATCAAAATCACTTGAAGATATTTTCTCCAATACCCTTGCGAGTTGGAGTTCAGTTTCCATTGTCATCTAGAGTTCAATAATGATATGGAGTTCATAGATTTCAAGTTTGATGCCTATCGTGAATTTGTATTCTCTTCTTTGACAATCGTGAGTTTGTGCGAAGACTTATCCTGTGGGAGTCTCAGCAACGAAGCAAGCATCATCGATGATAGAGATAGGGACGACGACGACAACTCCTCCTCGTGTAGGTATCACTTTTTTGCATTATAGCATTTGGGTATCTTATAGTGTAATTTGCAATTACCAATTTTGCATGATTTAATAATTCAAGATTTTCATGGTAATGCTACAATTTCTTTTGTTTTCAGCTTTTTTTGATATTGTGGATGCCACTAGGAACATGAGAGATAAACAGACAAAGTATTTTTGCTTGTTGTCATTTGGGTATCGAACAGGCAGATTTGCTTCTTTCCAAATTAATCTCTATGTCGTTATTAAGCATTTCGAGCATGGCTTGCAAAGGTTGTTTTGCATTCTCCAGTACTAGCGACAAATTAAAACATTTTTGCAATATAAAGTAATTTTTGCTTGTCTGTTCATCTAGTGCATATGAAAATAGAGATAGTTTTCATTGTGACATGCCAAAAAAAAAAACACAAAGTGAACTCAATCTTTTGGCATACTTGGCATCTCGTAAATCTTCTACATACATGCAATGAAAGAAGAGATGTTTTTAAGAGATGAAAAACATCTCTGAGATCCAAAGAAGAGATGTTTTTAAGAGATGAAAAAATCTATGAGATCCAATTCATATATAGTTATAATCTCTCAATTGGATCTGAGTTCAAATTTATGGATATGAGACCTATCTCTGATGCCACCCCAATGAAAAACATATTATAGAAAGGGAAAAGGAGGAGCCCACCAAAAGACGACAACAGGTCCCTCACTCTCACTATTGATCACGTAGCTGTATTGTGGTTATGCAACACATTGTGCTAATTTGCTTTTCCTATATTGATTGTTAGAGTTTTTTTAAAATATGTTCAATTCAAAACTTGAACAAGCCTACATAATTTGACGATTGAAAGAGCTCTTTTGCTTTTTACCTTGTAAGTCCAGTATCCGAGGACAAAGTTTGTGTCACTATTTTCTTTGGAGGTAAATTTCAAGTTGGACCGCCCCTAAAATACGTGGGTGGAAGTATTGATATTGTTGAAATAAGTTTAAATAATGGGTCACTGTCTAATATAATTGAAACTATTAAGGCTTTGGCTTTGTGTGAAATAGAGGAACTCTTTTACAGAGTTTTTGGAAGTACAACTCTTGAAGACGGGTTAACTCTTAGAAATTTATGGGATAATTTTAATGCGATTGATAGATCTATTTTATCATCATTTGCGCTTTGAAGATATTGACCTGTATGTTGAGCATGTTAATGATGAAGAGGTAGGAGCTAGAGTAGTGGGCCCTAATGCATTGAATAAAGAGACATTTAGCTCAACAATAGGAAGTTACAACTCTTTGTAGCTCTAACTTCTAATCAGTTTATAATCATTTTAATTGCATTGAAGGGTACGCCTAATAAAATCAAATAAAGGGTCAATAAAATAAGCACAAAAAGAAATCAGATCCAGAGGAGCAAGTCTCCACCACTTAAATCACTTCTCTTTTTGTGGCCCAAGGAGCAAGCCAGAACCGTCCAGCCGCAAAATGAGGAGGTGCCGACATCCCCCGTCCCCATCTCTGGTCCTATATCTCCACGCAGAGAAAGCGACCTCCATTAATTTATTCACGCGTGAACTTGCTCCCCAAGGCAACAAATGACGAAATTTTCCGTCGTTCATGGTTGAAAAGTATTCATCCACCGCGTTCACACGGATTGTTAGCGAAGCCAAGAAATTTGGCAGAGAAGAGGCGTGTGAAAAGATTGCCGAAATCATTATTGCTACGGTTGAAACCACCGCCTTTAAACCTCTATATAATTAAGGCCCTCTCTTCCTTTCATCTCTATCAACCAGAGAACTATTCCTCTGTCAAGACTGAAACGGAGTTGGGGGATAGACTAAACAGAGGATGAAAATGGGAATGGCTCACGAGGGAAGGCATCATCACGGTCGACACCAACGTCATGGGATGGGTAACAGAGGCCGACATGGGCATCATGGCGGCCATGGTCGCCAAGTAGGAGAACTTCTCTGCGGGAATGGTCTTGGAGGAGAAAGGGGTCATGGACATGGGCCTCATCTGAGGGGTGTGTTAGGACATGGGGGTCATGGTCATGGTCATGGTCATGGACACGGACATGGGCATCATCTGAGGGGTCTTTTAGTCCATGGGGGACATGGACATAGACACGGACGTGGGCATCGTCTGAGGGGTCTTTTAGGACATGGGCATGGACCTGCCATACATGGTCACCATGGTCATCGCCGTGGTCACGGTCATGGTCACAAAGGGAGGCACCATGCGCATGGCGGATGCGGGAGGCGTCATCCTAGTATGGTGCAACCAGAACAGGAGCAGGAAGTCGCGGCTGCGTCCCCCACTCCGATAACCGAGCAACTCGGCACTCTTGCTGTGACTGCAGACTAGAGAGGACGCTTGAAATTGGGGCTTGAACAATAACGACGCCGTGTCAGCAGTATTGTGTCTTGGGGATTTCTATTTATTGGATCCTACCAGTTATATCTTTTTGGGTAATTTCCTTGGATGATCAGCAGTGGCTGATGTGTTGCAGAGGTTAAAGAAAGTTTCTTTGTACTGTTTGTGTACGCTGAGGTGTTGGATCAGACAAATGATTTCCGTATGTGTCATTCAGATCTGAAGGTTTTAAACCAAAAATGATATATATTACTGAGCTCATCGAGGGCACCATCGGCATGCGTGAACAATTTACCTGATCCAATTTAGAGATAAAAGGGCTTTGACAGCACCCATCGCCGACAATGGCATATGCTTTCTTTCTCATTCAAGTAACTGCAGCAACCCAAATTGGCGATCAAGAGAACAAAACATCTCCCAATGATTAAGCTTTTTTTCAATAACAATAGAATTTACGGCTTAAGCCAGAAAAGAAGGCGGCCTCGCCCAACCAACGATAGGTTTGGATGAATACTCACTCATATATAGGAAAAGAGCATGCGCACTAGCACACTATCTATGGCTTATGAAGTTGATCGGATCAAATAGCCATTTAACTAACCAAACCAAATTAGGAGCAAGCTTTTTTATTTTTTCCCCTGATGACCTGGGCTCCTGCACCAACCGCACTAGAAGGGTCCGACCGATCAGGCACCAATCAGAGGAGAACTAGCCTGGCCCTATAGACTAGCCTACATGTAAGTTGAGGATATTGTAAGATGGAGGGCAGAGGGACTCGAACTTGGGATCAATCACCCACAGGGCCACAGCCCAAGCCCTTACCACTCCACCAACCCCTTGGAGGCAAACTAGGGGCAAACTTACCAAGGAATGGAAGCCTAAAGCTGTACTAAGGCAGTTCGTCTTAGTCAAGTAGTTTAAAGCAGCTCGTGTAAAAGTCTTCACGTGAAGACGTCTAGCACCATGACTAACTATATATGCTTAGAAGAAGGGTTGTGGCTGGCGAAGGAAGCAAAAATAAGGTCAAGGCTAGCCGGCAAGGAAAGGCAAGTTGATCGCCATGTTAAAGCTCCACTTAGGTATTCTTGAATGCCTTTGCTGATGAGGCTACCTCTCTCTCCGCCGGGTATCACCTGTTCATGCCGGCCCTTTCATTCTATCATATCTAGGATGCCATGCCCTTATGGAGAGAATTAATTGACTAAAATGCCGAGACGGGCAACCAAAGCAGGAAGCGGGAAGGTTGGTTGAGATTCCCACATAGCACATATTAGAAGGATCGAATTGGAAAGGATAAGGAGTTTTTTGATTTTAAAATTAACGATTCTGCATCGCCATCAAGAGTCATGTGAAGAAGTATTAAAGTAGCCCAAAACGAGTTCACCCAAGGAAGGATTTTAGAAAGGATGAGCGACTCTGCTTGACAATATGGAATGCTTACACTTCATACCGTCTTCGAGAGCTAGAGGCACTCATTTGAAGGCATTGAATTAATAAGGCTAACACAGCAATAAAAAAGGAGTAAATTGCTTGTTTTAGGAAAAACTTTTTCGCCAAAGATTTGCAAATATTCTTTTGTAGAATGAAAAATAGTCGTGGATACAAATGTTTCTATAAAGCAGCAAATAACAGTCTAAGAGAGAAAATTTTGCAAACAAATGCATAGTAATTCACCCTTTTATTAGGCGTACGTCCATTCTCCCATAATAACAGCCACTAATAATTTCTTTAGATGAAAATCCTCCACCACTATAATCTGTCTTTGAATCATAGAGGCAAGGATTTCAAGCACTTTAGCTTTCGAAAACCACTGCTTCTATGGAAAAACTTAATGGATTACACTACAGCAAGTATCTTCCTTTGTAAAGATTACAAGAACCACAACCCTTACCAAGAATACCAACATGAAAATAAGAAGTTTTTCACAAGTATAAGTACGAGAGTATTCAAAAACAGAGAAAAAGAAATTCTGATTTCTGCCCAAGTCCTCAGCAATCCTTGATCCCCTTAAGAGCCTTCCAATCTTTAAATTAGTCGTGGGAAACCATCTCTAGGTGAAAGAAGCCATTAGCAGACCTACAGACTACATGTCAAGTTAGAAGCAAAGCAGAAGATTTTCACAAACGAAGGCCTTTGCTTGTGCCAGCTGTCTGATTCTTCGACTTCTTGCATGAAAGAGGAAACATTGCTCCAATTTTTTTCAGGTTGTTTCTGTGGGTTCTAGACCTTGAAAGTAGCTGCTAGGCCTCAATTTGATTTGAATCAAATTGGAAAACGTCTTCTTATCCAAGGTTGTAGAAGCACCCGACATATCTTCTACTTCGTCAGAGCCGCTTTTGCACAAGGTCCTTCCAGTCTTTTCAAGCTCCATGGTAAACCAAGTGTTCAAGTTCTTCATTCTGGTATTCCAAGCGTATTGACATCTCCTAGGTTTACATAATAGTTTTGAGTGACACAGTCATCCTTCCTCCTCAAGGGCACAGCCTCAAACTAAAAAAAAAAAAAAATCCAACTTTCAAAAGTTCTCGTTGATATTGATCTCACTTTATTGGCTACTAATCAAGAAAACTAAAAAAAAATATTGAGAAGGAAATTAGTGAGCAATCGCAACTTAATAAGTAGTGCATATTTTTTCTAAGCAGATAAAACACCCATTATGCATGTTTATAAAACCATACTGAAACTCATTCATTTTAAATCCATGATATAGCATGTGTATGAGGTCAAAACGGATTCTTATCTTTTTAACAAAGTTTTATACAAATCAGAAATACTCATAATATCAGTAATATCATAACAAAAAATCAACAATCCATTCATTGATCAATCTCATTAACTCACGTATCAATAGTCTATTTCATTTATTAATCTTATATGTTCAAACGTCAATGATCCATTCCATCAACTAATCTAATGCTTAATATCTAAATATAATCATGCTTAACGCCTGTGACAAAGACAACCAAGTTCAGCCCCCTTAGCTTGGTCTACCACCCATATTAGCCGGTGATTCGACCTAGAAAGACGTCTTAATAGCAGTATGCGTACCCCTTTTTCAATGAGTTATAATTATAGTGACATGATCATAAACCTATTATCCAACAATTCCACAATCAAAACCACAACTCATCTTGTTAACCAGTTTCACATACCCGATTAAATCAACTTTTGGTTACTCAATTTATCAAATAGAATGCATTTCGTATAGCATTTCACAAATCCATGGAAATGACATTTCATAAATCATACTCTAAGTCAAGAGTTTTTGGTAATTCTTTTATCAAAAAGTTTCACAAACCAAAATTATATATATTTTTTCAACCCTTTTTCATCAAGCTAAATATACATTTCACAAGACCTTTCTCGCCCCACTTTTGAATTCATTTCGAATCGCCTTTTCTAAAACATGCCTCAAACCTATCATAAATAACTGAAAAGTAGTAAAGTCCAATCAAAATTTTTACGCAAAAAAATATGCTCTTCTTATTTGAATACATACATATATATATATATATATATATATATATATATATATATATATATATATATAATCATTATAACTTTAAGACATGAGTTTTATATATTTATGGAAGATATAGCATCACTTACTTGGAAAAGCTTAGCACCAACTTACAAAAATCACTCAAGCCAACATACTTGTATTCCTATCCATTAACCGAAAAAAAAATGATATCAAAATTCAGGTAAAACACTACTCCAATGAATGACTTGAGTAACCACGCTCAATCATCATTGAATCCACTCCTGCGTGCTGATGAAGAGACTAGTAAATAATGGACATTAATCGTTTCTATTAAATGCATTGTCCATTAAGCATAACTCACACACGAAAGTTTAGAATTTTGTTTTGATCAACTTATATTTTGGAATTTATTTTCGTTAAACCCCATAACTCCATAATGCCCTAACTCGACAATTCCTCAATCGAATCTCATAGTTCAAAATTGATATTTTCAAATTTTGTGCCCTAATTCAAAAACTTACTCCAATTTGTCAGGTAATGGGCTTGAATACTTAATGAGGCGTTGCAATTCACAGCTAATTTGACTTGTCAGAACGTCCGGATCCACTACGCGCGACACTCTCTCTCTCTCCCCTTTCCCTGTTTTTGTTCTTCGTGGTCGAGCTTCTCTATCTCTTTTTTTTTTCCCTGTTTTGTCCGCTGCCCTCGATGCTTTACGCGCATCATATGGGAAGGAAAATGAAGATGGGGTGAGCTTTTTTATTAAAGACATGGGCCTGGTCTTGATGGGCCCATTTAGTGCAAGTTCACCTTCTCCACACTTTTGTATATAAATAAATTGTGCAAAAAAGTAAATTAAAATAAGCTACGGATTGCTTCAAACTGCGCAATCTTATATTTAGTTGTCCTCCCCTTCTCCGCACTAAGTCAAGCGAGCAAGGTCATCAATGTGGTGATTATCGTGGCCTTTTCCATTTCATAAAAGTCGATTTACAGTTAGATACTAAGCAATCATCATTTTATCTATCTATGGGCAAGGTGCATTGACATAGTCAAAAGTAACTTGGTAAGGCTCCCTCAAAAGATCAGAACAAAAGACAAACCGTTGATATATACAGGCAAGTAATTTTATTTTCACAACTGAAGTTTAAACCCAAATCTTACAATCCTATGAGATACAATTAGTAATACAATCTTGTACTAATAATTGTAGTATTAGCATTCGAAGGAGATGAGATTGTGAAGCTTACTCCTATGAAATCATAAGGTGTTAATGCATTGAATAGAGAGACATTTAGCTCAACAATATGAAGTTACAACACTTTGTAGCTCTAACTTCTAATCAGTTTATAATCATTTTAATTGCATTGAAGGGTACGCCTAATAAAATAAAATAAAGGGTCAATAAAATAAGCACAAAAAGAAATCAGATCCAGAGGAGCAAGCCTCCACCACTACAATCACTTCTCTTTTTGTGGCCCAAAGGAGCAAGCCAGAACCGTCCAGCCGCAAAATGAGGAGGTGCCGACATCCCCCGTCCCCATCTCTGGTCCTATATCTCCACGCAGAGAGAGCGACCTCCATTAATTTATTCACGCGTGAACTTGCTCCCCAAGGCAACACATGATGAAATTTTCCGTCGTTCATGGTTGAAAAGTATTCATCCACCGCGTTCACACGGATTGTTAGCGAAGCCAAGAAATTTGGCAGAGAAGAGGCGTGTGAAAAGATTGCCGAAATCATTAGTGCTACGGTTGAAACCACCGCCTCTAAACCTCTATATAAGTAAGGCCCTCTCTTCCTTTCATCTCTATCAACCAGAGAACTATTCCTCTGTCAAGACTGAAACGGAGTTGGGGGATAGACTAAACAGAGGATGAAAATGGGAATGGCTCACGAGGGAAGGCATCATCACGGTCGACAACAACATCATGGGATGGGTAACAGAGGCCGACACGGGCATCATGGCGGCCATGGTCGCCAAGTAGGAGAACTTCTCTGCGGGAATGGTCTTGGAGGAGAAAGGGGTCCTGGACATGGGCCTCATCTGAGGGGTGTGTTAGGACATGGGGGCCATGGTCATGGTCATGGTCATGGTCATGGTCATCGACATGGACATGGGCATCATCTGAGGGGTCTTTTAGTCCATGGGGGACATGGACATAGACACGGACGCGGGCATCATCTGAGGGGTCTTTTAGGACATGGGCATGGACCTGCCATACATGGTCACCATGGTCACCGCCATGGTCATGGTCATGGTCACAAAGGGAGGCACCATGCGCATGGCGGATGCGGGAGGCGTCATCCTAGTATGGTGCAACCAGAACAGGAGCAGGAAGTCGCGGCTGCGTCCCCCACTCCGATAACCGAGCAACTCGGCACTCTTGCTGTGACTGCAGACTAGAGAGGACGCTTGAAATTGGGGCTTGAACAATAACGACGCCGAGTCAGCAGTATTGTGTCTTGGGGATTTCTATTTATTGGATCCTACCAGTTTTATCTTTTTGGGTAATTTCCTTGGATGATCAGCAGTGGCTGATGTGTTGCAGAGGTTAAAGAAAGTTTCTTTGTACTGTTTGTGTACGCTGAGGCGTCGGATCAGACAGATGATTTCCGTATGTGTTATTCAGATCTGAAGGTTTTAAACCAAAAATGATATACATTACAGAGCTCATCGAGGGCACCATCGGCATGCGTGAACAATTTACCTGATCCAAGTTAGAGATAAAGGGCTTTGACAGCACCCATCGCCGACAATGGTATATGCTTTCTTTCTCATTCAAGTAACTGCAGCAACCCAAATTGGTGATCAAGAAAACAAAACATCTCCCAACGATTAAGCTTTTTTTGCGTAACAATAGAATTTATGGCTTAGGCCAGAAAAGAAGGCGGCCTCGCCCAACCAACATAGGTTTGGATGAATACTCACTCATATTTAGGAAAAGAGCATGCGCACTAGCACGCTATCTATGGCTTATGAAGTTGATCGGATCAAATAGCCATTTAACTAACCAAACCAAATTAGGAGCAAGCTTTTTTATTTTTTCCCCTGATGACCTGGGCTCCTGCACCAGCCACACTAGAAGGGTCCGACCGATCAGGCACCAATCGGAGGAGAACTAGCCTGGCCCTATATGTAAGTTGAGGATATTAAGATGGAGGGCAGAGGGACTCGAACTTGGGATCAATCACCCACAGGGCCACAGCCCAAGCCCTTACCACTCCACCAACCCCTTGGAGGCAAACTAGGGGCAAACTTACTATGGAATGGAAGCCTAAAGCTGTACTAAGGCAGTTCGTCTTAGTCAAGTCGTTTAAAGCAGCTCGTGTAAAAGTCTTCACGTGAAGACGTCTAGCACCATGACTAACTATATATGCTTAGAAGAAGGGTTGTGGCTGGCGAAGGAAGCAAAAATAAGGTCAAGGCTAGCCGGCAAGGAAAGGCAAGTTGATCGCCATGTTAAAGCTCCACTCAGGTATTCTTGAATGCCTTTGCTGATGAGGCTACCTCTCTCTCCGCCGGGTATCACCTGTTCATGCCGGCCCTTTCATTCTATCATATCTAGCATGCCATGCCCTTATGGAGAGAATTAATTGACTAAAATGCCGAGACGGGCAACCAAAGCAGGAAGCGGGAAGGTTGGTTGAGATTCCCACATAGCACATATTAGAAGGATCGAATTGGAAAGGATAAGGAGTTTTTTGATTTTAAAATTAACGATTCTGCATCGCCATCAAGAGTCATGTGAAGAAGTATTAAAGTAGCCCAAAACGAGTTCACCCAAGGAAGGATTTTAGAAAGGATGAGCGACTCTGCTTGACAATATGGAATGCTTACACTTCATACCGTCTTCGAGAGCTAGAGGCACTCATTTGAAGGCATTGAATTAATAAGGCTAACACAGCAATAAAAAAGGAGTAAATTGCTCGTTTTAGGAAAATCCTTTTCACCAAAGATTTGCAAATATTCTTTTGTAGAATGAAAAATAGTCATGGATACAAATGTTTCTATAAAGCAGCAAATAACAGTCTAAGAGAGAAAATTTTGCAAACAAATGCATAGTAATTCACCCTTTTATTAGGCGTACGTCCATTCTCCCATAATAACAGCCACTAATAATGTCTTTAGATGAAAACCCTCCACCACTATAATCTGTCTTTGAATCATAGAGGCAAGGATTTCAAGCACTTTAACTTTCGAAAGCCACTGCTTCTATGGAAAAACTTAATGAATTACACTACAGCAAGTATCTTCATTTGTAAAGATTACAAGAACCACAACCCTTACCAAGAATACCAACTTGAAAATAAGAAGTTTTTCACAAGTATAAGTACGAGAGTATTCAAAAACAGAGAAAAAGAAATTCTGATTTCTGCCCAAGTCCTCAGCAATCCTTGATCCCCTTAAGAGCCTTCCAATCTTTAAATTAGTCGTGGGAAACCATCTCTAGGTGAAAGAAGCCATTAGCAGACCTATAAACTACATGTCAAGTTAGAAGCAAAGCAAAAGATTTTCACAAACGAAGGCCTTTGCTTGTGCCAGCTGTCTGATTCTTCGACTTCTTGCATGAAAGAGGAAACATTGCTCCGATTTTTTTCAGGTTGTTTCTGTGGGATCTAGACCTTGAAAGTAGCTGCTAGGCGTCAATTTGATTTGAATCAAAATGGAAAACGTCTTCTTATCCAAGGTTGTAGAAGCACGCGACATATCTTCTACTTCAACAGAGCCGCTTTTGCACAAGGTCCTTCCAGTCTTTTCAAGCTCCATGGTAAACTAAGTGTTTAACTTCTTCATTCTAGTATTCCAAGCGTATTGACATCTCCTAGTTTTACATAACAGTTTTGAGTGTATCCTTCCTCCTAAAGGGCATAGCCTCAAACTATACAAAAAAAATCAAACTTTCAAATGTTCCCATCAATATTGATCTCACTTTATTGGCTACTAACCGAGAAAACTAAAAAAAAAAAATAGGAAGGAAATTAGTGAGCAATCGCATCTTAATGAGTAGTGCATATTTTTTCTGAGAAAATAAAACACCCATCATGCATGTTTATAAAACCATACTGAAACTCATTCATTTTAAATCCATGATATAGCATGTGTATGAGGTCAAAATAAATTTTATCTTTTTAACAAAGTTTTATACAAATTAGAAATACTCATAATATCATTAATATCATAACAAAAAATCAATGATCCATTATATTAATCAATCTCATTAACTCACATATCAATAGTCTATTTCATTTATTAATCTTTTCTGTTCAAACGTCAATGATCTATTCCATCAACTAATCTAATGCTTAATATCTAAATATAATCATGCTTAACACCCGTGACAAAGACAACCAAGTTCACCCCACTTAGCTAGGTCTATCAACCATATTAACCGGTGGTTTGCCCTAGAAAGAAGTCTTAATAGCAGTATGCGTACCCCTTTTTCAATGAGTTATAATTATAGTGACATGATCATAAACCTATTATCCAACAATCCCACAATCAAAACCATAACTCATCTTGTTAACCATTTTCGCATACCCAATTAAATCACCTTTTGGTAACTCAATTTATCAAATAGAATGCATTTCGTATAGCATTTCACAAATCCATGCAAATGACATTTCATAAATCATACTCTAAGTCAAAAGTTTTTGGTAATTCTTTTATCAAAAAGTTTCGCAAACCAAAATTATATATATTTTTCAACCCCTTTCATCAAGCTAAATATACATTTTACAAGACCTTTCTCGCCCCATTTTTGAATTCATTTCATAAGCCAATTATGTTTTGAATCGCCTTTTCTAAAACATGCCTCAAACCTATCATAAATAACCGAAAAGTAGTAACTGTCCAATCAAAATTTTTATGCAAAAAAAAAAATGCTCTTCTTATTTGAATATATATATAATCATTATAACTTTAAGACATGAGTTTTACATATTTATGGAAGATATAGCATCACTTACTTGCAAAAGCTTAGCACCAACTTACAAAAATCACTCAAGCCGACAAACTCATATTCCTATCAATTAACCGAAAAAAATGATATCAAAATTCAAGTAAAACCCTCCTCCAACGAATGACTCGAGTAACCACGCTCAATCATCATTGAATCCACTCCTGCGTACTGATGAAGAAACTAATATATAATGGACGTTCATCTTTTCCATTAAATGCATTGTCTGTTATTCATAATTCACACACGAAAGTTCAAAATTTTGTTTTGATCAACTTGTATTTTGAATATATATATATTTGGTTAAAGGTAAGAGATATATTGACTTTTGACCAAGAGCTAAACAGCTATACAGCAAGGGAACTCGGCACCAAAAACTTAACACTCAAGATGACAAACAAGTCATGGCGAGTGGAAGGGTGTCGAGAAAAAGAGCTACAAAACAGAGAAAGAAAAGAGAAGCTAGACAGCCAGAACAGCGGCAAAGAAGCAGCCCAACAACAGCCATCAGCAAAAGAAAGAAACGGGAAAGCAGCCAGCAAAGACGCAGATGCAACCTCATCTTCGTCAAACCACGAAGCGCACCAGCGGAGGACCTCCGAAGAGGATTAAAGATGGGTATAACCCCTACTCCACCGAGTCCCCCAATGGGAAAGAGACGGGCGAAAATCAGTCTAAAAAATTGGTTGGGCTGAGAGACCAGCATCGCTGCAGTCTTCTATTTGTTGCGGTGGGAGGCACCTGGTGGAAGGTCAAGGTTTTGTCCCTAACAACCTTTTCAAGGCGCTTCTTCATAGCTGGCAAGGAGGGAGTCTGAGCACGGAAGAGAATATTGTTTCGTTCCTTCCAAATGATGTTGCAAAGGGCACCAAATGCAAAACGAGTAAGCGCAATATGGAAGGATTTTCCAAATAGATATTTGATGGCCCATTGTATATTATCCATCCAAGAATTATTCCGCCAAGCGAAATTAAACCTAGAAGCCCAAAAAGTAGTTAAAGCCCCCATAGTAGGACACCCAAAGAATAGGTGGTCAATAGAGTCGAGGCGACAAGAGCAAAAAGCACAATTCGCATTAGAGATTCTGCCATAGGCAAGGAGCATGACCTAGGTGAGTAATTTGTTTCTGGTGATCAGCCACAACAAGAACTGGTGCCGAGGGACTAGCATGCTATTCCAGATAAAAGGAGCCCATTTCATGTCTTGCCCCCTCGAGCGGACGACGTCCCAAGCAGACACAGTGGAGAAAGCCCCAGAGGAGTGGCCTAGCTAGGAGAAACAATCAGGGTCAGAGTTGAGCACAGGCAAGGGATCATTCCAGGAGGCAATTATCTCCAGGGCTCCAAAAGTCTGACCAACAAAAGACATATAATCAGCAACTGTAGCTTGTTTGGGAAGACGAGATCGATCAATGTTTGTATTAGAGAAAATAAGATTGAACGGCCCTCTGGAATACCAGTTATCAAACCAAAAGTAAATAGAACAACCATTCCCCACCCACCAACCGAAGAATTGGTAGAACTCACTGCGCATGTCCAGCAATTTCTTCCAAGCCCAAGAGCAAACGGTAGGTTTAGCAGCCAACCAGAAGTTCTTATTCTTCAAAAATATAGCATGAATCCATCTGCACCACAATGATTCCTTGTTTGTGAATAGGAACCATATGTGCTTAAGCATGGCTGCAGAATTGCTTTCTCGAAGTCTAATCCCTAAGCCCCCTTCAACCTTCGGGAGGCAAACATCAATCCAAGCAACCTTGGCAGCTCCCGCACCTAAGTCCAGGCCCTTCCAAAGGAATTGCGTCAGGATTTGTTCAACTTTATCAAGAGCCGACCTCAGCAATATGAAGACATTTGCCCAATAGACTTGGACAGAATATAGCACTGACCTGATGAGTTGCAATCGACCCGCAAACGAGAGAAAACGCTGAGTCCACATTTATACCCTCGATGTGATAATAGTGACTAAACTAGAGCAATCGGCCTTCTGAAGTCTAGACGCGATAATGAGAATACTTAAATATCTGAACGGCAAGGACCCTTCCTGGAAACCAAACGACTCCTTGAAGTAGCTACGAGATTCATGAAGCACTCTTGAGAAGTACATTTCACTTTTATGCGGGCTCAGTAGAAGGCCACTCTATCGAGAGAACTTATCAATACCAGCCTTTAGAAGACATAGGGAAGGCGTAGTTGCTTGAGCAAAGAGCAAGACGTCATCCGCGAAGAATAAGTGGGATAGCCTCATGGGCTTGCACCTCCAGAAAAACTCAAAAGAGGGGTTGTTGATCTGCAGGTTGAGTATAACTAAGAAAATCTCTATAACGAGCATAAAAAGGTAGTGCGACATGGGCTTGCACTTGTATTTTTAATTTGTTTTCATTAAACCCCATAACTCCACAATGCCCTAGCTCAACAATTACTCAATCGAATCTCACAGTTCAAAATTGACATATTTTCAAATTTGCGTCCTAATTCAAAAATTTACTCCAATTTGTCAGGTAATGGGCTTGAATACTTAACGAGGCGTTGCAATTCACAGTTCATTTGACTTGTCAGAACGCCCGGATCCACTACGCGCGACCCTCTCTCGCTCTCTCTCTCCCCTTTCCTTGTTTTTCTTCTTCGTGGTCGAGCTTCTCTATCTCTTTTGTATTTTTTTTTCCCGTTTTGTCCGCTGCCCTCAATGCTTTAGGCGCATCATATGGGAAAGAAAATGAACATGGGCTGAGCTTTTTTTATTAAAGACATGGGCCTGGTCTTGATGGCCCATTTAGTGCAAGTTCACCTTCTCCACACTTTTGTATATAAATAAATTGTGCAAAAAAGTGAATCAAAAACAGATATGGATTGCTTCAAACTGCTCAATCTTATATTTAGTTGTCCTCCCCTTCTCCGCCCTAAGTCAAGCGAATGTGGCGATTATCGAGGCCTTTTCCTTTTCATAAAAGTCGATTTACAGTTAGATACTAAGCAATCATCATGTAATCTATCTATGGGCAAGGTGCATTGACATAGTCAAAAGTAACTTGGTAAGGCTCCCTCAAAAGATTAGAACAAAAGACAAACCGTTGATATATACTGACAAGTAATTTTATTTTCACAACTGAAGTTTAAACCCAAATCTTACAATCCTATGAGATACAATTAGTAATACAATCTTGTACTAATAATTGTAGTATTAGCATTCGAAGGAGATGAGATTGTGAAGCTTACTCCAATGAAGTCATAAGGTGTTAATGCATTGAGTAGAGAGACATTTAGCTCAACAATATGAAGTTACAACACTGTGTAGCTCTAACTTCTAATAAGTTTATAATCATTTTAATTGCCTTGAAGGGTACGCCTAATAAAATTAAATAAAGGGTCAATAGAATAAGCACAAAAAGAAATCAGATCCAGAGGAGCAAGTCTCCACCACTTCAATCACTTCTCTTTTTGTGGCCCAAAGGAGCAAGCCAGAACCGTCCAGCCGCAAAATGAGGAGGTGCCGACATCCCCCGTCCCCATCTCTGGTCCTATATCTCCACGCAGAGAAAGCAAAGCGACCTCCATTAATTCATTCACGCGTGAACTTGCTCCCCAAGGCAACACATGACGAAATTTTCTGTCGTTCATGGTTGAAAAGTATTCATCCACCGCGTTCACACGGATTGTTAAAGAAGCCAAGAAATTTGGCAGAGAAGAGGCGTGCGAAAAGATTGCCGAAATCATTATTGCTACGGTTGAAACCACCGCCTCTAAACCTCTATATAAGTAAGGCCCTCTCTTCCTTTCATCTCTATCAACCAGAGAACTATTCCTCCGTCAAGATTGAAACGGAGTTGGGGGATAGACTAAACAGAGGATGAAAATGGGAATGGCTCACGAGGGAAGGCACCAACATCATGGGATGGGTAACAGAGGCCGACACGGGCATCATGGCGGCCATGGTCGCCAAGTAGGAGAACTTCTCTGCGGGAATGGTCTTGGAGGAGAAAGGGGTCATGGACATGGGCCTCATCTGAGGGGTGTGTTAGGACATGGGGGCCATGGTCATGGTCATGGTCATGGTCATCGACACGGTCATGGGCATCATCTGAGGGGTCTTTTAGTCCATGGGGGACATGGACATAGACACGGACGTGGGCATCATCCGAGGGGTCTTTTAGGACATGGGCATGGACCTGCCATACACGGTCACCATGGTCACCGCCATGGTCACGTTCATGGTCACAAAGGGAGGCACCATGCGCATGGCGGATGCGGGAGGCGTCATCCTAGTATGGTGCAACCAGAACAGGAGCAGGAAGTCGCGGCTGCGTCCCCCACTCCGATAACCGAGCAACTCGGCACTCTTGCTGTGACTGCAGACTAGAGAGGACGCTTGAAATTGGGGCTTGAACAATAACGACGCCGTGTCAGCAGTATTGTGTCTTGGGGATTTCTATTTATTGGATCCTACCAGTTTTATCTTTTTGGGTATTTCCTTGGATGATCAGCAGTGGCTGATGTGTTGCAGAGGTTAAAGAAAGTTTCTTTGTACTGTTTGTGTACGCTGAGGCGTCGGACCAGACAGATGATTTCCGTATGTGTTATTCAGATCTAAAGGTTTTAAAGCAAAAATGATATAGATTACTGAGCTCATCGAGGGCACCATCGGCATGCGTGAACAATTTGACCTGATCCAATTTAGAGATAAAGGGCTTTGACAGCACCCATCGCCGACAGTGGCATATGCTTTCTTTCTCATTCAAGTAACTGCAGCAACCCAAATTGGCGATCAAGAGAACAAAACATCTCCCACTGATTAAGCTTTTTTTCGATAACAATAGAATTTACGGCTTAAGCCAGAAAAGAAGGCGGCCTCGCCCAACCAACGATAGGTTTGGATGAATACTAACTCATATATAGGAAAAGAGCATGCACACTAGCACGCTATCTATGGCTTATGAAGTTGATCGGATCAAATAGCCATTTAACTAATCAAACCAAACTAGGAGCAAACTTTTTTTTTCTTGATGATCTGGACTCCTGCTCCGGCCGGCGGCCGCACTATAAGGGTCCAACCAGTCAGGCACCAACCAGACGAGAACTAGCCTGGCACTATAGACTAGCCTACATGTAAGTCGAGGATATTGTAAGATGGAGGGCAGAGGGACTCGAACTTGGGATCAATCACCCACAGCCCAAGCCCTTACCACACCACCAACCCATTTTGGAGGCAAACTAGGGGCAAACTTACCAACGAAGTGCTGGCCTATGGAACTCATCAAGGAGCAGTAGGGGTTTATGCATCCACATCACTTAGTATTTCTTTCGGCTTGAAGGGATTGCTACTATGAGCGATCATCACACAGGATAGAGAATGATGGATTTGTGGACCGATTGAGTGCCCGAGACGTGGTACTCATTAACCGATCATGTCAAAATCTCCAAGAGCCCTTACTATACAAGGGTAAGAGAAATCTCTTATCAACAATAAAACAAGAACCATTTTACATCAGGATTCCTTGATTTGGGCCAAAGAAGCAATGTTACTCGGTCATTATCATACTGATTGATTGTGCAAAAATAAAATTAAATAAAAAGTATGCTATTGGTTGCTTCGAATTGTCATACAATCTTATATTTTAGTTCTCCTCTCCTTCCCCGGCCTAAGCCAAGCAAGTAAGGTTATAAAAATCTGGTGATTTTTGCATTTCATAAAAGTTTATTTACGGTTAGATACTAAGTCGTCGTCAAGTAATCTGTATATGAGTCAAGTGCCTTGCCATAGTTAAAGTAATTTAGTACCAAGGCTCTCTCAAAAGACCAAAACAAAAGCCAAACCATTGAAGCTTACCAACAAATAATTTGATTTTCACAACCGAAGTTCCTACACAAATGTTACCATCGTATGAAATACAATAAGTAGTACAATATTGTATTACTAATGGTCGTTTTAGCATTCAAAGGGAATAAAGTTTGCGAAACTTAATCCAATGAATTAGTAAGTGTTTGCACAAAAAAATGGATAGGTTGACGATATGAGTAGACATGTGATTGAAGTGTTATTATCAAACACGTGATTCATCACCGATGATCAAGATTGGTGTTGATATTGGCAACCATTGATGATTGTTATCAATCAGTTGTTGATATATGACAACTTGTAGTTAACAATGATCGACAATGGATAGCAAGATCAATAAAATTGTCATGGTACCAGAAAAAAGCTAAACACAGAAAGGGTCGCAAGGCACTGTTACAAGTTTGAAATCAATAAGAACAAAGTAATGAAGGTCATGGAGCAACTTGCACGTGTTTTGTAGGAACAACTGCCTAAAGGCAAGATTGTGGTATCACAATAGTATGAGCACAAAGTTTTCACAAGTAAAGGAATGTGGCACATGTGCATGAGAATTGCTCAGAGACGGTTATGACACAACCACTATAAATAGCATCATTAGTCTGCTAAAGAGCTCTCTCTGCTAAAGAGCTCTCACATAAATCAAACAAATTTACTATCTTTTAGGGTCCATTCGTTTTGAGGAAAATGAGCCATTTTCGGAAGGGCATGCCTAATAGAATCAAACGTCTAGTTAATAAAATAAGGACAAAAGGAAATCGGATTCACAGGGCAAATCTCCAATTCAAACGGTTTCTTTTTTGTAGCCCAAAGGAGCAATGTTATTTCCTCATGCTACGTGCACACCAAGCCATAAACGCGGAGCCGCACAATAGAACGCGTCGACATCCACGTCTCTGGTCAATGTCCCAAAGCAGGGCCACCGACCTCCATTGATTAATTCAGGCGCGAACTTGCTCCCCAAGACAAACACTCGACGGCGTTTGCCGTGGTTCACACGAATTGCTTAAGTACTTAATAGCTAAGCTATGAAATTTGGCAGAGAAGAGGCGTGTGAAAAGATCGCCACGTTTGATAGACTGCTGCAGTTGAACCACCGCCTCGGGAAACTCTATAAATAAGGGCCTCTCTTCCTCTCATCTCTCATCATCCAGACAGCTATTCTTGTGTCAAGACTGAAACAGAGTCGGGGTTATATACGAAACAGAGGATGAAGATGAGAATGGCTCACGAGGGAAGGCATAATCACGGTCGACAGCGTCATCATGGGATGGGTAACGGAGGCGGAGATGGGCATCATGGTGGGCATGGTCCCCATGTAGGACTTCTCTTTGGGCACGGTCTCAAAGGACATAGGGGTCATGGGTTCCATGGACATGGGCATGATGTGAGGGTTCCATTAGTCCATGGGCATGGACTTTTCAAACATGGCCATCATGGTCATCTCGAAGGTCACGACCATGGTCACAAAGGGAGGGAGGGCCATGCGCATGACTGGTGCGGAAGGCGTCACACTTGTACGGAGCATCCGGAACCGGAGCAGGAACAGGAGCAGCAACAGGAACAAGAAGTTGTGGCTGCAACGCCAACTCCAATAACCGAGGAACTCGATACTCTTGGAGATGGGCATCATGTGAGGGTTCTTCTAGTCCATGGGCATGGACTTTTCAAACATGGTCATCACGGTCATTGCAGAGGTCAAGGTCATGTTCACAAAGGGAGGAGGTGCCATGCGCAAGGCCGGTTTGGGAGGCATCATACCTTTACGGAGCAATCAGAACCGGAACAGGAGCAAGAGCAGCAACAGGAGCAGGAAGTCGTGGCTGCGACGCCAACTCTGATAACCAAGCAACTCGGTACTCTCGGACATGGGCATGATGTGAGGGTTCTTTTAGTCCACGGGCATGGACTTCTCAAACATGGTCATCATGGTCATTGCAAAGGTCACAGTCATGGTCACAAAGGGAGGAGGTGCCATGCGCATGGTCCGTTCGGGAGGCGTTACACCTGTGCAGAGCAACCGGGACCGGAACAGGAACGGGAGCAGCAACAAGAACAGGAAGTCGTGGCTGCAACACCGACTCCAATAACCGAGCAACTCGATACTCTCGCTCTGACAGCCGACTAGAGAGGACGCTTGGACTTGGGACTTGGGTCTTGGACAGTAATGACGCCGTGTCAGCAATAAATGTGTCTTGGGGATTTCATGTTTCGCTGGATGATCAGATTCAACTGTTTGAAGTGTTGTGGAGGTTGATGGAAGTTTATCTATACTGTTTGTGTACCAATATTATTCAATGGTACACTGAAAATTAGTGTGATGGGATCCGTTGTTTGAGGTTTCGGATCAAATGATTCCATATATTATATGCAGAAGATTTGAAGGCTATGAACTAGAACTGATATGTTACTGAGCTCCTCGAGAGCGCCATTGGCATGTCAGAATTAATTGAGAGATAGGGGCTTTAACAGCAAACATCACGGACAATGGCATACGCTCTCCATCTCTGTCATTCAAGTAACTCCGGCAACCCAAAAGAAATCGAACATCTTCTACTAGTTAAGCCCAGAAACTTATTATTATGAAATCTTTTGCTAATTTACCAATTTGATCAGTCCGAAAGTAAAAGGAACAAGTTTCACAGATGGAAGTCTGTTTTTATGATAGCTATAATAAGTTAGACTTGTTTCATTTTGGGCGAAATACGATTGCAGGGGCCTAATTCAAATACCTTAGGTAAAGTAAGAAAGTTTCGCCTAACATACTCGCCACCCAAAGTTGGACTTTCTTTGATTATTTCCTTTGATTAGATTTAGATTTTCATAACCAATTCGAGAAGTGGAGATTGAATTTACAAAACAACAATGGAAAAAAAGGGGGACGCCTTGCCAGGAGGGCACCACCGCCACTGCCCATTGCCGGAGGGGCTGACAAAGTAGCAACCGTAGGGGGAGGGCGGCCGGCGCTCTCGGGACTTGAGTGAGGCTCACCTAGATCTGGGTAATTTTGGCCCTTGCCTGAGACCGATAAGGCCTCACCCAAGGCCGGCAAGGGCTGACGTCGCCCAAATCTAGGCGAGTTGCACTGGCCCAAGGTGAGGGCCAGCAAGGGTCACCAGCCCTCGCTTGGGGCCACCATTGCCCAGATTTGGACACCCTCAACTCAAATCTAGGCTAGCCCTATCGGCCCCTCCAATGTTGGGTGGTGGCGGCATTAATAAGTTTTACATTTGATTGCATTTTTTGAAAATTATACAATTTAATTGCACTTTTGCGATAAGTTTTAAGATTTTTAGTGTATTTATCTCTAAAATAAGCTATCGATTGCTTCAAAATGCGCAATGTTGTATTTAGTTGTCCTCCCCTTCTCTACCCTACGTCAAGCGAGCAAGGTCATCAATGGGTGGTTATTGTGGCCTTTCACATTTCATAAAAGTCGATTTACAGTTGGATACTAATTGATTGTCAAGTAATCTTCTTATGGGCAAGATGCATTGACATAGTTAAGAAACTTAGTACCAAGGCTCCCTCAAAAGACTAGAACAAAAGCCAAACCATTGAAAGTCACTTACAAGTAAATTTATTTTTAAAACCAAAGTTTGTATACAAATCTTACAGTCCCATGAGATACAATTAGCAGTACAATCTTGCACTACTAATTGTAGTTTTGGCATTCGAAGATGATGAAATTGTGAAGCTTACTATAATGAAATCATAAGGTGTTAATGCATTGAATAGAGAGACATCTGGCTCAACAGTATAAAGTTATAGCACTTTGTAGCTCTAACTATTAATCAGTTGATAATCATTTTAACTGCATTGAAGGGTATGCTCAATAAAATCAAACGAATGGTTAATTAAATAAGCACAAAACGAAATCAGATCCACAAGAGCAAGTCTGCACCCCTTTTTTTTGGTCGGTTGTCTCCACCCCTTCAATCGCTGTTCTTTTTGCGGCCCAAAGGAGCAAAACATATCTGCTCATCTAACCAAGCCAGAACCGTCCAGCCGCAAATGAGAAGGTGTCGACATCCGCGTCCCCATCTCTGGTCCCACATCTCAACGCAGAGAGAGCGACCGCCATTATTTCATTCCCGCGTGAACTTGCTCCCCAAGGCAACACATGACCACATTTTCCTTCGTCCTTAGTTGAAAAGTATTCATCCACAGCGTTCACACGGATTGCTCAAAAACTTAGTAGCAAAGCCGAAAAATTTGGCAGACAAGAGTCGTGTGAAAAGACTGCCAAAATCATGGGATGCTACAGTTAAACCACCGCCTCTAAACCCCCTATAAATGTGAGGCCCTCTCTTCCTTTCATCTCTCATCATCCAGAGAACTATTCCTCTGTCAAGACTGAAACGGAGTTGGGGGGGTTGACTAAACAGAGGATGAAAATGAGCATGACTCACGAGGGAAGGCATCATCACGGTCAACATCATCATCATGGGATGGGTAATGGAGGCCGGCATGGGCATCGTGGCGGGCACGGTTGCCTAGTAGGAGAACTTCTCAGCAACAATGGCCTCGGAGGAGATGGAGATCATGGACATGGGCATCATCTGAGGGGTGTGGCAGGACATGGGGGTCATGGTCATGGTCATGGACATGGACATCATCTGAGCGGTCTTTTAGTCCGTGGTGGTCATGGTCATGGTCATGGAGTACGCGGACACGGACGTGGGCATCATCTGAGGGCCCCTTCAGAACATGGGCGTGGACCTTCCAGTTCCATACATGGTCGTCATGGTCATCGTCTTGGTCACGGTCATGGTTACAAAGGGAGGCGCCATGCGCATGGCAGATGCGGGAGGCGTCATCCCTGTATGGGGCAACCAGAACAGGAGCAGGAAGTTGCGGCAGCGTCCCCGACTCCGATAACCGAGCAACTCGGCACTCTCGCTCTGATTGCAGACTGGAGAGGACGCTTGAAGTTGGGGAGACAATAACGACGCAACGTCGGCAATATTGTGCCTTGGGCATTTCTATATATTGGTTCCTACCAGTCTTTATCTTTTTGGGTAAACTCGTTGGATGCTCAGCAGCGGTTGAAGTGTTGCGGAGGTTAAAGAAAGTTTCTTTGTACTGCCTCTGTACCAGTACACTATGGTAAACTATGTGATGATATCGCTGAGGCGTCGGCTCAGACAGATGATTTCCATATGTGTTATTCAGATCTGAAGGTTTAGAACGAGAAATGATATGTAGTACTGAGCTCATTGAGAGCACCATTGGCATGCATGAACAATTTGACCTGATCCAATTTAGAGATTAAGGGCTTCAACAGCACCCATCGCCCACAATGGCGTATGCTTTCTTTCTCATTCAAGTAACTGCGGCAATCCAAATTGGTGATCAAGAAAAAAAAAATCTCCCGCCGATTAAGCTTTTTTTGATTATGATAGATTTGTGGCTTAAGCCAGAAAAGAAGGCAGCCTTGCGCAACCAACGACAAGTCTGGATCATGTATAGAGAAAGAGGGTGCGTGCTAGCACGCTATCTATAGTTCATGAAGTTGGTCGGATCAGATAGTCATTTAAGGAACCAAACCAAACTAGGGGCAAACTTACCAACGAAGTGCTGGCCTATGGAAGTCATCCAGGAGCAATAGGTGTTTATGCATCCGCGTCACTTAGGAATTCTTTCGGCTAGAAGGGATTGCTACTATGAGCGATCATCATGCATGATAGATAAAGATGGATTGGTGGACCAATTGAGTGACTGAGACATGGTACTCATTACCTAATCATGTCAAAGTCTCCAAGAGCCCTTGCTACACAAGCGTAAGAGAAATCTCTTATCAACAATAAGACAAGAACCATTTTACATCGTATCTAAGGGATTTCTTTATTTGGGCCAAAGAAGCAAAATTGCTGGATCATTATCACACTGATTGCTTATGCAAAAATAAGACAAAATAAAGTGAGCTATCGGTTGCTTCGAACTGTCTTGCAATCTTATATTTTAGTTCTCCTCTCCTTCCCCGGCCTACGTCAAGCGAGTAAGGTTATAAAAATCTTGTGATTTTCACATTTCATAAAAGTTTATTTACAGTTAGATACTAAGCCATCGTCAAGTAATCTATCTATGGGTTAGGTGCATTGACATGGTTAAAGTAATTTAGTGCCAAGGCTCTCTCAAAAGACCAGAACTAAAGCCAAACCATTGAAGCTCACCGACAAATAATTTGATTTTCACAACCGAAGTTCCTACACAAATGTTGCCATCGTATGAAATACAATAAGTAGTACAATATTGTATTACTAATTGTCGTTTTAGCATTCAAAGGGGATAAAATTTGTGAAACTTAATCCAATGAATTAGTAAGTGTTTGCATTCAATTGTTTTGAAGCCATTAGGTCCTTTTTCTTGTTCGAGAATCTCCTCCCTTCTTCCACGTCATCCCAAAGAGTAACTAAGCTCAATTCAATTACATTTTCATAATCCAATTGAACACTTTTCATTTTGGATTATTCTCAAAAGAGAAGATTCTTCTTTTTACCAAACACTTGTGGATCCAATCACAATCTTATAACAAGAACAAGAGATCTTTCTCAATCAACCTCCTTACCTCTCATTCTTCGACAATAGAAAGATCCTTTTCAAGTTTGAATTTGTTCATTTGAAATTTGAGTTCTTCTACTTCATTTTTATTTACTTATTTTTTTTACTCTATTCTTGAGTTCTCTTCTGATTGGGTTGAAGGCAAAGACCGGCAATGTTCATCATTTACTTGTTTTCACAAAAAAAGAAGGCCTCAACAATGAATGGCAGTTTTTAGTTTGATCGGATCAGATAGCTCTTTAAGCAACTAATCAAACTTAGGTAGACCTACTAATGAAGAGCTGATTACGAAGCTTACTCATCAAGGAGCACGAAAGGGTTATTCATTTCATATTTTTCATTGATTCTCGATAGAGATCAAAGGTCTTGAGCAATCGATATCATGAAAAAACTAAAAAACATTTTGCCTACATAATCAATACCCAAAGTCCAACTTTCTTTGGTAATTTCCTCTTATTAGATCATCGTAACCATTGCAAGAAGTGGCGAACTACACAGTATCTGCAAACTAACTTCACTACCACGGGATGAATTATTGCCCCCTTGGAATGGAAGCCCGAAGCCCTATAAAGGCAATTTGTCTAACGCAAGTCGTTTAAACCAGTTTGTGTAAAAGCATTCTTCTTATGAAGCCGTATAGTGCTATTGTTAACTTATGTTTAGAAAGGAAAAAAAAAAATAGAGGGTTATGGAAAGTTAAGGAACCAAGGCCCGTGCGCAAGGAAAAGCGAGTTGATCATGTGTCAAAGCTCCACCCAAGTTTAATTAGATGGATGCCTTTGCTCGTGCAACCATGCCTCCAGGGATCACTTATTCATATTTTTCTTGCCATTCAATCACATATGGCATGCCATGCCTTCAATAAAAGAAGGACACCAAATCAAGTTATCGGCCCAGGTTGAATGAGATCCCCACAAATCACGTATTCGGAGGACTGGATTGGAAATGATGGGGAGTTCTCCGCTTTCAAATTTTATGAGCTAGTTCAATCAATTTCAATCCTTAGAAAAGCAGAGTCCACATCATGACAAGGAGTCATGTTAACAACTATCAAAGTAGCCTAAAACAAGTTCATCCAAGAAAGGATGAGAGACCCCGCCCAACAGTATGGCATGTTTATACAAAAATCTTACTTCTTGTCGTCCATTCGCCAAACAAAATCTTTTTGCCTCTCATAAAAAGAAGTGTTATCTTTAGGTTCTTATTGTAGGAGGAAAACATGGCCCCAATCCTCTTCTGATTAAATTTGTCATATATTTTCAATAATCAAGATTGGATTAATTAAATCAATTATAATATCACTGTGTTGTTTCGGCAAAAGTTAAAAGTATAGTTCCTTCCTCAAATGTCATCAGGAAACAAATGCGTTGCCTTTTCTTGGGGAGGTTGATAGTTAATTTAACTGCATTGAAGGGTATGCCTAATAGAATCAAACGTCTAGCTAATAAAATAAGGACATAAGGAAATCGGATTCACAGAGTAAATCTCGAATTCAATCGGTTTCTTTTTGTAGCCCAAAGGAGCAATGTCATTTCCTCATGCTACGTGCACACCAAGCCATAAACGCGGAGCCGCACATTCGAACGCGTCGACATCCACGTCTCTGGTCAATGTCCCAAAGCAGGGCCACCGACCTCCATTGATTAATTCAGGCGCGAACTTGCTCCCCAAGACCGGATTGCTTAAGTACTTAATATTGAAACTTGGCGGAGAAGAGGCGTGTGAAAAGATCGCCATGTTTGATTGACTGCTGCAAGAACACCAAACATTTTGAACCACCGCCTCGGGAAACTCTATAAATAAGGTTTCTAAACCAATAATCTCTTCCTCTCATCTCGCATCATCCAGACAGCTATTCTTGTGTCAAGACTGAAACAGAGTCGGGGTTATATACGAAACAGAGGATGAAGATGAGAATGGGTCATGGGGGAAGGCATAATCACGGTCGACAGCGTCATCATGGGATGGGTAACGGAGGCGGAGATGGGCATCACATGTAGGACTTCTCTTTGGGCATGGTCTCAAAGGACATAGGGGTCATGGGTTCCATGGACAAATGGGCATGATGGTCCATGGGCCTTTTCAAAGGTCAAAGGTCACGACCATGGTCACAAAGGGAGGGAGGGCCATGCGCATGACTGGTGCGGAAGGCGTCACACCTGTATGGAGCAACCGGAACTGGAGCAGCAACAGGAACAAGAAGTTGTGGCTGCGACGCCAACTCCAATAACCGAGGAACTTGATACTCTTGGACATGGGCATCATGTGAGGGTTCTTCTAGTCCATGGGCATGGACTTTTCAAACATGGTCATCATGGTCATTGCAAAGGTCAAGGTCATGTTCACAAAGGGAGGAGGTGCCATGCGCAAGGCCGGATTGGGAGGCATCATACCTGTACGGAGCAATCAGAACCGGAACAGGAGCAAGAGCAGCAACAGGAGCAGGAAGTCGTGGCTGCGATGCCAACTCTGATAACCAAGCAACTCGGTATTCTCGGACATGGGCATGATGTGAGGGTTCTTTTAGTCCACGGGCATGGACTTCTCAAACATGGTCATCATGGTCATTGCAAAGGTCACAGTCATGGTCACAAAGGGAGGAGGTGCCATGCGCATGGTCGGTTCGGGAGGCGTTACACCTGTGCAGAGCAACCGGGACCGGAACAGGAACAGGAGCAGCAACAAGAACAGGAAGTCGTGGCTGCAACACCGACTCCAATAACCGAGCAACTCGATACTCTCGCTCTGACAGCCGACTAGAGAGGACGCTTGGACTTGGGACTTGGGTCTTGGACAGTAATGACGCCGTGTCAGCAATAAATGTGTCTTGGGGATTTCATGTTTCGCTGGATGATCAGATTCAGCTGTTTGAAGTGTTGTGGAGGTTGATGGAAGTTTCTCTATACTGTTTGTGTACCAATATTATTCAATGGTACAATGAAAATTAGTGTGATGGGATCCGTCGTTTGAGGTTTCGGACCAAATGATTCCATATATTATATGCAGAAGATTTGAAGGTTATGAACTAGAATTGATATGTTACTGAGCTCCTCGAGAGCGCCATTGGCATGCCTATACAAATTGACCAGAATTAATTGAGCGATAGGGGCTTTAACAGCAAACATCACGGACAATGGCATATGCCTTCCATCTTTGTCATTCAAGCAACTCCGGCAACCCAAATTGGCGATCAAGAAATCAAACATCTTCTACTAGTTAAGCCCAGAAACTTATTATTATGAAATCTTTTGCTAATTTACCAATTTGATCAGTTCGAAAGGAAAAGGAACAAGATTCACAGATGGAAGTCTGTTTTTATTAAGTAGGGCGATAGCTATAATAAGTTAGACTTGTTTCATCTTGGGCGAAATATGATTGCGGGGCGCCTAATTCAAATCCCTCAGGTAAAGTAAGAAAGTTTTGCCTACCATACTCGCCACCCAAAGTTGGACTTTCTTTAATTATTTCCTTTGATTAGATTTAGATCTTCATAACCATTTCGAGAAGTGGAGATTTAATTTACAAAACAACAATGAAAAAAAAGGGGGACGCCTTGCCAGGAGGGCACCGCCGCCGCTGCCCATTGCAATGGGGCCAACAAAGTAGCAACCTTAGGAGGAGGGCGGCCGACGCTCTCGGGACTTGAGTGAGGCTCACCCAGATCTGGGTAATTTTGGCCCTCGCTTGAGACCAATAAGGCCTCACCCAAGGCCGGCAAGGCCGACGTTGCCCAAATCTAGGCGAGTTGCGTTGGCCCAAGGTGAGGGCTAGCAAGGGTCACCAACCCTCGCTTGGGGCCAACATTGCCCAGATTTGGGCACCCTCAACTCAAATCTAGGCTAGCCCTATCGGCCCCTCCAATGTTGGGTATGTTGGGTGGTGGCGGCATTAATAAGTTTTACATTTGATTGCATTTTTTCAAAATTATATAATTTAATTGCACTTTTGCGATAAATTTTAAGACTTTTAGCGTATTTATCTCTAAAATAAGCTATCGATTGCTTCAAAATGCACAATGCTGTATTTAGTTGTCCTTCCCTTCTCTGCCCTACGTGAAGCGAGCAAGGTCATCAATGGGTGGTTATTGTGGCCTTTCACATTTCATAAAAGTCGATTTACAGTTGGATACTAATTGATTGTCAAGTAATCTTCTTATGGGCAAGATGCATTGACATAGTTAAGAAACTTAGTACCAAGGCTCCCTCAAAAGACTAGAACAAAAGCCAAACCATTGAAAGTCACTTACAAGTAAATTTATTTTTAAAACCAAAGTTCGTATACAAATCTTACAGTCCTATGAGATACAATTAGCAGTGCAATCTTGCACTGCTAATCGTAGTTTTGGCATTTGAAGGTGATGAGATTGTGAAGCTTACTCTAATGAAATCATAAGGTGTTAGTACATTGAATAGAGAGACATCTGGCTCAACAATATAAAGTTATAACACTTTGTAGCTCTAACTACTAATCAGTTGATAATCATTTTAACTACATTGAAGGGTATGCTCCATAAAATAAAACGAATGGTTAATTAAATAAGCACAAAACGAAATCAGATCCACAAGAGCAAATCAGCACCCCTTTTTTTTGGTCGGTAGTCTCCATCCCTTCAATCGCTGTTCTTTATGCGGCCCAAAGGAGCAAAACTTACCTGCTCATCTAACCAAGCCAGAACTGTCCAGCCGCAAATGAGAAGGTGTCGACATCCGCGTCCCTATCTCTGGTCCCATATCTCAACGCAGAGAAAGCGACCACCATTATTTCATTCCCGCGTGAACTTGCTCCCCAAGGCAACACATGACCACATTTTCCTTCGTCCGTAGTTGAAAAGTTTTCATCCACAGCGTTCACACGGATTGCTCAAATACTTAGTAGCTAAGCTGAGAAATTTGGCAGACGAGTCGTGTGAAAAGACTGCCAAAATCATGGGGTGCTACAGTTAAACCACGGCCTCTAAACCCCTTATAAAAGTGAGGCCCTCTCTTCCTTTCATCTCTCATCATCCAGAGAACTATTCCTCTGTCAAGACTGAAACGGAGTTGGGGGTTGACTAAACAGAGGATGAAAATGAGCATGGCTCACGAGGGAAGGCATCATCACGGTCAACATCATCGTCATGGGATGGGTAAAGGAGGCCGACATGGGCATCGTCGCGGGCACGGTTACCTAGTAGGAGAACTTCTCAGCAGGAATGGTCTCAGAGCAGATGGAGATCATGGACATGGGCATCATCTGAGGGGTGTGGTAGGACATGGGGGTCATGGTCATGGTCATGGACAGGGACATCATCTGAGCCGTCTTTTAGTCTGTGGTGGTCATGGTCATGGTCATGGAGTACGCGGACACGGACGTGGGCATCATCTGAGGGCCCCTTCAGGACATGGGCGTGGACCTTCCATACATGGTCGTCATGGTCATCGTCCTGGTCACGGTCATAGTTACAAAGGAAGGCGCCATGCGTATGGCAGATGCGGGAGGCGTCATCCCTGTATTGGCCAACCAGAACAGGAGCAGGAAGTCGCGGCAGCGTCCCCGACTCCAATAACCGAGCAACTCAGCACTCTAGCTCTGACTGCAGACTTGAGAGGACGCTTGAAGTTGGGGAGACAATAACGACGCAACGTCGGCAATATTGTGCCTTGGGGATTTCTATATATTGGTTCCTACCAGTTTTTATCTTTTTGGGTAAACTCGTTGGATGCTCAGCAGTGGTTGAATTGTTGCGGAGGTTAAAGAAAGTTTCTTTGTACTGCCTCTGTACCAGTATACTATGGTACACTATGTGATGATATCGCTGAGGCGTCGGCTCAGACAGATGATTTCCATATGTGTTATTCAGATCTGAAGGTTTTGAACGAGAAATGAAATGTAGTACTGAGCTCATTGAGAGCACCATTGGCATGCATGAACAATTTGACCTGATCCAATTTAGAGATTAAGGGCTTCAACAGCACCCATCGCCCACAATGGCGTATGCTTTCTTTCTCATTCAAGTAACTGCGGCAACCCAAATTGGTGATCAGGAAAAAAAAAATCTCCCGATTAAGCTTTTTTTGATTATGATAGATTTGTGGCTTAAGCCAGAAAAGAAGGCAGCCTTGCGCAACCAACGACAAGTCTGGATCATTTATAGGGAAAGAGCATGCGTGCTAGCACGCTATTTATGGTTTATGAAGTTGGTCGGATCAGATAGTCATTTAAGGAACCAAACCAAACTAGGGGCAAACTTACCAACGAAGGTGCTGGCCTATGGAACTCATCCAGGAGCAATAGGTGTTTATGCATCCGCGTCACTTAGGAACTCTTTCGGCTAGAAGGGATTGCTACTATGAGCGATCATCACGCATAATAGATAATGATGGATTGGTGGACCAATTGAGTGACTGAGACATGGTACTCATCACCTGATCATGTCAAAGTCTCCAAGAGCCCTTGCTACACAAGCGTAAGAGAAATCTCTCATCAACAATAAGACAAGAACCGTTTTACATTGTATCTAAGGGATTTCTTTATTTGGGCCAAAGAAGCAAAATTGCTGGATCATTATCATACTGATTGCTTATGCAAAAATAAGACAAAATAAAGTGATTTATTGCTTCGAATTGTCTTGCAATCTTATATTTTAGTTCTCCTCTCCTTCCCCGGCCTACGTCAAGCGAGTAAGGTTATAAAAATCTCGTGATTTTCACATTTCATAAAAGTTTATTTACAGTTAGATACTAAGCCATCGTCAAGTAATCTGTCTATGGGTTAGGTGCATTGACATGGTTAAAGTAATTTAGTGCCAAGGCTCTCTCAAAGGACCAAAACTAAATTTCGACATAATTTGTTTACATTCAATTTCGTTATGGAGTCAGTATTTTCCAAGGCTTGCAATCATATAAATTCCGGCATAATTTATGTTCATATAGTTTTGTTTGAAGTAAAGTTGTTGATTTCCTTGTTTCATGTGATGTTTCCCGTTCGAAGTCGGCACAAAACTTGTCCCTTTCAAATAAATATCAAATAACGATTTTTGGTGAAAGATAAATGATGACGGGATAAATTCCGGTGAAATAGTAAGGTGTTGATGCATTGAATAGTGACATTTAGCTTGACAATATGAATAGTTATTTCAAAAATAGAAATTAACATTATTCATAATTTTGAAAAAAAAAATCATATAGAAAAATGAGTTCATCTTTAATTTATTATTATAGGTGGAAAATATGACGCCAATTTTTTTCCGTCAAAAAAATTCGTAATTAGTTTTATAATAATTAAAATCTTCTCATTAAAACCAATAATTGTGTCATAGAGTTGTTTTGGCAAAAAACAGTTACATTGTAAAAATAAGCATAGCTTTTCATTAAAATGTTTTCAAGAAACAATTATATTGCTTGTTGTTTTGGCAAAAAACAGTTACATTGTAAAAATAAGCATAGCTTTTCATTAAAATGTTTTCAAGAAACAACTATATTGCTTGTTGTTGTTGTTGTTGTTGTTGGATCTAAGTTCTAACCAGTTGATAATTATTTTAACTGCATTAAACTTTGGCAAATGTTTGGGAACTCCGGCAACCCAAGTTGGGGATCAAGTTGAAGACTTCTACTAGTTAAGCCCAGAAACTTATTATTATGAAATCTTTCGCTAATGTACCACTTTGATCAATCCTAAAGAAAAAGGAACAATATTTATAGATGAAGTATCAGCTCATAGTAATTACACTGAAAAGTGCGGCTATAGAATGTGCTTGTAAATTGTGGCCAATACAAAGTATATAAGCAATGATTTCAAATCCAATGATTAATTGTACCCTAGCAACTTTATGTAAGGCAAAATTTGGTTTTTTGGAGGTGATAGTGGAAAAGTTGACATATAAGTCATCCTTATTGCCACTCTACGGAATTGTACATGAGATTTTCACCTCATACGGCTCCTCGTACAATTGTTTCAAAGTCATTAGGTCCTTTTCCCCGTTCGAGAATCTCCTCCCTTCTTCCATGCCATCCCAAAGAGTAACTAAGATCAATTCAATTACGTTTTCATAATCCAATTGAACACTTTCCATTTTGGATTATTCTCAAAAGAGAAGATTCTTCTTTTTACCAAACACTTGTGGATCCGATCACAATCTTATAACAAGAACAAGAGATCTTTCTCAATCAACCTCCTTGTGTGACATCCTAAATTTTCAGATTTTGTTTTCGATTAAATCGGGCCTTTGATCGATGCGCCAATAATTCGATTCCCTGAGTTGGCCACTCACGGGATAACTAGATTATTTGATGAAGCAATTAAGGAATTTAAATGCAATGGATTTGAGAATTCGACCAGGAATCGACTATTCGACCATGTTGGTCTACAAGGGTCATTACGGCACTGTCAAAAATCGATCAGAGACCGGAGATAGGTCGATTCGATTAAGATATGTGATCAGACTGTGGGTGATTCTACCTGATTGCAAAATACTTGTCGATCGGCACTAGACCAATTTTTCTATCATTTTGGTACCCGGTGCCCATAATTGATACCTCGAGAATTTCATGACAATTGAGAGTCGCCAATGTATCGAAAATGTATAATGTGACTCGAGATAAATCGATCACGGGTCAATTGTACCAAAAATTCCTAAAAGCTACCCGGTAGACTAGGTCACACTAAAAAAGCGCCGAATTGAAATTAACCGCGAATTTGAATTTGATTTCAGAAATCGAAAGTTCTGTCATGTCACAATCTATTTTAGGAATGTCGACTCATCCTCCGAAGAATTTTAAAAGATTCCAAGATTTTTACGGAAAATCGATTCGGAAAACGAAAGGAAATTCGGTTTAGCTCATTTGAAGGAAATTTTGATGTCCAAGCCGAGCTACCGGGCGATGGGAATTTATGGACATGTGTGGGATTTTTCTTTGATAAAATTGGATTTCGAATTTGAGAATTTGAGGATGAAATTGAAGCCAAAGTTGAGTAAAAATTCGGATCAAGAGAGGAGGGCTGCATTTTGGCACCAAAATTGGATAAATTGTGAATTTTTATTACAAGAAAGTATTAGGGGGAGACATTGGAATATTTATGCATAAAGATCTAGGGACAAGCATTAAATGGAATGGATAAAATGCTTGACTTTTTGGCCCCAACCGGGGCTTCCCCATCCCGTTCGACGCCGCCTCTCCCTCCTTCGGCCTTCTTCTCTCTCGCTCGATCTCTCTCTGCCCTACTTCTCATTTCATTTTCCTCTGCAAATTTCATCTCTTTCATTTCTCTTCAACCAAAGCTCATCCTCCACCCACCGAACTCTCCTCTCACGCCAACACCACCGTCCCACTCTCCACTGAATTCCATCGTGCGCCCTCAGCCAGCCCACATCTTCTTTGGTCAACAGATGAGGCCTTGTTGAAGTCCTGCTGACCTCAGCTTGCGACCACCGAAGCTCACGCCTCTGCCCCTTTCACAATGGCCGCTTCACGCTCGTCTGCTCCTTCGTCCGCCAATAGCTGCTTCTCTAGTCAACGTTCAAATTCTAGCCTACCCAGCGAAGTGGTATTTTGACTGAGGCAACCCCACCGTTTCACTCAGCCACCGATTCAACGCTGCCTGCCCCCATCTTCTCTCCATCGCTCGACGCCAGCAAGCTGCTCCCATCGTCCGTGCCTTCATCCCGTCTTCACGCAATTTCAGTCAGGCCAGCCGTGGGCTTCAGCTTCAGCAGCCCAGCGAGTTTCATCGAGCCCACAGTCCACCGAAGTGTTCAGTCGCAGCTGCGGGATTTGCTGGATCGTCTCAGCCCAGCGAGATTTCAAATCAGCAGCCCATTTTCCAATCCACATTCCAGCCCAATTCAGTTTTCAAGCCCACCTTGGGCCCACGAAGTAAGCCCAACCCAGCTGCAGCCCAAGCCCAAGATCAGAAGCCTGCAGTTTTGAGGCCCAAGCCCGCGAAGTCAGCCCGCTTCAGGCCCAGTCCAATTCAGAAGCAAATCTCAGATTGGACTGAGATTTGTTGGGCCCGTTTTGGGCCCGGCCCAAGTGTTCGCCAACGCCGCCGAAAATTCGAATTCCAGCCACCATCGCGTCGTCGTCGCGGTGAACCGGTTTCCGTAATTAACCGGTGAGTTTATACTCTAAACTCTGCTTAGTAGGTTAATGACGTTTAAGGGGTGTTTAGATTTATTTAATTAGGGATTATGTGGTTAATTAGATTAAATTAGAAATTTAATTATTTAATTGAGCATGTTAGGTGGTTAGCATGGTTTAGCTAATGCCTAAATAAATTATACTGTTTATCTAGAAGGGTTCAGGAATTTTCCGGGTCTGTATTGGTATTTAATTTAATAATTTTGGCCTAGGTTAATATTTTTAGAAATTAAATTGAATTAATTAATTAATTTTCAAAATTAATTATTTATTAATTATTTTTCTGGAATTTAGGCCGGGATAGTCGGTGACCAAAATTTTGTATCGATTGCAATGGTGTGGTTAATTTCGTAATTGAGTGTTAGTTGTGCAAATTGAGCACTGATTGGAATCTTGAGTATTTAATTCCAAAATTGATGGATTTTGATATTTATTTAGAAAATTCCGGATGTCGGGTTTTAACACCGAAAATGGATTTTAAATACCATATCAAATAGTGGGGTTTGAAAAAGATAGTTATCAGTCTTTTGGTTCGAATTAACCGTGTACCCACACACGACTATTTTCGGGATGTTTTTAATACGAAGAAAATAGGCTAGGATCACTATTTTAATGGAGGCATTTGAGTGCAATGCACAGTGTCCTAGGCCGAGATTGAGTGGTTGTGTGTTGCTAAAGAGAAACCGTCGTAGGCTATTAAGCTGGACATTACCCATTCATCGGGACTCGGGTTGCAGTAGATTCTAGACCTACGCCCCTTCAGGGAAACCGTCTAATTGAGAGACGTCGCCGCGCTCATGGTGGGAGATGAAGCCTAGCTATGCCAAAAGACACCGAACTTGTGAGTAGGTTGTATTTGGGTCGCAGTAGATTTTGGACCTACGCCCCTTCGGGGAAGTCGTCTCTAAGAGAGACGTAACCATGCTCAATGGGGTAAGACGATGCCTGGCTATGCCAGTAGACCGCCGAACTTCTAGTAAGCCATACCCTCGAGTGGGTGAAATTATCAATTGGAACGCATGTTGAGTGAAATAGATGCGCTGGATTATGGGACAAAATTGTGTGACATGGTATGAGACGTGTCATAACGATTTGGCCCTATAATCTGGACCCCTGTGATTTATTGAGTTGAGTGATGTGTTTCAATTGTTGGATGTATCGATTCTATACATAATGTATATGAACTGTGCTGACTTGCAGGGTGGAATTGAGGCAAAGTAAGTCTTCTATGCTAATTGTATGATTGCGTGGTTAGGACGCTTCTGGGCATATTTCCCTCATAATTAAGGTTTAGAGCTTAGACTCGCTGAGATTTTATCTCACCCCGTTGTGGGACAATATTTTCAGGGTCGTCGAGTGAAGGATCGAGAGCTAAGATGAAGTGATGTGAAGTATAGGTCAACTAGGATCGTCTCTTTTTGGAAAGTTAGTTTTTGTGGCCTTTTGGTCATAGACCTTATGCTTGACATTATGTGAATATAAAAGTATGTTTGTTTTGTGAATTCGTATCCCGCTTTTCTATCCCAAGATGATTATTGTTAGGGGATTTATTTTTGTTTCCGTGTGTGCTTAAAAATCAATGGGTCGGCGACTCGTCCTGGGAAATCACAAAATATTATCGACCAGAGAGAGATGGGTACGCGCTCGGGGTTCGGGGCATGACACCTTGCCTCTCATTCTTCGACAATCAGAAAGATCATTTTCAAGTTTGAATTTGTTCATTTAAAATTTGAGTTCTTCTACTTCATTTTCGTTTACTTTTTTTTTTACTCCATTCTTGAGTTCTCTTCTGATTGGGTTGAAGGCAAGGACCGGCAGTGTTCATCATTTACTTGTTTTCACCAAAAAAAAAAAAAAAAAAAGCCTCAACAATGAATGGCAGTTTCTAATTGATCGGATCAGATAGCTCTTTAAGCAACCAATCAAACTTAGGTAGACCTACTAATGAAGAGCTGATTACGAAGCTTACTCATCAAGGAGCACGCAAGGGTTATTCATTTCATATTTTTCAATAATTCTCGATAAAGATCAAAGGTCTTGAGCAATCGATATCATGAAAAAACTAAAAAACATTTTGCCTACGTAATCAATACCCAAAGTCCAACTTTCTTTGGTTATTTCCTCTTATTAGATCATCGTAACCATTGGAAGAAGTGGAGAACTACACAGTATCTGCAAACTAACTTCACTACCACGTGATGAATTATTGCCCACTTGGAATGGAAGCCCAAAGCCCTATAAAGGCAATTTGTCTAACGCAAGTCGTTTAAACCAGTTTGTGTAAAAGCATTCTTCTTATGAAGCCGTATGGTGCTATTGTTAACTTATGTTTAGAAAGGAAAAAAATAGAGGGTTATGGATAGTTAAGGAAGCAAAAATAAGGCCAAGGCCCGTGCGCAAGGAAAAGCGAGTTGATCATGTGTCAAAGCTCCACCCAAGTTTAATTAGATGGATGCCTTTGCTCGTGCAACCATGCCTCCAGGGATCACCTATTCATATTTTTCTTGCCATTCAATCACATATGGCATGCCATGCCTTCAATAAAAAGAAGGACACCAAATCAAGTTATCGGCCCAGGTTGAATGAGATCCCCACAAATCACGTATTCGGAGGACTGGATTGGAAATGATGGGGAGTTCTCCGCTTTCAAATTTTATGAGCTAGTTCAATCAATTTCAATCCTTAGAAAAGCAGAGTCCACATCATGACAAGGAGTCATGTTTTTTTTTTTTTTTTTTTTTTTTTTTTTGGGCGAAAGATGTCACGATCTATACTCACTTAATAAAAGTCTTACAAGGCGAAAAAGGACTAATGTCCGAGCATAAAATATTCCATAAAGGCAATGGAGGAATAATCCACCAGTTAAGCGGAAGCTTTTTTAAACGAAAATTTCGTGCTATCCAATCCGCGGCACCATTTTCTTCTCGGGTACAGCAGCTGACCATAACCCCTTCGATTTGATCCAGTTCATGTCTGCACCGGAGGATCTTCTCTTTTAAATTCCAGTGAATTTCAGCCCGGCCCAAGAGCTGGTCAACAGCAAGGGAACAATCACTTTCGCATATCCAGCGAAGTGATTGACTTCGGAAGTCTCCCACGTGCCGCTTCTGTAAGTCCTTTATGTAAAACAGTCCGTGTGAGATGGCTTCAACTTCTGCCTCTTGAGATGAAGAAACCCTAGCTGTACAGGCAAAGCCTTCGAGTACTTGCCCCGACGAATTTCTCACGACACCAGCAATAGAGCACAGAAACTCGCCCGGTATCCAGGAAGCATCAACATTCATCTTTAGTTCACTTCGATCTGGAGGTTTCCATCGCTCAGGTATGTTGCGATTAGGGTTAACGCGATTCTGGATCTTCTTTCCTCTGATCAAGGTAAGGTGCTGATCTTGTACGATTTGCAGGAGATCTGCAGAATTCTGAACTTTTGATCGAAAAATCCATCCGTTTCTTGCCTTCCAGATGTGCCACAAAACCAGACCTGTATATTCTCTTTCGGGTATGTCTGTATGTGTTCGGAACGCTTCCATAAGCCATTGTTCTGTCCTTCTGATCTTGTTTGTGGGACTGAGACCTCTACAAGTTGGATCTTCCCATATACCTTTTGTCCATTTACATAGAAAGAACAGGTGTTCAGACGTTTCGACCTTCGTATGACAGAGTAGGCATAATGGGTCATTAACAATTTTTCGTTTATGTAGGTTTTCTCTCGTGGGTAGGGCGTTTTGGCAGAGAGCCCAAAGGAAAGTTCTGATTTTTGGTGGCACAGCAAGACTCCAGATTTTGGTCCATAAGGTGCGTGGTGGTCGAAACGAACATGAGGCCGTATTGTGGTTGTGATTTGTGGTTAATGAGATTGCTTTGTTGTAGCCACTCTTTACAGAATATTTCCCCGAACTATTACCTGTCCAAAGTAGGGAATCGGGTTGCGGTTGAGGGCTCAGTGGGATAGCTAGAATTTCCTCGACTATATCTCATTATAGAATTGTTGAATCTTCTGTGCATTCCACTCTCTAGCATCTGTTTGTATAAGTTCAGATACCATCGTAGGTTCTGTTGGATTAGTGTCGCCTCCAATTACCCCTTTCATTAACCACTTGTCTTCTCGAATGCGGATAGATTGCCCATCCCCAACTGACCATTTGATGTTTTCTTTGATAGTGTCTCGGCCAATTAACAGACTCCTCCATCCCCATGAAGGGCGTAGACCTGTGCTTGCTGTCCAGAGATCCCTTGTAGGAAAGTAGATTCCTTTCAACACTCTACTCCACAAGGCCGAAGGGGACGTTGATAGCCGCCAGACTTGCTTGCCTAACATGGCATAATTAAAGGTAATCAAATCTTTGAAACCCATTCCTCCTTCATCCTTTCGAGTTTTCATTACCTCCCATTTCTTCCAATGAATTCCCCTCTTATGATCACCTTTTTTCCACCAGAATGATGCAATTCGCTGTTCTATTGCTCTGTAGATTGAAACGGGCAGCTTGAAAATGGACATAGCATGCATAGGTATGGACTGAACAACACTTTTGATCAACACCTCCTTTCCTGCCTTAGTAAGTAGTTTTTCCTTCCACCCTTCTAGCTTTGTATTAACCCTGGCCAATATCCATGCAAACAATTCTTTTTTTGATTGACCCCAGTCTGTAGGAATACCCAAATACTTCCCTGTTTTTTCAAACACAGGGACCCTTAATTCTGTGGCCATGTTTCTCTTCAAGGGTAGGGGACAATTTGCACTAAAATACACACCTGATTTGTTTAAATTGATTGCTTGTCCCGAAGCATAGCAATATTGTTTAAGTATCAATGCCAAATTTTGACATTCCAAAATAGTTGCATTCAGAAAAAATATTGCATCGTCTGCAAATAACAGATGTGAGAGTTTAGGACAAAACCTGTTAATCTGAATGCCTTGGATACTGCCATCTGTGATCGCTTTGTTCATCAACCAAGTTAGGACATTTGAGATCAAGATAAATAGATAAGGTGAGAGGGGGTCGCCTTGTCTGATTCCTCTCGAAGGATGGAAGAAAGGGGTGGATTCTCCATTGATCTTCACACTAAAAGACACTGTAGACACACACTGCATTATGAGTGTTACCCATTTTTCACAAAACCCCATATGCAACATACAGTCCCTCAAGAAATCCCATTCGATTCTGTCATATGCTTTCTGCATATCTAATTTAAGTATGGCCTGATGTTTTTTCTTCTTTTTTGTGATGCGCAGTTGGTGCAATACTTCTTGCACAATGAAGATGTTGTCTTGTATCTGTCTGCCTTGAACAAATGCACACTACTCCGGTTCAATAATGGATGGTAGCCACTTCTTTAATCTGTTTGCTAGAAGTTTTGAGAATACTTTATAACTGAAGTTGCATAAACTGATAGGTCTGTATTGGCTAATGTTTTCAGGGTTCTTCACTTTCGGGATTAAGGAAAGATGAGTCCGGTTGAGCAGGGGATCCAGAAAACCTGTCTGAAAAAACTTCTGAACTAACTGTAACAGGTCAGTTTTCACAATATCCCATGAGTGTTGATAAAAAATGCCACTGAAGCCATCTGGGCCAAGTGCTTTAAGTGCTCCCATCTGAAAAACAGCATCCTGAATTTCCTCCATCAAAGGTACAGCCACCAGGTCTTCATTAATGTGTTGTGTTATGGGTGATGGACACTGGTTGAGGATCGGTTGATACTGCCTTAGGCCCTCTGATTTGTATAGCTCTTTATAAAAAGATAGGATATGATTGCGAAGTATCATAGGATCTCTGCACCAGTTTGAATTTTGTAGTTGCAACATTGTTATTCTATTTCGCTGCCTTCTCTGTATGGTTGATGCATGAAAAAACTGGTATTCTTATCTCCCCATTGCATCCACTTAATGCGTGACCTCATACCCCAGAATTGTTCCTCCTGTCTTCGCAGTTTTTCAATCTGGAAAATAATACTCTGTTTTTGCTTTTTGCTATTGTGCTGGTCAGACTGATTAGTAAGCTTTATTAGGGCCATATTTAGCTCTTTGATCTGCAACCTTGCATTGGCAAACTTCTCTTTGCTCCATTGTGCCAATACTTTTGATGTCTGCTTCAATTTTTCTGAGAGAGTGCATGGTTGGATATGTTCAGATTTCCATGTTTGTTGGATAACATCATAATACTCTTCATGCTCTGTCCAGAAAACCTCCATTTTGAAAGATCTACTTGTCTTCTTCTTCCCAGGATAGAGGCTAAGAACCAAAGGACTATGGTCTGAACCAACAGCTGGAAATGCTTGCACTTGACCGGGGAAAGGTAAGTCTCCACTCCAAAGTACATAGTACTCGATCTAGTCGTTTCTTAACGAGCTCCTCCCCATCTCTGTTATTCGCCCATGTATATGCACACCCGTGACTATCCATATCCATTAAAGAAAGTTCATTGATCATATTTCTAAATGCTGCTATGCAACTGTTGTCAGCTTCTTTTTTCCCAACTTTCTCCCAGACATACAAAATCTCATTAAAATCTCCCATGCAGATCCACGGGCAGGAGTTATGAGGCTTAAGGTGTTCCAACATCTGCCATAAGGTCAGTCTCTCTCCAAAATTAGTAGATGCATGAATAAAAGTAATTTGCATATGTTGCCTGCTGTCTGGATCAGTGCAATCCACATCAATATAGTGCTTTGAACTGGTTTTCACCTTTAAGGATACTTCCTCATTCCACAGAAGTGCCAAACCCCCTGCTATACCTGATGGATTTACTAGAAAAACGTTATGGAATTGTAATTGTTTGCAAACTTTTTCCACCATTGCTTCTTTATTCTTAGTCTCCATAAGAAAGAGTAAATTGGGCCTTTCTCTAGCCGTTAAGGCTTTTAGTTCTTGGATTGTCAGGGGGTTGCCCAGCCCCTGACAATTCCAACTCACTATTTTCATGGCGTCACTGATGGCTTATTAGGGCTAGCCACCAAAGCCCGTACTTGTTCTTCTTCAATCAATTTCACAGGGGTTTCCAGAAGTTCAGTATCATCAATCAAAAGAGGGGTTTTCTCAGGTATGCACTTCTGTTTTTTTGCCTTCTGAATCTTCATATTCTTCTTACTACATTTCCCAACTTTTGAGAGAACTAGTTTATGGTGTTCAGAGCTTTGTACTTGTTTGCCATATTCTCTGATTATATTAACAGACCCTTCATTTGCTTGGGTTATCTCATTGCCATAGGAGCTGTCAATTCTTCGTTTGCTGCAAGTTACCATCTGCATATTATGAGTTGCCTCTTGAGCTGCAATATCCATGCCACTGTCTGGGGAAGGTGTTACAGGTACAGTCTCTTCTACAGGAATTTCTTCTTCGATTTTGCCATAAAATGTTTCCCAATAAGGACTGTGCTCACTTGCTTCTGTCTTCAGCCAGGGTCCATATAGCCCTACTTTGTTGTTTCCCCAAGGTGATTGTGCATAGGGAATGTCAGTACAATCAGAAGCATAGTGCCCTATTTTCCCACAAGAATAGCAATAATGTGGGAGGCGCTCATACTTAAATTCCACCCAAAGCCATTTGGATCCAATGTCCAGAATTGCCCCCGATTTCAGTGGCTCATTCAGGTCAACTTCTACTCTCACTCTTCCTCCTTTCTGTTGATGGTTATCTGCTGTATCAAGGTGAACTTCTATAACTCGACCGATTCTACTTCCCAGATCTTTGAAGACTTGCTCCACTCTCCAGCCAGGAGGTATACCGCCAATACGCACCCAGAAAGCAGCTTTAGTAAACTCATAACAGTGCTCTGACACATCCGGCTCGCACTATTTCAACACTAGCAAGTTACTAGAATAAGACCAAGGTGATAACCTCATGATCCTCTCTTTTTCCTCCTCCGTTTGAAAGATAAAAGTAAATAGGCCAGGTTCTTTTTGTGAACAGGTAACAGTTTCAGTTTTCCATGCTTTTTTCATTAAGGATACAAAGGCTGGGTAATTGACGTTGGGTTTGGAATAGAGTTTGCCAAGGAGTGTACATTTACATTCCTCCTTTTTTTGCGGAGATACTTCAGTGGGTGCTTCAACAATGTCCTCCTCAGACCAAAGGTAACCCAGACGTTTGCAAAGTGCTGCCACTCGCATTTCATTTGCTTCTTTACTCTCCATGGATACTAACTTGATATATGACTCGATTAATCTACCTGCTTTGAAATAGCGATTATACTCATCTTTCTCAGGCACATAACAGCAAACACTCAGAACTCCTTCACTACTGCCAGAACCAGACTGAAACACTCAACCAGTGGCGGATCAAAAAACCGACATCCTCTACTCCTCCACAACCTCCGAGAGCAGAAGAATTAAGCAAACAACCAGAGGCAAAAGATCCAACAAATCGACAATTTTCTAAGCACCAAGAGTGAAATCAAAGACATAACTGCTGAATCCAAACCTATGCAGACCTCCATGGCTGGATCGGCTCAACCCATTGGTCAATAAGCTGCTCAGATGACTGGATCGGCGCAACCCATTGTTTGATTCGGGAAATTTAGTTTGGTCTTCTCTCTTTTTCTTTTTTCTTTTTTCCGAATGGATACTTAAAGGAAAAGACAGTAAAAAAAGGGGGGATGGTTATGGAAAGGCAGGGAGATCTTAGGGTTTGGAAAAAGGAAGCACTACCATGGCAGTAGAGAAGCGCTCGCATAGACGAGAGAAAAATAGTAACGTATGCGCAAGTTCTCCACAAGGAGTCATGTTAACAACTATCAAAGTAGCCTAAAACAAGTTCATCCAAGAAAGGATGAGAGACCCCGCCCAACAGTATGGCATGTTTATACAAAAATCTTACTTCTTGTCGTCCATTCGCCAAACAAAATCTTTTTGCCTCTCATAAAAAGAAGTGTTATCTTTAGGTTCTTATTGTAGGAGGAAAACATGGCCCCAATCCTCTTCTGATTAAATTTGTCATATATTTTCAATAATCAAGATTGGATTAATTAAATCAATTATAATATCACTGTGTTGTTTCGGCAAAAAGTTAAAAGTATAGTTCCTTCCTCAAATGTCATCAGGAAACAAATGCGTTGCCTTTTCTTGGGGAGGTTGATAGTTAATTTAACTGCATTGAAGGGTATGCCTAATAGAATCAAACGTCTAGCTAATAAAATAAGGACATAAGGAAATCGGATTCACAGAGTAAATCTCGAATTCAATCGGTTTCTTTTTTGTAGCCCAAAGGAGCAATGTCATTTCCTCATGCTACGTGCACACCAAGCCATAAACGCGGAGCCGCACATTCGAACGCGTCGACATCCACGTCTCTGGTCAATGTCCCAAAGCAGGGCCACCGACCTCCATTGATTAATTCAGGCGCGAACTTGCTCCCCAAGACGAACACTCGACGGCGTTTGCGGTGGTTCACACGGATTGCTTAAGTACTTAATAGCTAAGCCATGAAACTTGGCGGAGAAGAGGCGTGTGAAAAGATCGCCATGTTTGATTGACTGCTGCAGTTGAACCACCGCCTCGGGAAACTCTATAAATAAGGGCCTCTCTTCCTCTCATCTCTCATCTCTCATCATCCAGACAGCTATTCTCGTGTCAAGACTGAAAGAGAGTCGGGGTTATATACGAAACAGAGGATGAACATGAGAATGGGTCACGAGGGAAGGCATAACCACGGTCGACATCGTCATCTTGGGATGGGTAACGGAGGCGGAGATGGGCATCATGGTGGGCATGGTCCCCATGTAGGACTTCTCTTTGGGCATGGTCTCAAAGGACATAGGGGTCATGAGTTCCATGGACATGGACATGGGCATGATGTGAGGGTTCCATTAGTCCATGGGCATGGACTTTTCAAACATGGTCATCATGGTCATCCCAAAGGTCACGACCATGGTCACAAAGGGAGGGAGGGCCATGCGCATGACTGGTGCGGAAGGCGTCACACCTGTATGGAGCAACCGGAACCGGAGCAGGAACAGGAGCAGCAACAGGAACAAGAAACTGCGATGCCAACTCCAATAACCGAGGAACTCGATACTCTTGGAAATCAGCATCATGTGAGGGTTCTTCTAGTCCATGGACATGGACTTTTCAAACATGGTCATCATGGTCATCGCAAAGGTCACGGTCATGGTCACAAAGGGAGGAGGTGCCATGCGCAAGGCCGGTTTGGGAGGCGTCATACCTGTACGGAGCAATCTGAACCAGAACAGGAGCAAGAGCAGCAACAGGAACAGGAAGTCGTGGCTGCGACGCCAACTCCCATAACCGAGCAACTCGGTGCTCTCGGACATGGGCATCATGTGAGGGTTCTTTTAGTCCAAGGGCATGGACTTTTCAAACATGGTCATCATGGTCATTGCAAAGGTCACAGTCATGATCACAAAGGGAGGAGGTGCCATGCGCATGGTCGGTTCGGGAGGCGTCACACCTATACAGAGCAACCAGAACCGGAACAGGAACAGGAGCAGCAACGAGAACAGGAAGTCGTGGCCGCGACACCAAGTCCAATAACCGAGCAACTCGATACTCTCGCTTTGACTGCCGAATAGAGAGGATGCTTGGAGTTGGGTCTTGGACAGCAATGACGCCGTGTCAGCAATAAACGTGTCTTGGGGATTTCATGTTTTGGCTACGACCAGTAACCAATACCAGTTTTATCTTTTTGAGTAGTTTCGCTGGATGATCAGATTCAGCTGTCTGAAGTGTTGTGGAGGTTGATGGAAGTTTCTGTATGTTGTTTGTGTACCAATATTATACAATGGTACACTGAAAATTAGTGTGATGGTATCCGTCCTTTGAGGCTTCGGATCAAATGATTCCATATATTTTATGCAGAAGATTTGAAGGTTCTGAACTAGGCTGATATGTTTCTGAGCTCCTCAAGAGCACCATTGGCATGCCTGAACAAATTGACCAGAATTAATTGAAAGATAGGGGCTTTAACAGAAAACATCGCGGACAATGGCATATGCTCTTCATCTTTGTCATTCAAGTAACTCCAGCAACCCACGATCAAGAACTCGAACATCTTGTACTAATTAAGCCCAGAAACTTATTATTATGGCATCTTTTGCTAATGTACCAATTTGATCAGTCCGTAGGAAAAAGGAACAAGAGTCACAGATGGAAATCTATTTTTTTAAGTAGGGCGATAGCTATTATAAAATAGACTTGTTTCATCTCGGGCGATATACGATTGCGGGGGCCTAATTCAAATCCCTCAGGTAAAGTAAGAAAGTTTCGCCTACCATACTCACCACCCAAAGTTAGACTTACTTTGATTATTTCCTTTGATTAGATCTTCATAATCATTCCGAGAAGTGGAGATTTAATTTACAAAAAAACAACGAAAAAAAAAAAAGGGAGGCCTTGCCAATAGGGCACCACCATTGCCGCCCATAGCAGGAGGGGCTGACAAAGTCACAGCCTTAAGGGGAGGGGGGCCAACGCTATCTAGCCTAAATAGGGCGCCAATAGGGTGCCACCATTGCCGCCCATTGCCGGAAATAACTGAATTGGCACAATATAAAAAAGTTTAGGGCTAAATCGGCACAAACACAAAATGTTTACTTTTTTGACACTTTTCCTAAGGAGATGAAATTGTGAAGCTTACTCTAATGAAATCATAAGGTATTAATTGAATAGAGAGACGTCTAGCTCAACAATATAAAGTTTTAACACTCTGTAGCTCTAACTACTAATCAGTTGATAACCTTTTTAACTGCATTGAAGGGTATGCTTAATAAAATCAAACGAATGGTTAATAAAATAAGCACAAAACGAAATCAGATCCACAAGAGCAAGTCTCCACCCCTTCAATCGCCGTTCTTTTTGCTGGCCAAAGGAGCAAAACTTATCCGCTTATCTAACCAAGCCAGAACCGTCCGGCCGCAAATGAGAAGGTGCAGACATTCCCCCTTCCCATCTCTGGTCCCCTATCTGAATGCAGAGAAAGCGACCACCATTATTTCATTCACGCGTGAACTTGCTCCCCAAGGCAACACATGACCACATTTTCGGTTGTTCGAAGTTGAAAAGTATTCATCCACAGCGTTCACACGGATTGCTCAAGTACTTAGTAGCTAAGCCAAGAAATTTGGCAGAGAAGAGGCGTGCGGAAAGGATGCCAAAATCATGGGGTGCTACAGTTAAACCACCGCCTCTAAACCCCCTATAGAAGTAAGGCCCGCTCTTCCTTTCATCTCTCATCGTCCAGAGAATTATTCCTCTGTCAAGACTGAAACGGAGTTGGGGGGTAGACTAAACAGAGGATGAAAATGAGCATGGCTTACGAGGGAAGGCATCATCACGGTCAACATCGTCATCATGGGATAGGTAATGGAGGCCGACATGGGAATCGTGGCAGGCATGGTTGCCAAGTAGGAGAACTTCTCGGCAAGAATGGTCTCGGAGGAGAACTTGATCATGGACATGGGCATCATCTGAGGGGTTTTATAGGAAATGGGGGTGGGGGTCATGGTCATGGTCCTGGACATGGACGCGGATGCGGACGTGGGCATCATCTGAGGGGTCCTTTGGGACATGGACATGGACCTTCCATACATGGTCGTCATGGTCATCGTCCTGGTCACGGTCATGGTCACAAAGGGAGGCGCCATGTGCATGGCAGATGCCGGAGGCGTCATCCTTGTATGGGGCAACAAGAACAGGAGCAGGAAGTCGGAGCTGCGTCCCCGACTCGAATAACCGTGCAACTCGGCACTCTCGCTCTGACTGCAGACTAGAGAGGATGCTTGAAATTGGGGCCTGGACAATAACGAAGCCGTCCCATCAGTTTTATCCTTTTGGGTAATTTCCTTAGATGATCAGCAGTGGCTGATGTGCTGCAGAGGTCAAAGAAAGTTTCTTTGTACTATATGTGCACCCATATACTATGGTACCCTATGCGATGACATCGCTGAGGCGTCAGATCAGACAGATCGTGGCATCATGAAAATATGAGCACAAAATTTTCAGAGGAAAAGGGTTAGCTACAGCTGCCGGAGAACTGCTTGAGGACGGTTATGGCACAAACACTATAAATGCCATTGATTGCCTACTGAAAAGCCCATTACAAATCAAACAAATTTACTATCTTTTAATTATTTTTACTTTCCTACAATGTATTTTTATCTATCATATTTGCATAATCGAATTTACTATCTTTTTGTTATTTTTACTTTCCTGCAATGTATTTTTATCTTTCATATTCGCGTTGTTGATTAAATTCCAATACGTGTCTTTATTATGAGTGTCACATTTTTGATTAAATTCCGATGTAGCAATTTTGTGTTGTCAAGCTTTATTATCAATTAAATTCCAGCATAATTTGTTTACGTTGGGTTCCATTGTAGAGTCTGTATCTTCTAGACCTTGTTGTTAATTAAATCCCGGCACAGTTCATGTTTGTACAATTCTGTTTAAAGTAAAGTTGTTGATTTTTTTGTTAGCTGTGATTTTTTCTATCCAGAGTTGGTGTAGAACCTCCCTCAAATAAAAACCGTACTGTAATTTTCAATGAAAGATTATTTCGTCAAGGGATAAATTCGGGTGAAATAGCTGTCAATGCATTGAATAGTGGCATTTAGCTTGACAATATGAATAGTTATTTCAAAAACAAAAATTAACATAATTCATAATTTTGAAACAAAAGAAAATGTCATGGAAAATTGTGTTTATCTTTCATTTCTTATTATAGGAGGAAAATATGGCGCCAATTTTCTCTTCTGATGAAAATGTAATTAGCTGTATAATAAGTTAAATCTGCTTAATTAAACCAATAATTGCGTCATTGTGTTGTTTTCACCCAAAAAAAAAAAGTTACATTGTAAAAATAAGCATAGTTTCTCTTTAAAATGTTTTCAAAAAACAAATTTATTGCTTATTATTCTATCATCATCGTGTCGGCGTTGTCGTCATTATTAGCTCTAAGTTCTAACCAATTGGTAATTATTTCAACTGCATTGAAGAGTACACCAAATAACATATGATCAATAAGACAAGCACAAAAAAAAAAAAAAATCAGTCACATAGAAGGTCTCCTCCAAATTTAATCGGTTGTCCTATGGTGGCCCAAAGGAGCAGAGGTATCTGATCATCGAAACGTGCACACCAAGCCCGAAACGCGGAGCCGCAAAATCAGAACGCGCCGACACCAGCCTCCATTACACTGTTCGGGCGTGGACTTGCTCCCCAAGACGACAACACCCCGACGACATTTTCCAGTCGTTCCAGGTTTCCAAGAGCGCTGGTGCGGATTGCTCGAATACTTGTTAGCTAAGAGGCGTGTGAAAAGATGGCCAAAGTTGATAAGTCTGCTACAGCTGAACCAACGCCTCGTGAATCTCGATAAATAAGGGCCTTCTCTTCCTCTCGTCTCTCATCGTCCAGACAGCTAATCCTCTGTCAAGACTGAAACAGAGTCGGGGGATTATGTCCTGAACAGAGGATGAAGATGAGAATGGCTCACGAGGGAAGGCACTATCATGGGATAGGCAACGGAGGGGAACATGGGCATCATATGAGGGGTGGTGTTGGACATGGGGGCCATGGTCATGGATATGAGCATCATCTGATGGGTCTTTTAGTCCATTGGGGTCACGGTCATGGACATGGGCATCATCTGATGATGGGTCTGTTGGGTCATGGGCATGGACTTTTCAAACGTAGTCATCATGGTCATCGCCATGGTCACTGCCACGGTCACAAAGGGGAGCGCCATGGGTATGGTGGATGCCAGAGGTGTCATTTCACTATGTTGCATAATAAATCCTTTTTAGTTTGGAAGACCTATTACAACTAATGGCATTCGCACCATCAAATAACTCAACTAAATCTCAAACTTCGTTGGCATCTTTTCTTTCACGGTATTGTACCACAAATTTGATTAATCACAGCTCATAGCTTGTGAAAATGTCTTAGGATCATTTTCAGCTCCAACATTATAGTTAGATTCTTGCAAATACACAATGTAATTACTAGGGATTGCTGATTTCTTCATTCTACTAGACCTTTTAATATTGCATCAACATCCTCCCGAGGAGTTTGCTGTTCAACTGGAAGCTCAGCAGTATCTGGTAATTGCTAAACAGTTTGGCCTACCGAATCAATAGTAGCAACTTGTGGATCTTCAATGATTGGTTGCTCAATAGTGGTTAAACTGAAGGGGCGTTATAAACAACAACCAACCCAGTACCTGAGCTAGAAGGTTGAGTATCTAAATAATCTTCTTTGAGAACAAGATCCTTGAATTGATCATTCCTATTGATCAAGTCATTCTCAAGAAATTTAGCATTTCTCAATTCCACAAATCTAGTGGTGTAAGATAGACAATAAAACCTGTATCCCTTGGACTTTTCGACATATCCAACAATATATCCACTTATAATCCTTGGGTCTAACTTCTTTTCTTGTGAATTATAAACTCTTCCTTCAAACGGGCATCCCCGAATGCATACATGTCGCAAACTAAGTTTCCAACCCTTAAATAACTCAAAAGACGTCTTTGGAACAGTCTTGATAAGAACTCGATTTAATATGTACACTGCCATTTTAAGAGCCTAAATCCACAAGGACTCAGGAAGTTCAAAGTTGCTAAGCATCATCCGCACCATATCCAATAAAGTTTGGTTTCTTCTTTCTACTACATCATTTTGATCTAAAGAACTAGGCATAGTATATTGGGTAATAATCCCATACTCTTTAAGAAACTTTGCAAATGGACCTGGTGTTTGTCCATTTTCAGTGTATCTACCATAATATTCTCCACCTCTATTTGATCTCACGATCTTAATTTGATTACCATATTATTTCTCTACTTCGATTTTAGATACCATAAAGGCATCAGGCGTTTTGTGCTTATTACGAAGTAAGTAAAGATACATGAATCGTGAATAATATTCTATGAAAGAGATGGAGTATCTCTAACAATTTGAGCCCATATTTGGACTACGAATATCTATATGTATGATTTCTAATATTTATGTACCCCTTTTGGCACATTTGTTGACTTATTAGTTTGCTTTCCCTTTATGTAGTCCACACAAGTATCATAATCAATAAAATTTAGAGTACTAAGTACTCCATCATTTACTAATCACTTAATTTTATTGATGGAGATATCTTCTAATCTCCAGTATCACAACATAAAGAAATCCTCATTCACAACACATCTTTTTATGCCAACATTATCGTGAATGTTTATTGCATTATAAATTGCATTATCTTGTAAATTAATTCGAAAAAGACCGTCAAACATAATATCACTCTAAACAATTTCATATTTATACAATAAACTAAATGTTGAACTTGAAAATTCAAAGAAATATCCTAAAGGTACAGGTCTTGAAACTAAAATTAAATTCCTAGAGAAACTAGGAATATAAAAGATCATTTCTAAATTTAAAACAAAACCATTATTGAGAACTAATCTACATATTCCAATAGCTTCCACCTGCGAGCGCATCTTATTTCATGAATAGATACTTTGTTCACTTCCCACTAGTTTCCACTGGTTCTGAAAACCTTGCAATGAATTTGAAATGTGGATTGTAAAACAAGAATCAATTCACCAAGTGTTGTGACCCACATCAATCATATTAGATTTATAACAAACACATGAAATTAGGTTACCTTCCTTCTTGAGCCAAACCTTAAATTTGGTATAATCCTTCTTTATGTATCCCTTCTTTTTACAGAAGAAACACTTGGATTCCTTCTTAATGGCCAGCTTTGGGAGATAGAGGCATTTTACATTTTCCTTTTTGCTTGCCTTGCCTTTGTACTTATCATATGTTGCCATATGAACACTTTTTCCTTCCTCCATTGGCAGTCTCTCTTTCTCTTAAACACACATGGTCATAAATTCGTTCATTGATCATTTAGTGTTATGTGTATTGTAAGAGACTTGAAAGAGGTATAATCTTGTGAGAGAGTGTTCAAGATATAGTACATAAGAAAGGAATATGATATCCCAATCTCAAGATTCTTCAACTGGCTACAATATCTCTCATCTTCATGATATGCTCACATACACCTCTTATACTGGTAGGCTTCAACTTTGAGAATTTCATAATCAGGGTCATGACATGCGCCTTTTCTGTGACTTAATTGTGCATCAATAGCTTCCAACAATTCCCTGTCATTGTTATGCTAAATGACTGAACCACTAATATTAGCGGGAGTTTTATCTTTATGTACATCACACTAAGACGTTTGGACCACTCCCATTGTGTATAAAGAGTATACTCAGCTCGAGTGCTATCCTCAGTAGGTTTACATGGTTTGTCTAACCGTAAAGCATAATCAAGATCTATGCACCCCAATTGAAGAAGAATTAATTTCCACCATTCTTTATAGTTATTTCCATTAAACTCGGGAACAATTATACCATAACTAATTTTAGATAGTAAGACTGCATCATAATCAAAGTAAAATACATTTGAGGCAAATAACCTTAAATCATATTTTATCAATGTAAGTATGCTATAAAATAAGAATCACATAACCTCAAAAACTGCCTATGAGCTAAGTTTCTAATTTAAATAGATTCATAATTACTTTATGATGAAACTATCAAAATTATATTCCCTTCCTTAATCCCTCTTAGTAAATTAAGAAAGATAATGATGTTGGCTCAAAGCTCTATAGATTACTATTTCTGACCAAAAAAAAAAAAATTTCGGTTGCTTAAAGTGTTGTGGAGGTTGATGGAAGTTTCTCTATACTGTTTGTGTACCAATATTATGGGATGGTTCACTAAAATTAATGTGATGGTATTTGTCGTTCGAGTTGTCGGATCAAATGATTCCATAAATTTTAAGCAGAAGATTTAAAGGTTCTGAAGAAGAGATGATATGTTAATGAGCTCATTGAGAGCCCTATTGAAATGCGTGAACAAATTGACTAGAATTAATTCAGAGATAAGGACTTTAAGAGCACCATCACCGACAAGGGCATATGCTTTCCATCTTTGTCATTCAAGTAACTTCGGCAAATGTTTGGGAACTCTGGCAACCCAAGTTGGCGATCAAGTTGAAGACTTCTATTATGAAATCTTTTGCTAATGTACCAATTTGATCAATCCGCAAGAAAAAGGAGCAAGATTTATAGATAAAGTATCAACTCGTTAAAATTACATAGTAAAGTAAGGCTACATATTATTCTTTTGAATTATAACCAATACCAGGTATATGAGCAGTGATTTCAAATCTAGTGGTTACTTGGATTCTAGCAACTTTATGTAAGGCAGAGTTTGGTTTCTTTGGGAGTGATAGTGGAAAAGTTGACATATAAGTCATCTTTATTGCCACTCTACGGCATTGTACATGGGATTTTCACCTCAATTGGCTCCTCATTTAATTCTTTTGAAGTCATTGGGTTCTTTTTCCTTATTCATGAATCTCCTACCTTCTTTCACTCCATCCCAAAGAGTAATTAAGATAAATTCGTTATGTTTTCATACTCTTATTAAACACTTTCCATTTCGGATTATTCTCAAAGGAGAAGATTCTTCTTTTTACCAAACATGTGCAGATCCAATCACAATCTTATAACAATAACAAGAGATCTTTCTCAATCAACCTCCTTGCCCCTCATTCTTCAAGAATTAGAAAGAGCCATTTCAAGTTTGAATTTGTTCATTTGAAATCTTCTAATTCATTTTAATTTACTTAATTTTTCACTCTCTTCTTGAGTTCTCTCCTGATTGGGTTGGAGGCGAAGGCTGGCAACATTCATCATTTACTCGTTTTCACAAAAAAAGAAGGCCTCACCAATGAATGGTAGTTTTTAATTTGATCAGATTAGATAGCCCTTTAAGTAACCAATCAAACTTAGGCAGGACTACTAACGAAGAGCTAATTACGAAGCTTAATCATCAGGGGGCACGAAGGGGTTATTCATTCCATATTTTTCATTAATTCTCCACAGAGATCAATGGTCTTGAGCAATTAATATCATGAAAAAAACTGAAAAAAATTTTCCTACATAATCACCACCCGAAGTCGAACTTTCTTTGGTTATTTCCTCTTATTAGATCATCATAACCATTGCAAGAAGTGGAGAACCACAGAGTACCTGCAAACTAATTTCACTACCACGTGATGAATTATTGCCCACTTGGAATGGAAGCCCAAAGCCCTATAAAGGCAATTTGTCTAAGGCCAGTCGTTTAAAGCAGCCCGTGTAAAAGCATCCTTCTTATGAAGCAGTATAGTGCTATTACAAACTTGTGCTTAGAAGAAAAAAACAGAGGGTTATGGATGGTTAAGCAAGCAAAATTAAGGCTAAGGCCCGTGCGCAAGGAAAAGCGAGTTGATCATGTGTCAAAGCTCCACCCAAGTTTAATTAGATGCCTTTACTCGTGCGCCCATGCCTCAAGGGATCAACTATTCATATTTTTCCTGGCATTCAATCACATATGGCGTGCCATGCCTTTAATAAAGAGATTTAATTAATTGAAATGGCAAGAAGGACACCAAATTAAGGTATCGGCCCAGGTTCAATGAGATCCCCACAAATCACGTATTCGGACGACTGGATTGGAAATGATGGGGAGTTCACCGCTTTCAAAATTCTATGAGCTAGTTCAATCAATTTCAATCCTTAGAAAAGCAGAGTCCACATCGTGACAAGGAGTCATGTTAATAACTATCAAAGTAGCCTAAAACAAGTTCATCCAGGAAAGGACCCAAGAAAGGATGAGAGACCCCACCCAACAGTATGGCATGTTTATACACAAATCTCGCTTCTAGTCGTCCATTCGCCAAACGAAATCTTTTCGCTTCTCATAAAAAGAAGTGTTATCTTTTGGTTCTTATTGTAGGAGGAAAACATGGCCCCAATCCTCTTCTGATTAAATTTGTCATTGGTTTTTAATAATCAAAATTAGATTAATCAAATCAATTACAATATCACTGTGTTGTTTCGGCAAAAAGTTACAAGTATAGTTCCTTCCTCAAATGTCATCAAGAAACAAATGCGTTGCCTTTTCTTGGGGAGGTTGATAGTTAATTTAACTGCATTGAAGGGTATGCCTAATAGAATCAAACGTCTAGTTAATAAAATAAGGACAAAAGGAAACCCGATTCACAGAGCAAAACTCCAACTCAATCGGTTTCTTTTTTGTAGCCCAAAGGAGCAATGTTATTTCCTCATGCTACGTGCACACCAAGCCATAAACGCGGAGCCGCACATTAGAACGCGTCGACATCCATATCTCTGGTCAATGTCCCAAAGCAGGGGCACCGACCTCCATTGATTCATTCACGCGCGAACTTGCTCCCCAAGATAAACACTCGACGGCGTTTGCCGCGGTTCACACGGATTGCTTAAGTACTTGATAGCTAAGCTATGAAATTTGGCAGAGAAAAGGCGTGTGAAAAGATCGCCATGTTTGATAGACTGCTGCAGTTGAACCACCGCCTCGGGAAACTCTATAAATAAGGGCCTCTCTTCCTCTCATCTCTCATCATCCAGACAGCTATTCTTGTGTCAAGACTGAAACAGAGTCGGGGTTATATACGAAACAGAGGATGAAGATGAGAATGGGTCACGAGGGAAGGCATAGTCACGGTCGACAGCGTCATCATGGGATGGGTAACGGAGGCGGAGATGGGCATCATGGTGGGCATGATCCCCATGTAGGACTTCTCTTTGGGCATGGTCTCAAAGGACATAGGGGTCATGGGTTCCATGGACATGGACATGGACATGGGCATGATGTGAGGGTTCCATTAGTCCATGGGCATGGACTTTTCAAACATGGTTATCATGGTCATCTCAAAGGTCACGACCATGGTCACAAAGGGAGGGAGGGCCATGCGCATGACTTGTGCGGAAGGCGTCACACCTGTATGGAGCAACCGGAACCGGAGCAGGAACAGGAGCAGCAACAGGAACAAGAAGTTGTGGCTGTGACGCCAACTCCAATAAACGAGGAACTCGATACTCTTGGACATGGGAATCATGTGAGGGTTCTTCTAGTCCGTGGGCATGGACTTTTCAAACATGGTCATCATGGTCATTGCAAAGGTCAAGGTCATGTTCACAAAGGGAGGAGGTGCCATGCGCAAGGCCGGTTTGGGAGGCATCATACCTGTTCGGAGCAATCAGAGCCGGAACAGGAGCAAGAGCAGCAACAAGAGCAGGAAGTCGTGGCTGGGACGCCAACTCTGATAACCAAGCAACTCGGTACTCTCGGAAATGGGCATCATGTGAGGGTTCTTTTAGTCCACGGGCATGGACTTCTCAAACATGGTCATCATGGTCATTGCAAAGGTCACAGTCATGGTCACAAAGGGAGGAGGTGCCATGCGCATGGTCGGTTTGGGAGGCGTTACACCTGTGCAGAGCAACCGGAACCGGAACAGGAACAGGAGCACCAACAAGAACAGAAAGTCGTGGCCGCGACACCAACTCCAATAACCGAGCAACTCGATACTCTCGCTCTGACTGCCGACTAGAGAGGACGCTTGGAGTTGGGTCTTGGACAGTAATGACGCCGTGTCAGCAATAAATGTGTCTTGGGGATTTCATGTTTTGGCTCCTACCAGTAACCAATACCTGTTTTATCTTTTTGAGTAGTTTCGCTGGATGATCAGATTCAGCTGTTTGAAGTGTTGTGGAGATTGATGGAAGTTTCTCTATACTGTTTGTGTACCAATATTATTCAATGGTACACTGAAAATTAGTGTGATGGGATCCGTCGTTTGAGGTTTCGGATCAAATGATTCCATATATTATATGCAGAAGATTTGAAGGTTATGAACTAGAACTGATATGTTACTGAGCTCCTCGAGAGCGCCATTGGCATGCCTATAAAAATTGACCAGAATAAATTGAGAGATAGGGGCTGTAACAGCAAACATCACAGACAATGGCATATGCTCTCCATCTTTGTCATTCAAGTAACTCCAGCAACCCAAATTGGCGATCAAGAAATCGAACATCTTCTACTAGTTAAGCCCAGAAACTTATTATTATGAAATCTTTTGCTAATTTACCAATTTGATCAGTCCGAAAGGAAAAGGAACAAGATTCACATATGGAAGTCTATTTTTATTAAGTAGGGCAACAGCTATAATAAGTTCAGACTTGTTTCATATTGGGCGAAATACGATTGCGGGGCCTAATTCAAATCCCTCAAGTAAAGTAAGAAAGTTTTACCTAACATACTCACCACCCAAAGTTGGACTTTCTTTGATTATTTCCTTCAATTAGATTTAGATCTTCATAACCATTTCGTGAAGTGGAGATTTAATTTACAAAGCAACCATGGAAAAAAAGGGGGACGCCTCTCCAGGAGGGTACCACCGCCACTGCCCATTGCTGGAGGGGCTGAAAAAGTAGCAACCTTAGGGGGAGGGCGGCCGACACTTTCGAGACTTGAGTGAGGGTCACCCAGATTTGGGTAATTTTGGCCTCACCTGAGACCGATAAGGCCTCACCCAAGACCAGTAAGGGCCGACATCGCCCAAATCTAGGCGAGTTGCGTTGGCCCAAGGTGAGGGCAAACAAGGGTCACCAGCCCTCAAATGGGGCCAACATTGCCCAGATTTGGGCTCCCTCAACTCAAATCTAGGCTAGCCCTATCGGCCCCTCCAATGTTGGGTGGTGGCAACATTAATAAGTTTTACAATTGATTGCATTTTTTGAAAATTATACAATTCAATTGCACTTTAGCGATAAGTTTTAAGACTTTTAGTGTATTATCTCTAAAATAAGCTATCAATTGCTTCAAAGTGCACAATGCTGTATTTAGTTGTCCTCCCCTTCTCTACCCTACGTCAAGCGAGCAAGGTCATCAATGGGTGGTTATTGTGGCCTTTCACATTTCATAAAAGTCAATTTACAGTTAGGTACTAATTTGTTGTCAAGTAATCTTCTTATGGGCAAGATGCATTGACATGGTTAAGAAACTTAGTACCGAGGCTCCCTCAAAAGACTAGAACAAAAGCCAACCATTGAATGTCACTTACGAGTAAATTTATTTTTAAAACCAAAGTTCGTATACAAATCTTACAGTCCTATGAGATACAATTAGCAGTGCAATCTTGCATTGCTAATCGTAGTTTTGGCATTCGAAGGCCATGAGATTCTGAAGCTTACTCTAATGAAATCATAAGGTGTTAATGCATTGAATAGAGAGACATCTGGCTCAACAATATAAAGTTATAATACTTTGTAGCTCTAACTACTAATCAGTTGATAATCATTTTAACTGCATTGGAGGGTATGCTCAATAAAATCAAACGAATGGTTAATTAAATAAGCACAAAACGAAATCAGATCCACAAGAGCAAGTCTGCACCCCTTTTTTTGGGTCGGTAGTCTCCACCCCCTCGATCGCTGTTCTTTTTGCGGCCCAAAGGAGCAAAACATATCTGCTCATCTAACCAAGCCAAAACCGTCCAGCCGCAAATGAGAAGGTGTCGACATCCGCGTCCCCATCTCTGGTCCCATATCTCAACGCAGAGAGAGCGACCGCCATTGTTTCATTCCCGCGTGAACTTGCTCCCCAAGGCAACACATGACCACATTTTCCTTCGTCCGTAGTTGAAAAGTGTTCATCCACAGCGTTCGCACGGATTGCTCAAATACTTAGTAGCTAAGTCGAGAAATTTGGCAGACAAGAGTCGTGTGAAAAGACTGCCAAAATCATGGGGTGCTACAGTTAATCCACCGCCTCTAAACCCCCTATAAAAGTGAGGCCCTCTCTTCTTTTCATCTCTCACATTCCAGAGAACTATTCCTCTGTCAAGACTGAAACGGAGTCGGGGGGTTGACTAAACAGAGGATGAAAATGAGCATGTCTCACGAGGGAAGGCATCACCACGGTCAACATCATCATCATGGGATGGGTAATGGAGGCCGACATGGGCATCGTGGCGGGCACGGTTGCCTAGTAGGAGAACTTCTCAGCAGCAATGGTCTCGGAGGAGATGGAGATCATGGACATGGGCATCATCTGAGGGGTGTGTTAGGACGTCATGGTCATGGTCATGGACATGGACATGGACATCATCTGCGCGGTCTTTCAGTCTGTGGGGTTCATGGTCATGGTCATGGAGTACACGGACACGGACGTGGGCATCATCTGAGGGGTCCCTCGGGACATGGGCATGGACCTTCCATACATGGTCGTCATGGTCATGGTCATGGTCCTGGTCACGGTCATGGTTACAAAGGGAGGCGCCATGCGCATGGCAGATGCGGGAGGCGTCATCTCTGTATGGGCCAACCAGAACAGGAGCAGGAAGTCGCGGCAGTGTCCCCGACTCCGGTAACCAAGCAACTCGGCACTCTCGCTCTGACTGCAGACTGGAGAAGACGCTTGAAGTTGGGGAGACAATAACGACGCAACGTCGGCAGTATTGTGCCTGGGGGATTTCTATATATTGGTTCCTACCGGTTTTTATCTTTTTGGGTAACCTCGTTGGATGCTCAGCAGTGGTTGAAGTGTTGCGGAGGTTAAAGAAAGTTTCTTTGTACTGCCTCTGTACCAGTATACTATGGTAAACTATGTGATGATATCGCTGAGGCGTCGGCTCAGACAGATGATTTCCATATGTGTTATTCAGATCTGAAGGTTTTGAACGAGAAATGATATGTAGTACTGAGCTCATTGAGAGCACCATTGGCATGCATGAACAATTTGACCTGATCCAATTTAGAGATTAAGGGCTTCAACAGCACCCATCGCCTACAAAGGCGTATGCTTTCTTTCTCATTCAAGTAACTGCGGTAATCCAAATTGGTGATCAAGAAAACAAAAAAAACAAAATCTCCCGCCGATTAAGCTTTTTTTTATTATGATAGATTTGTGGCTTAAGCCAGAAAAGAAGGCAGCCTTGCGCGACCAATGACAAGTCTGGATCATGTATAGGGAAAGAGCATGCGTGCTAGCACGCTATCTATGGTTTATGAAGTTGGTCGGATCAGATAGTCATTTAAGGAACCAAACCAAACCAAACCAAACTAGGGGCAAACTTACCAACGAAGTGCTGGCCTAAGGAACTCATCCAGGAGCAATAGGTGTTTATGCATCCGCGTCACTTAGGAATTCTTTCGGCTAGAAGGGATTGCTAGGATGAGCGATCATCACGCATGATAGATAATGATGGATTGGTGGACCAATTGAGTGACTGAGACATAGTACTCATTACCTGATCATGTCAAAGTCTCCAAGAGCCCTTTCTACACAAGCGTAAGAGAAATCTCTTATCAACAATAAGACAAGAACCATTTTACATCGTATTTAAGGGATTTCTTTAATAGGGCCAAAGAAGCAAAATTGCTGGATCATTATCATACCGATTGCTTATGCAAAAATAAGACAAAATAAAGTGATTTTTTTGGGTGCTTTGAACTGTCTTGCAATCTTATATTTTAGTTCTCCTCTCCTTCCCCGGCCTACGTCAAGCGAGTAAGGTTATAAAAATCTCGTGATTTTCACATTTCATAAAAGTTTATTTACGGTTAGATACTAAGCCATCGTCAAGTAGTCTGTCTATGGGTTAGTTGCATTGACATGGTTAAAGTAATTTAGTGCCAAGGCTCTCTCAAAAGACCAGAACTAAATTTCGACATAATTTGTTTACATTCGATTTCATTATGGAGTCAGTATTTTCCAGGGCTTGCAATCAAATAAATTCCGGCATAATTTATGTTAATATAGTTTTGTTTGAAGTAAAGTTGTTGATTTCCTTGTTTCATGTGATATTTCCCGTTCGAAGTCAGCATAGAACTTGTCCCTTTCAAATAAATATCAAAGAATGACTTTTGGTGAAAGGTATATGATGACGGGATAAATTCTAGTGAAATAGTAAGGTGTCGATGCATTGAATAGTGACATTTAGCTTGACAATATGAATAGTTATTTCAAAAATAGAAATTAACTTTATTCATAATTTTGAAAAAAAAAAAATCATATAGAAAAATGAGTTCATCTTTAATTTATTATTATAGGTGGAAAATATGACGCCAATTTTTTTCGGTCAAAAAAATTCGTAATTAGTTTTATAATAATTAAAATCTTCTCATTAAAACCAATAATTGTGTCATAGAGTTGTTTTGGCAAAAAACAGTTACATTGTAAAACTAAGCATAGCTTCTCAATAAAATGTTTTCAAGAAACAACTATATTTCTTATTATTATTATTGTTGTTGTTGTTGTTGTTGTTGTTGGTGGTGGTGGCTCTAAGTTCTAACCAGTTGATAATTATTTTAACTGCATTAAACTTTGGCAAATGTTTGGGAACTCTGGCAACCCAAGTTGGCGATCAAGTTAAAGACTTCTACTAGTTAAGCCCAAAAACTTATTATTATGAAATCTTTCGCTAATGTACCACTTTGATCAATCCTAAATGTCACAAAGCTGATTAGAGAACCCGTAGCAAATAGTAAGAGAGAAAGAAGAAGGGAGAATGAATAGAGAAGAGAAGAAGGAGAATGTGAAAGAAAGAAACAAAGAGGGCGTTGTAGATTTCTGTATTAACAAAAACTCTACACCCATTGTATTTATATTGAATATAAATTGTATATGACAATAATACCCTTATGTAATTAAAAAATAAAATAAAACTCTGATAATAAAGGAAACTTAATTAAAGTAACTTAACACTCCCTCTCAAGCTGGAGCATATAGGTCACCCATGCCCAGCTTGGAACAACCAGCAACAAAAGCAGGACGAAATAATGTTTTGGTAAACATATCAGCAAACTGATTTCTAGAGGCAACGTAAGGAGTAGCAACCAACTTCTGCTTCTCAGCATCCCGAACAAAGTGACAGTCAACTTCTATATGCTTAGTTCACTCTTGAAAAAGAGGATTCCAGCAATATAAATAGCTGCTTGATTATCACACATCATATCAACAGGTTGATTAATCAAAAATCCAAGCTCTTGGAGAAGAGATTTCAACCACAACAATTCGGCCACAATATGTGCCATAGCACGATATTCAACCTATGCACTAGACCTGGCAATGATAGTTTGTTTTTTGCTTATCCAAGTAACCAAATTACTAAGGCTCTTACAGATAGTAAAGCCCAATCAGTTGTAGTAGTAGTAGCAGAAGTAGTAGCAGCAGTAACAACAATCAGTAGTAGTAGCAACAGAAGTAGCAGTAGCAGTAGTAGCAGGAGCAACAGTAGTAGTAGGAGCAACGGTAGTAGTAGGAGGAGGAGTAGTAGAAATGGTAGTAGGAGTCGTAGTAGTATCACTCATGACGATAATCTCAATATAAATATATCTACCACTAATCAAGAAGGCTGAAACTTTAGTGCAAGAAACAAAACAACAACACTGATGTATAATCAGATGTAATTGGCTCCATCAATTAGCCAAAGGGATGCTGGAAACTCATATATATAGATTGCTGTATAGAAGAAGATATCTGACCAGAAATCTCGATTCAAATAATTATATGCTTGACGGAAACCCAGCAAGACTAGTCAACCATAATCAATAAAGTACTCCAATTCTTGAATCCGCTTATCAGTAAGTGTTGTAATCCATGTTCACAAATCAAACCTGATGAATCTAATATCTTCCAATCTCATATGTATCAACGCTTGAAGAGAAAACAAATAAAAAATTACAACTTTAGGTGGCTGTGCACCAGAGAAGAAGTAGGGTTACTAGGGGACTCTCAAACCAGCGATAGGACCAAGTAATTAGGTAGTTAGACCTACTCTGATACCATGTCACAAAGCTGATTAGAGAACCCGTAGCAAATAGTAAGAGAGAAAGAAGAAGGGAGAAGGAATAGAGAATAGAAGAAGGAGAATGTGAAAGAAAGAAACAAAGAGGGGGCTGTAGATTTCTGTATTAACAGCAACCCTACACCTATTGTATTTATATTGAATATAAATTGTATATGACAATAATACCCTTATGTAAGTAAAAAAGGAAATACAACTCTGATAATAAAATAAGGAAATAAAATTCTAATAATAAAGGAAACTTAATTAAAGTAACTTAACACTAAAGAAAAAGGAACAAGATTTATAGATGAAGTATCGGCTCATAGTAATTACACTGAAAAGTGCGGCTATAGAATGTGCTTGTAAATTGTGGCCAACACCAAGTATATAAGCAATGATTTCAAATCCAATGGTTAATCATACTCTGGCAACTTTATGTAAGGCAAAATTTGGTTTTTTGGGGGTGATAGTGGAAAAGTTGACATATAAGTCATCCTTATTGCCACTCTATGGAATTGTACATGAGATTTTCACCTCATACGGCTCCTCGTTCAATTGTTTCGAAGTCATTAGGTCCTTTACCTCGTTCCAGAATCTCCTCCCTTCTTCCACACCATCCCAAAGAGTAACTAAGATCAATTCAATTACGTTTCCATAATCCAATTGAACACTTTCCATTTTGGATTATTCTCAAAAGAGAAGATTCTTCTTTTTAACACTTGTGGATCCGATCACAATCTTATAACAAGAACAAGATATCTTTCTCAATCAACCTCCTTGCCTATCATTCTTCAACAATTAGAAAGATCATTTTCAAGTTTGAATTTGTTCATTTGAAATTTGAGTTCTTCTACTTCATTTTTATTTACTTATTTTTTTTACTCTATTCTTGAGTTCTCTTCTGATTTGGTTGAAGGCAAAGACCGGCACTGTTCATCATTTACTTGTTTTCACAAAAAAAGAAGGCCTCAACAATGAATGGCAGTTTTTAATTTGATCGGATCAGATAGCTCTTTAAGCAACCAATCAAACTTAGGTAGACCTACTAATGAAGAGCTGATTATGAAGCTTACTCATCAAGGAGCACGAAAGGGTTATTCATTTCATATTTTTCATTGATTCTCGATAGAGATCAAAGGTCTTGAGCAATCGATATCATGAAAAAACTAAAAAACATTTTTGCCTACATAATCAATACCTGAAGTCCAACTTTCTTTGGTTATTTCCTCTTATTAGATCATCGTAACCATTGCAAGAAGTGGCGAACTACACAGTATCTGCAAACTAACTTCACTACCACGGGATGAATTATTACCCCCTTGGAATGGAAGCCCAAAGCCCTATAAAGGCAATTCGTCTAACGCAAGTCGTTTAAACCAGTTTGTGTAAAAGCATTCTTCTTATGAAGCCGTATAGTGCTATTGTTAACTTATGTTTAGAAAGGAAAAAAGAAGAAGAGGGTTATGGATAGTTAAGGAAGCAAAAATAATGCGAAGGCCCGTGCGCAAGGAAAAGCGAGTTGATCATGTGTCAAAGATCCACACAAGTTTAATTAGATGGGTGCCTTTGCTCGTGCGACCATGCCTCCACGCATCACCTATTCATATTTTTCTTGCCATTCAATCACATATGGCATGCCATGCCTTTAATAAAAGGATTTAATTAATTGAAATGGCAAGAAGGACACCAAATCAAGTTATCGGCCCAGGTTGAATGAGATCCCCACAAATCACGTATTCGGAGGTGTGGATTGGAAATGATGGGGAGTTCTCCGCTTTCAAATTTTATGAGCTAGTTAAATCAATTTCAATCCTTAGAAAAGCAGAGTCCACATCGTGACAAGGAGTCATGTTAACAACTATAAAAGTAGCCTAAAACAAGTTCATCCAAGAAAGGACCCAAGAAAGGATGAGAGACCCCACCCAACAGTATGGCATGTTTATACACAAATCTCGCTTCTAGTCGTCCATTCGCCAAACAAAATCTTTTCGCTTCTCATAAAAAGAAGTGTTATCTTTTGGTTCTTATTGTAGGAGGAAAACATGGCCTCAATCCTCTTCTGATTAAATTTGTCATTGGTTTTTAATAATCAAAATTAGATTAATCAAATGATTTATAATATCACTTTGTTGTTTCGGCAAAAAGTTACAAGTATAGTTCCTTCCTCAAATGTCATCAAGAAACAAATGCGTTGCCTTTTCTTGGGGAGGTTGATAGTTAATTTAACTGCATTGAAGTGTATGCCTAATAGAATCAAACGTCTAGTTAATAAAATAAGGACAAAAGGAAATCGGATTCACAGGGCAAATCTCCAATTCAAACGGTTTCTTTTTTGTAGCCCAAAGGAGCAACGTTATTTCCTCATGCTACGTGCACACCAAGCCATAAACGCGGAGCCGCACAATAGAACGCGTCGACATCCACGTCTCTGGTCAATGTCCCAAAGGGCCACCGACCTCCATTGATTCATTCACGCGCGAACTTGCTCCCCAAGACAAACACTCGACGGCGTTTGCCGTGGTTCACACGGATTGCTTAAGTACTTGATAGCTAAGCTATGAAATTTGGCAGAGAAGAGGCGTGTGAAAAGATCGCCATGTTTGATAGACTGCTGCAGTTGAACCACCGCCTCGGGAAACTCTATAAATAAGGGCCTCTCTTCCTCTCATCTCTCATCATCCAGACAGCAATTCTTGTGTCAAGACTGAAACAGAGTCGGGGTTATATACGAAACAGAGGATGAAGATGATAATGGGTCACGAGGGAAGGCATAATCACGGTCGACAGCGTCAGCGTGGGATGGGTAACGGAGGCGGAGATGGGCATCATGGTGGGCATAGTCCCCATGTAGGACTTCTCTTTGGGCATGGTCTCAAAGCACATAGGGGTCATGGGTTCCATGGACATGGACATGGGCATGATGTGAGGGTTCCATTAGTCCATGGGCATGGACTTTTCAAACATGGTCATCATGGTCATCCCGAAGGTCACGACCATGGTCACAAAGGGAGGGAGGGCCATGCGCATGACTGGTGCGGAAGGCGTCACACCTGTATGGAGCAACCGGAACCGGAGCAGGAACAGGAGCAGCAACAGGAACAAGAAATTGTGGCTGCGATGCCAACTCCAATAACCGAGGAACTCGATACTCTTGGACATGGGCATCATGTGAGGGTTCTTCTAGTCCATGGACATGGACTTTTCAAACATGGTCATCATGGTCATCGCAAAGGTCACGGTCATGGTCACAAAGGGAGGAGGTGCCATGCGCAAGGCCGGTTTGGGAGGCGTCATACCTGTACGGAGCAATCTGAACCAGAACAGGAGCAAGAGCAGCAACAGGAACAGGAAGTCGTGGCTGCGACGCCAACTCCCATAACCGAGCAACTCGGTACTCTCGGACATGGGCATCATGTGAGGGTTCTTTTAGTCCAAGGGCATGGACTTTTCAAACATGGTCATCATGGTCATTGCAAAGGTCACAGTCATGGTCACAAAGGGAGGAGGTGCCATGCGCATGGTCGGTTCGGGAGGCGTCACACCTATACAGAGCAACCAGAACCGGAACAGGAACAGGAGCAGCAACGAGAACAGGAAGTCGTGGCCGCGACACCAAGTCCAATAACCGAGCAACTCGATACTCTCGCTTTGACTGCCGAATAGAGAGGATGCTTGGAGTTGGGTTCTTGGACAGCAATGACGCCGTGTCAGCAATAAACGTGTCTTGGGGATTTCATGTTTTGGCTACGACCAGTAACCAATACCAGTTTTATCTTTTTGAGTAGTTTCGCTGGATGATCAGATTCAGCTATCTGGAGTGTTGTGGAGGTTGATGGAAGTTTCTCTATGTTGTTTGTGTACCAATATTATACAATGGTACACTGAAAATTAGTGTGATGGTATCCGTCCTTTGAGGCTTCGGATCAAATGATTCCATATATTTTATGCAGAAGATTTGAAGGTTCTGAACTAGATTGATATGTTGCTGAGCTCCTCAAGAGCACCATTGGCATGCCTGAACAAATTGACCAGAATTAATTGAAAGATAGGGGCTTTAACAGAAAAAATCGCGGACAATGGCATATGCTCTTCATCTTTGTCATTCAAGTAACTCCAGCAACCCACGATCAAGAAATCGAACATCTTCTACTAATTAAGCCCAGAAACTTATTATTATGGCATCTTTTGCTAATGTACCAATTTGATCAGTCCGTAGGAAAAAGGAACAAGATTCACAGATGGAAGTCTATTTTTTTAAGTAGGGCGATGGCTATTATAAGATAGACTTGTTTCATCTCAGGCGATATACGATTGCGGGGGCCTAATTCAAATCCCTCAAGTAAAGTAAGAAAGTTTCGCCTACCATACTCACCACCCAAAGTCGGACTTTCTTTGATTATTTCCTTTGATTAGATCTTCATAATCATTCCAAGAAGTGGAGATTTAATTTACAAAATAACAACGAAAAAAAAAAAAGGGAGGCCTTGCCAATAGGGCGCCACCATTGCCACCCATTACTGGAGGGGCTGACAAAGTCACAACCTTAGGGGGAGGGGGGGCCGCACTATCTAGCTTGGCCTTAAGTGAGGCTCACCCAGATCTTGGTAATTTCAGCCCTCGCTTGGGACCAATAAGGCCTCACCCAAGGCTGGCAAGAGCAGACATCGCCCAAAATCTAGGTGAGTTGTGTTGGCCCAAGGTGAGGGCCAACGAGGGTCACCAACCCTCACTTGGGACCAGCATCGCCCAAATTTGGGCACCCTCAACTCAAATCTAGGTTAGCCCTGCTGGCCCTCCAATTTTGGATGGTGGTAGCATTAGCAAGTTTTAGCATTTGATTGAATTTTCTGAAAATTCTAGAGCTCCTGCACTTTCGCGACAAGTTTTAAGATATTTAGTGTATTTATCCCTAATTGCTTCAAAATGCGCAATCTTGTATTTAGTTGTCCTGCCCTACTCCGCCCTACATCAAGCGAGCAAGGTCATCAATGGATGGTTATTGTGGCTTTTCGCATTTCATAAAAGTCGATTTATAGTTAGGTACTAAGCGATCGTCAAGTAATCTTCTTATGGGCAAGATCAAGATGCATTGACATGGTTAAGAAACTTAGTACCACGGCTCCTTCAAAAGACTAGAACAAAAGCCATTGAAAGTCACTTACAAGTAATTTTATTTTCAAAACCAAAGTACGTATACAAATCTTACAATCCTATGAGATACAATTGACAGTACAATCTTGCACTACTAATTGTAGTTTTGGCATTCGAATGTGATGAGATTGTGAAGCTTACTCTAATAAAATCATAAGGTGTTAATGCATTGAATAGAGAGACATCTAGCTCAACAATATAAAGTTATAACACTCTGTAGCTCTAACTACTAATCAGTTGATAACCATTTTAACTGCATTGAAGGGTATGCTTAATAAAATCAAACGAATGGTTAATAAAATAAGCACAAAACGAAATCAGATCCCACAAGAGCAAGTCTCCACCCTTTTTTTTCCGGTCGGTAGTCTCCACCCCTTCAATCGCCGTTCTTTTTGCTGGCCAAAGGAGCAAAACTTATCCGCTTATCTAACCAAGCCAGAACCGTCCGGCCGCAAATGAGAAGGTGTAGACATTCCCCCTTCCCATCTCTGGTCCCCTATCTGAATGCAGAGAGAGCGACCACCATTGTTTCATTCACGCGTGAACTTGCTCCCCAAGGCAACACATGACCACATTTTCCGTTGTTCGAAGTTGAAAAGTATTCATCCACAGCGTTCACACGGATTGCTCAAGTACTTAGTAGCTAAGCCAAGAAATTTGGCAGAGAAGAGGCGTGTGGAAAGGATGCCAAAATCATGGGGTGCTACAGTTAAACCACCGCCTCTAAACCCCCTATAGAAGTAAGGCCCTCTCTTCCTTTCATCTCTCATCGTCCAGAGAATTATTCCTCTGTCAAGACTGAAACGGAGTTGGGGGGTAGACTGATGGATTTAATTGGTAATTGGGCTTAAGGCTTAATTGGTAATTGGGCTTAAGGCCCGTCCGCCCATGCTGGGCCCAAAAGGCCCGGCCCACGGGAATAGGGCCCGTGGAAGGGGAAGGTATAAAAGGGAGGAGAGAGAGAGAGATCGCACTGGTTGGGTTGGAAATCAACGTACGTTCTCTCCCGCGCGTTTTCTCTCCCAAAAGGACAGTAGGCATATGGCTTCCAATTTCTTCCCTTCAAGGCTTCATCGGATCGATTCAACCGGATTCTCTTCCTCTATTGGCGTTTGGTGTTTAATCTGTGGCTAACAAGGTACGCTCGAATCCGTGGTGTGCTTTACGATCGGTGATGCGTGATTTTCCCGGGCTACGCTTCCGCATTCGATTTAGGGGTTCGATTTAGTGTCGAATCCGGTTTTCGGGGATCCGTTATTCCCAACATAGACTAAACAGAGGATGAAAATGAGCATGGCCTACGAGGGAAGGCATCATCACGGTCAACATCGTCATCATGGGATGGGTAATGGAGGCCGACATGGGCATCGTGGCAGGCATGGTTGCCAAGTAGGAGAACTTCTCGGCAAGAATGGTCTCGGAGGAGAACTTGATCATGGACATGGGCATCATCTGAGGGGTGTGTTAGGAAATGGGGGTGGGGGTCATGGTCATGGTCGTGGACATGGACGCGGACGCGGACGTGGGCATCATCTGAGGGGTCCTTTGGGACATGGACATGGACCTTCCATACATGGTCGTCATGGTCATCGTCCTGGTCACGGTCATGGTCACAAAGGGAGGCGCCATGTGCATGGCAGATGCCGGAGGCGTCGTCCTTGTATGGGGCAACAAGAACAGGAGCAGGAAGTCGGAGCTGCGTCCCCGACTCCAATAACCGTGCAACTCGGCACTCTCGCTCTGACTGCGGACTAGAGAGGATGCTTGAAATTGGGGCTTGGACAATAACGACGCCGTGCCATCAGTTTTATCCTTTTGGGTAATTTCCTTAGATGATCAGCAGTGGCTGATGTGCTGCAGAGGTCAAAGAAAGCTTCTTTGTACTGTCTGTGCACCCATATAGTATGGATATGGTACCCTATGTGATGACATCGCTGAGGCGTCGGATCAGACAGATGATTCCCTTATGTGTTATTCAGATCTTAAGGTTTTAAACTAGAAATGATATGTAGTACTGAGCTCATTGAGAGCCCCATTGGCATGCATGAACAATTTGACCTGATCCAATTTAGAGATAAAGGGCTTCAACAGCACCCATCGCGGACAATGGCATATGCTTTCTTTCTCATTGAAGTAACTGCCGCAACCCAAATTGGCGATCAAGAAAATAAAACATCTCCCACCGGTTAAGCTTTTTTTGATTATGTTAGAATTTACTGCTTAAGCCCAGAAAAGAAGGCGGCCTCGCCCAATTGATGGCAGGTTTGGATGAAGTCTCGCTCATATATAGAGGAAGAGCAAACGAGCTAGCACGCTATCTATGGCTTATGAAGTTGATCGAATTGGATCAAATAGCCCTTCAAGCAACCGGACCAAACTAAGGGCTGGCCTATGGAACTCGTCAAGGAGCAGCGGCTATTTATGCATCTGCGTCACACATGAATTTTTCCAGCTAGAAGGGATTCCCGCTATGAGCAATCATCATGCATGATAGAGAATGATGGATAAGTGAACCGATTGAGTGATTGAGATATGATACTCATTAACTGATCACACCAAAATCTCTGAGAAACCTTATTATTCAAGGGGAAGAGAAATATCTGATCAACAATAAAAATAAGAACCATTTTACATCGTATAGAAGGGATTCTTGATTTGGGCCAAAGAAGCAATAGTATTCAATCATTATCATACTGATCATTTATGCAAAAATAAAAACAAAATAAAGTGAGCTATTAATTGCTTCGGACTATCCTGTTCTCCTTTCCTTCCCCGGTCTAAGTCAAGCCAGTAAGGTCATAAATCTGGTGATTATTGCGGCTTTTCACATTTCATGAAAGTTCATTTTTGGTTAGATACTAAGCCATTGCCAAGTAATCTATGGGTCAGAAGCATTACCATAGTTAAAGTGAATTAGTACCAAGGCTAGAACAAAAGCCAAACCACTAAGTTTACTGACAAATAAAATGATTATCACAACCGAAGTTTCAACGCAAATGTTACCATCCTATGAAATACAATTAGTAGTACATCTTGTTCTAGAGATTGTCATTTAGCATTCGAAGGAGTGAAACTTTATCCAATAAATTAGTAAGTGGTTGCACCAAAAAGTGGACGGGTGGTCGATATCAGTAGAAACGTGACTAAAGCATTGAGTACTGTCAACTGTCAAGCATGTGACTCATCATTGATGACTAAGATTGGCGCAGATATTAGCACACAAATGATTGTTATCAATCAGTTGTGGATATATGACGACGTGTAGTAACAATGATCAACAAAGGTATCAATTGGCAAGGTCAATAAAATCGTCAAGGTGCCAAAAATATGCTGACCGTAGAAAGGGTCGCAAGGCATTCTTACAAGTTTCAAGCCCTTTCGAACAAAGTAATGAAGATCATGGAGCACTCGGCACATGTTTTTAAAGGAACAACAATTTGAAAGCAAGATCGTGGCATAATGAGAATATGAGCACAAAATTTTCGGAGGAAAAGGGTTAGCTAGAGTTGCTGGAAGACGGTTATGGTACAACCACTATAAATGCCATTGATTGCCTACTGAAAAGCCGGTTACAAATCAAACAAATTTACTATCTTTTAATTATTTTCTATCCTACAATGTATAGTTATCTATCATATTTGCATAATCGAATTTACTATCTTTTTGTTTTTTTTACTTTCCTGCAATGTATTTTTATCTTTCATATTCGCGTTGTCGATTAAATTCCAATGTGTATCTTTATTATGAGTGTCGCATTGTTGATTAAATTCCGATGTAGCAATTTTGTGTTGTCAAGCTTTATTATCAATTAAATTCCAGCATAATTTGTTTACATTGGGTTCCATTGTAGAGTCTGTATCTTCTAGACCTTGTTGTTAATTAAATCCCGGCACAGTTTATGTTTGTACAATTCTGTTTAAAGTAAAGTTGTTGATTATTTTGTTAGCTGTGATATTTCCTATTCGGAGTTGGTATAGAAGCGGTCTCCTTCAAATAAAAACCGTACAGCAATTTTCAATGAAAGGTTATTTCGTCAAGGGATAAATTCGGGTGAAATAGCTGTCAATGCATTGAATAGTGGCATTTAGCTTGACAATATGAATAGTTTTTTCAAAAACAAAAATTAACATAATTCATAATTTTGAAATAAAAGAAAATGTCATAGAAAAATGTGTTTATCTTTTATTTCTTATTATAGGAGGAAAATATGGCGCCAATTTTCTCTTCTGATGAAAATGTAATTGGCTGTATAATAAGTTAACTCTGCTTAATTAAACCAATAATTGTGTCATTGTGCTGTTTTCGCAAAAAAAGAAAAAAAAAAAGAAAAAGGTTACATTGTAAAAATAAGCATCGTTTCTCTTTAAAATGTTTTCAAAACAAATTTATTGCTTATTATATCATCATCATCGTGTCGTCGTTGTCGTCATTATTAGCTCTAAGTTCTAACCAATTGGTAATTATTTCAACTGCATTGAAGAGTACACCAAATAAAATGAAACACATGATCAATAAGACAAGCACAAAAAGAAATCAGTCACGGAGAAGGTCTCCAAATTTAATCGGGTGTCCTATGGTGGCCCAAAGGAGCAGAGGTATCTGCTCATCTAAACGTGCACACCAAGCCCGAAACGCGGAGCCGCAAAATCAGAACGCACCGACACCAGCCTCCATTACACTGTTCGGGCGTGGACTTGCTCCCCAAGACAGCAACATCCCGACGACATTTTCCAGTCGTTCCAGGTTTTCAAGAGCGCTTATGCGGATTGCTCGAATACTTGTTGGCTAAGAGGCGTGTGGAAAGATGGCCAAACTTGATAAGTCTGCTACAGCTGAACCAACGCCTCGTGAATCTCGATAAGTAAGGGCCTTCTCTTCCTCTCGTCTCTCATCATCCAGACAGCTAATCCTCTGTCAAGACTGAAACAGAGTCGGGGGATTATGTACTGAACAGAGGATGAAGATGAGAATGGCTCACGGGGGAAGGCACTATCATGGGATAGGCAACGGAGGGGGACATGGGCATAAGATGAGGGGTGGTGTTGGACATGGGGGCCATAGTCATGGATATGGGCATCATCTGATGGGTCTTTTAGTCCATTGGGGTCACGGTCATGGACATGGCCATCATCTGATGATGGCTCTGTTGGGTCATGGTCGTGGACTTTTCGAACGTGGTCATCATGGTCATCGCCATGGTCACCGCCACGGTCACAAAGGGAAGCGCCATGCGCATGGTGGATGCCAGAGGCGTCATTTCAGTATGGGGCAACCGGGGCAGGAACAAGAAGTCGCAGTTTCGACGCCGACTCTGATAACCGAGCAACTGGGTACTCTTGCTCTGACTGCTAATCGGGGAGTATTGTGGAGGTCAATGAAAGCTCCTTTGTACTGTGTGTGTACCTGGTATACTATACGGTACACCAAATCTAGTTTGAGGTGTCGGATCATATATATGATTTCCATACGTGTTATGGAGAAGATCTGGAGGTTTTGAACCAGATATCATATATTACTGAGCTCATCGAGAGCACCATTGGCATTCTACTCATTGACCAGATCCAGCTGCCAGTTTAAGGGCTTTAACAGCACCCTCATCACCGGCAATGGCATACGCTTTCTATCTTTCTCATTCAAGTAACTACGGCAATCAAAATAAGGGATCAAGATAATCAAATATCCTCCACTAATTTAGCTTTATTCCATTTCGAAAGGACTTACGGCTTAAGCCCGGTTACTAAACACTATGAAATCTTGTGCAAATGCACCAATTGGATCAGTCTGGTGCGAGAAAGGAACAAGTTTAAGAGACAAGAGCATTAGCTTAGAAAGCTTATAGCAATCAAGAGACGGCAAAGTTCGGCACGCGCTTTCCTTCTTGGAATAGCTAATACATTCAGAAGATGGAGAATTTGACTACGAATTGGTGAGGACGGCTCTCGGGATTAGGTGACGGTCTTTAATTTACTATGAGAATAATAATATATTATGGACCACAATAATCAAATAAAAAATACTTATAAATTATTGTGGGATTCACTTCTTAAAAAATTTATAACTTATAATAAATTATTATTGTTATAGGAGCCCAAAGACTTTTATGCTAATAAAATCCCATTTTTCCATGCAAGACGAGGCAACATTAGTTTGAATTCTCATGTTTTCCACAACATTCAGGCGGTGCTAAATTGCTAACAGCGTATGAGGTCTTCCAATGTCGGCGTTTGAAATTTGGTCCGTTGACCCCACCGCCTCATTGGGATCCACTAACATTTTATCCCATTGGCCCAAAATGCATATGTACTTCAAAGAAATTCATTCCCCAAATACAAATAATTGTCCAAAAAATTTTAAATATATTACAATTTTATCAATACAGTTTTTAACATTTCAATTTTACTAATTAAATCATAAATCCTTTCAACTTTGGTCAATTAAGTCTATCCGGAAAAATGGCTGATATAATCGACGTTGATGTAAATATTTTTAAATAATATTTTAACAATTTTGTATGATTTTTTTTTTTTTTTGCCTTTTCTTTACTTTGGCCCATAATTTTACTCTTAAATTTTTAATTTATTTAATGTGACCTTTAAACTTTAAATTAATGTGAATGTCGTCCTTCAACTTTTAATTTACCCAACGCAACCCCTTATTGTCCCTTAACTTGAATCAATAGAAAGATAATGTTTGATGAAACATTGATCAAAAGTTCAAGAATCATATTATATGTTAGGGGACATTGTACATTGGATAAAAGTTTATGAACCATTTGTGTAATTATCTTCTTCTTGTTTTTTTTTTTTGTCTAAATGATTATTGAAGAGCTGCTCTTTTTCAATTATTATTATTGTTATTATTATTATTTTTAGTGAATTTTTTTTTGGGGTTTGGGTTTAGTGATATTAATTGGTGCTTCTCCACTCCATTAACCCCCTCAACATACACGAATCTAAAACCCTCGCGTACTTTCCCCCTCAAAGCCTCTGGACGTCTTCCTCAACGAGCATCATCCTCCTTCCTTCCTTCCTTCCTTCCTGTCTTTCGTCGCTCCTGCTCCGGCACCACGAGCATCCTCCTCCGTCGAAGCGGAAGAATCGAAGCGATCGGCTGCCCCCCAATTCGTTCAGGATGAGTACCATGAAATTCTGCTGCGAATGGTCAGTTCCCCTTGTTCCTCTGCGCTCCTCTTTCTCGCGTTTTCTTGCACCGTGCGCAGAGCGTGATCCCCGTTCTTGTTCCGTTCGCAGCAACAACATACTGTACCCCAAGGAGGACAGGGAGGAGAAGATCCTCCTCTTCGCTTGCCGCAACTGCGAGCACCAGGTCAGGTGTTGGGGTTTTTTTATTGATGGGGGCGTATGATCGCTGGGTTTATTTAGTGGCGTGAGAATTTTGGTGTCATTGGAGATGACCCACGATTTTTTTCTTTTCGAATTGGGAGTATGATGTGCATTGCTAGTTTAAAGGTTCGATCTTGGAGTGTTTCTTCGTTTTTATTTTTCCAGGAAAAAAGAAAATTTCTTGAGTGGGTTTTACTGGTGCGATGCGAAGAGTGACTAATTATTCGCCACTTGATGCAAATGCTCGTAAGCCGGTAGTAAACGAACTATTTCGAGCCCCTTAGGGACCCGAGCTCGAACTTCAAGGTGGCCATGTATTTTCTTGGCTCTTTATTTGCAGCGGAACATGTGAAAATGTAAAATTCTGTGGCAAACATCGGGCAGAGAATCGTTTGTATGGGAACAGTACTGATTGCGTATGATCGCTGGGTTTATTTAGTGGCGTAAGAATTTTGGCGTCCTTGGAGATGACCCACGATTTTTTTCTTTTCGAATTGGATGTATGCTGTGCATTGCTAGTTTAAAGGTTCGATCTTGGAGTGTTTCTTCCCTTTTTTTCCAGGAAAAAAGAAAATTTCTTGAGTGGGTTTTACTGTTGCGATGCGAAGTGTGACTAATTATTCGCCACTTGATGCAAATGCTCGTAAGCCGGTAGTAAACGAACTATTTCGAGCCCTTTAGGGACCCGAGCTCGAACTTCAGGGTGGCCATGTATTTTTTTGGCTCTTTATTTACAGCAGAACATGTGAAAATGTAAAATTCTCTGGCAAACATCGGGCAGAGAATCATTGTGTATAGGAACAGTACTGATTCCTTTCAAAAGCTTAAAGAGGTGATGTTTGCTTGCTTGCCTGTTTTTGGTCACTAGAATTTTTTTCGTGAAGAGTAAGACATGTAGGAGAGTTTGGGGTCGCTTCGGTGTACATGTCTGAACCAAAGTTATCTGTTTTGTAACTTTGGTTTGATCAAACTCAAACTGGACAAACATAATCATTAACTTTGGTATATGATTGGTTTGGTACAATTTCAAATCTGCAAACCTGCATTTGCATGAGAGAGCAATTGCAAGAGCGAGACCTTCAATTAATTGTTGGAATTCCTAGAGATAAGGTCTTCTCTGCTACACATATGTATAAGGCGATCATTTACTGCCAATTAGAGTCTCCTCCCGTCCAATTCCAAGTATCCTTTGATCTTTATCAGCAATTAATCTTCAACCCGTTCATCTTAGTAAATAAGTTATTGAGCAAGTAAAGATGCAAGCATGCATGCTTGCAGGCAGACAAAAGTTGAAGCTGGGATGCAGGTGATGTATATGCACTATGATTGTACCAAACACTGGCATACACGACTATATAAAGAGGCTGCATGAATTGTGGCTGGCTAATTGTGCAGTTTGCTTGTCCTAACAGCTGCAATAATTAAAGATTTAATGGATCAATAATTGCCTTGAGGTTCAGTTGTTTTAGTTAAGTATGTCATGTATTTTTTTACTCTAGTTTAGCATGACAAACGTGTCGGTGCTCTGTTGTCTTCTTATTCAAGAGAGACCATTTAAGGAAATTCAAACCCGTGTTCGTAAGTTGATAATTTCACCATGGTTTCCTAATCAGTTCTTGGAGAAAAGGGGGAAAAATGCGTGCTGACTCCAAGCATCGAATTCTATGATGTTCGTTTTGTATCTGACTTAACTGACCATGTCATTTCTTTTCCTCTATACTTCCTGGTCCATATAGATTAAGCAACCGTTACTTAGGGGGGATGATAGATTTGCTGGTTGTGGGAATTGCTGCTAATGATGGTGGAGACATGCCTCATGACTTTTAAAAGCTTGTCAATATATATGTATTGTGTGTGTGTGTGTGTGCGTGCGTATGCGCACGTGCGCTTGCGTGTCTGATGGTATACCTTCTACCTTAATAATAAATGTCCAATATTGTGGATGTTACTCTTTCATTGAAATGTCCCGTTAATCCATTTGGACTTTCTATATAAGACTGCAGAGGGGGATGGAGTTTCCCTGTAGTGGACCTATTGCTGAAATAGGCATTATTTGTTATTGTTGTTGTTCTTTTCTTGTCAGCATTGTCTAAGCATCATTTCTAATGGCAATATGCTTAAAGGAGCTAATATCTCCTTGCTTTCACTTCTGTAAAGATTGGTTATGGAGAAAAATATGACGATGGTTCTGCTAGTTTTGAGAATGAAAAATCAGAGGTTGTCTCACATGTTTGAATTTCATATACTGGATCTTCAATGTGATTTAGTTCTACTCTCTATTTTTCTCATGAGGTCTGTATCATCCATTCAGGAGGTTGCCGATGACAATTGTGTCTACAGAAATGAGATACATCATTCCGTTGGGGAGCGCACTCAAGTTTTGCAGGATGTCGCAGCAGATCCAACTTTACCTCGTACAAAATCTGTACGCTGTGCTCAATGCAACCATGGAGAAGCTGTCTTCTTCCAGGTGAAATTGCTTATACTGCACTTTGGAATGAAATTCTGCTAATTTAGTTCTATATCTTGAATCTTGGACTCTACAGACTGATGCTGGAATCTGATCTAGATAGTAGCATCTCTTGATTATGGATCTTTAAAAGGAAGGAATTTTAGTAGTTGTAAGATGTGGTCTATCTGTCTTTTGGATACCAAGTGAAATAATGGCATGTTTGATCTCATTACTCTCCTTAATTAGGTTATTTCCTTGAATAAATACTAAGTTCAGAGAAATTTCATGTGGTTTTCTAAAAACTACAGATTCTTTGAAAAATCCAAAGAGCATGACTTGGCAATGCCTGCATCAATCTGTCTAATGTATTTTGTGGATTAATAAGTCATACATCAAATGGATTAACTGCAAAAGAAGTGCCTTTTCACTGCACATATCCAGGGAACTCTTGCTTTGTGATATATGAATTCTTTGAGACTAGAAAAATGTTTTGAGTCGGTCAATCGACCAAATCACAATCTTGACAAGCAGTGGTAGTGGTAATAATCCTTCACCCTTCAAGGAACAAAAGAGTGATCCCTCACAGTAGAAAATGGGGGATCTGTCATTTGATATGGAAAGAATGAAGTGTCGCTTCTGATTTTGGCATATTTGAGAGGAGGCACCAGAAGAGGGGTTGCTGATACAAAAATTGTTTCCTAGAAAGCAGCTCTATAAAGTTTAATGGCAACCATCTCCTCATTAGGTTCACTCTTCATGTATTGAAAATTGAGATGTGATAAATATTGAATGAGGATCAAAGAGTGCATAATTGAGTGAGTAAATATAAGAAAATGCATGGTGATTATGTATTTTTTAGACCCCTCGCCGTCTCTAAGGAAAGGTAGGCAAATGGACGAAAGGAATGGAAAAATATTCAAGATCTTTCCATAGCTAGGTCCTGATGGTTACTGTAGTCATGGCTTATGCCTGTCTCTGTCTGGCTGTATATGCTGACAATCTCATCTTTGTCATTATTCAGGCCACTGCTAGAGGGGAGGAAGGTATGACGCTGTTCTTCGTCTGCTGCAACCCAAATTGTGGATATCGTTGGAGAGATTGACATCAACCGGGATGCTTGAATCTAACTCTGATGATGTTTCTTGGTGTTTGCTGAAAGAAACTATCTGCTAACTCATTGATCTGGGTGCGGGGGACCTAAGAATATCCATGCTGTGGTCCTATTGTTTCCTGGAGCTGGTTCAGTTTGGCTGTAACTCGTTGACCAAAAGAATTCAATCTGTAACTAGGGTAATTCAATTTGGATCTTTAGTGTGAATTGCTGGATTTTTTTTAATGTGCTCTATCTGTGGAGGACCTAAAGGTGGCCATCCTTCTGATTCATGGCTTGACCAGGCAGCTTGAGGTATTCGGGGCCTTTATTAGCGCGTAGAAAAGCTAAAAATAATGGATAAGATGGAGGAGATCAGTGATGACAAGATTAAGGAAAACTGTGAGAGATGTAGTCAAATTGGGAAGGCCAAAGAGCCATGGCTACAGATCTCGAAAGGACATTTGCTCTTTGTGGAGAATTTGAAAGACCAACTTTAGTTCCTCGGGTAAAAATGTAGTGATATAGGTTTGGGTAACCATTAGGGGCTGATGAGAGCCCAATTAACGAGTTAGCAGACGATGCTATCCAGAGCCAGTCTGACCAGAGATTTCTCGATGATACTGTTTTATAGGCCGTTTAAAAAACAAGGAAAAGAGAAATGCTTCCCAATTATCTTCACTTGCTCCTTACCTTCCAGCGAAATTAGTTAATGTGATGGCGATAATACCTCGTGTCATATACTTAAATAACATCATGTAAGTAGGGTTACGTTCCTGTCAACGTTGAGCATGGTGCTTACGGGCTTTGCTATTGGGAAGAAGCAGGCCGCACCAAGACATGCGTACACAACATAGCAGTGATAACCTTACGACACCCTGAACAAAGATTTACCAGTAATCTGAAGCAGACTACTCTTTATTCACCTATTGTATTGCTGCAGTCATGCAGACTCACTGTTATTCATTGCTTACGGGTTTTATTACTGTATCGTTAATACAAAGGTTTTGCAGGACAATTTTTGGTCTGACTAAACCTCCTTTGTTCCAAGGACCATAATGCAACACAGTCCGCTCCATGTTCGTTCTTTCCAGAATTCAGCCACACGTGAAAATCGTTTAATTTGCTTAAACATCCAATAAATAATATTGAATACGGAGTGTCTGCCAAAAAGGCTTCTAGCGTCCTCCTCGACATCGGTAAGAGCTGCAATCTACTTGAGGGGCATGAGTGGCATCGCTCAGGGAGACAAATTCACCATGTCCAAACTTTCAGAAACGCTCATTCGTGCTTCTGTCTTTGCGGGACAGATGAACTTAGTCGCATGAGAAGATCTTGTTTATTTGTGACTTTAGCTTCAGAGCGGAAAAATAGTACTTCCCTTCTCCTGCCCTGTTTCAGGAGCCGCGTGGAAGGGTGCAAATTTCTTTCTCCTGACTGAAAATTGAGGTCCTCTTGGGCTATGTCAAATGCGAAGGGGAAATCTCTGCAATGTCCAATACTAGAGCTTGCTCGGGATGCTTTAATGCTTTCATAGTTGGTGGACCTCAGAATACATGAATGGCTGTCTTGGACAGCCTGTCTATAGTTTGACGTGAATGATAGTAGAAGCAGCATAGCGTTTGCGGTAAGGCCTAGACAGCTATGTCCTAACGATTTGTGTCGTAGAATTACAGTGCAAATAGATGGAATAGTTATAGAAATCCAAGATTGAATTTCATCATATCAGAGAGCTCATAGCAGATTAGTTCTGTTGGTTCTTCTTCTATCCACATGGAACATCACTCACCCAAAAAAACAGATGAAAACCAAAGATTGATTCTATCAGATTAAAGAAAATGTGAGGAAGAACCTGCAATTTTTTGCTACTGGAGTGAAAAACATGTGAATTTTGTGAGACAAGAATTTAGTTCATTTAATAGGTTTGGGCATCTGAAGATAGCTCATTTTGAATTTGGCAAGAAGGCTGGAATCAATTTGTTTTGCTAAGATCGCATGGAAAGATACTGAGGTCTTGCCTCTTAATCAGAATGTTCAATAATAATTTGAGTAGAATGATTAAATTTGAAAATGAAAAAGAGCCATCTTGCAATGTACGTCCTCAAAATGAATCTCTCGTTGAATTATATGGTTGCATATATAAGATCTAAGTATAGTATACCCCCTTTTTGGCAAACAGAGCTACACTCATTATCGACATACTCACAGGATCAACAACACAAGTCCTCACAGGGGGTTTGAGAGAAAGGCCTATAAAAATTGACCAATTCTGCTTCCAGCTGCATATAGGATTTCCCTTGCTTAGCGCCTTCTTTCCTCTTTTTCTGGATCGGACCTGGGGAAGTTGAATTTTTGATGGTTTTGTTCAGCAAAACCAATACTGGGATCGCCACCGCTCACAATCGCTTTCCTTACTTTTCCTATCCTCTCTAAAACTCCCTTAATGGCTACATCAAATGCATCATCGAAGTTCCGTTCTTTAGACCTGGGATCTGCATAAACCATCCTTGGAATCAGCCGTAAAACCTCCTCTCTCATGGCCAACACTTCATTCTCCGGAATGCTTTGGAGTATTGGTTCAATGCTAACCTTCTTGGCCTCATCCAACTGGATAAATACGGAATATTTAGTATGATCTCTTGGTAAATGCCATACATATTGCACATAAGCTGCGCCAGAATGGAAAAACACAGGAATGCACCCGGCCAGAATCGAGTCAAATGTCGACCGCCTAGTGTAAGAGTCTCCCCGTGGTTGCAAACAGAAAACCGAGCTTCGAAACACCTTCATCACATTAACTGGGTCATCGCAATTATTTGTGCTGGAACTGCAGTTAAGCAACTTGCATTTCCCATTCGACGCAAGACACTGGTTAATGATCTCTCCCCGGATAGTGAACTCGAGTTCAGGCCGCGGAGCGCCCGCAAAAGCAAACAGGTACTTTCTCTCCTGCTTTCTCATTCTATCTTGCCATTGTGCAACTTCAGCACCCTTCGAAGGATGGAAATAAGTCGGGTACGGGATCGCGAAATCGTTGTTCCAAACGCTCGACTCCACCGACAACATCGTCATGTTCTGAGATTGTGGCAAGAACATCAGTTTACTCCCCCAATAGGACGGATCATCAGCCTGTCTCCTGAAATCCCACGCTATCCTACCCGCCACGAGGAAATGGTCTCGACCCGACATCCGCCTCCACTCTGGTCTCCCGGACAACCACCCGACTAGATCGAAGGCCGTGCCGTCCCTCACAGATAAGTTGGAACTCCAGAGGTACTGGCTAATGTCCAGCCCTGCATAGTACGGCACATAGATCGCGGAAGCGAGCGACGAATCATTAGTCAGGCACTTATACTGCTTCATCTTGTTATGGAAAATAACTTCCAGTTGGAACTGGTTCGTCCTGAACCAGCTGTTGTTCAACAACACCCCTCGGGAATCGGCCACAGCAGGACCCATGCCTAGGTTTTCGATGTACGGACACATGTTCGCATTCGTCCCTCTGGTCAGCGACTCGCACTTCCGAAGCAGGTTATCATTGAACCTGCTCGGGAGATCATGAACGTAAATGAATCTGCCAGAGCACGGATCTCCATCAAGACCCATGTCGAGACTTGCATGTTCACTGCTCTGGTTAGTGGGAGAAACCGAATCGTCATCAGATTTGTCCCCCACAGTGTCTGGTGGACTAAGACCATCATTAGGGACCTCACGATCTCTTGCTGTACTGTTTGCTTTAAGGAGCGACCCTTTGTCAGTTGGGGCTGAACCGATGGTCTTGTTAGGACTCCCAGCCGAGGGAAGCGACTTGGGCTTGCGGGTGTCGATGGAATTCTCATAATTGTCGACGAAGAAAGTGACCCCGCTGTTGCCGCCGCCGCCCCCGCTCAAGAACGAACGATCCGAGGAAAACAGTAAAAGGAAACACAGCAGAGAAGAAATGAGGACGACGAACCAGACTTGGTGGCCGTACTGACCCTTCTTCTCCAGCATCTCTTCCCGGTTTGGCTCAGAGCCAGATGAGTGTGTTCCAAGACACGACAGCTTCAACAGTGAGAAGTTTCCACGGATGCCAAGAGGGGACGGCTAGGTAAGGTAAGAGGGTCCTGCCTGAAGAAGGCCAAAGGTGGGATGATACAGACAGACAGACAGACAGACAGAGAGAAAGGGGTTCTGAAGGAGGAGATAGAAGAGTTACGCCATGGGTGCTGAAGTCGAGATTGCATTAATGGCGGCATGAGTAACGGCCTTTTGAGTCAAGTTCGGTGTCTTTGCTGACTGGCCGGGTCAAATTGAAAATGAAAGGTGAGAACCTAATTATTACTTAGCTTTAATTAGTGCGGTGATTAGCCCAATAGACCATGCTAAGATTGAAAGCCGAACACAACGTACAGCTGCTAGAATCCCGCAATACACCGTAAGGAGGGAAAGGGATGCCTTATTATTTTGAGAAAAATAAATAATTGGAAAATTAACTTTTTAAATAATTATTTGTATGACTTGAAATGATAAGTCAATAAAAAAATATTTTTATTATTGATAATAGTTTGCATCTAAATATTTTTTATGATGATTAAAATATTTTTTGTTCATGAGACCATGAGGATTCAAGCTATCTCTATGGAAGAGCTTATTGGAACTCTAATGTCCTCTTGTGATTTATGTTGTATTTATTTTACAAAAAATAAATGATTAGAAAAAATTTATTTATTTTTTTTTAAAAAGAGTACTTATATCACTTGCAAAAATATATTCTTGACTCAACTCCTTAGGTAGTGATCTCAGGATCTAGTTCACTTTAGCAAGACCATTCATGAGGACAATGAATCTTGTGAACATTTCAATAACTGTCTCATCATACTTGATTTTGAACAATTCACAATTTCCTAAGAGGATGTTCAAATTTGTTTCTCGCACACATTCAGTTCCTTCAAATGATATTTGGAGTTGATCCCATATTTCTTTAACTAAACACATGAAGAAATTCTATTAAACTTAAGAGGGAAGGGAGGGCGCGATAAAGCATATGCCTTGCTTTAGCATTATGAGAGTGCGATAAAGGAGAGCGAGGGAGGGAGGGAGAGCGCGACAAAGCTATGCCGTGCTCCTTTAAGCTTCTTCAAGGCTCCAGCAACAGTTGATTTTTGCCTTCATGTTGAGCAGCCGGTGCAAGCATTCTCTTTGGAACAACAAGACCATTCTTGATGACTTCCCACATCTAAAGATCAGTTGCTTCTATATAAGCTTATATAAGCTTGCATGCGCTGCTTCCAATAACTATAATCTATTCCATCAAAATAAGGTGATTGGGAGCATTTAACTATAATCTATTCCATCAAAATAAGGTGATTGGGAGCATTAGAGTCATAAGCAAAAAAGCTACCAAGGTTAGCTATATAAACAGATCTCTTTGCTTAGAAGTAATGCGCTTCAATAAATGGGACAGGGGCACAACTTTCGTATGGCACTTACTCGAAGGCCATAACTTTTCTTCTTCTTCTTTTTCCATTGAATTAAATGCCACAAATTTAAAAAATTGATCACTTAAATGCCATCACGATTCATCTCACTAGAAAATCTGATATGGATGCTTTTTATCATACGTGGCACTATCAGCGTTCGACATCGATAATTTTTGTAATTTTTTTTCAATCATTTAAGTGTTATAAATGTCAAAAATCAATCACCTAAATGCCACAACAAAAATCAAAATTTTAAAAATGCAAAAATTCCATGTAGGACGATTTGTTAGAAGTGGCACTCAAATTATCGATTTTACTTTCAGTGTATCACTTAAATGAGCAAGATAAAATTATAACAGTCAAATGAGCGTTGTACGAAAATTATGGCACTCTTGCTATACTTGCCCCTTAATAAACAAGCAACGAAGCTCTTATACCAAATTATGGGGCTAACAAAGCAACCTAGAATGGGGAATGAATAGGTTGAGTGCTAATGGATTAAAACTTTTGCAGAATATTAAACAATGCTAGTAAGTAAATCAAAGTAAAATAACTAGATTATACAAAGATGTATAATGGTTCAACTTATGACCAAGCCCACGTCCACTCTCAAACTATCGGCTTAAATAGCAGTTGGATTCCACTAGTAAACAATGGTGCAAGTTATCAATGGCTTGTGTAGTTCCCTTCATTTAATAGATCACACTATCGAGATACAAAAATATTGCACTTACTCTTGTACACTTGAGTACAAGCTATTACATTGCTAAACCAAGTACAATGAGGTTTACATATCAAGAGCAATGACAATTTCACATATTCTATTTTTCCAAGCTTCTCTCTTCACAACACCACTACTCCTTATATACTCAGGCTTTCAATATATCCATTAGAGACCTTCATGGTAAAAGTGCTGGTACGAACACTTAGAGGGGGTGAATAGGTGTTCAAAAGAAATCTTGACAAATAAATGTGGAATAAAATAAATTTTGAGTAAAGTCTGAATAAGGATCAGAATTTGACAAAGAGCCACTAGACTTCTGGTAGATGTTTAGAATCTGCTATGTGATGGAATAGACTTTTGAAATAACCTGTAAGTATGCAGCAAACTTAAATATGAAGAGTTAAGAGAAGAGAAGGTTGCACACGAAATTTATAGTGGTTCGGCTTAGATCAAGTCTACGTCCACTCTCCCACGCTAACAGTCTTCTTGACTGGATTCTATTATGTGATCAATAAGAGATTACAACTTTGAGTGCAAACACTTAGTGGTAGATCACACTATCTCACCAAGTCACTCTTTTGGTATTTCTCTCACGATCACAAACGTTTAAGCTCACAAAAGACAAGTATATGATCGAAGATCGCTCAGATTTTGGAATTATAAATTTTACGCTCCGTCTCTTACTTGCTCATTAGTCCTTGATCTCCTTAAATACTACTCTACTTCCAACCTTAAATACTACTCTACTTCCAAACTAGCCATTGGACAGTATCTAGAGGATCATCTTCCAATCTACCCATTAGATAGATCTGTATCAAGAAGATTTAATAGCCGTTGAGTGATAGAAGTAGAATCCCAAATTGATTTTGATTGTCCATACAAATAGAATCTTGGTTTCCATAAGTAGAGCTTCTTCGTTAGAAAGTTCTTGTCTTCAATATCCAATTGTCAATCAATTAGATTGAGTCAATCAAATCTATCTTGATGTAGAATCCAAACCAGATCACTAGCCGTTATATGTTTGGGGCTTGTGTTACGTTCTATCAAGTTGTCTCGTTCTGAATTTGTTACATTCTGAACTTGTATCTCGTTCTGGACCTTGTCACATTCTAGACTTGTGTCTCATTCTGGATGTAAAGTCTGAGAGTGTTCTGTTTGAAGTAAAGTTTGAGTGTCTTGCGTCTGAAATAGACTTTACAATCTGGACGTAAATCTGAACATTTTCTGCTTCTGAACATATTTAGCCTTAAGGTTTGGACACAATCTGAATAAGTTCAGCTTTAGCATAGAGTTTATCTTCTAGTTCTTTCAAGCATAGACTTCGACAATATCATTTACATGTTCTATCATCTGCATAGTCTATTACTCAACCATTAAAAATGTTAGTAGCCTTTGATTTATTTTGTTATATTCAAAACATCATAAGGAATTTCCCTAACACATGGATGATCAACTAGCCGTTTAAGAGTCATTGGGAGGTACTCTATCGGTATTGAGATTGCTCCTACAATCACTTTACTTGTAATGACCTAAATTTCCATACAATTTAAACCTTATATGTGAATATAATTTAACTTTACTTCAATCTGATAAATGAATAATTTATCCTCAATTGAACAAATAATTTAACCTCAGCTAATATACATCGAAACTTTCTATACAAAAACCCGTCTCCACTTTCATCACACTTTGATCCAAGCCTTACAAGTGGTCTTCGGAAGCGTTAATCTAAAAGGTCCTAAACTCCTGAACTACAGATCGATAAACCTCGCCAATCAACAAGCCATCGCCATTGAAACCAAAATAACCATAGTGTCAAATTGATGGGAACCCACTCCAACAATTTCGCAATGACCCATACAATAAAACTATACTTAGTATATACTACCGACAATTTTGGTACAAGCACATTAGAGTAATCGCAACCAAAATATATAGGAACTTCAAACCGCAATAGTGGAGGGTGATCCATCTTATAAATCTGAAAAATATGGGGTGAGCCAAAACTCAGTAAATGAAAGCTCTAAGTCTAAGGTAAGAAGATCACCTGACCACTCAACTTGGTGCGTGCAAAGCACAACGATCCCAAGCGCATACTAAATAACTATGAGAGAGGATTAAATAAATGGATGCATTAATTTACATATCATGTTATGTCGATAGAAACTATGAACAATATCACATAGGATTATTCACTCAAATGCAAGTAGATGACATAACACATTGTGATGCATGATTATAACCAATTAGTTCATTAATAGACATGTATGCAAGTAGTCACGGATCATATTAATAATTTCATCTCATTTCATCCCGATTCTTGGAGCATCCCAACTCTAGGGCATCTCAATACACAGGACATCTCCACTCCAATACATCACAAACATTCCAAAGACATCTCCACTCCAAGGCATCCCGACTCTATGGGTCACCCGAACTCCGAGGCATCATTGCCACTAATATGTAAGCGATGGGCATAGCTTTTCATGATACTCTTTATATTTACTCATATAGCAAAAATGCACATAATAACATTATAATCATATGATCTCTCTTACCTCAACAACGAAATCAACGTTCATTTCAAGAATCGACATGCAGTACACAACATTTTTTCATGCAATTTTGTTTTGGAATAAAATTACATTGCACTTTCAATGATCACATACGCAAATAATAATTATGAGATGCTTACCTCTTGTCATTTCTCATGTAAGCAAATGATAACATTATGAAAGAATCAACCATATGAACATTGATAACCCAAATAATCGACAACATGACATCGACAACCCAAATAATCAACAACATAACATCGACAACACAACTAATAAACAGCATAACATCAACAGCATAATAATTGACAAAATGCTTAACTAGTAAATTGGTAATTTAGTTGAATCACGAAAATATCATTTTTGGGTTTGATCTACTGCCAAATTCATGGAAGTTGATTACTTACAACCTCGACATATAGAAATTCATTTATTCAAGTCAAATGGACATAATGATTCATCATGCAATTGTTATAACCTTCTCACACTTAACATCCAAGTTTAAACTAAGATTAACAACCATCAAATAACCAAGTCAAGAGCACTAAGTAGATCCATCTAACTTAGTCTTTGGAGTTTTCACTTACCATGAAAATGACTGGAGCAAAAAATAAAATCTTTGATTTCCTTCAAAGCAAAATAATCAAGAACATAAATTAACAACTCACGATCTTTTTAAACAACAAAACTAGTTTGATAAGATAAAGAGGAAGCCTAAAAATTCACCCTATAAAACTTGAAATATCGAACTAGAAGCTTTAAAAATACAAGCATGAGACATTTGCCTTTGCTTTAAAAGAGTGGGAAATGAAAGAGAAAGAAAAGTGGCATGTAAATCTCTTTCTTTATAAGAATAAGTTAACGCTCTCTAATTAGAGCTAGGCTTCTTGAAATGACTTCACACGATCAAGAAGACTTTCATGAAGTACAAAACGATAAGAATAAGTAACTAAGCTTAAATATAATGATGAGTTTGAGTTAAAAACACCAAGTGTAAAAGAGAGGGATAAATGTTCTAGTCCATAAGTTACAAATGGCTTAATGAGGGTGGCTAAAAGGAGACATTTTAATCGAGAAAAGAGAGCTCCTTCCGTCAAGTAAAATGCATAAATGAGTCATCAAGAGCATTTATGAGCTAAAGAGGTTCAAATAAAAAGTTATAAGTGTCATAATCATATAACTCCATTCAATGATATGGTTAAGGGGAATGAATTTAAAAGACCAGGAGTTATCAAGAGATAAGAATAACCAACCAAGATTAAAAGTAAAAATGGCTTGAAATTAAAAAGAATTGATTGAAATTGAGTGAGGAGTGTTTCAATTAGAAAGTGACAAATAGCTCATTTCAAAGTAGATATTTTGTTAAGTTACCAAGATATCTAGTAAAATTATTACGTAAAGAAAAAAGTTGGTATCTGTTTCAAATATCGATAAATCAGAAAATTATTTTGGACTCACTAAAGTCATTAATGAAAAATAAGAGATGTTAGGAAATTCTCGGCTCACTAAATTTTAAAACTTGATAATCATCTAATACATATTTCGGAGTGTGTCAAGCCTTGAATAGGTTAATGACTATTGCTCTACACAATCAATGTACATGTCAATATCTATTTTTTAATGCTAACATATCGTACTCGGCCAATAATGATCGTGGAAGATCATCCTTCGCACCTCGCAAAGTAATCGACTGAACTGAGAGTCCCTATGTGTCACCCCAAAACTCCAAGCTAAATAATACTTAACATTACATCCCAAATATTATTATCAAACATAGAAAATTCTGATCACATCACTGACCAGAGCAAATTTCCCAAAATGGCTATAGTTGTCTTGCCTCAAAAAATTATCTACTGCTTATCGAATACTTGAACCATTTTTTAGCTACGGAATCCAAAGCTTCGATAGCTCTTTTCTAAACCATCAATTATTTTCTTCTAATGTGTATCTCACTATCATTAGACCTGATATATCACTATTGCAATCTATCACACACTATTCTTGGCGCTGATTGTAAGTGACTCAGCTAATTATATTCAATGACGATCTCAACCAAGTGACATGGATGTTAAGATCAAGCATGTTTTCCAACCTTATTAGTACCAAAGATTTCCATAATTGATATCTTGACTAGTCCTTCCAAGCTAACATGAGATCTAAGTCTCATTGATGCCTATTCATTGAAAGTCAGAGGCATATTGTCTTTGTTGATGGGTAGAATCATTGATAATGGTAAGCAATTTCACTATGTGCATTCATCATCATAACTATTTATAACAGAGATCGTTTAGTGATCATCAAAATCTCATAGGAGTGTTTTCCAACGTCAAATAGACATCACACTAATCGACGATAGTGACTTGAGACTATCATGGCAAATCCAGTTGTTGAAGCTAACCAATGCTGCTCCTTCATCAAAGAAGTCGTTGATGTAGCTACTAGTGTGCCACAAGTACATACTTTCTCTGACACAGAAATAATCTTGAAGTCGTTCGTGTCACTTCAATTCCCAACGAGCACTTTAATTGGCCAAGGTCCTTGATATAAAAACACTTGTCAAGGTACCGTTTGACGCAGTACAAATTATGAAGCAATTCACAATAAATTCCAGTCGATTGTAAATATCATGAAAACTACAAACAGTTTGATCTTCTACCTTATTGGACTTCAAAGTAGAGTACCAAGGAAAAAAAAAATGATTACTTTTCAGTTACAAGGACTTACAGAATAACAACAATTATTGAGGGCAATTACTAAGCACAACCACCATCAATTTCGACAATTTGAGACAATAAACTATGCAATTGATTAATTACCAGGTGTTTTTATAAATAAATTACCGTACATATATATAATTACTATTACGAGTGCACGACAACTAGAAATAAGTTATGAATCATAAAATAAATTTACTATTCAGAAGTTGCAATCAACCTTATGGCATTTTTTTGTACATTATGATAAATTCAAAAAATTTACAGCAAGTCCCTTTTTTTTTTTTTTTTTTTTGACATACAAGATCATAGAAGCCACCCAGATAGAGTTACTTTAATCTGCTAAGTAGTGCGCGAAAATCCACCGCGGACTCTGATCCAAGGCATGCATTGAGGATCACATGCAGTTCTCGGCACTTGCATAAAAAATGTCTAAACAATTACAAAACGACCGTTCATGTCCTAACTTTGGTAACGAGGACCCCACATTTCTTGTCCTATGCACCGGGTTTCACATTATGTCCGTGAAGAGATGAGTTTCTACAAATGTAAAATCCCCCACAATTAAGTAACGACCGGCCATTTGAATCACATATGTGCATAGGTTAACTTTTCCGGATTGAGTTTGCGTGTATCTTCTGGATCACTTGTACAAATTTGTGGGTATTGGTAGCACGAAGAAATAAGTTAGGGGCACAAGAGTCATGCCAGATAAAGTGAAGACTTCTAGGTGGGATTTTTCAGATTCACACCATTTCCATTAGCTTGCCGTCATCCACCCAATTCATCATGTGAGATTTTCAACAGCCATCTTAGATGAAATTATACTTAAAGGTGCTTTTGGATCACATATACAAATTTGAGGATTTTTCATGACCCAAAAAAAGTTTAGAATATTGAGAGTATTGGTATCACGTCGAACTGGATGTATTTTAGAGTCTTTGATGGTGTTAGTACTACTAAAAGTTAATGGTATGGGTGCCACACCGGATAAATTGTAGGCTTTTCGGTAAGAATTTTTTTTTTTTTTTTTCAGATTCATGTCATCTCCATTTGTCTGCCACTATACACCCATGTCGTTATGTGAGATTTTCAATAGCCATCTTGGACAAAATTGTGTTGAAGGATACTTTTGGATCACATATACAAATATGAGGATCTTTCATGATTTCAAAAAAGTTCAGGATATTAGTATCATCTAGGAAGAAATTTGGAATCTTTTTTTATGGTGTTGGGTACTAATTAAAATCAAGGGTTCTCCTTTCCTCGCGAGGATGATCATTTCTCAAAAGACGGGAGCATAAAAGGGGTCAAATCTAACCTCTCTCTTCTCTTTTTCCTTTACTCCCTCTTTTCTGCACAGTTTCCATGTCTCGAGCACAAGACATTGCAGAAATCAGGTAACCGTATCCGCAAAAGCTGTCTCTCACATAGCGAGCAAAGGTGCATCCCCGTGGGTCCAAACATCATAGCCCACCACGGGCGGCAGCGTTCGAAAATCGAGGCCCCGTATGGTTGCTTTCCACAGTACACCTCTGCCGACACTCCCGTGACAATAATAGCCCTAGCCCTAGGGTTCTTCCATGCTTTCACGTCTCAATGCTTGCACCCCGAAAGTCCTGTCAGGGTTTTAGGGTAGGAGTCGTATTGTCAGTCGCTCGCTTCATTGTTCTCCGGTTTTCCATGGGGTTCTGCGATTTGCACGCACCAGAGAAAATATTTAAAAAAATCCAAAATATATTATATTAGTGTCAATTTAATTTTAAATTTTTTAATTGAATAAATTTAATTTTAAACATTTTTGTATTTATGCTAAATCAAGTCAATCCAATTAATTTTAATTTGTTGATTGGATAGACTCATGAACACAAATGTAAAATTTTTATGATTAAGCTCAGTTGAAATGCATATGACTTTTTTGGAACTTTTTTCTTGCATGCATCCTCCTATACTCATAATCTTGACATAAATATAGTCGATTACATCTAGTGTTGTAATCCAGTTTCTTACATGATTTAGTAATGTCGTACTATGGAAATGGCCGATGGGCAGGTCTAAAAATTTGTTACCCAAGCCCACCGTTGTGGAAAACCTTTTTCATATAAAAATTTTGGGCCGCGCCAAGCCGCCCAAGCACAGTCGTGAGCTGCCACGCCGATCATTTGGTCTATTTTCAAAAGTAGATATTTACATGGTCCTCCATTGGAATCGTATCACATTGAATTCTTGATTATTAAGTAATTAATTGTTTCATTTGAAAGTGGTTGGTGCCATACCGAGTCACAACATATCTCATCTATGATAACCTAGAGTCATGTCTATCAACTTACAGGAGGAGCCTTATCCCGATGTAAGTGGGCATGACAGTTTACGTGCATCCAATTGGAATGAGTGGATCAGAAGATATGGATGCTCATGTTAAAAAAAAACAAAAAAAAAAACAAAGAAAGAAAGAAAAGAAAGTTCAGGCCCATTGATTGTCATCCCTTGACTCACGACAGGGTGCCTGCTTGGCGACGCGGTTTCGATCCCATGTTCATGCATTCATTTCGAATCCCTTTCCCACTCTCCCATGGCGATTGCTGTCCAGCACAACCGGCAGAAAGACGACGACAATTGCGACGCAGATTTTCCCCTTGTTCATGTTAAGAAAAGAACAAGAACTACATAAGGCGTCTATCTCTGATATCGAGAAATAGGCAGACTTGAGTAAAGTAGCTAAACCGGTTGGGAGACTAGGCTTGGCCCATCATTCATGGCTTTGTAGCTAGGCAGACCAGCGACGGTCTACTATCATTTGGACCCCACGTCTCGTATATTAATAATTGATTCGCGATTAGTGATGTAACAAGCACATGCCACAAGACTTGCAATGAGTTAGCAATCCTCGCAGTCCTAGTGAAAAAGAACACTTCTTTGGGGGGAAATCTCGGCTCATGACTGATGGCAACTCTCTATGAATTTTCGTAATTTCTAAACAAAATGACGTAACACTCAAAAACCGAAAAATTTTACAGTTAATGGACGAGATTTAGTCTCCTTTCTTATCCGATGTTCATCGAGGAATTGGCAATCGGTTCACCCAAAAAACAATTCGAAGCACTCCAGAGGTAAAAAGACATGACCAAGGCTAAGAGTTGGAAAGAGGAGGATTCTTAATTGGTCCGGGTACATGTAAAGCCCAAAAGCAAGGCAGTTGTAGAACGAGACAGGTACGAAATTCTTAATTGGAATGGGGTTGGCCCACTTAGAAGCCCAAAAGGAAAGGAAGACGACCTTCATATGAACTGGAGTAAGGCCCAGAAGATATATTAGCAAGCTCTCAGGTCTTTCAAAGACATGAGAAACACTACCAAGCTTTATGAAATCCTTTTTACTTACATGAGGAATTGCTTCAATTTGATCCATCTCCTGTGGATACACATGAATTGCTCGTCTGCACGCGTCGTGTAGGGAACAGCCCCTTTACGTTGCTCTTTGTACTTAGCATCATGCGGCTCATTATGAACTTACGATTGCAATCCCTTTTGATTTCCTTGCAAATTTCTTTCCTCTTGAAGATGAAAGTCTTGGTACCAAGAAGTCAAAATTTACATAACTTGGCATAGGATCCTCTGATCGTTTGAACGTCGGTAAGGTTCTTACACTTCGAAATCGAATCCTACAAGAATACAAAAAGACTGAAAATTTTCTTTGATTTTGAAATGCTGTTGGCTCTTTCGCACATGATTCTGACTAGCATTAAAGTATGGGCAATGCTTTCTGTCGGAGATTCCTTATTTCGCCCTAAATTTAATATGTGCGTAAGGCCAAGGTGCGTTTCAATACGTGAGAGATGATCCTCAAGCCACCGACAAAAGTTTTTTTAAAGAGTTTTTTAGATGGGCGCATGTCACAAATGCGTTTGGAAAACACTAGTGATTTAAAGGCTTTTGAACAAATGCATATACCATTTGGCAATTTTTTTGGAGAGTTTTGGGAACATACAATTGCATTTCTAGACACCTCTAAACCCAAAGCAAGTCTGGGTGTGCTTTGAGTTTTGAGCATTTCCGAAATATAAATATATTTTTTATCTTCCAAATTTGTCCTCTCTTAAGTTTTCATTATTCCGAAAATGTCTCCACCTCACTCGACATCACCGACAAGGATTTATGTTGCTAACGAGGCTAAATCCGGCTATCAGCAAGCCAATCGAACGCCAGCCAATCTTGTCAAAGGTCCTCAAGTGATGTGTGGTTCACAAGATCCCAAGTGACCATCGCTTGGCTTGGGGTCACGGGAACCCAAGTGACCTCAAGTAAAGTTGGCTAATGGATGATTTGACTCACCAATGGCTAAATTTGCAGGCAAAGGTTTGAGATTCTTTAAAAATATAAAAATAAATAGCATAAGTCCTTTATAAAATTGGCATTGTCAATGCTAACGTGAACGATTTTTATAATTATTTTTAGAATTTTCTAAACTTTTTCTCTTCTTTTTCCTTTTTTTTTTTTTTTTTTCATTTACGGCAATGCTTTGTGGATGTCATTTACCATAGACGAGGGTTGCCCTAATTGGATCTAGATAAGGTCACCTTTGCCAAACGCTAGCCTTTAGCGAGAGTTGTGCCAGCAAGGGTGACCCTTGCTTGTGGCCAACCATTGTTGAGGACTTGGTGATTGACAGAGGGAAATAAGAGAAAACAAAAAAAGAAAAAGGAAGGAAGAAAGAAAAAATCAGATTTTTTTTTTTTTTTTTTTTTAAATTGCAAATTGGTTCATGTTAGTATTAATCGTGCCACGTAGGATGATCAACGTCCACATCAGCGACTTCTGGCCAAATTGACTGGAATGACTACATTGACAAATCTTCAAAAAGTTTAGGATTAATTTACCCAAATTAAAAAGTTTTTGACTAAATTTGCCAATGTACAATAGGGTTAGGACTTTTTGGGTAATTATCTCTTGGAGACTTGACAAAAGAAATTCTAGTTCACGAAGTTGAGGTCATATGTTTAAATTCTACCAATTACGTGCAAACTGTTTAGGCAAGGTTAGGGCAACACGGATAGGCCAAATAATGGCCAGTCGATTGTTTATATGTCTTAATTTGTGTGCGGGTTCTGGACACGTGCCTCTTTGATGTTGGGTAGGTAGAGTCTCAAGAACAAGAGGTTGAAATAGGTATGCTATTCCCAACTAACAGTCACCACAGGCCATTCTTCAGGGGATTGCCTCTTAGTTTCCTAATCCTTTACTCTTAAAGCTGGACCTTAGAATGTCAAATTTTCTTATCCACAGGTTCTATAAAATGAAAAGTGGAGAGTATACTTAGAACCATACCATCTTACTGAGCTAACAACAAAGTTCTAATTGGAATAAACTATTCTAGGGAGGAAGAAGAAGGACTTAGAAAGCCATGAACAATATCGGAATATGGGTTTATTTAGGGAAGGCTAGTCTGCCCCTTCAATATACAATACATTTCCTTATATAGGCATGAGCTGCATCAAACATCACAAGGCATCTAGAGGATAGGTCCCTCTAATAATGCTACAAATAGTAGATACAAAAGCCACAAGGTACTTACCAAAAAAAAAAAGCCACAAGGTACAAAAGATGCTTAAAGCACTACAAACAACGCACACTCCACACCAAGCCTACTAAAGCATGTCGTAAAGCGCAAAGTACACTACTATATCTTACTAATAAATCCTTTTAGTGCTATCTATTAAGGATAGGTCCCTTTAATGATGCTAAAAACAATACAAAAGCCACAAGGTACGAAAGATGCTCAAAGCACTACAAACGACGCACACTCCACACCAAGCCTACTAAAGCATGTGGTAAAGTGCAAAGCACACTACCATATTTTATTATCGAATCCTTTTAGTGCTATCTATTGAGCTATCTGAGCCATCCATGTCTTTTTCTTTGCGAAAGGCATGAATAAGGCTATCAATCTCCCGTTATGACAAAAGCTGATCAGCAACAAGTTCATCAAGGATTCCTAATGAAGATGGGCAATCTATTCTTGTTTTCTTAATTAAAGAGGATTGGTTTTTCTAGGGTTGTGGCCAGTAGGGGTGATCGGTTCCCGGTTCCTTACAGGTTTAGCTTAGAACTTAGAACCTACCCTCGGGTATAGGTTCCTTATTTTTTGGAACCTGGAACCTACCCTATCACAAGTTCCGGGATCGGTTCCAGGTTCCAACAGGTTTTTTTTTTTTTTTTTTTTTTCATTTTTAGTTTAAAAAAATGGAAATGAATGCATCAATAACAAAAAAAATTGTCATTCATCAAAGAGAATACAACACGAACACAATCTATAATACTCATAAGCATTTAATATTCTAGAATGTGACCTATTTTTCTTTTGCAAAGTCCGGCGGTTCACTTCACAAAGGTATCAGATTAAAACACCGAAAAGATAAGCACTTTCTATATTATGAGCTACAATTGATTTACCTCAAAACCATCATACCAAGCTGCTCCATTCGTAAGTCCTCCTTCAAATTCTTTACTTAATGACATGATACGGTGAGAGCGACTATATATACTTGCCATGAACCAAAAGGCTTCATCATCAAGGCTGGCAAAGTAATGTCTCCTACAATTTAGGATTGCCAATAGTCATTAAGAATATAGGATATGAAAGCAAAAGTATAATTACTGTAGTAACTTATGAAAAGTTATAAACAACAAATCAAGTAAGCCAATAAAAGATCACATGTAAACTTCGATTAATGTGCAACACCTTTCTATATCCTGTTGTCCCTCTAAAATTAAATGATTTCAACTTTTTCGTCACTATGAAAGGATGACTTAACTTAACATAGGAGTAATACATAAAAGGTTTGGAACACGCTGCAAACTGGAGATCAAAGCAGACCTTTGATCTACATATTAGCTGGAGATTTAATTCACGAACATGGAGAAAGAACAACTGATCAATGAAAAAGTAAATGCCTAGTACATCTAACGAATAACATGCAGGACAACACAGATCAAAGTGACAATAGGCTCTGCATGCAGGCTGGGAAATCAAGCAAATTATCAAGATAAGTGGCCCACGAATTCACCATATGAATTGGAATGTTAGATGATCACCTCTTGTCCTCCGTTCCATCCCATGGATAATTTGCAACTAGGGCACCCTGAGAAATTATAAGAGGATGCACATTGTTACATTCATTGTTAAAATGATTCTTCATATTTAAAATTTTAATCACATTACACATGGGAGGCAAAGGGGGGTGATAAACGAGTATAAATCATGCATCAATAAACAAGTATATAATAATGCGTTGTCATCAGAGGCCCTACCAGCATGATAGGATCTAGCACAAAAAAAGAAAAGCTAAATTTAGTACCCTATGCAAGGAAGCAAATGTTGTGAAACGAATCTCTCTCAACCATTTCAAAATTGCCCTTGTTTTTGGCTGTTGTCAACTTATGTCTCCATTCATTGGAAAGAATTGCCCTTTTATGAAATACATACATCATAAGATAATAAAACAAAAGTAAAAGTAAAGGAGAAATTGATCATAAATCTTGGAAAGAGAGAAGTCTTTTCTTTACTCATATTAAGCAAGAAGAAAATTGCTTTGCTAACAACTGCAAAAATGCAAGAATTATATCTGAATACGCTACAAATCTTCAAAAGAAGACAGCATACATGATAAGATCTTCTCCATTATAAAAGATGAAGAGAAAAGGATAACAATTGTTAAATTCCACTGCAACTCTTGAAACAGATCTTAAATTAATGCAAGCCATCAAAGTTGGAATCAATTGCAAGACCCAAAGACTTGTTCCATTATTGGGCAATAGATGAAGGAAGCAATTAATAACGTTATTTGACAATGAGAACAAGACATTGAAGAAAAAAATCATGTCTCTCATTAGACATGAGCCTTGATATAAAGCATGGCAATAGTTGATGAAAGAAAAGACACCTATGAAAATGTTAGATTAGGAGTTATCATTCAGAAAAGGTGAAAAAAGCAATACCCGAGCATGTTAGGGAAAGCTCCAGACTTACAATATTAAGCTTTTCACCATATCCTCCTAGGGAAACTACTCTCCCTTCTTGCAAACGCTTACTGTCCTCTTTAAAATTTTAGGAACAAATCTTCATGATGACAAAAATATGTTGGCTGGCCTTACTAGCATCTCCCCTGTTTTATGTTAACACAAAATTAAAGAAAATCAACCTTAAGTTGACAAAAATAAGTGATCACCATCATCTAACGAGCGGCTTCCTGAGTCTTACCTATTGTGACTCATTTCTTAAAGAAACTTGCACCAGTAGAACCATAGAAACAACCACCATGACAACCCATTCCAATAAAAGAAGAGAACAAGAAGGAACAGATTACCCAAGTTGGTAAGGGCAGGGTCCAGAATGGGGCAAGCGTCATCCAGCGACGGGTGTGAGTGTCGTCTAGTGGCAGTGTCACGCCCCGATCCTTCGAGCACGTGTTCATCATCCTTGGTTGATTAAATAGCGATGTCCCAGGACGCATCGCGGTCCCATTCATTTAAATACGCATGCAGAAGCATATGTAAAATTCCGAGACAACAATTCAATGGGATAGAAAAGTGGGGCCAACTTTTTCAAACCAAAACAAGCCTTTTTATAAACGAACAAGTTTATATACAATGCCATGCTATTTACAAAAATATCGGCTTAACAAAAGGGAAATGTTCTATGACTCCCTAATTAGACAGGTTCGCCGATTCTTCGATCTCCACCTTCCCAGACTTTAGGGCTTCCGATCCTCCACTAACTTCCTCTAAGGATCTCAAAATGGTTATACAATAACCAGTGAGACAATTTCCCAGCAAGTTCAACCCCCTAAGACCCGATTAGGAAGAAAATTACGCTCTAAAGGCTGCCTAATCACACGCAAGCATTAGAGGACTTACCTTGGCCTCAGTTCCTTCCTGCAAGTCAATTCAATTCATAAATACTGACAACTATATCACTCAATCAAATCAGATCGAATCATCGATCAATCGACCCAGTCGATTACATGTCATCACAACCATCTCTTGGTCGGCCCATTTAGTACTATCTATGAATCCAATCAAAATCCAGGATTCCTTAATCAAGTGAAATATAGACAGTACTATCCTATCTCCATATGACATATAGAGCCATCGAGCGGGTATGCATAACGTTCTATCTCCGAGACGACATATAGAGTCCTTGAGCCGTTATAACACACCGTTAGGTCATACCGTCCTATCTCCAAGATGATATATCTAGTCATCGAGTCCACGTGCATTCTCCAAGATGACATACTAAGTCACCGAGCTCACGTGCATTCTCCAAGATGACATATCTAATCACCAAGCCCACGTGCATTCTCCAATATGATGTACTTAGTCACCAAGCCCACGTGCATTCTCCAAGGTGATGTACCAACTCAACGAGCCAACAAATCATAAGGTCTTTCTTCGAGATGACATACTTAGTCATCGAGCGCACGTAACATAGCGTCTTTCTCCGAGATGAAACACTTAGTCATCGAGTCGACGTAATACAGCATTCTTTCTTACCTTTTATCATACCCGATAAAATAGCCGTGTGTGGGTACACGGTTGGCCTTAGCCAAAATACCATAATTCAACTTTCACAATTCCCACCATTTTATATAGTCCACTAAAATATTTTTTGCGTTGTAAACCGACGCTCGGTTATTTCCCAATCAATTACTGAAATTAAATCAATTTAAGAATAAACTCCAAAAATGTAATTCATACACAATCAGTACAATTTAAGGCTCAAATAAATAAACAGATCACACCGCTGCAATCAGCGTAATTTTCTGGTTACCGACCATCTCGGTTTAATTTCCAGAAAATGATTAATCAAATAATTATGGAAAATATTAAATAAATGCAATAAATTCAACTTAGGCCCATTACAGCCTAATTAGAAGCCAAGACGAGCTCGAAAATTTTCGAACTACTCTAGTTAAATACTAGAGTTCGTCTAGGCCCTAATTGCACTATCTATCCACTTAACATGCAATGGCAAGTAATTAAAATTACTAATCTAATCTAATTTAACCACCTAATCCATCTTAACCTAAACTAATCAACCCCTAAGCACAATTAACCTACTAAGCGAGGATTAGTGAGTTAAACTCACTTGTTAATCGAACCGCTCGGTTCAATCCGACGGGGACGCGGCGAGGGATGACTTTCTCCAAAACAGGCTCGACTTTCGGGGTTAGGAAGTAGGCCAAAATGGACCTTGAGGTCCTCAACTCCTTGCTGTCTTTGGTTTATGTTCTTGAGCCGAGCAGCGGGAACCAGCGATGGTTTGGCACGAAAATGGCGAGGGAAGCGAGTGGCTATAGGCAACGGAGAAATTTGACACACCGGGACCTCAACCACAATGATTCAAGGCGGTCCTGGGGCTGAAACAACAGCCACAAACTCGGACTCCCTCAGTTACTCTGGAAAAACTGGACCGGCGAAGGAGAAACGGAGTTGAACAGGCTGATCGGAGCTCCAACGAGCGGGTGGTCGACAACCGGTGGCTCCCGGGGTCTTGAGGGTCTTGTTAGAGGTTGGGATGGGCAAAAGAAGGGTTGGAATAAGAGAAAAATCAAGAAAAACGCAAAACAGTGTAGGTGGGCAGCAGACCAGCGGACCGGCGACCGGCGGCTTGCGGCGGCCGTACAGGACGGCTGGCGGCTCCGTTCGAGGTGAGGTCGGGCTCTTTGGGACGAGTTGTCTCTCCTGGTCACGGTGATGGGTGGATCATTGGCTGATTCACACGGGAAGACCACTTTTGACTTTGATCTTTGGTGAAAGATCAGCTGGAGCATAAACTAGTAGAATGAGAAAACATGGGGAAAAACGGCAGGCTTGGCTGGTCCAGTGGGTGTGCGACGGTGGAGTTGGCTCAGCTAGCTTCCTCTGGTTCTCTCCAAGTTTCTCAAGGCCATAACAATAGAGAAAGGAGAGGGAAAGAGGAAGAAGAAGCAACTGGTTAAGGATTAGGGGAGTCCCTTTTGCCTTGTTTTTCTTGCATCTTATCCCCTTGACTCATCCATGGCCAAGTATGGCTTCCTTGGCTACAATTCCTCCACCAAGGCTCATCCCACAACTCTTGAGATGGTCTAAAACCATAGGGGAAGGGGGAGTTATGAATTTGATGAGTTTTGGCATCAAATGGACACTTGTTCTAACTTTAACCAATTCAATTTGGTCTCAATAAGTCTCGTTATCAAGTCAATAATCAAATTAATATTTTTCCTCATCAATTGAACCATCTTGCATCCCAAATGCACGATCAAAAACGGTCCCCAGTATTTTCTGAACAAAAACGTCCCTAAGACGACTTTTTCCCAAAAAATCTCGAGTTGCAGAAAAATCTTCTAGGAGACTGAGTCGACATTCCTAGAATTTATTGTGACATGACAGAACTTTTATGGCGACATCATGATGTGGAGGAAGCCACATGGGAGAGTGAGGAATTGATGAAGGAGAAGTATCCCTACTTGTTTAAAGAGGCATAAGTGATGTCTAATTTTGAGGACGAAATTCTCTAAGAAGGAGAGAATTGTGGCATCCCAAAAATTCATGGCAACCTCCAGATACCTTAAGACCTATGGAAATGTATCTTATGTTCATGGGTAAATTAAGGTTGGTGCCATAGGACAATTTGATAAGGAGGATTATGGTTCTTGACCATGCACCATATAGATTTGATTCTTATGGTTTAATGTTGCAAGTTTTTAGCCATATTATTTTGTGATTAGGTATTTATTTAAGTGGAAGATATTAGTAGATTATTAAAGGGGAAATGGGCCAAAATTCTTAGGCCAAGCCGGCCCAAAAACCCAGCCCACAATCACCCACCATTCGGCCATATGGGCCTGGCTCGCAAAGCCCAAAGGAGGAGGAGGAGCTGCTATTGACTAAGCTGGCCCAAGCCCAGCCGGATAGAGCCCATCTTGCATGGCAAGTGCCAAGTGGCGTCGGCATGCAAGATCAATGATTGTTAATCATGAGGGGGAAGAAATTAGAGAGGATGAGGGGGGCGGATTAAGCGAGGAAAGGGAGAGAAAGAGAGGGAGTAGTCCGAGAGAAAGAGAGAAAGGAAAGGAAGAAAGGAAGAGAGAAAGAGACCGTGCATGCGAGAGAGAAGAAGGAGGTCCGTTTGCCGATCGTCCGCCTAGCTCGCCGCCGTTCGTTCGCCGCCTTGCCCGCCATCTTTGTTGCTGTTTGTGCTCGGATTAGAGGCAAGTAGAGTCCTAAAACCTACCCTTTGCTTGCTGTGATGTGTGTGTAGAAGATGGTGAATTTCGGTTATGGTGGATGTGATGAAAGGTCGAAGCTTTGGGGAGAAATTCATTGGCCTAGCATGCTGTTTTCTGGAAAAATCAGTCCGACCCTTCACAAGTTTGTGAGCTGCATGTGACTTTTTAGTTGGAATCTTGCTTTGATCTCTTCATGAAAGTTGTAGAGAACATCTTGAAGGATAACATACTAAAATTTGAGACAAAACGGACAAGGATTTCCTGGTGAAACGATTTTCCTTTGAAGAGATTAGATTTGGAATTTGTTGTGCTGACCTTTAGTGATTTCGTGGACTGTAAAGTAGCTTTCTTGCAAAAATATCACTTTGAGTTCTTAATGAAAGTTGTATTGTACTTCTTGAGGTAAAACATATCAAAAATTTAGAGGAAATGAACAAAAATAGGTCGGTGAAATCGTTGTCCTTTGAAGAAACTGGATCTGGGAAAATGCTACCTCGACCTAGTATGATTCTGTGATGTTTTATAAAATCATACAGTTAAAATATGATCATGTGTCCTTAATTAAAGTTGTAGGTAATATTCTGAGGTATAACATACTGAAACTTTAGAAGAAACGGACATATTTAGATCGGTGAAACGAGTTTCCTTTGAAAGAAGATAATCTGGAAAAACGACACCGAGAACAGGGGGAATTAATCGTCTATATCTGTTAATATAGAACGATTTGGGGTTTGATTTCTTCACGAGATATTTACCCTTAGGACTTTTCTATAACATATCAATATTTCAGAATTTTTGGAGTTCATTTGGACATTTAATTTAAATTACTTCCGAAACTGTGCAAGCTGAAGTGTTAAAATTTTGAAGACTGTGATGCATGGACTGTACTGTTTTGTGTGAGATTCTTTTGGTATGGTGTTTTCATGAGATATCTGCCTTTAGGTCTCGTCTATAATGTGTCAATTTTTCAGAATTTATTTATACCATTCACTAATTTTCCTAGAGTTTTAACCAAAGGAGTGTATTCTGTTTTATCTAAAAATTGATGTGTTTTCAAAAATAAATGAATTTTTCAATGTGATGCAATGCTTTGAGCGGTTGATTTTGCTGCATATGTGATGACATATGGCATGTTATATGGCATCAAAAAGCTGGTTGAGACTCTTGATATTGATGCATCAAATGCCATGTTGAAATTGAGATACATGTGTGAATATAAATTGAGATAATAACAAGACCGTCGGAGGTGTGAGCCAACGATGCCTCGGGAGTTTCGAGATGCCCATATTGTGTGTGCCGGATGCCCGGAGTGTGTGTGCCGGATGTCCTCGGGAGTTTCGGGATGCCCGGAGGTGTGTGCCGGAAGCCTCGGAGGTGTGTGCCGGGGGGGATACCTCGTGATGCTACTTAGGGTACGAGATGCCTGGAGTGTGTGTGCCGGATGCCCGGAGGTGTGTGCCGGAGGTTCCTTGTGATGCCAGGTTGGATGCGAGTGATAAATTGAGGGATGCAAACACTGGTCCTTGGAAAGATAAAAATTAAGATTGTATCATGTGCATGGATGTGTACATATGGCATGGTGATATATGCATGACTGCTTGATGATAAGTGCATGGTGGTATATGCACATTGCATGGTGATACATGCATGGCTGCAAGGTAAGGTATGCTTGAATGCATGAATGATATGTGTTTTATTCATGATACTTTGATTGTTCTATTTGATGCACTGTGTAGTTTGGCGGATCTTTACTGCTGAGTGGTTGTACTCACCCCTTTTGGGGATTAACATTTCAGATTAGAAAGATGCCTCTTTCACTAGTTGTGCGTGGTACCTTCTATGGCATACCTACTGACGTTGAGGTGGAGTGCACCAAGCATTCCTGTATTAGTATACCTGGTCTGGAGTATGTCCAAGTTCGAGTATTGGTGATGTACGACGTGGGTTCAGCTGATGGCCCTATCATCCAAGAGTTTTTGTCCGTTCACATTCAACGCAATGGGGTGATGCTAGGGATGTTACCACCGCCGCCGCCCGATGCACCGGGTTGGGTGTGATGGCACGTAGGACTGGTGGGAGCTGACGTTTTCTTTTTGGGGATAGCCGACACTTGTCGATGGAGGGATGTACATGTTTCATATAAGGTCGAGTTCTCTTTTGGGTATAGCCAAGTATAGTTAAAAATCTTGGCATTTTTGTTGTATCGACCCGAAATGTCCATCATGAAAATATAAATAAAAGTGAATCGGCTTTATCTTTTCTTCTGATGTGTAGTTGGTGTGCCTTGCATTATTGTCATTAGAGGGAGAGATGGTGAGACTTGTTTATGCTTCCGTTGATGAACTACGTTGGGACCTTTACAAAAAAAAAAAATGGAAAAGTATTCTACTGATCAACCCCTATGAACCATGGTTTCACAAAAATTTAAAGGTTACCTTACTGGTATGTAGTAGGATGAGTGTCAAGAAATCTGTGACGACCCTAACGGATTGGGGGCCGTCGAGGGGTGCCACATATGAGATGGGATTCAAATTTTTTAATCACATACTTAGCAATCAAGATTTCCTTGATAGTAAAATGGTAATGAATTTCTATTTAGGAGAATCTTCCACTCTCGTATCCATGGATTCTCCTCTTACCATCAAGCTATTCTTCGAAAAGAATAGCTGCTCAATATTTATCACTAGCATCGGTCTAGAGATTTTTTTTTCCTTGAAAGGGATTTTGAAGAGAAGGTAAAGATTCTAACTTTTGTCTGAGTGACTGGACTACCTTAGTTTGTGAAATTCCCCAAGGACGTAGGTCTTTCTTCAATATTGTTTGCAATAGATGCATATACCTAGTGATCTTAGGAACAAAATCCCTCAAGTGGTTAACTATTCCAAGGAATTGTTGGCTTTGTTTGTGGGAGAGATTCTAAATGGGAACTTGAATAGTTTTTTTTTTGCAATATGATCACTTGGCTGGAATGCACCATCTTTGAGCTGCATGCTATAGGAATTCAATCTCCATATGGGCAATCTTAATCTTTTTCAGTAATAACATAATACCATTCTACTTGACAATATGAACAAAATTGGATGAGCAACTTACAATGAGACTCTTCATCTTTGCTATAGAGCAATATGTCATCAATGTAGATCCATGCACCTACACTGATTGGATTGAATATTTTGCACATGGCCTTTTAGAATAATGAGAGTGTTGTTGTTAATCCAAAAGGAAGGACCTTCCACTTGAAGTGTTCGTTTAGTATCCAAAATGCTGTCTTATGTCTGTCTTCTAGGTGGATTCCAAGTTGCTAGAATCCTACTTTCAAGTTGAACTTAGAGTAAATTTTTGCATTTGACAGACAAGAGAATAATGTTTTTTTTTTTATGGATATGGGAAACTTATCGTCCTGGAAGAACATTTTAAGCTGTTGATAATTGATCACTTGACATTGGTTGAGCATGTCTTCTTCCTATCTCATTATTGGATTTCTGGACAAATATGGAGCAGAAGCCACTCCCAAATCATTTATGTTTTGTTCAGTGAACTTCTTGATCTAATTTTATTCCTCAAACGGGCATTGAATTCTAAGGCATGATTTTCACCTCCGGACGGTGTAAACTGAATTCGAGCCGTAGAAAATTGATGGCCTCCATGTCAATCCCACTTGATAGAATGGTCCAAATTCAGTTTGATACGCCCGCTAAGTCTGCGTGGATGCGATAATGTATAGAGGCTGAAACGCGGAGAATATAAACTCCTTCGGAGGATACCAATCAGTCGCCGCGTGGCAGTACACTTCAAGCCACTGGTCCTCATCCACGTGACTCCTTGGCCACCAGTCAGATATTTTCCTATATAAATCCCCATATCCCCCCGCCTTCTCTCGCCACCCATCATCTCAGCTAGCAACGAACCTTTGGAGGGCAAGATTTCCTTAAGAGAGAGTCACCAAAATGTCTGATCACGGCCATCACGGCGGAGGTGGGCACGGCCCTGGTGGATGCGGCCATGGAGGTCCTGGTGGAGGCCATGGAGGCCCGGGAGGTGGAGGCCACGGTGGTCCGGGTGGTGGACACGGACATGACCATGGCGGCAAGCCCGGAGGAGATCACGGCCATGGCGGACCAGGTAAACCATGCGGACCGGGCGGGCATGGCCCCGGCAGACATGGCCCTGGTGGCCACGGTCCTAGGGGCGGCCACCACCACGGCAGATGCTAGTTGGAGAACTAGCGTCCCATCATTTATATGTGAATCTCGGTGCCTTTTAACCATCTTCTATATGAGGTTAAAAAAAACAGAGTACAAATAAACTAATAAGCACCGTGTGGAGTCAAGTCTTGTAATTGCGCTTGCAAGTATCCTAATGAATTTCGAGGTTCCTAATATGATCTGTAGCTTTGTGCATGAGATACCTTGAACCTCATTCAAGAAACAGGATTCATGAAACAGGTTATAGATGATAGAAACAATATTCCGATTTAAGATAAGCATGTTTCTTCACAAGCATCGTTCATCAACTGACCAGTCACGACAAGACAATAGAAACATGAGCACGGTGCTCCCCATTACTTCTGATTATCAACAAGAAAATGGAAACAAACTAGGTCGGTCTCCATTAGTCACGATCCAAACACATTATATGAACAAAAGTTTCTCTTATTATGCCCTATCGTCCTTCCTCAGTTCAATTCGATCTTCAGCTTCCAGCCAGTGAAAGTCGACGAAGTTCACGTTCTGTTTTGAGTTCTCTTCATTTAATTTTTCGCCAGAAATTAGAGATGTTCGATAAAAATTGATATAATCACCATTTTGCATCAAAGGGCTGTACGAAACGGTCAAAGGATGGGGCCAGATGTTGCAAAAGGATCAGCAAAAGTTTGGGGTGTCTTGATGGTATTCTTTACTACATAGGAAGATCATGGGTTCTTCGATCTGGTGCAGAAATAAGAATTTAGCTACTCGTGAGTTCTGGTTCAGTGTATGCATAAACTAACTTAAGAGGGATTCTAAAGCATTTCCAAAATATAAAAAGTGAAACTTAAGCAAGGGAGAACATAAATAAGATCACCAAGGGAAAATTTGGCGTCAAAAAAGAAATTCGATGATCTGAATCGACTTTGGTGAAATTCCTAGAGCAATATTGCTTTGAAAGGATGATAGTGGCCATAAAACTGAGAACAAGGATGTAACATCAATTGGCTACTCGATGAACTCCAACATCAAAAATGAGAAAAGGGTGCAAGCACAATATCATTATGTCAAATTGACAGAGACTATAACCGAAATCATGTTCCTCATTACCTCCTCTTCAATCCTTTTCAACAAAAGGTAGTGCTGAGAAGAAATTCAGGAGGCGAGGCAAATGAAAAGAATGAAAATGGAGAGAGAGAGAGAGAGAGAGAGAGAGAAAGGAAAAAGATTCTTTTTTTTGCAGCAGGAGTGGCAATAGAATAGAACCAGCTTGTGCGTTTTGCCAATTAAACTCTAATTTATCACTAGGGGAAAAAGGGACCCGGTGAAGTTGCTTACACTTAGGTGAGAAAATTCGTCCATGCTATAGAACCAAAATCTAGTTTCGGAACTGCAGTTCCCCTTTTAACTTTCCTTACATCCATCCCATAGTAAACAAAGGTTTAGTCAAGGTGCTATTAAATCTTCGTTTAGTTGAATCAATTCTTCTGCAGTATAAGAAAAATTCTAATTTCAATGGTGTTTCTTATTAGAAATGTGGGATACAAGGAGAAGTACTAAAATTCGCTATGGGGTCAGCCTTCATAACAAAATCAGAGAACCTGAAAAAAAAAAAAAAAAAAAAGAGGGGTTCAGCAGGTGACTACCTAAAACACTCCACGGAAAACTTAGAGACAATATAAAGAGCATGACATACCCAAAAGCCTGTTTTGTGCTCTTTCCCTCTCTTTGTGATCGACTGAAACCAAAAAAGTGCATCTTGGCCTACTGAGTGACTAGTTTTAGAAGTGATAACCAAATTTCTATAAGAAGTTCCAGTGGTAGCTAGGGGTGTGCAAAATACCCGGAACCGCCCGGACGCCCGGAACCGGACCGAACCGCCCGGAACCGGCGGTTCTCGAGGGAACCGGTCCAGTTCCTGTTCCATTTTTGGGAACCGGTGGGAACCGATCCGGTTCCCTGGCCCGTGGGCGATCCACCCGCCCGCCCACCTGCACCGGACCGGCACTTTTTAATATTAAAAAAAAAAAAAACTAAAAGAAACCCTAAGTTCGCGTCTCGTCTCTTCCTCTCGCGGTTTCATAATCTTTGATTCTCTCTCTCTCTCTCTCTCTCTCTCTCTCTCTCTCTCTCTTCCTCAATCTCTTCTCTTGGTCTTCGATTCCTCCCCTTGCGTCGACGCCGCCGCCGCCGCTCCTCCTCCGCCGCTGTCCACCCCCTCGAGTCGGTCGCCACCCGCCATAGCCGTTGCTCCTCCGCCCCGCCGTCCGCCCGCCGTTGTCCGCCCCCTCGCTTAGTCTCTTCCTCTTCGATTCCTCCTCGAGCGTCGCCGCGCCGCCGCCGCTCCTCCTCCGCCACCGTTCGCCCCCCGCGCCGATCGCCACTCGCCACGGCCCGCTACTCCTCTACCTCTCGCTGTCCGCCCCCTTGCTCAATCTCTTTGTCTTCGATTCCTCCCTGAGTGTCAACGTCGCCGCCGTTGCTCCTCCGCCACCGCTGCTCCTCCTTCGCCAATGTTCGCCCCCCGCGCCGGCCGCCACCCGCCACGCCCGCTGCTCCTATGCCTCTCGCTATCCGCCCCTCGCTCGCCCTTTGTCTTCGATTCCTCCCCGAGCGCCGACGCCGCCGCCGCCGCTCCTTTGCTGCCGCCGCTCCTCCGCCGCCGTTGCTCCTCCGCCGCCGCCGCTCCTCCTCCGCCGCCGTTCACCCTCGCGCTAGTCGCCACCCGCCCGCCCGCCGCTCCTCCGCCTCTCGCTGTCCGTCCCCTCGCTCGCCCTTTGTCTTCGATTCCTCCCGAGCGTTGACGCCACCGCCGCCGCTCCTCCGTCGGCTCGGTGCAACGTCAAGGCGGCCGACCATAGCTCGTTTCGCTTCAAGCTCACCTTCTGGCCGTCGTCACCGAGCCAGGTAGGGATATTCATGGTCAAACACTTCTCTCTGGGAACTCCATTGCTTGGTTTTATTTAAGATGGAACTGAAACAATAGCTAGGCCTCGCTTTCCCTAGTCCACCAGCATGCTCGATTTGAACGACCCCTCCCTTTTGTCAAGTTTGAGTCATCACTTGCTGCTTTCTTTTGAGTAAATGACTTGGAGTGCTGCCATTTTCATTCTCTGTTGATGGCTGCTTGAATATGTTCAAGACTCCACCCTTTCGTTCCAGGGACACACCCTTCAAATTCCCATGGAGTTTCTGCATGAAAATTGATTATCCACTGGTTTAATAGCATGCGAGTAATGACTGGACTTTATCTATTTAGATATGGTGGTGGACTTTTGACTGGTTATGCTCTGTTCAGAATGCCAGATTCATTTGTAGAGGTTTCAAGAGGAAGGATTTTGTTTACTGTTTTTCTAAATTATACAACAGGTATTTATAATTTGCATTCCTAAAATGTAATTTGCTTTCAATTTCGGGAGAGGAGGATCGCATTGTTTCTTGGTGCAACTGGGCAGAAGTTTCTATCTGTGTATTGCTCGTGTGGCACGTATATTGATCTTTTGACAGTCCTCCTAACAGTTTACTTGGTGACACCCAATCACATATTGTTTGGCTACATTTTGCTCCTCCTATGTTAGATCATGGGAAGACAACTCGTTGAAAGGACGAGAAGACATTTTTTAGTTTCCATTAAAAGTATAAGCAATGCAATCACTGTGTTTATCTTCAAATTCAGCTTGAGCAATTTCTCCACCCTTGAGATGTGGTTGTCGGGGTTGATTGATCTTCAGTTTTACTTGGCCTACAACTCAGAAGCCACCTTTCTTCTTCGTTTGTTATGTTCAGGATCAACTCTTTGAGTTCCTTCCTCTATTTGACATTGGATATTAAAATGTCTATCTTCATTTGATGGCTAACGATTTTAAGTGTTGACAGTGCATTGCTTGATTCAGGTGATTCATTAACATGTCAATGGAAGTAGAGGAATCTTATGATGCAATAACGTCAATAGTGGAATCAACATCACAAGAACAAGAAGGAGGTGAAAAATTTGAAGATACATCCAAAACAAATAAGGTATCCGGCTCTTGTCCATGTCCTCCTAGTAAGCGAAAATCAGCAGCTTGGCTTCATTTTCGAAAAGGAACAACTCACACAAATGGAAAAGTTGATGTATTTTGCAATTACTGTGGATCCAAGTATTCGTACCACGTTGATAATGGGACTTCAAATATGTTGAAGCACTTGAGAAAGTGCAATAAGTATCCTCGCAATGTGGATAAAAGGCAAAAATTGTTTGCATCACAAAGAGTAGATGGAACTTAAATGATAGGAGGAGATACTACTAGTAGTACTGGGAGTGGTGGAATTTTAACAACATGGAAGTTTGATCAGGAGATTTGTAGGCAAATGCTTACTCGGATGATTATAATTGATGAACAACCATTTTCGATTGTTGAACGTGTTGGATTTCGTGATTATGTGAATCAATTACAACCTCTCTTCAAGCATATGTCGCGATTTACGGTGGCTAGGGATTGTATGAAGTTGTATTTTTGTGAAAAAAGAAAATTGAAGGCTTCTTTTCGTAAGCTTAATTCTAGGATCGCCCTCACGACTGATACATGGAGTTCCATTCAGAATTTGAACTATCTATGCCTTACTGCACATTTTATTGATGAAAATTGGAAATTGCACAAAAGGATCATCAATTTTGTGGTGATAGCTAGTCACAAGGGCAGGGATATTGGGAGAGTAGTTGATAAATGCATATATGAGTGGGGAATAGAGAAAAAAGTGTCCACAATCACAGTGGATAATGCCAGTTCAAATGATGTGGCCATTAATTATCTGAAAGAAAAATTTTCAAGAGAGAGGCTATTGATCTTAGATGGTGAATCTTTACACATGAGGTGCACGGCTCATATATTAAACTTGATTGTGAAGGATGGCTTGGCCGAGATACGTGATTCCATTACACGTATTCGAAACGTGGTTAGGTATGTGAGGAGTTCTCCTATGAGAGCTAAGACATTTCGAGATTGCATTGAAATTACAAGGATTGCTTATAAGGGTTCAGTTTGTCTTGATGTCTCAACTAGGTGGAATTCCACTTACCTAATGTTAGAGAGTGCCATAAAGCTAAGAAAAGCTTTTGAAAGGATGGAAGAAGAAGATGTTTCTTTCCTAACTGAGCTTAATTCTGATACTCCAAGTAGTGTTGATTGGGAAAATGCTATTGTTCTTTCTAATTTTTTAAAGAAGTTTTATGATACCACTAAGAAGATGTCCGGAACTTTGTATATCACTTCAAATGATTATTTTGTGGGGATAGCTTCTTTGTATAAATATTTGCGAAGAAGCAACGAAGGCTTTTGATCATAGGGTGAGAGTTATGGGCTTGAAAATGAAAGAGAAGTTTGACAAATATTATGGGAGTTTCAAAAAGTCAATATGATGGTATTGATTGCGATAACATTGGATCCTAGAAAAAAGCTGAATTATGTGAGGTATTGTTGTAAACTCATTTATGATGATGCTGCAGAAGTTGATGAGATGTTTGATAAGGTGAAGTTTGCCATGGAATGTGTGTTTAAATTTTATGAGAAATCTTGTCACACTTCTAGAGACAAAAATTTGGATGGCGAATTGGTAAGTTCTACTAATATCGGTAGTAGCTGCGATTTTTATTTCAATGAGGGAAATGAAGAGGACGATTGCAGCTTAAATTTCTATGTGCAAGAGCCTTCGTATGATGACTTTCTTAATGAGGAGAAGAAAAAGTCCGATGGCAACTTATCTGAGCTCAATCGATATCTTAAAGCTGAACTTGAAGATGGTCGTGATCTTGACATTTTGAAATGGTAAAGTGTTGCTGGCCAAAAGTTTAAAATCTTATCTTTGATGGCTCGGGATAATTTGTCTATTCCCGTTACTACCGTTGCTTCAGAATCAACTTTCAGTACTTCTAGTCGTGTGCTTGATGGTTTTCGAAGTTCTTTGACTCCTAGAGTTGTGGAAGCTTTGATTTGCACTCAAGATTGGTTGAGAGCAAGTCTTGAGCCGATTAATGTTGAAGAATGTATTGAAAATGCGGAAAAGTTTGAATTTGGTAAGTCCATGTCATTTCATCATGTAATTCTTTTGTATATCTATTATCTAATAACTGAATGCTTTATTTAATATCTTCTTTTTGTTAGATATGGATGATGTTAACAAGGAGATTAACAAGGAGATTGACAATCCATAGAGTTTACAAGTTAAAGTGGGAGGAATATATGTGGTAAGATTTTCAATAATTATTTGAGTTCAATTTTTACTAATGTTGAGCAATCATCTATTAATTATTGTTTTACTTTTAGGAGTTTGGAACTTGAAATTTCAGAGCTCAAAACTTGGGATTCACAAACTTTATAAGTCGTGAAGTTTTAGGCAAATCTTGTTGCGATTGTTTTTTTTTTTTTATATAAAGAATCTTGTTGCGATTGTTGCGTCATTGTAAAGTATATGCGTGGATAATTTGACATATCGTGATGCTAATTCATGCCGATATGTTCCTATCACTAGTTTTAGCTTGTGTTTTGACTTTACCATGTTCATGGATCTTGCTCTTAATGGCAATGATCGCCTGGTAAGAACAAAAAATGCTTACCATCTAGTAGGCTGCATCATGGGCTTGATGAATATTGGTGCCAAGGACAAGCAGAAACAACTCAAGAATTAGGAGGGCTTCAACTTTTGCGAACTAAGTTGATTTATGATGTTCTGGAAGGGGCACCTAAGGAGTTTTGATTGTGAATAAACACCGATGATGGCTTGAGTTCGAAAAAGGGGCTTCAGCTTTTGTGAACTAAGCTGATTTATGAGGGCTTGAGTTCGAAAAAGGGGCTTCAGCTTTTGCGAACTAAGAATTAGGAGGGCTTGATTTATGTACCCAAGGAGCAGAATCCAATGTTCAGCTTTTGCGAACTAAGTTGCTGACCTTAGTAAGGACGTTGCTTTAGCCAGCTTGGGAATTGAGTTTTTCAGGGACTTATATGGCCACATGAGAGTTTTGATTGTCCTCGATGATGTGGAAAATGTTTGTCATGTCAAGAAACTTATCGGAGATATCTTTGGTTGCTTTGGATATGGAAGTACAATCCTTGTAACCTTGTCTAATTTACTTTACTTGATGAGTTTATTTCACGTACTTAAATTTGGTTTTTCTTTCTTCGGCTTGCTTTGATGTCACGTAGTCGTTTTATATTGATTATTTTGCGTCAATATCGGTTCCATGGATCCACCCGGGAACCGGACCGGACCGGCGGTCCGGTTCCCGGGTGGATCCATGCAACGAACGGGTGGATCCCGGTTCCAATTTTTCGGAACCGGTCCTTAGCGGGCGGTTCCCGGTTCTAGGTCGGGAACCGCCCGCTCGGACCATGCACACCCCTAGTGGTAGCTCCAGGTAGAGTTGAAAATGAAGAATTTGCCTGTGCTTTTTGCTCTGGTCTGGTTAAGCTTTCATTTTGAATCGTGAGGGACTCATCTTTGATGTACCATGACATCTTCAGCACATAGTATTTCAAATAAATCCTCAGATCCCCAATACCACCTCAGCTTGGCAGAGTGAGAGAAATCTCTTGTCACCTGGGTAGTAGAGTCCTGCATAAACTGGAGCCTCTCTTCTATCTTGGCAATCCACTTATTGTTTTTTTTTTTGGTAGAAAGGGTAATTAATATAAAGAGGACAGTCAAATGTACAGAAGATTCAGGCACCAAAAAACTTGCACTTAGGAAGAGAAATCAACCTGAGTGGAAGAGTGCTCGAATGTAAAAGACGCAGATGCAGCTAAACCAAAGCCGCCCTAAACAAAGGAAGGCACAGCACCAAAAACAGCCGGCAAGACAAAAACAACAAAGGCGGAAAAAACATGCCAAAAGCAACCAAAAACAACCTAGCAAGGCAGGAAAGCGAAGGGACCCAGCATCCATCCGGGACAAGGTAGCACCCGCAGCATCGCACCCGAGAATCAACCAGCCAACTGGGGGTCCCCTGAAGAGAAGATAATGGGATCAAGATCCCAAGAGCGTTTTAGCCTCCTATTTCTAAGTGAATCCTCCACACTCTTGAAGGACGAGGCCTTGTCTTTCACAATTTTAAGAAGATGCTTCTTCATGGCCAAAACAGAAATCGGCTCTCCCTTGAAGAGTATGTTGTTTCTATTCTTCCAAATGATGTGGCAGATCACACCGAAGGAAAACCAGGCCATACACTCGTAAAACTCCTTCCCCAAGAGTAAATAAATGGCTCAACTCAAGTTGTCCTCCCAAGATCCATTGCGCCAAGGCAAGTTACATCTAGTCGCCAAAAAGAAGGCAAGACTAGATGTAATATGACAACCGAAAAAGAGATGGTCAATGGAGTCCGACATTTCATTACAAAAAGGACAAGAAGCAATCTCAATTATTCCATAAGATAAAAGGAGAGATTGGGTTGGAAGCCTACGCCTGGTTATGAGCCAAAGATTAAATTGATATCGAGGCAAAATGGCCTTCCAAACAAAGGAATGCCACCTAACATAGCCTTTCTTCCTACGGATAGCCTCCCACGCCGAGGCAACTGAGAAAAGGCCCGACAACTCCCCTCTCCACCAAAAATAGTCTTGGCACCGAGACAAGGATGGAAGAGGCGACCCCCAAGCTTCAATCTCCTCCTTGAGTGTCTAGCCATCGTCAAAAAAAGGTCAACCATTGTAGCCTGTGTGGATAGCTTGAACTGTAGATGAGTACATCCGAGAAAAACAAGTTTAAAGGCCCTCAAGGGTGCCAGTTGTCAAACCATAGTGACACAGATGAACCATCTCCTATCTTCCATGAAGAGCTCCGTCTAACTTTTGCCCTGAGTTGTAAAATATTTTTCCGAGCCCAAGAGCAAAAGGTCGGCTGCTTTACAACCCAAAAGTTTTTGTTCTTCAAGAACGTCGAATTGATCCATTTACACCAGAGTGACTCATTGTCTGAGAACAAAATCCAGATGTGTTTAAGCATAACCGCCTTATTGCACTCGCAGAGTCTATGTATACCAAGGCCTTCCTTAGATTTTGGAAGGCATACATCCTCCCAAGAGACCTTGGCTCCTCCTCTTCCCAACTCAGGGCCTCGCCAAAGGAATTGTCTCAAAATACGTTCGATCTGATCAAGCACCAATAGGCTTGAATGGCATGAAGAACTAACCTGATTAATTGAAGGCGCCCAGCAAAGGAGAGAAACCGGTGAACCAAGGATTGCACCCTCGATGTAATGCGTCTAACAAGGTCAGCACAATCAGCCTTTCCCAGCCTACTCGTGATAATCGGGACACCAAGGTAGCGGATTGGCAAAGACCCTTCTTGAAAGCCAAGCTCCAGGAGGATTTGGTTTTTAAGCTCAATTGAAATTTTTATGACTTTTTTGGAATTTTTTTCTTGCATGCATCCTATACACATAATCTTGACGTAAATATAATCGATTACATCTAGTGTTGTAATCCAATTTCTTACATGATTTAGCAATGTCGTACTATGGAAATGGCCGATGGGCAGGTCTAAGCCAAGCCCTTATATCAGACCTATTTGTTGCCCAAGCCCACCGTTGAGGAAAACCTTTTTTCATATAAAAATTTTGGGCCGCGCCAAGCCGCCCAAGCAGAGTCGTGAGCTGCCACGCCTATCATTTGGTCTATTTTCAAAAGCAGATATTTACATGGTCCTCCATCGGAATCGTATCACATTGAATTCTTGATTATTAAGTAAATAAGTGTTTCATTTGAAAGTGGTGGATGCCATACCGAGTCACAACATATCTCAGCTATGATAACCTAGAGTCATGTCTATCAACTTACAGGAGGAGCCTTATCCCGATGTAAGTGGGCATGACAGTTTACGTGCATCTAATTGGAATGAGTGGATCAGAAGATATGGATGCTCGTGTTTAAAAAAACAACAAAGAAAGAAAGAAAAGAAAGTTCAGGCCCATTGATTGTCATCCCCTGACTCACGACAGGGTGCCCGCTTGGCGATGCGGTTTCGATCCCATGTTCATGCATTCATTTCGAATCCTCCTCCCACTCTCCCATGGCGATTGCTGTCCAGCAGAACCGGCAGCAGAAAGACGACGACGATCGCGACGCAGATTTTCCCCTTGTTCATGTTAAGAAAAGAACAAGAACTACATAAGGCGTCTATCTCTGATATTGAGAAATAGGCAGACTTGAGTAAAGTGGCCAAACTGGTTGGGAGACTAGGCTTGGCCCATCATTCGTGGCTTTGTAGCTAGGCAGACCAGCGACGGTCTACTATCATTTGGGCCCCACGTCTTGTATAATAATTGATTCGCGATTAGTGATGTTTACAAGCACATGCCACAAGACTTGCAATGACTTAGCAATCCTCGCAGTCCAAGTTAAAAAGAACACTTTTTGGGGGAAACCTCGGCTCATGACCGAAGGCAACTCTATGAATTTTCGTAATTTCTAAACAAAATGACGTTGCACTCAAAAACCGAAAAATTTTGCAGTTAATGGACGAGATTTACTCTCTTTTCTTATCCGACGTTCATCGAGGGATTGGCAATCGGTTCCCCCAAGAACCCTTAGAAGCACTCCAGAGGTAAAAAGACATGACCAAGACTAAGAGTTGGAAAGAGGAGGATTCTTAATCGGTCCGGGTACATGTAAAGCTCAAAAGCAAGGCAGTTGTAGAACGAGACAGGTACGAAATTCTTAATTGGAATGGGGTTGGCCCACTTAGAAGCCCAAAATGAAAGGAAGACGAGCTTCATATGAACTGGAGTAAGGCCCAGAAGATATATTAGCAAGCTCTAAGGTCTTTCAAAGACATAAGAAACACTACCAAGCTTTAGGAAATCCTTTTTACTTCCATGAGGAATTGATTCAATTTGATCGATCTACTGTGGATACACATGAATTGCTCATCTGCACGCGTCGTGTAGGGAACCATCTGTAGGGTGGCGGACAGCCCCTTTACGTTGCTCTTTATACTTAGCAACATTCGGCTCATTAAGAACTTATGATTGCAATCCCTTTTGATTTCCTTGCAAATTTCTTTCCTCTTGAAGATGGAAGTCTTGGTACCAAGAAGTCAAAATTTACTTAACTTGGCATAGGATCCTCCGCTCGTTTGAACGTCGGTTCGGTTCTTACACTTCGAAATCGCATCCTGCAAGAGTACAAAAAGACTGAAATTTTTCTTTGCTTTTGAAATGCTGTTGGCTCTTTCGCACATGGTGCTGACTAGTATTAAAGTATGGGCAATGCTTTCTGTCGGAGATTCCTTGTCTCGCCCTAAATTTAATATATGCGTAAGGCCAAGGTGCGTTTCAATACGTGAGAGATGATCCTCAAGCCACCGACAAAAGTTTTTTTAAAGAGTTTATTAGCTGGGCGCATGTTACAAATGCATTTGGAAAACACTTTTTCAAAATCCCAAAAGCTTTTGAACAAATGCAAATACCATTTGGTAATTTTTTAGAGAGTTTTGGGAACATGCAATTGCATTTCTAGACACCACTAAGTCCAAAGCAAGTTCAGGTGTGCTGAGTTTTGAGCATTTCCGAAATACAAATACATTTTTTTATCTTCCAACTTTGTCCTCTCTTAAGTTTTTCATTATTCCAAAAATGTCTCCACCTCACGCGACATCACTGACAAGTGTTCATGTTGCTAACGAGGTCAAATCCGGCTATCAGCAAGCCAATCTGACGCTGGCCAACCTTGTTGAAGGTCCTCAAGCAATGTGTGGTTCGCAAGATCCCAAGTGACCATTGCCTAGCTTGGGGTCATGGGAACCCAAGTGACCTTAAGTAAGGGTGGCTGACAAATGATTTGACTTGCTAATGGCTAAGTTTGCAGGCAAAGGTTTGAGATTCTTTAAAAAAAAAAACACACACACACACACACTAGCAAAAGTCCTTTATAAAGTTGGCACTGATAATGCTAACGTAAACGATTTTTATAATTCTTTTTAGAATTTCTTGAACTTTTTCTCTTCTTTTTCCTTCTTTGTTTTTTCACTAACAGTGATGCTTTGCGGAGGTCATTTACCATAGACCAAGGTTACCCTAATTGGATCTAGCAAGGCTTGTCTTTGTCAAATGTTAGCCTTTAGCGAGAGTTGTGCCGACAAGGGCGACCCTTGCTTGTGGCCAACCATCGTTGAGGACTTGGTGATTGACAGAGGGAAATAAGAGAAAACATTAAAAAAAAAAAAAAAAGGAATGAAAACAAAAAGGAAGAAAGGAAGAAAAAATCAATTTTTTTTTTTTTAAATTACAAATTGGTTCATGTTAGTATTAATCGTGCCCTGTAGGATGATCGACGTCCACATCAGTGATTTCTAACCAAATTGACCGAAATGACTACATTGACAAATCTTCAAAAGGTTTAGGATTAATTTGCCCAAATTAAAAGTTTTAGACTAAATTTGCCAACGCACAATAGGGTTAGGACTTTTTGGATAATTATCTCTTGGAGACTTGACAAAGGAAATTCCAGTTCATGAAGTTTAGGTCATATGTTTAAATTTTACCAATTACATGCAAACTATTTAGGCAAGGTTAGGGCTACATGGATAGGCCAAATTAGTGGCCAGTCAATTGTTTATATGTCTTAATTTCTGGACATGTGCCTCTTTGATGTTGCGTAGGTAGAGTCTGAAGAACAAAATGTTGAAATAGGTATGCTATTCCCAACTAACAAGCACCATAGGCCATTTTTTAGGGGATTGCCTCTTAATTTCCTAACCCTTTACTCTTGAATTTGGACATTATAATGCTAGATTTTCTAATCCATAGGTTCTATAAAATGATAAATGGAGAGCATACTTAGAATTATACCATCTTACCAAGCTAACAACAAAGTTCTAATCAAAATAAGCCATTCCAAGGGAGGAAGAAAAATGACTTAGAAAGCCAAGAGCGATATCAAAATATGGGTTTATTTAAGGAAGGTTAGTCTGCCCCTTCAATATACAATACATTGCCTTATATAGGCATGAGCTGCATCAAACATCACAAGGCATTGAGAGGATAGGTCCCTCTAATGATGCTACAAACAATAGATACAAAAGCCACATAGTACAAAAGATGCTTAAAGCACTACAAACAATGCACACTCCACACCAAGCCTACTAAAGCACGTGGTAAAGCACAGAGCACACTACCATATCTTATTACCGAATCCTTTTAGTGCTATCTATTGAGCTATCTGAGCCGTCTTCGTCTTTTGCTTTGTGAAAGATGTGAATAAGGCTATTTGTTCTTGTTATGACAAAAGCTAATCAGCAACAAGGTCGTCAAGGATTCCTAATGAAGATGGGCAATCTGTTCTTGTTTTCTTAAAGGGAGAGGACTAGTTTTTCTAGGGCTATGGCCAGTGGGATCAATTTTCTAAAGTGGTGGAAGCCAACTATAAATATGTGTAAAGGAATTTGGTTAAGTATGGGTCTTGGGCTAGTGGCCCATCCCATGGATCTTGAGAGGAAAAAGTGAATGCTTCATCATGGTCGAAACTGAGATCTTCTCCATGATATTCTCTTAAGGCCTAATGAATTCGATGACTTACTTCAGGAAACTCTAGATTAGTGTGTTGCCAAATTGTGTTACCTTCTTGCCAAATTTATGGAGGAATCACCCTATTGTGTTGGTGCAAAATTCTCTGAAGTTCCTTATATTCCCATGGGATTTGCTTGACTTTGCTAGGAGGGTTTTGAAAACATCGTTTGTTTCTGGTTGAGGCTTGAAAGTAGAGACACCAACCTTTGCCATAGTCTGGTGAAGATCTCCACTTGGCCTAATAAACATCCACAACCTATGAAAGATGATTAAGGTGTGAAGTTTTGGATTTTGCTGGCAAACTTTCAATTGTTCTTTGAAAACTAATCTCTAGGTTTGTAAAGGTTTAAACCATGACAGGAATTCTCCCAAATGTGCAAAATCTTATTGTCTTTGGATAATCTAGCTAATGATGAAAGGCATTTTAACTATAGGAAATTCGACAGCTATTGTATGCAAATTAAGCATATACCAAAGAAGCCATTTAAGGTCTTTAGGAAATGGGTCTATTGGTGAGATGATTAAATGATATATGAATGGATACTTGGGACCCAAGGGTTTCAAACATAATCCACCATATCTGTTGATGATTCTTAGCTAATAAACCGATAACATATCAATTAAGCTTTCAAAGACAATATTACCTTAAATGAGTCCTGGAATTTTAGGAGGATATTCTCTACTCAGCCATTTTAGCGCATTAGTTGAGCTCAAATTTGGCCACTGGCCGTTGTACTTGATACATGTTGATGAAATTCACTGGAGCTTAATTTGGCCTGAATAGAAAATCTGTAAGTATATTCTTTTTTCCCGCAATTTGTTTGGTTTCAAAGGAGTATTTGGAAAACCATTCTGCCTACCTCAAAAGCTGTGGGTGCAAAACTGTTTTCTGTTTGAATTTCAACATCTTGGGAAAGGAAGACATGTCCAATTCGATAAGAAAATGATGACCTATGAGATGGGATCCAAATTTCTTAATCACATACTTAAGAATCAAGATTTCTTTGAAAGTAAAATGGTAATGAATTTCTACTTAGAGGATCTTCCACTCTTGTATCCACCGATTCTTCTCTTACCGTCAGGCTATTCTTCAACAAGAATAGCTGCTTAATATTTGTCACTAGCATCAGTTTAGAGAATTCTTTTTCCTTGAAAGGGAATTTAAAGAGAATGTAAAGATTCTAACTTTGTTTGAGTGACTGGACTACCTTACTCTGTGAAAGTCCCCAAGGACATAGGTCTTTCTTCAGTATTTTTTGCAATGGATGCATATACCTAGTGAGCTTAGGAACAAAATCCCTCAAGTGGTTAACTATTAAGGAATTGTTGGCTTTGTTTGTGGGAGAGATTCTAAATGGGAACTTGAATAGTTTTTTTTTGCAATATGATCACTTGGTTGGAATGCGCCATCCTTGAGCTGCATGCCATCAAAATTCAGTCTCCGTATGGGCAATCTTCATCTTTTTCAGTAATAACATAATACCATTCTACTTGACAATATGAGCAAAATTGGATAAGCAACTTATAGTGAGACTCTTTGTCTTCCCTATAGAGCAATATGTCATCAATGTAGATCCATGCACCTGCATTGATTGGATGGAATATTTTGCACATGACCTTTTAGAATAATGAGAGTGTTGTCGTTAATCCAAAAGGAAGGACCTTCCACTCGAAGTGTTCGTTTAGTATCCAAAATGTTGCCTTATGTTTGTCTTCTAGGTGGATTCCAACTTGCTAGAATCCTACTTTCAAGTCGAACTTAGAGTACATTTTTGTAGTTGACAAACGAGAGAATAAAGTTTCTTTGTTGGATAAGGGAAACTTATCATCCTGGAAGAACATTTTAAGATGTTGATAATTGATGACCAATCTCATTTTTACTCTAACTTGTTCAACACATTTGTCCATATAAAATGCTTCACATGCTCACTGAGTTTGTGGGCTCAATAAGTCATTGTTGGATGAGATCTTTGCATTCTTTCTAGGCTAATTGGAGGTGTCATGGATTCATTCCCGCGTAGCTTGCTCTAGTTGGGTTGACATCCCCTTTCTTTTTAAAGAGCAATTTAATGAAAAACTCTTAATTTTTCCACAACGAATTGGAACATTTGCCAAGAAACTCTAAGTGGTTTTCAGCGCATGACTCCAAAAGGGTTGGATGATTGAATCAAGGGTTTCAGGCTAGATCAAATAGAGTCTCTAAGTCTCTAAAAATTCTCGAAACTTCCAAGGTCTGAATTTGGATATCCCAGCTAATGATGATGTACCATTTCGGAATGGGAATCCGATAATCCAAGTAGTAATGGTGCACTATTGAAAGACCTGAATTTTGATGGGTTTACTCCTTATTTGGTTGGAAAAGTGTTTCCAGATGTAGAAGTAAAATACTAGGTATGAGGTTCCCAATATTCTCAGGAAGAAGCTTTGGATCAAGGATAGAAGAGTATACACCAGTATTTTTTAGTACAATGAGAGGAATGGGTTTAGAGGATTGGGATGGAAAGAGCTGGATTGGAACATATGGCTTGAAAGAAAGAGCTTTTTCTTTGCTAACCTGGATGGATGAGAATTGGTCTTGGCTTGCTGGAGAGGATGATGGTTCATCAAAAAAGAACATGCATTTGTAGGTAGAATAATCTCCATCTTCACTATTTTCTAAGAAAGTTTCTATGGCACAAATAGTTGTGTCAGAAGGTTCATCTTCACGAGAGAAGGCTGACTCAAGATCATCTTTTACCAAAGAGATACCCGTTTTCTTGTGGATGGTGTCCATAAGATCCAAACCTTTTTTGTGGATTTGTGGACAATTTTTTGCGAAAAATCCTTTATGACCACAGATCAAATAGCGATCTTTCTTCTTCTTTTTACCAAATGATCTCCTTGATGGTATTGACGACTCTTTTTAAGAAATTTCTAGTTTCCTTTCTTTCTTCTGGAAGAATGCTTTCGAAAATGCTTCTATTTCTTGTTTGGACAATCACAAGAAGAATCTCTATGGCCACATTTGAATTGGCGGCCTAGTCTTTTGGAGGCCTTGCCTAGCATTTTGTTGTTTTTTAAGAATTTCTTGAATGCCTTTTTCTTGAGACATAATTTGTCAAGGGTTCCATGAATCCCTTGCTTGATTTCTCTAAAGGAAGCATCTAAGGTTCTCCGATTCTTTGATTGGAAATACTTGTCAACCATATTGCCAATTTGCTTTGGCACAGATGACGAGAATACCAAGTTGAGAGCTGGATCTCCACCAAGGGTATAGTAGATCTTCATCATTCCTTGTAAATGTCTATCAAGATCTTTTTGTTCATAAGAATAGCATTTTCTCTCAGAGAATTCTTTCTTTTTTTGCTCTACGAGATCCTCTGGTCTCCCGATAAAGTAAAGGTGAAGAATGCGAATCACTTAGTCAAAATGTTGTGCTAAGAACATATCATGATCTGTTGGAGCAAGAGCCAACCACTAATCTAGCAAGCTGCTTGTAAATCTGGCAGTAAACTCTAAGAGAATATGAAACTGGTCATTTTCTAGATCAGTAGTTTTGGCATTCATCCAAGCATAGAACTCTTGTAGCCTAGCATGCCACTTGTGATATGATATATCATCAAGTGTGAAGGTGAGATTAGAGATTTTATTCCCAAAATTAGTATTCTGAAAGGGAAAATCCATCGTGTTTTCTTCATCTCTTTCTTCAGATTGCATCATGAAGCTAATGGGGCCTTGTTTAGGAAGAGTTTGAGGCTATTCATCATCGATGAAGTGGATGATGTATTGTCTAACTCAGACACAAAAGCTTCAGAGTATGAATCTTGTATATACTAGATTTTGTCACGGCCTACTATGGTGATGCTCGTCTTGGCATGTTCTCTCATAAACGACTCAAGGGGGTTGGAGATCATGTATGACGATGGAGGGTTAGGTGGTGGAGGCTCGGACTGTTTTAATTTTGCCAGTTCTTCTGTTGATTTGGCTATAGAATTCAATTTTTGTTTTGCTAAGAACCTTTCTTTGATGGCCCTCACGTCATGCCTATAAGCAGGAGTGGTTTGATTTAAACTAGAAAGTAAAGACGGAAAGGATGGATTAATGGTGAAACTCAAAGGGAGGAATGAATATTTTTCTCACAAAGAGGAAAATAATGGATCAAAGATAAAGGTAGAAGAAGAGGGGTTGTGTTTCCTCTCTTCGCTGGTTTAGAGTTCTTTGATTGTTTCTGAAGTCTTTCTACTTCAACTGACTAATCATCAAGGTAATGTCTAGGTCTTATTAACCCAACTTCTATTTTTTGTAGCTTTGTCTAATAAAGTTGAAGAAGTTTGTTTTGGACCACTGAAGTCTAATCTATCTGTTGATAAACACGATCTAGTTGAGTTTTGACTTCTCCCACTTCGCTTTGGACTTCAGCCACTTGAGTTTTGAGAACATTAAAAGCCTGCTTGTTGTTCGGACCACAATATGGTAAGGGCCTTGTTTGGGACTAAGGCATTTTTCGTTTGCCAATTTTTGACAAATTCCGGGGGACCGAGCTCTCTGGTAGTTCCACTAGAATTAATTCTAGTGGGATTGGGAATCTTGGGTATTATACTTAGTAGGACTTGTGAATTTTTCCGAATGTGGAAACTCAAACTCATTAACCATGCAAATGTGGGAAGGGGTAAATGGCTTGGGAGGATTTGGTTCTACTGATTTGCAGAATTGAAAGATGTTTAGATCACAAGTCGGATTTTTCTTGGCCCATTTGAGGATAGGTTTGTAGCATGGTTTAACAAGAGAAGAAGGTTGTGGTCTTCTCTTCGAAGGGTTTTAAGAAACTAATGGTTTTGATTTTTTAGAAGAGCCATTTGACACCAAAAATTGGTGTCTTCCTTCATTTTCTCCAAGTGGCCCAATAGAAAGGTCCTTCTCCTGTCATTTCTAGAAGACTAGATGTTTGGATTTTCGTTTTCTTCTGGAACGCCTATCATCATCATCAGATCTGGTATCAAATAAACCTGGCAATCCACATGCTATGGGCAATGCCCCGAAATGGTGTCTTTGAAATAAACTATAGGATCTCCTTCAAAATCGAAGGCTTGTATTTCAAGTTTGTCACCTTCTGAGCTTTCTGGTTCGTCTAGAACATATGGCATCATGGTAAGGATGGTTGGAAAGATTGAAATTTGTGGCTTCTCATGAGAGTGTTCGAATTTTGATGACTATAAAGCCATCTTTGTTTTTGGTGAACTTTGATTTTATAGCTTGAATGGATCTGGAATTTTGATGGAGCTTTTCATAGTTAGTCACCCAAATATTTGGGAGGAGCTTAACTAACTCAAAGCGAGGGATTTTTTTAGGCACGTGGATGCAAGATGGTGTTTGATTGCTGTCAACAGAAATGAATAGAGCATCGTCTGTCGAAGATAGCTCTAGATCCAAGGCGTGATTTTGGACTCAATCCACCGTTTGGTAATGAAGGGTTGCAACAATTGAATTAGCAATTTGGGGTGCTTTAGTTATTTGCAACTAGACCTTTAAGGCATCAAGGACTCGAGGATCGGGCAAGGTCTTATTAAAGGTAAGAAAAAGGGTAACATAGACTGTGCCATCATTGAGGGTAATCTCAACTTTTTTTTTTTTTTTTTTGATACCCGGTGAACCTCGTACAGCCGACAGCCGGTGAGTAAATCCTGGAGTGATGCTAACAAAGAACCCACCACCCCGACGTCACACTTAAGATATCAAATGCCTCCACTGGGTTTCAAACCCCTCACCTTTGGGCAATGATCAATGAAGCTCTTATCCAGTGGAGCCACCACAGTCAGTGGTGGGTAATCTCAACTGTTCCTATGCAAGCACATTGGTATTTGAGGAACCGAATGTGAAGGAGCACCATTCTGGCAGCCATTGGAAGGCCTTTTCATTCATGAAAGTTTAAAGTAAGATGGACTGCTCCGAGATGGAGATGTGTATAATCTTGGAAATGCCATTGTTGGACAAGTTCGGAGGAAAATGAAGACTAAGAAAATGTTCTTATTGAGTAGTGGGAATAGGATGCTAATCAAAACGAGTAAACTGGATATACTCATTGACATCTTTTGGAGTATGTTTGATGAGTTTTGAACGGAACATATGGAGAAAAAGAGTGGGGTTTTGAAAATGCAAAATATGAATTTATTAGAGGAAGTTGAGTGCTAAAAATCCTGTAATCTGTATTGAGGTAAGTGATAAAGATAATCAAGCTTTGAGGAAGTAGATTTCTTGAAGGTAAAAAGATCTAAGGACAAAGGGACATCTATCACAATAAAATATTGATTGATCATGATGATAAGAAATTCTTCTCATTAGTTATGATACTTCATTAAAGAAGAATGATGTTAATAATTTGAGATAAATTAGGACACCATAATAAGATAAAGGGTCTCTCTATTCCCAAATTAACATAACTTCAGTAAATTGCTGCAATTCTTCCGTCATCCCCCCCCCCCCTTCTTTTCATCCCCTGAGTAACAAGATATTAATGTGTTCTATATAAGAAAAACGAAAAAATAATAATAATAATTTATGTGGCTTAGAGAACGCCGAACTATAAAACGTTATCTTTTTTTGCAATATCAAGACTAGTGACAGGGACAGGCGCCTGTCGGCAGAGTTACATGCACCGCCCCGTGTTTTGCAAATCAATCACGTTTCTAACCTTTAAAATATAAAAGAGTGTCAAAGATTAAAAAATGGCCGGTGGCGGGAATAATTCAAGGCTAAAATAGAAAAGCTGAAAGAAAGTGCGTGTATTCTGAAAGTGGAGGATGAAGATGGAGTGCGAATGTAAAGGGGAAAATATGAATGAACGTGAAGAAACTGCAAAAATCCCCGAGGTTTTATTGTCCGGCACCGTCTATTTTTAATCCTTGTACTTTGACTTGTGACGATTTTGGACTCTAAAGTAATATTTGAATCAAAATTACGCGACAAATTTAATATTTCGTATCAAAACTTAGATGGAAATTACCAATCGAGCACTAGATGTGAACATTGGCCCTGAAGTGGAGTACTAAAATAAAGTTGAGAGAGAGCTAAAAAAAAAAAAAAAAGGTGGTCCCTATGTACAATTTCTCATATTCAATTTGGGAACAAAAGAAATGGTCCCTATGTACTATTGCTCATATTCAATTTCGGTTGATGTCCTTTATAGGATAATAGATATGATCTACTTTATTTTTACGATGGACATGATCTTCGAGCTGATCTTCAATTGCAATTTTTCAGACAAACTTTGTACTTTCTAATCCAAGTGAAAATGAATAGTAGATGCTAAGTGGTAAAGATTAATTATCTAGCGTTGAAGGTTTTCTTAACATGTAGCATCTAGGGAAATTCTCAACTATTGAAACTTAATGTCCATTTTCTCAACCTTTAACGAGCCTTTGGGAACTTCCTCCATGTCCCCCCCTTTTTTTTTAATAACTTGGACCTTAGTGGCTATTTTTAGTCATTTTCGTTTTTTTTCTATCTGCAATTAGAGTTATTGAGTTGTACCATTATTTCTTTTAGTTTTCAAGTATTTTTATGTCTTTGGGAACTTCACACTCTTTTTTGGTCTTTTCCTTTTACTATTTCAACCTTTTCTTTGTTTCTCTTTATTTCTTGAAATTTACTAGCCTTTTTTTTTCTCATCTTATTTTGGTCTTTTCTATTTCTTGAATCTGCAGGCTTACACAATCAATTTCATCCAATAGGATTATTAATGATATATTATGGATTGACACAAAATTGACTTGAATATGTTTAGTCTCAATCCAAACATGTTAACTTCATCTCAATTTCGAATCATATTATCATCGCATGTCAAAAATTGCCACCTTATTACTAGATGAAAAAGAAATCGAAAATGTAGAGAGAGAGAGGTTCTTTCTTATTTTATAAGTAAAATAGATGGGAGATGCAACCTACACGTCTACTATGGGCAGGAAACAAAAAGGTGTATGTGGGGGTTGGTGATTAATTTTTTTACCCTTTCCGTTTTACTAATGACTCAAGCAAATTTGAGACATTGGATCCTTTTACTGCTTTTAAGATTCAAATTCGATAATCTGAAAAACAATTCGAACATTCTCATGCCGATAATTTCTTAAAGGAGGAGCATTTTCACCCAAAAAAAAAAAAAAAAAAAAAAAGTGGATAAAGGAAGAATGATGGCACGTGTCATTTATATGAAGCAACGAACCCTTCTCTATCTGTCGGCAAGGAAATCCACATGAGATTGTATTAAATGAAATTCAGTTTCCTCAAGCAATCACGTCCATATGCTTTCCCCACAAATCAACGATGATCTCAAACGTGTCTCTATCCTTTTGAATAGTTGATTGCCTCTCTCCTTTGAAAAAGTTGAACCGACATTATCCAAATAGTAAAAGAAAAGGACGAAAAAAGTTGAAGGAACTGATTTATTTGTCTTCTTAAAGTAAGTTGATTGACCTAGCCCCTGCGACAATGATACCATCGAGTCGAGTTGAGTCTCATGGCCATGGAGGAGCCACCGAGACTCGGAGCCATCGAGACTCGATTGCAAGAGCATGAAAATAGCGAGGGAGGGCCAAGACGATGGCTTGGGTAGCTTGGCCTAGACGACGAGGCACGGCTTGGCCGATAGTGGTGGCGACGTAGGATCCAGAGGCGGAGGGTGGTGGCGCAGAGGCTGTGGCTGAAGTATGAGGGGATCGGTTTTTTTTTTTTTTTTTTTTTGGGGGGGGGAGCGAGGAGGATTGGGTGTTAAGTTTTTCGTTTTTTTGGGGATTTAGAATGGGTTTTTTCCGGGGACTAGAGTTAGACAAGTATGGCGATCCTTGGAGATGGGATACCCACGTAAACCGAACACCTAACCTAAAAACACGTTGAATTGGAAAGACTTGATAGGAAAACAAGGTGCAAAAGCTAATGAAAATTGGACAGGACAACCTTGACATTGGTTGAGCATGCCTTCTTCCTATCTCATTATTGGATTTCTGGACAAATATGGAGCAGGAGCCACTCCCAAATCATTTATGTTTTGTTCAGTGAACTTCTTGATCTAATTTTATTCCTCAAACGGGCCTTGAATTCTAAGGCATGATTTTTCACCTCCGGACGGTGTAAAACTGAATTCGAGCCGTAGAAAATCGATGGCCTCCATGTCAATCCCACTTGATAGAATGGTCCAAATTCAGTTTGATACCCCCGCTAAGTCTGCACAAGAAAACGACAAATGGCCGACGCGGATGCGATAACGTATAGAGGCTGAAACGCGGGGAACATCAACTCCTTTGGAGGATACCAATCAGTCGCCTCGTGGCAGTACACTTCAAGCCTCCGGTCCTCATCCACGTGACTCCTTGGCCACCAGTCAGATATTTTCGCATATAAATCCCCATATCCCCCCGCCTTCGATCACCACCCATCATTTCAGCTAGCAACGCACCTTTGGAGGGCAAGATTTCCTTAAGAGAGAGTCACCAAAATGTCTGATCACGGTCATCACGGCGGAGGCGGGCACGGAGGTCCTGGAGGTGGCGGCCCTGGCGGAGGTGGCCATGGAGGTCCTGGAGGTGGTGGCCCTGGCGGAGGCCATGGAGGCCCTGGAGGCGGTGGCCATGGCGGAGGCCATGGTGGTCCTGGCGGAGGCCAGGGTGGTCCAGGTGGCAAGCCCGGAGGAGATCACGGCCATGGCGGACCAGGCGGACCGGGCGGGCAAGGCCCCGGCGGACATGGCCCCGGTGGCCACGGTCCTGGGGGCGGCCACCACCACGGCAGATGCTAGTTGGTGGACTAGCGTCCTATCGTTATGTGATGTAAAGTATCTCCGGTGCCTTTTAACCATCTTCCATTAGCACAAAAAAACTAATAAGCACCGTGTGGAGTCAGTCTTGTAATTTCGCTTGCAAGTATCCTAATGAATTTCGAGGTTCCTAATATGATCTGTAGCTTTTTGCATGAGATGTCCTTGAACCTCATTCAAGAAACAGGTTACAAATGAAAGAAACAGAATCCCGATTTAAGTAAGCATGTTTCTTCACAAGCATCGTTCATCAACTGACCAGTCACGACGAGACAATAGAAACATGAGCACAGTGCTCCCCATTACTTCTGATTATCAACAAGAAAATGGAAACAAACTAGGTCGGTCTCCATTAGTCACGATCCAAACACATTATATGAACAAAAGTTTCTCTTATGCCCTATCGTCCCCTCATCAATTCCTTCCAGCCAGTGAAAGTCGACGAAGTTCACGTTCTGTTTTGAGTTTTCTTCATTTAATTTTTCCGCAGAAACTAGAGATGTTCGATAAAAAAATTAATATAATCACCATTTTGCATCAAAGGCTGTACGAAACGGTCAAAGGGTGGGGCCATATGTTGCAAAAGTATCAGCAAAAGTTTGGGGTGTCTTGAAGGTATTCTTTGCAACATAGCAAGATCATGGGTTCTTCGATCTGGTGCAGAAAAAACAATTTAGCTACTCGTGAGTTCTGGTTCAGTGTATGCATAAACTAACTTAAGAGGGATTCTAAAGCATTTCCAAAATATAAAAAGTGAAACTTAAGCAAGGGAGAACATAAATAAGATCACCAAGGGAAAATTCGGCGTCAAAAATGAAATTCAATGATCTGAATCGACTTTGATGAAATTCCTAGAGCAATATTGCTTTGAAAGGATGATAGTGGCCATAAAACTGGAACAAGGATGTAACATCAATTGGCTACTCGAAATTATTATGTCAAATTGACTGAGATTATAACCGAAATCATGTTCATCATTACCTCCTCTTCAATCCTTTTCAACAAAAGGTAGTGCTGGGAAGAAATTCAGGAGGCGAGGCAAATGAAAAGAATGAAAATGGAGAGAGAGAGAGAGAGATTTCCTTTTGTAGCAGGAGTGGCAATAGAATAGAACCAGCTTGTGCGTTTTGCCAATTAAACTCTAATTTATCACCGGGGTAAAAAGGGACATGGTGAAGTTGCTTACGCTTAGTTGAGAAATTCGTCCCTACTATAGAACCAAAAAATCTAGTTTCGGAACTGCAGTTCCCCTTTTAACTTTCCTTACATCCATCCCATAGTAAACAAAGGTTTAGTCAAGGTGCTATTAAACCTTCGTTTAGTTGAAGCAATTCTTTTGCAGTATAAGAAAAATTCTAGTTTCAATGCTGTTTCTTATTAGAAATGTGGGATACAAGGAGAAGTACTAAAATTCGCTATGTGGTCAGCCTTCAGAACAAAATCAGAGAACCTGAAAAAAAAAAAAGAGGGGTTCAGCAGGTGACTACCTAAAACACTCCACGGAAAACTTAGAGACAATATAACGAGCATGACATACCCAAAAGCCTGTTCTGTGCTCTTTCCCTTTCTTTGTGATCGACTGAAACCGAAAAAAGTGCATCTTGGCCTACTGAGTGACTACTTTTAGAAGTGATCACCAAATTTCTATAAGAAGTTCCAGTGGTAGCTCCAGGTAGAGTTGAAAATGAAGAATTTGCCTGTGCTTTGAGCTCTGGTATGGTTAAGCGTTCGTTTTGAATCATGAGTGACTCATCTTTGACGTACCATGACATCTTCAGCACATAGTATTTCAAATAAATCCTCAGATCCCCAAACCACCTCAGCTTGGCAGAGTGAGAGAAATCTCCTGTCACCTGGGTCGCATAGTCCTGCATAAACTGGAGCCTCTCTTCTATCTTGGCAATCCACTTATTGTTTTCTTCTTCCTTTTGAGTTCAATCACCATAGGTGACCGATAAAGACCTGCTTCCATTATCTTCTTCAGGAAAATATTGCCTCTATTAACATGCAATGGCTTCCTTTTGTAATATTTTTTCAGGAAAGTTCAATCTTAAAGAAGCTGAAAATTTCATCTCAATTTGCCTACCCCCTATGTTTTTATGCTGAGGTTTAGCAAAGCAGCTCATTCAGACAAAAAGGTATGCAGCAGCTCATGAATGCGTGAGATCAGACTAGCATGTAGGATAATCTCATTCCTTCTACTGTCGTGAAGAGCTGCAGACGTTACAAAATGTAGAAGTAAGTTGATTTCAGATTGCAAATGTTCCTGTTAACCTATTTGGATACGGGGGAAACTTGAATGTCCACATCCCGCAAAATCTTGCTTATGTTGCCCTGGTATAATTTCATTGAGCGCTAAACCTGCTAATGCTTCTCATTGCCTTGGTCACTCCTGCCTGCTCGAACACTCAGCATTTTATCTTGCCGAGCTCTGCTTAGGGGGGATACAAGGGTTTAGAGTGGAAGCCCTCACCGCTATCTGCGTCAGCTTTGTATGTTGCAAGGTGTATGCTAAAGATGACGCCAGGTTGGACCACGCTGCTCGTCAGACGTGCGCTATGAAGTGTCCCAAATCAGGCATAGTTTGAGATCATTCACTTGTGAACTTCTTACTCTGTAGTCAGTTTTGACAAGCTCAGTATTAGCAAGGTGTACATTTACCTTTGGTTTGGAGATTCGAACTCATCATTGTCTCTGTTTATTTTCATATTATCAGGTCCTTTCCCCTTCAACTGCCTGACGGGGAAGTGTGCATTGCTGTACATTTTGTAGTCACGACTTGTTTTAGTTTCTTTAGTAAGGTATATAGTACATCAAGGGTGTGAATCTCCACCTTTCTCCTTCTAAGGCTGGCTTTTGCGCCGACGCTGCTGCCACTGCTAATGCCGCCGCTAACAGGGTTCAATTGTGTCCTTAAGGGGCCTTTGAATTGTCTGCGGATTTGAATTTAGATATATGTATAACATGCTGAGCATTTGGACAGCTTCAACATTTGATGACAATGGCGGAAACACAATAGATGTCAGACGATGTATTGATCTTCAGGTTAACGTCTCTGTTGAAGACTGATATTGTGTTTGATCCTTTCGCAACACCTTGGAATCTAGCCTTGAACATGGCGAACGAATTGATGTTCTTATATGGCCTAGTCAAAATTGTGAAATTGATGTTGCCTTGCAATCTGACCGTGCAGGCCTTTTTTGTTATTCAGAATTGCGGTTCATGTTCTTGCTGCAGCTACAAGAGCGAAAGATATTGATATCGAAAGTGCATTTGTTTTGTGAAAAATAAATAATTTGAAAAATATTTTCTTAAAACTTATTACTTGTATAGCTTACAAAAATAAACGAACGAAAAATATTTTCATTACCCACAGAAATACTTGGATATAAATAGTTGTCGATGATAAAAACATTTTCCATTGATTAATAATTTTAAGTAATAAAAACAATTATTTTTACGAAAATATTTTTAAATTATTTATTCTTCGCAAAACAAATGCAGCCTGATTGTCAAACCGATTTACCACTTTCCATTCGTAGTTTAAAAGGGAACTGTACAAAAAGTCCTACACCTATTGTACAGCGGCCAATGCAGTCATAAACCTTTCAATTTTACTAATTCAGTCTTAAATTTTTTAAAAACTTGTCAATTCAGTCCTAAACCTTTCGATTATACTAATTTAGTCCTAAACCTTTAAACTATTTGTCAAGTTAATCCTAAACATTTTGATGAATTGTCAATTTAGTCATTCTGACTAATTTTTGCTGGACATTGATGACATAACGCCATACACTAGGTATAGGACTAAATTGAAAGAATTAAAAGGTTTCAGATTGAATTGGTCGGAGTACAATAACTTCAAAAAATTTTGGATAATTTTCTCTGGTTTAAAACTAAATGTGACGGTGATTTGCTGGTTTCGTGCAATTTTTTTCTCTTTGATTCGCATGCAAAAGCCCTGTTAAGATTTCGCTTACTCCTACCATAATTCGGGAAAAGTGATATTAGTGGAAAACGTTTCATGCAATCCTTCCCATGTTAACCCGTAAACATGCAAATTTATGTGACCATGCTTAATCAAGCTCGTCTAACAAGATCCGAATACTTCAACAATCAAATGATTTAAAAAAAAAAGGCCGCATCAAGTAAGTTGCGATAATATCAAAGCAATGAAAATGCAGTAAGTAAATCTCGATCCGCATCGAGTAAAGAATATGCATCGCCTCCTTATCGAACCTCAGGAAATGACCCCACGAGCCATGATTGAAGTTAAACACGTTAATGCCTCAAGTCATGAATGCAAATTTCCTAACGCCAAATAACGACAATGAAATATGAAGCAAAATTGACTACGACTAAGCACGAGTCTAGTCTAGCCCTAGGATGTAACTCCTAACTAAATGCAAACCCGATTTCTTCGTTCATCCTTCTCATCTCTGCTTGTGATAAACAAGATAAAATCCTAAGCTTACTAAGCATACACTAACATGTTAAACTAGGCACGAGGCTAGGAATTAAGTTACAATGTGATACTAACACGCGAATACATCATATAGAGATGGTGTACTATGTAAAACGGTCGCTCCGGGACCGCTTGAGACCCTTCGTAAAAGGCCATCTCTAAGCATGCTGTCCAGCCCTTTAGAGGTGCTGGACGGCAAGATTAAAGTGTTCTTTCGCCTGCCAAACGATCCCCAATAAATTTTGAAATGTCGCAACACATCCTCAGGTCATGGGGACTGCTATTTTTGTTATGGTTCAATTCTTGAATTCGCAACTAAGTTTGGAATAAATATGACATAAATGTAACAATTTTCAATCATCCTAATCCAACCAAGTCAATCATAAGCGTTTTGATATGTTTTCTCGCCGTTCTTTTGGTTTGACGGCCCTCACAACGCATGGTTGCGGAGCGCCCGTTAGAGAAAGCGCATCTATTGCACCGAGGGGAAACGATTTGTCATTTTTTTAATAAATCATCACTTATAAAAAAAAGTTATAATAGAAGTTTTGTAGTAGATATTGGAAGATCGATCAATGTTTAGAGCTGTCATTTCAAATTAAATCCCCGAACCCTATAGACTCGTACTACATTTACCTTAAATTTATTTTTACATCACAAAAAATCCCAAAACTAAAATACATGTATCACATTTGCCCCAAATTAATTTTTGTCACAAAAATCTCAAATTAGTATACATGTGCCATGTTTATCTCCAAACTAGTAAAATTGTGCCACATTCAACCCAATTTTTAAAATTTTTGATAACACAAATGTAACAATTTGAGATTTTTTTTATGACACAAAATTAATTTAAATTAATGCAGTATGAGTGTATTAATTTGTGATTTTTTGTGATTTTTTATTATATGAAAATTAATTTAGAGGTATCATGATATGAGTGTATTGGTTTGAGATTTTTTTTTTTAATATTAACTCTACAAAAGATAAAAATGTATCCACTAAATGAGGATCGTTATACCCCTTTTCACATTCAAATACTGAAAAACCATTCGAAAAAGTCTCAATCCTAGGCGAGAGATTCTCTAGAGAGAGAGAGAGAGGATAAAGGAAGAAAATGGTATGTGCTAAATGCTAATCGTGGTCCTAAATAATTGGATTGAGGGTTTTGTTTTTTGTTGATCTTACTTTACCCCACTTGATGTTGAATCCTATCTCAATTCTTTTGAGAAGTGAGGATTTTAATTCTTCACCTCTCTTTTTATGTGAGAGGGGTTGCCATTGGATAATTGGACCAAGCTACACAGGAAAAATTTATAAAGCAACAAACCTTTCTGTCTGTCGGCAAGGAAATTCCGTATGTATGGTATTAAATGAACTTCAATTTCCTCAAACCTCAAAGCAATGGCATCCATATGTTTTCCCCACAAATCAACGACAATCTTAAACGTGTCTCCATCGTTTAGAAAAGTTGTTGCCTCTGTCCTTTTGAAAAGCTGATCTGACCTAAACCAAATAGTCAAAAAAAAAAAAAAGGAAAAGAATGGAACGAACTGATTTTCACTTGTCTTCTAAAAGTAATTTGATGGCCGAGCCTCACAATAACGACGTCCTCAAGTTAAGTCTCGTGGCCATGGACAATCCGCCGAGGATCGATTGCCGGAGCGTGAACATGGAGAGGGAGCGGCCGACACGATGGCTGAGTAGCTCGGCCTTGACGATGTGGCACGACTTGGGCGCGGCTTGGCTCGGAGCGGCCGTAACTTAGCGTATGATGGCGGAGGGTGGTGCGGCAGGAGCTGTGGCTGACGTATGAGGATAGGAGGAGGAGAAGAGAGGAGGTTTAAGTGTTGTTGTTTTTCGTGAGGGAATAGGCATTGGATGCGTTTGATACAGCTTTTCCTAAGGGCTTTTGGCCTCTAAAGCCCTCTAAAGAAATGTTATGATGTTTGACAAGTTTTCTCAAGGGCCTTTCAATCGAATGCTGACCTTGGAAACTATTAGCATTGGGCTTTCAGAGACTAACATTGGACTTTCAATATTTCGGCACATTTGGCCAAATGTTGAAATCAATTTTTTCTTCTAAAACTATCCCCATTAATTTTTCAAATTTCCAATTTTGTCTCTCATTATATTTTTTTTTCATTAAAAAATGACCCAAACCCTTTGTTAGAACCAGCCTGCTACAATCGCCAGCGATTGTTGGTTAAGGTCCCTCGACCTTGAGCAACCTCCAGTGAGGGTCGCTCAACACAAGCAATGGGCGAATGAGGCCTCGCTAAGGTCGCGCGGCCTTAAGCGGCGGTTGCCTAAGGTCACATGACCCTCACGAGATCGACAAGGGTCGCCTGAGGCCATGTGACCTTGAGGGACCCTCGCCTGGGTTGCGCAACCCTTGCCGGCAACTGTAGCTCCTTGTTGAAACCAGTGAAAGGTTTGAGTGGTTTTTTAATAAATAAATAAAGAATACCAAAACCCATTGCAAAAATGTTTTTGCCAAACTTGAATTTGAACTTATAGTCTATTTGCAAAGAGTTTTTATCACATACGATTTGCATTTTCTCAAATATCTTTAGCTTTAAGTTCATTTGTAAAACTAAACCAAATGCACGAATAATGAGATCTTATTATGTGGAATATACACATGAATCGAATATTTATGGTATATTTATTTTATTGAAAACTTTATGATGAATGAGAATTAATTTATATTTATTTGGTGATTTAGGAAAAATAATTTTGTTGTCGTCATGAAGAAGTTTTTTCAAATCTAAACTTGATTGAAGACGACTTTGGGTAAATCGATCAGCTTTATGCCATGTAAATGCCGAAAGGTCCATGAAATGATTGCCAGTTTCGACAGTAAAAAGCAAAAGGGACATGGCCGATGAGGATGTGACTATGAACAAGCCTATGGTGCGGGGAACATGAACTTTTTTTTTTTTTTTTTTTTTGGTCAATGGGGAACATGAACTTTCATCTACAGATAAAGGACACCAATCAGTCGCCGCGTGGCAGTACGCTTTAACCCACTGGTCTTCCTCCACATGATTCCCAGGCCACTAGTCGGATATCTCTCCCCCACTGTCATTTCTTTTATAAATCGCTAGATCTCCCACCTCCAACCATCACGCAATCCCAGCCAACATACTTTTGGAGAACAGGATTTCGTTGAGATAGAGAGTAACCAAAATGTCTGAGCACGGCCAACACGGCGGCGGCGGCCATGGCCCTGGTGGTGGAGGTGGACATGGCCCTGGTGGAGGCGGTGGAGGCCCGGGTGGCGCTCCTGGCGGAGGAGGCCATGGTGGTCCAACCGGCGGACCTGGACATGACCATGGTGGTGGCCCCGGTGGTCATGGCCCAGGCGGAGGCCATGGAGGCCCGGGTGGTGGTCATGGCGAAGGCCATGGTGGTCCGGGTGGTGGACACGGCGATCATGGCCCGGACGGAGGCCATGACGGCCCGGGTGGTGGTCATGGTGGAGGCCACGGTGGAGGCCACGGTGGTCCAGGTGGCGGACACGGCGATCATGGCCCAGGCGGAGGCCATGGAGGCCCGGGTGGTGGTCTTGGTGGAGGCCATGGTGGTGGCCACGGCGTTCATGGCGCGGGTGGTGGTCATGGCGAAGGCCACGGAGGTCCAGGTGGCGGACACGGCGATCACGGCCCGGGCGGAGGCCATGGAGGCCCGGGTGGTGGTCATGGTGGAGGTCACGGTGATCATGGCCCAGGCGGAGGCCATGGAGGCCCGGGTGGTGGTCTTGGCAAAGGCCACGGAGGTCCAGGTGGTGGACACGGTGATCATGGCCCTGGCGATCATGGCCCTGGCGGTGGACACGGTGATCATGGCCCTGGCGGAGGCCATGGAGGCCCTGGTGGTGGTGCTGGTGGAGGCCACGGTGGTCCTGGCGGAGACCATGGTGGTCCCGGCGGTGGACACGGACATCACCATGGTGGCGGCCACGGCGGTCATGGCCCTGGTGGAGGCCATGCAGGCCCGGGTGGTGGTCATGGCGGAGGCCATGGAGGTCCAGGTGGCGGCCACGGCGGTCATGGCCCTGGTGAAGGCCACGGAGGCCCAGGTGGTGGTCATGGCGAAGGCCATGGAGGTCCAGGTGGTGGACATGGCGATCATGGCCCTGGTGGAGGCCATGGAGGCCCGGGTGGTGGTCATGGCGAAGGCCATGGAGGTCCAGGTGGTGGACATGGCGATCATGGCCCTGGTGGAGGCCATGGAGGCCCGGGTGGTGGTCATGGCGGAGGCCACGGTGGTCCTGGGGGAGGCCATGGAGGTCCAGGCGGCGGAGCCGGCAGCAAGCCCTGAGGAGATCATGGCCATGGAGGACGAGGCGATCACAGCCCCGACGAACATGGCCATGGTCCTGGAAGCGGCCACCACCACGGCTGAAGCCAGTTCGCCCCCCTTGTCAGTTATTGAGGACTAGACATGGTTAATATGTGATGTAAAGTATCTCCGCAGCATTTTAACGATCTTTTATTTGGGAGAAGAAGACTACTAAAAAATAATGAGAACCATGTGGAGTCAGTCAAGTACTTGAGCACTTGAGCTAGCAAGTATCCTAATGAATTTCGAATTCCTAATTTGATCCCTAGCTTTGTGCATGACATGTTGATGCGTGTACACTTAGTGCACCAAAATTCTCGGATCGTCGGAAAATCTCTTGTTGGACCTATCAATGGTCGGATTTAAGGACGTATATTAGCCTGAGATGCACGTAGGTGCACATGCAAACGGCGCATCTCAACAATTTTACTTGTGCGAGTAAATCCTTAGATAAGGTGACTGTAAGTGTAAGACATGAAAGACCAAACAAAGTGATTTCTTAAGTTGACGTGCTTCAAAATTCTCCTCCAATAAACAGGTCATAAATGAACAGAACAGAACTCCAGTTTGAGTAGAAGCATGTTTCCTCGCAAGCATCATTCAACTGACCAGAGAGCGATCAGAGACGATGGAAACACAAACGCAGGACTTCGCAACACGAAAATTGAAAGCAAACTAGGCCAGTCTCAATCAGACCATCCATGAAACTATATGAAGAGAAGTCTCTTCTATGCCCCATATCATAACTTCTTTCATTAGTAGAAGTTTATAGTTTGTGATCTTCCCCATGATTTATTGCCTCGATACAATGTCTAAGGTCCATTACCTTTTGGGAGGCCTACACCCCATAGAAGTGATTTACCTGAGTCTATCCCTTAGTCTATAGGTCATGACACAAGGGAAAAATTCTAGTTCTTCCAAAGTGATATCTCACTAATGGCTTAGGTCCCCATGAAAGAAGGCCTTCTTTGCCTTCTACCTAAGCTGCGAGCCAATCCCATGGAACAATAAAATTTCATGGGGTCTTTCAACCCGGTGTAAGTAGTCCGCATTGTCATAGACATGTTTATTTCCCCGAATTTCTCCCTAAGATAGTGCCCAGCTCATTACACCTTGTAAAGGCAGAGAAGAAAATTACTTTTTTGTTGTTGTTTGGGACAATGATAATACCTATGGTTGCAGATTACATTCATAAAGCAGTTGACCTTGATGCTAACCTTACACCTCAGGTTGCCACTGGGCAGAAGAAGTGGTAGTTTCTGGGGTATAGAACTTGATTGATCCATTTGTTGAATTGCTTTTTGGCCTGTAGCCAATAAAAACCACCTTTTTGCGCTTTGCCAAAAAAACTCTAAATTATCACATGGGGAAAAAAGGACATGGTGAAGTTGCTATTTCAATATTCATTTTTAGTTGAGAAAATTCGTCCATGTTATCCCCCAAAATCTAGTTTAAGCAACTGCAATTCCCCTTTTAACTTTCCTTACATCCATCTCATTCATAGTAAGCAAAGGTTTGGTCAAGGTGCTATTACACCTCATAATTTGAAGTAAATGTGACCCATATGTATCAATTTAAAGTTTTTTGTAACACGAAAAATAATTTATGATAAATTCTGCACAAGTGTACTAGTTTGAAAGTTTTTGTGATATTTATTAACCCTATCTATTAAAATAAAATTTATTTGCTAAATGAGGATCCTTCTGTCACTTTTAACATTTAAATAAAAATACTGAAAAACCACTTAACCATTCTCAATACTTGGTGAGAAGCATTTTCAAAAAAGTCCATGATTATGTGCCGAATGGGAAATGGAACTTTCCACTATTCCAAGGAATCTTACTGGATGATGTAATTCTTAGAATTCGGACAATCAAACTGCCGGTAGCCTCTGATGGGAAAGATATTATATTGTGGAAAAGTAATAGCAATGGATCTTTCTCTATTAAGTCAACACGTGAAATTATTAGAGGGATCAATAATCAAGAAACTGACAGGATATGGCTCCTTATATAGAAGTGGAGAGGACCTCAACATATTAGAACATTCATTTGGCTAGCAGCACATAAACACTTATTAACCAATCAATTGAGAAATCTCACAATTTGGAAGGTAATCTTTACTGTCTGCATTGTGAATCTTCAATGAAAACAACGTTGCATGTTTTGCGGGATTATCCAATTATTTGGAACATATGGGTTAATCTCGTCACACCACATTATCTCGAAGAGTTCTTCTCAATGAATTTATCTCAATGGTTGAAATTCAACCTGGCTAACTACGAGAGATTTAATTCCCACTTTAATTGGAGTACTACTTTTGGTGTGAGTATATAGTTTGTTTTTATAATGGCGGAACAAAGGAAAGCTTTGTTTTTCCTTCCAACCTTGTACAAATAATCCAAACACACGTGAAGGAAATCATAGTTTTGCCCATGATCAATTTGTCTAAAAGTGGATCATGTACTTCTCCCATTATGGTTGCTTGGGATCCACCACCTCCGAGATGGATCAAATTGAATATGAATGGAGGATCTAAAGGTAATCTTGAACTTGCAAGAGCCAAAGGGTTATTTCGAAATGAAGGGGGTGACTAGCCTAGCAATTTTATCTCATTTCTTGGAATTTGTTTGTATGTACAAGTAGAATTATGGGCGCTATGGTTGGGACTTACCATTATAGAGCAACAATGTTTCCATAAGCTCATCATTGAGATGGACTCCAAAATTATTACAGAACTTCTTAGCCAAGAGAGGATAGTAGACAACACTAGACCAACACTTCTTAAGGATATTGGGAGACTATTAAGCCTCATTTTAAGTTCAAAATTCCTCACATTTTTTGGAAAGACAATTAGCTTGCCGATATGCCTGCCAATGTTGGCATAGTGAAGCATTTTGATATTATGTTCTACTTGCAACCTCTTATGATACATTTGGTTGTCCGAATATTCTATCAAAATTGGACTGGATAGGATAAGATATGAAATTCATGGATTTTATTATATCATGTCCATTATTTGGTAATTATAATAATAAAGTTGGATATATTTCATATCATATTATATGCATTGTTTAGTATAAACGTCATATTAGTACAGATTAACCAAAAATTTTACAAATGAAAATGTTAAAAATCTCTTGGGACACTCATACCTACTCTTTTTTTTTTTTATTTTTATTTTTTTTATATTTTTATTTTATTTTCCTCTCTTTTTTTAATTGTTTTCTTTTTTAATTCTTTCTTCCTCTTCCATCATTCTCTAATATTTTTTTTTTAAATAGCAAATTGTACTAATATACCTAAAATACTAAAATACCTAAAATATTTAATAAATATACCTAAAATATGTGATAAATATATATTGAATTTATATCATAAAATAGGATTAAATTCGAATATATAAATGAAAATAAGATCAAATTGAAATAAATAAATTATTATTTTGTTTTTTGAATTTCTTATATTAGAATTCAAATATTAATTATATTGAAATATAATTTTAATTTTGTTAATTTAAGAAGTTTGTTATTCGAAAAAATATATATTTCTATTATGGATGTTAGAGATCATATCCATCTTTATCCTACCTCCTGCCAAGATATCTCCTTTATATCAAACTTTATCTTATCTTGAGTAAGCACCAAATGTAGAATATGATAGATTTTATCCTGACTGCCAAACGCAACCTTAGAGAATTATCTCATGTCTTGTTTAGTGATAAAGTTGGGATTGTAAATTTTAGACGTTAATTCTTAGTTCGTACCTTATATTTACCACAGAAAAGCAAAAGGCAATTGGACCAAGCATCCAGGAAAATTTTATATTGCAACGAACCCTTCTCTGCCTGTCGGCAAAGAATTTGCTGTGGGATTTTTTTTTTTTAAATGAACTTAAATCTACTCAAGCAATCACATCCATATGTTTCCTCCAGCAAGTCAACGGTGCCCTTAAATGCTTCTCTATCCTTTTGAAAATTTTGACCAGGCGAAGTTCGTCCAAGAAGTCCCTGATAAGGATCGGTTACTGAGAGGTTACACATGGCCTCAAAGGTGCTTAATAGCGTATGCGAGATGTGTAAAGTAATTGTGCAAGAAATAAGAGAGATCCGTGTATATTGCGCGCCGTAGGAGCGCAAGTACGTGTCTAACTTTAGTCCCCGGGGGAAGCTGTTCTAGATCCCCCCCCAAAAACCGCAACACCCAATTCTACCTCGGCCACAGCCGCAGCCCACGCCACCGCCCTCCGCCGTCATACCCTAAGTCACCGGCGCGGCAGACGAAGCCGTGCCGTGTCGTCTAAGCCAAGCTACCCAGTGTCGTCTAGGCCAAGCTACCCATCCATCGTGTCGGTCCCTTCCTCTCTCTCTCTCTCTCTCTCTCTTTGGCAATTGAGTCTTGACAGCTCCTCCGTGGCCGCAAGATTTGACTTTAATTTGTTTTGTTCGGTTAACTTCTTAATCTACTTTTATTCATCAGATGGGACCGGGAAGCTTCACGTCATGACTCTAATCTCCAAACGGCGTTAAACTGAATTTGAGTCATCGGAAACGGTGGCCTTCATTACATATTAATCTTACTTGATATGATGATTCGAATTCAATTTAATGTGTGTATTAAGTCTGTGGATTAACGTGCCAATTTCGCGGGTAACAAGACGACAAAACAAGGCTGAGAGCGGATATGATAATGGATAAAACCTACAACGTGGGGACACATGGGCTATCGTCACCTTCAGACAAGGGGACACCAACCAGTCGCCATGTGGCGGTGTCAACTTCAAACCACCGGTCTCCTCCACAACTCCTTGGTCGCCGGCCAGATCATTCTTCCCCAGTCTCATTTCCTATAAATTCCCCGTCTCTTCCCGCCTTCAATCACCAGATAATCTCAGCTACCCATACCTTTGAAGAAAAGATTTTCCTCGAGATAAGATAGCAACCAAAATGTCTGATCACGGCCATCACGGCGGCGGCGGGCACGGCCCCGGCGGTGGACATGGCCACGGTGAAGGCCATGGAGGCCCAGGTGGTGGTCATGGTGGAGGTCACGGTGGTCCAGGCGGCGGACACGGACATGACCATGGTGGTGGTCATGGCCCTGGTGGAGGCCATGGAGGCCACGCCGGTGGTCATGATGGAGGCCATGGGGGAGGCCATAATGGAGGCCATGGCGGTGGTCATGATGGAGGCCATGGAGGCCACGGCGGTGGTCATGATGGAGGCCATGGGGGAGGCCATGGTGGAGGCCATGGAGGCCACGGCGGTGGTCATGATGGAGGCCACGGTGGAGGCCATGGTGGAGGCCATGGAGGCCACGGCGGTGGTCATGATGGAGGCCATGGGGGAGGCCATGGTGGAGGCCATGGAGGCCATGGCGGTGGTCATGATGGAGGCCACGGTGGAGGCCATGGAGGCCACGGCGGTGGTCATGATGGAGGCCACGGTGGAGGCCATGGAGGTCCAGGCGGTGGACATGGACATGACCATGGAGGAGGCCACGGCGGCAAGCCCGGAGGAGATCACGGCCATGGAGGACCAGGACGGCACAGCCCCGGTGGCCAAGGTGGTGGCCGACACTAGTTCGCCACCGCTTGGCAGTTGTTGTGGACTAGCGTCACATGATTGATGTATGATGTAAAGTATCTCCGGTGCATTTTAACCATCTTTTATTTGAGCATTTTAACCATCTTTTATTTGAGAAAAGCCCAGAAAATAATAAGCACCGTTGAGTCATGCAGTTGAGCTTGCAAGCATTCTAATGAATTTCAAGTTCCTAACTTGATCAATAGGTTTGCGCATGATAAATTTATTTTCGGTCAACGCATGAGGTGTCCACGCGTGTTCACTTAGTGCACCAAAATTCTTGGATCAGCGGCAAATCTCGTGTTGACCCATCAGCGATCGTATTCAAGGAAGTATGTTGGCCTGAGACGCACGCTTGTGCACGTCTCAAAAATTTTACTCGTGCAAGATGCCATGTGGTCCACTGTGATCAAATCCTTAAGGTGACTGGAAGACATGAAAGATCAAAGAAAGTGATTTATTAACAGTCTGTTCGTTTGGCGGAAAATAATTTTCGGAAAAATATTTTCCAAATTTTCCGGCGTTCGTTTTACGGAAAATGAATTCCTTGAGGAAAATGTTTTCCATGAAAGGAAAAAAGTCTTTTAAATTAAGGAAAAATCTTTCTCTCTTTTGAAAAGTGAAAAACATTTTCCTCACTTGATCTCACTTATCTCACACCTCTACAAATCCTCAATTCATCCTCCCTTTTATTTTTATTCTTTTCTTTTTTATGTTCGAATTATTTTTTTATTTTCTTTTTTTAATTCGAATTATTTTTATTTTCCTTTTTCTTTTCTTTGTTTCCCATTTTCTTCTTTTTTGACTAGTCGTCAGTCGTTGCTAGGTGAATTTCGAGCCCGTCAATCTCAAGCTCGCACTCTGCACTCTTGCTTATCATTTTCTTTATTTATTCTACCCTCCAATTGTACATTGCTTAAGCAATTGGCTCTACATACTTTGCTTCTTTTTCTTTTTTTTTTTGTTTATTAAAACACAAAAGACACAAGAGGAGAACACTCAACTAGAAGATTCTCATGAGCTGTACATACTTTACTTCTTTTCTCTTTTGCTTCTTTTTAAAATCCATACGAATATTTTTTAGAGTAAACGAGCGTTTTGCGATAATGAGGAAACAAAAATATGAAGTAAGTTCATATTTGATGAATTCATAGGTCGGTAAATAATGTATGCCTAAATGGTGAAGTCTTAAAAAATATTTTCCTTATCGAACACCGAAAAATATTTTCCCAAACATTTTTAAGTTTTAGTATAACACCAGAAAATATTGTCATTTTCCTGAAAAATGACTTCTGAAAAAATATTTCCCGGAAATGGCTCATTATGGTCCTTATTCAACTTCTTTCGTCAGTAAAGTTTGTAGTCTGCGATCTTCCTTATGGTTTTCCATCTCCAGACGATGTCAGAGTCAGGAAATTTTTCATTCTGTTTTGAGCACTCTGTCTCATGTTTAGGCAAAAATCAGCAATGTTCAGTAAAGATTAATGTTCTTACACCATTTCGTATTAAAGGGCTGTACAAAACAGTCAAAGGGCAACAAGCACGGGCGGTGGGTGACAGCCATTGAGTTCAACGATCGTCCAAACTCAATTGATAGCTTCACACTAGACAAAAAAGTCACGAGGGCAAGGTCATGTATAGCAAAAGGACCAGCGAAGTTCATGGTGTCTCGAGGATCCTTACACTATATAGCAATATATAATCGTTTCCACGATCTGGCGCAGAAATCAAAGCATGGCTACTCGTAACTTCCAATTGAACCATGAAGAGTGTATGCCTAAACCGACTTAAAAGGAATTTCTCATCATTTTAAAAATAAAAGACAAAAGAGAGAAACTAAAGCAAAGATGAACATAAATAGAATCACGAAGAAACAATTTGGCATCAAAAATGAGAATTGATGATCTGAATCGTAAAGCAATATTGCTTTTGGAGGATAATAGTGGCCCTAAAACTGAGAACAAAGAGCCCAAATTAAATGGCCACTTAATCATCACGTACAAAATCATCACGTGATATGGTTGAGATCATATCCAAAATCCTGTTCGTCGTTACCTCCTCTTCAATCTTTTTCAACAAAAGGTAGCGTTTGGAAGAAACTTCACCAGGTGAGGGAAATGAAAAGAATGAAAATGGAAAGAGAGAGAGAGAGAGAGATTCTTCTTGTTGTCCGGGAGAATGATAAATAAAGGAGGAGAAAATGAGAGGAGAGACAATAATTATACTAGCCATTCCTATCTTAACCTCACAGTACTTCATTAGCAAAGGAAAACGTAGACCTTTCTTATGTTAACAATATGGTATTCAGGGAGTAGGTAAATGGAGATCCTAAAATGAAGGTGTTTTATGGTAAATAAGCAATTTTGCTAGGAGACATTACAGAGTTGCAAACACATTCTCTTAGGATGGAGATGCAGACATGACATAGGACCAAAACTAGGGAAATGTTAAAAGACTTAAGTTTAGGTAATTTTTGTTCTTCAATTAGCTAATCATTCGCTTTCTTTTCCATATTGAGATGATTAGTTTAAGTGGGCTGCCCGGGAAGTTTTTCAGCTTTAATTCAACACCTCCCCTTTCACCGTCTTCCAAATAAACAGAGAAATCAAATTTTCCATTCTAGTTTTCCCTTTCTCCTAGTTCAATCCACTCTAAGCCTATGCTCCAGACAAAAGTGAATGTTTCACAGCTTAAAAGCTCATGTGGTTGATCTATTTCCTCAGTATGATCTTTCAACAATTTTTAGAACACAGCTCTTCTGCAAAAACAAGCCACCACAAACTGTAGAAAAGTTACGCCAGAGCAATTTACTTCAAAAACTGAGACAAAGTTCTCAAGAACCACCAAAAAATTTATATTAACTTGTACTAGGAAATTAATCTGCAGTCCAAATCATTTCAGAGAATTCTTCCAGAAAACCAGTAAAAGACTGCACTAACCCACACAGAAGCAAGTCCTGTTGTATTCCAAGCCAAGCAACCATTTTGAATCTCAGTTATTCCAGGTTATGGATAATGGTTACTTGCCAGCTCCTTCCTTCCTATGTCAAGATGGTTCCCACTGATTTAGGCCTCCTTGTATCAATGCATTTGTGTCTCATCCGATAAATTGCTTCCAGCACATAAAGCAGTCATCCATCTGCAAATGCAATATTTTGGTAAGAATCTGCTTTTCCTCTTACAAAAATCCCTAGTAACAAACATAACCGTGCCAAGAAACAAGTCTAATTTATTATTCTAATATGGTTGATTCAAGTTACTCATGCCAAACAACTTCTTTAATATTGAGTGGAGGGGGAAAAAAGGAGTTCCTTATTAAATTTGATACCTTCATTCTCTTCCCATGTCATTAGAGAAGAACTTTTCATCCAGCCATGGTTATATCAATGAACTTCTTAATATCCTACCACTTTGCCTGCTTCTATAGTCAGTAAGAGGAAATTCATGGCCAAACAAGACCTGGTACTATTGCAACAATATCTCAAGGTGCACAAACTTCATATAAAGAATTATGAACATAGGAGAAAATCAAATAAGGCCGCAAAAACCAAATATGTTCCCAATACTCTTGATATTAACTGTTTACTCAGCTGCTGGCTCTACATGCTGATTCAATGAGCAATCAAACCTACTCAACCATGGTAGGTCAACAGCAGAAGCAGCTGTTTGAGTTGATGATACCAATTGACTTGCTGCCACACGTCAAAGATTGTTTTAGCTCTTTCTTATATTTACTTATTTTGCCCATGGTGCATCTTGCTTATTTCCAGTTTTATGGCTCTCATTTACTAGTCCTAGTCAGCATGGGCACACAATTAGAAGAATGAGCATGGAGTGTTTCCATGAGATGCTTCATAGTCATGCATTGGATCTTGAGTACGTACTACTCTGACTTATAACAGATTTTCCCTGCACAAGGACAATAATAAATAGCTATATCATTCTCTTTTTCTTTTCCTTGAGAACATCGAACTGAAAACAAATCCACACATAAATATTTAAATGGATTTACAGTCCAAGCATTTGATGAGACATAGTGTGGTACAGGAATATAGGCTTAAGAATTTCTTCTGATGTTTGCATTGTGAATCTCTAGTCCTCATTGTTGTCTCTTGGCTCTCAATTATCATTTAGTTGTAGTGATAATTTGATTTTATTGTGCAAGACAGTGGAACCATAAGAACATACTTTCTCTCTCATGGCATTCTGTCTTGTTAGAATTTGTAGATTGTTGCCAAATGGTTAACTCTTTTAAGCTAGGGAGAGAGACACAGTATGATTGACTTGGTTTTGTGTTGACATGGCAATGATTACCAGCACCATCAAGAGACTTCTTGGATTTTGAAGATTGTTGTTAGATTGAAAGGAGCGAGGCACCAAACAATGGATTCAGTTTTATGTTTACATGTAGATGATCGCTAACACCACCTAGTCTGGTTACCAACAGCGGAAGAGTTGGCAAAGATATGAAATCAAGGTTTGTATCATGTGCAGCTATGTGTCCAGAGAGTGTTAGCCGAAAAGAAGTCTTACATCAGGGGTGTAGTGTAATGTGGGTGGAGCAATTAATATACCGTACTTGGCCTATAACTCATAGGTCTAAGCTTTTCAAGGAACATAAGTTCAACTGGATATACTGATGAACCCAAACTTAGGCTCTCCCCAAATGATCTCCTCAAGTGAGTGTATTGGACTGATGTTGTGCCTCTCAACAAGTGGTAACAAAGCCGATAGTTCATTGGTGGCTCACTCACTCTCATTATGTATCGGCATCTGGTGATTATCTCAAGAAAAGAATCTTGGATATGACTCCCTAATCGAGGTGGCAGATAGTGTCCTTTGGCTTCCGCCTGAACTTGATGGGCCAAGGCATTGAGGCAGGGTTTGAAATTCATATGTTCCACACCAACATCTGCTAAACTTGGCCAAGCAAAAATGGAAATTTGCATTGAGATAAAGTTGGTACCAAAGGATACTTAGATTAAAGGGGAACAAACCTAATGCTAGAAACTCACATGTGAAGGGTGATTTCTTGAGGTGCACATGTGAGAGTGTTAAGTAAGAAGAAGGCGCACCGGGGATGTGGTGTAATATATAACTTACTGGCTCAAATTTTTAGTGAAAACAAGATATATTGGAAATGTTGATGAACTAGGACTCGATCTCCCCAGGCAAAGATATCTGGCTTTTTCTATGCCTCCCAATACTTTTTTGCCTCCTAAATTAGGTTTCAAGATTTGTGATCATATTTTCATGGAGTTTATTATGGTAATTTGTTGCTTCACTTAAAAAATATTATGTGATTTGATGTTAAAACTTTTGTGTTGTGGTCATTCATTGAAATGCCAGATTTTTTATCCTAATTTTACTACTATGAAGTAATTATTCAGGAGAAATATTAATTCTCTTTTTCCAGACAAAAGTGGCCTCACAAAAACATGATCCTGAGCCATTAATCCTTAACTCAGGTTGAGCAAGAAAAAGATCTGACTGTCAACCCCTGCATGTTTCAAGTCAGACTTTTGACACCCCTAGGAGAGGCTAGGGCTTGATATATGACTTTCTCCAAAGTGTTTTCATCCAAATTAATTTTAGTTACTGAGTTGAAGAGGGCTTAATACATGTTAGACTTTCAAACACCGATATGTACTTTGATTCTATTTTTCTTTTTATTACCTAAACAGTTTGGACCTTTTGAACTTTTACCCAGAAACTAAACCCACCAAATATTTTATTGTTTTAACTCCTAAGCTAAATAGATATCACTCTGACTCAAACTTAACATCTCATGTGTCATGTAAACCGGATTGGGTTGGCTTTTTGAGTCAATCAAATTGTTGACAGCCCTAGTGCGCCACCCATCCTGGTTGCCATCCTCCCAGACCAATATAAATTCCTCCTTGACAAATTGGGTATATAAGAAGACTTTAGAATTTATTATATTCTTCAAGATAATAATATATTTTAATCCTATGGAAGAGAACAATAACATTTCCTCAGTTGATAAGCACAATGATGCTCTACATATAGAACAACGTATACATTTTAACATGTATGATTTACATACATATAATTCCCCCAAGAGCAAATCAGCAAAAGGAGGAAAACACATGCACAATTGATTGGTTTGCAGTACTTAATGCCATCCATTCTTCCAGATTGATTACCATAAGGAGCAAGTTCTGGAGGGAGAGTAGTGGGTCAGATGACATTGTAATGAAATTCTCCTGGAAGAGTGAAAGAGAGTTTCTCTAAAGATAGGAATGCTTCACTCATTCAGCACATCATGGTGAAAAGAGATGGATCTTATACTTCACAAAGAAAAAACAGAAAGGGAGCAACTTCTGCTCTCCAAGGAAAAAGAGCCTTAAATATATTTACATTTCATCAAGAGAGTTTTTAAAGAGAAAGATATAATCTGTACGAAGGGGCCATGACCACCTAAAGAAGAATCAACATGCCCCATAGAAGGAAGCAAGTTTTTGACTTTAATCAAATGAACTGTGGAATTTCGCATATTTAGCATTTAAAGACGGGAGGGGCAGTACAAAATGTACACAAAAATAACCTATCAATGTTCACAAATGGGAGAAGTCTAATTGCTTTAGATTGCTTTGATGTGGTAGAGACCTAATTTTATTCAAACTTAAAGTGGTTGGGAGAACTCTAATTGCTATAGATTGCCTTGATGTAGTTTAGACCTAATTTTATGCAAAGTCAAAGTGGTTTGATCATACTATCAAGGGAGAATAAGTCATCATGGGATGGTAATGCCAAGAATTTAGTGATAGTGAGTTTAGGGGAATTACAGGGTCAACACTAACCAGAAAGCATAGCAACCCTAACATGATCAAGGGGCAATTTCAGCACTACAAAAAAGACAATCCCTTCATAAGCACGCAATTTCTTTTGTGCTGTAGTATAAGACATTATTTTATTTGATCATACTAAGATGCTACTTTATGCAATCTGGAATATTCTTCCTGCTTAAGCATAAGTTCTAGAGCAAGTAACAGGAAAGTTGGCTTAGCAAATGAGCAATCAGGTGAAAATATAAAGAAACTGTGGTATAAGCATCCCATTTCCACCTACCAAGTGTAGTTTCTAAACCAGTATAAAATGGTAAAGAGTCTAAAGACAGTAAAGAAGAATTAGTGAACACCAGGAGATACTTGGTTACAGCTTGTAAAATCAGGACACATCAGAAACCCATTTCATTCTGTAGGCAAAGTAAAAAACTGTCTATCTAGCTGCCTCATTAAAACCAAATTTACCTCAGCTTTCTTTCTCTTCCACAGAAAGCAAGAGAACTTTGGGGAAATTACCCACCCATCCTTAGCCACCTTCAGATATAAGCATGTGTTATTCAGCCTTTTGAAGCACAATAAGGGCCTTTATGTTCGCAAAAAGTTTTCAACTGAAAATGAACACAAGAAAGGTTTTCTATTTTCAATCTTCCATTTATCTGAAATTGTGTTTGCAAAATGAAAATAAAAATCTTTATTGAATTAAATTGTGAAAACATGTTCGGTATGACTATAAAATTGACCTTAACTCATTGTCTTTTAATTTTTTTGGCCATCATCATCTAATTTTCTTTTAAAATTAATATTGTTGCTTACTTGATAAAGGGTACATTCAGAATTTTTTCAGGAAATGAAGAACTTCTTTGAAGCTTTGTGCTTCAAACAACTCTCCCCAGAGTCTACCAGTGCAAAGAGCCCTGATATTTTATCCTCTCATCTAGCTTGATCTCCATTCTACATCAAACGTTTTCCTTACCTTATTGAAGTATCAGATACAAACACACACAGAGTTTGGGTGAATGAGTCTGCAAATACTTGAAAAGTGGGAATTTAAGAAGCAGAGATGATTTTTGTGATTTAGTTTTGAAGATGAACTGCGATCAGTAAAGGCAGAGGAGGTCCTGTGAAAAGTGAGCGATTTCTTTAAAGGCAAAGATTTTTTGCCCCTTTCGCTCAATAGTGTGCTTCACTAGAGGTGAAAACTCTCAAAACGACAATTTGTGGTCTTCGAAAGTGAGCCAGTTTCATCTTTAAATTTGGAAAACTGGTTTCTGTGCTTTCAAAAAAATATTGTTAGAAAACTCTACCAAATAAGTTTTCTGTGTTCTCAAAAGAAAAAGAAAACAGAAAAGTGGAGAATGTGCTTATAACAAAGAACACCCAAGTATTCACTATTCAGCAGGCTTCAAGAAGAATGATCTCTAGTTTTCTATTAACTCACAAGTAAGTGTTCTAAAATATGATTGTTGCCCAACCATGCCAAGAAGACTGCTGACTTTAACAAAACTAAAGTAGGAATTCATGATGGATGGAATATTACCATCAAAAGCACAATCCACTGGGATTCACACACTAACTTTAACAAAACTAAAGTAGGAATTCATGATGGATGGAATATTACCATCAAAAGCAAAATCCACAGGGATTCACACACTTAATCTGATGCAAACACACCTAGAGCAACACATCATTGCTGCAGGCGTGACACAATCAGTCTAACTCTGCCTTCTTTCTTTTATTATGTTTTTGGCCAGATAGACCATATATCTCATCCAGTCCCATTTAAGCTTTGGAGAAGGTAAACATCCACGCTTAGCTCCTCTACCCAACCCAAAAGCCACTGCCAAGTGCCAAATGTTCAACAGAATAACCATTATCGTACACAGTCTTATATATTTTCTACCACATGCAACCTTTGCTATAGTTGAAGGAATGACAAATTAATCCAATGAGTTTTTGTTCAGTGACAAAGCACCCATTAGACAAAAGTGCACTAACCAATCCAATAAGTTAGATTCATTGGTTTTCCTCCAAAACTTTTATCACATTGAATATGGTAGACTAGCAATGTGGAAGTAAATTTCAATTCAAAAGTGTCATATCAAATAAAAGCTATCTATACAGTAACAGCAAGATTATCACCAAACCAAAAATGAAGAAAACAGAATGCAATGAAGACTATCAGCATAAGAACTCCAAGCTTTAAACTGAACCATCCAATTTCCTAACTTCTAGGGGACGATACACAGATCCTGCTGAGCCTTTCTAAATGGGATCAAAAAAGTGCATGACGGAGTTAAGCAAGAATTGGATAAGAGTAAGCCAGTCACCTTCCACAGTCTGACTGCCTTGCAATTTCTATTCAAATCTGAACAAGTGCTAATCAGATCCTCAGAAAGAAGAAAGCCCACATAAATAACGCCTTGTCCATTACATTAAGCTTTGTTCCTTTCTTATCTGCATGACATGTACAATGTCTTGATTAGTACACATTCTTCATCATATCAAGAGGAATACTGACTGATCAAGCAGAGGCATTGTCAATGGTTAACCATATAAAGGACGCATGCAACTAAACTCTTTATAGTAGGATCAAAACCAGCTACCTGTACCGGAAGAAAAATGTCGGGTCCTGACTTGCACTTAATAAGGTGAATTCAGGGCTGCACCATCAACCCATGAAGGTCTCTTTGCATTATAGTAGAAATGTGCAATCATATGAACCATTTCATCAGCTGTTCGAAACTCTGTATGGACAAGGGAAAGGATTCTATTTCAAAAACTTAATCATGATATGATTATTGAAAGCAACTGGGAACTTTCATCCTCATGAATTAAGATAAGGTTTCAGATCTTACCTTTCTCCCTGTACAAAATTTTGTTTCCACGTAAAAATAGTATTTGGGGGCACTCTTTAACTTTAAGAGCATATGCCAAATCTCTTTCAATGTTCATATCTACTTTAACAGCCTACAATGACAACAATGACAATTAGAGAGGGAAGAAACACCACGCTTCACCAAAATCTATACTGGATTATCAGTTATGATCTGCTGCAAGTATTAAACTTTAAGTTTCAGGGTAAAAAGACTAGGACAAAAGGTTTAAAAGTCAAGAACCAGCAATGCTCCAAGACTGAAGAAAATATGACCATCAAAGTTAAGAAGTTTGATTATGGCATACTCGAGGTGGTAATCGGTCTTTCATCCCCCAGTAAACTTTGATGGCATTTTCTAACTCTTTCAAAACCTTCCAGTTATCAGATGCCCTGCAATACAATATAGCATTCACAAATTACGATTTCTTCCTTAGTTAAATGCAAGATCAGAAACAACAGAAAAGAAGCACTCAATTTTCTAAATGGCTCAAAGATTACATACATAAAGAAGATATATACATTTAGCAAAAATGCAGACCAGATTATGGACTACAGCCAACAACAGGTAGCCCAAGATATGGATACCAGGATAAGACATTATCACATTGACAAGTCAATCAGAACTCTCATCTGACAGAATGTGGCAATAATCCCCCACAATAAGCATAAAATGGACTGTCCAAATCCAAACTCTTAAAATTTCAGTAATCTGCCACCCCAGTCTATCAAAAATTATATTTCTCTCAATCCATGATCTTAAATTATCTCTTTTTTTTCATTTGGATGGCTCAAAAGCTCTTTGCCATCTCCTAATATTGTTATTGATATACAACATTGTCTTCCTGCATACTGCACACATCATAACCTACTCACACTAATGCCATGGGAAACCTTCAACTTGTCCAGAATGAGGGGATTTCGATGATCCAACCTGTTGTATCTTTCAAAGACAAGAACAACCAATGGGCTGGGATGGAAAGCGAAACCCTCCCACTCCAAGCAGTTGATCTCCTGGACCCAACTGTCCTCCACCTCCCCTTCCCAGTCGATTTCGAACCGTCTTCTCCGACCACATTCTTGATCGGGTGCTGCTCGAAATACTCCGACGCCCTAATTCCCCAGCCCACGTCCGCATCCAGCGGCCAGCTCGAGCTCTCCTCCTCGACCACAAACTCCTTCTCCACCTCCGCAGCCTCCCCCTCCTCCTCCTCCTCCTCCTCCTCCTCGTCCTCATCCTCGACCTTCTCCTTCATCACCGCACCCTCCGCGACTCCATCGAACGCCTCGGGATTCTGCTCCCTGATGGACGCGAACGTCCGGTCGAGCGAGCCCCTCACGAAGTCCTCGACCGCCTCGGCCTCGCTCCGGCGGCCCCTCCTCCGCCTGGGCTTCCGCGGCTTCGTGGCCGGGAGGGGCGGCGGCGGCGGCGCCTCTCCGGGGCCGTCGCCGCCGCTGGGGTCGCGAGGGTCGGCGGCGGCCGCCATGCGAGGGAGCGGTCCAGGGCGGCGCCGGCCGCGATCGGAGCGGAGAGAAGATGGCGAGAGAGAGTGCGGGGGGAGACGTGACCGGAGCACGGGAGGAAGGGAAGCGGAGAGAGCTTGGGGCGTGCAGATGCTCTGAACAAACACCATTTTTTCTTCACAGAGATAGAGAGAGAGAAGCTGGAGTGAGGGTGGACTGGACTGGGGGAAGAGAGCTTAGCGGGAAGGGAGGGAAGGAAACTTTTCAGTTGATGAACTAACTAACCTTACTCTAATTCATATTATTTTAAAATATTGAGACATAAATTTATTTGTAATTTTTTCTGATTTTTTTTTTTGGTAAATATTTTTTTGTGATTTCTTTTCAAATTGAAGTGGTATTTTAAATTTTCACACGAAAAGTTTTATATAATCTTGAGCAAGCATGCCCTAGATAATAAGGGTGAACATTAGTTCGATTCCAATCAAGAACTAAAACGGAACTGAATTGATTAATTATAGACAATTCCCGATTCATAAAATTTGAAATTGATAATAATCAAACCAGTTCCCAATTTTAAGTGCATCAACACATAACAGAGCCCAAAGGCTTGGAGGAGGAGGAGGCCCGCCAGTTTGGAGGGGACCGAACAACCTGAATAAGACCAATAGCTTGCCAAGTAAGTGGGTTCTTCTGTTCTTTGATTTTTTCGGCTGGTGAATACCCAAATCCCCATTTTTAGTAGCTATCTTGTTGAAATTTTGCTAGATATATGACTTTGCAGACCTCTGGTTTTGTACCTTTTTTTTTCTTTTAACAATTTTTGTTAATTCGTTTCCTAAAAAGATGGAATGGGGGCAAAAGCCTCAAAATCCTGACAAAAGCAACGTCATTTGGATATTAGTGAGTTCGTTGAAAATAAACTCAAGGCCCTCCTATACTTCCACAACTCACTCCTTTCTTAGTGCTTACTTCAGGTCATATGTTATGTGTTGTAAGGTCTCTAAATCCCATTCCTCCCCTATCTTTCCTCATCTTCATAATTTCCCATTTTTTTTACTTTCAAATAAGCGTGAAGATTGATGATTGCATTTGTTCCTTAGGATAATTACTTTGAAGATGACAACTTGCATGAAGAAAGACACACTTGCACAAGAAAAAAATTGAATCTCGTAGGGAATAAAAAGGATAAAAAATTAATTCACAGAGTCCAAGACTAGGGTCCAATTGCCAGCCAGAACCCCATTTTCCCAATTCTAAGAAACAAACCCTAATTGACCTTGGAAGTGTTTTTCATTTTCTCTTTCTTAATTGATGCGACCTCTTTACAATATAAAGTTTCAAGTTTCAAGTTTCAAGGTGCCAAAACTGCCAAAAGATATTTTGTATGCAAAATTGCATAGGCTAATGATATTGTAACCATTCAAACAATACATCATTCTGATTTTTTGTTCCGGGATCGATAAAAAAAGTCCATTTTTTTGGGAATCCAAGTTGAAACACGGCATCATGAATTTCTTCCATAGTTTGGTAAAAATTTTTTGTTTCCATTAGTATAGGACATTTCGAATACTAGTTGGAATCGAAATATATAAAAAAAAACAATTATTTTGTTCCCCTAACCCCGATCTGCTGCATTTTTCAGCATAGTAATTCTATTTTTGTCTCCTTTGGATTGTTGCTGCATGGAAATACTTCAAATCTCCCCAACGAAGCCAATCAAAACCCCAAAACATTTCTTTCATAAGGTTTTCTTCCATTTTCTCTTCTTCTTCTTTAGTGTTTTCTTCTTCTTCATCGACCATCCTCCCATCCATGTTTAACTATCTCCCTGCATTCAGTTGCCACTACTCCGCTTTCGGGAACATGAGCCGCCAATCCATAGAGCAAAACACCGTCCAGTTTCTCCTTAACCAAATCAGCCCCTTCTCTCGTTATTGCACACCCTTTACAATCTATTTCCATTAACGAGCAATCATGGATACAGCTTTGAAATGCCTTCATTCTATAACTCTCTGCTATCCTTCTTCCCATCTTCTCCCAATAATAAAGTACTTCATTGAAATCCCCCATACACACCCACGGGAGTGTATTAGAAGATGTCTCGGTTTCTCCCAGCTCGCTTTCCCCATAATGTTTGGAGCAAGCCCATCCCCGCTAGTGTTCTCCACAAAACTATTTTTAAACTTCAGCTGTCTTCTAAGACGAGTTATCACTTTTTCTTTGTTTTTTGTTTCCCAAAATTAAATTGGGCCTTTCCCCGAGCCACAGTGGCTCTCAAACGAGCCTCACCGAGTTATCACCCGCCGTTGGCCAAGCGAGCCTCACCCAACAAATAGCCCTCATTTGTAAACCGGTGGCAAGGCTAAGTCCCCCTAACGTGGCTATAGGGAGCCTTGCTTAATCCAAGGCGGCCAACTCTAAAGCTGAAGGGTGATAAGGAGTATACCTCTTTAACTTATTTGTCGGTGAGCTTTTTACTACGTTTTCCTTCTTTAAGTGAGGTCGCTGAAATTGCCACCAAAATAAGAAGAATGCGTGAGAAAGTTATATCCAAAAAAAATTATTTAAAAATTAAAAGAAATTGAATTTGGAATAGAATCTCTGAAAGCCACCTTTTCATCATAAAATATCTCCTAAAACGGGCTATTATATTAGCCAATTCCCAAACCTATTCATCTTCCTATCTTCAATTTTGGATAGCCTTTGTTCTAAAGTGCCCAACTCTTCCACAAGAGTAGCAAAACTAGGTAGCTTATAAATTATTCCCAAAATATAAAATACCTGGCTTTAAAGGTTTGCCCAAAAATAATCATTTTTCTCCACTTTTGCTTCCTTTCAAAATTTGGGCAATTTGGGACACAATCTCTTCCTTTGCACCATTCGATTGGTAGACCATGAACTTGAACCCAAGATTCACAGGCTTGTGAACTTATAAAACGCAGGTTTGTTTGGCTCCCATGGTTTAAGGGGTTCAAATGACCATGGGCTGTTTACTAATATTTTTCTTTTGTCCATTTCATACTCGAAGGTAAAGGATAAGATATCAATTTTTCTATTCCAAATTTATGCTTGATAATTGGAATAGAAAATACGTTTACATTTCTAGCATAAAATTATTATATTTTTCTCCCAAGCCTTTGCATAAAATAGACAATCTTTTTTTATTCCCAAGAAGCAAATAGATTTGGAAAAGAAGTAAAAATTTTCTACTTATTTATTTTTGGAACATAAATGAAAATATAAAAATTATTCATAGCCAAACCTTTTGAATCTCGCGCTGTTCGTCATCATCCGATCCAAGGAAAAAACGAAAATTATGCACGAGGTTTTGAGTTTTGGGTATTCGGACAAAAGCAGGACAAAACTAGGGTTTGGGGGACAACTACCATAGAAGGTAGGGAAATTATTAAACGGATGCATTTAATATCGGTACTTGGTCAATTGCCCTCCTATACTTTCACTACTCACTCCTTTCTTAGTGCGTACTTCAAGTCATATGTTATGTTTTGTAAGGTTTACTTCCAAATAAGCGTGAAGATTGGTGATTGCATGGTCAGGATAATTACTTTGACGATGACAACTTGCATGAAGAAAGACACACTTGCACTCTCGTGGGGAATAAAAAGGATAAAAAAATTAATTCACAAGGTCCAAGACTAGGGTGTGCCGGTTCCCAATTCCACAAACCCAGAATTGACCTTACTCAGTTCAATTTCAAGTTCCAAGTTCCAAGGTGAAAACTAAGGATCCATTTAGTAATGCTTCTGTTTTAGGGAAGAATTTTTTTCATAAAAAGTCTTTTTTTATTTCAATTTGGAACAATTTATAAATAAAAAAAATGTATTTAATAACTATACAATTTTTTATTCTTGGAATGGAAAAAAAAAAGGGGAATTTTTTGGTACAATCCACAAATTTTTTTGTAATGTATAATTTCTTTTAATTTTTAATAATTTTAAAGATTTTTTTTTTTTTTTTTGTTATTCTTCTTTGCCGTGACCGTTGAGTACCCACACCGACCGACCACCGACCGCCCGCTCCTACCGACCACCGCTCGCCCCCACCATTGACCATTACCCACCGTTCGATCACCACCTTCAATCAACGATCGGCAAAGGGTGGCAAGGAAGAAGAAATGAAAAATAACTTATTTCTAGAAATTTGTTGTTACTTTTTTTTTTTTTTACTTTTTATTTATATTCCAAATCTATTCCCCCACTTTTTATTCTAGGGAGTAGAAAATTAGTTGATGTTATCAAACAAATTTATGTTTTTTTTTTTTCTTCCAAGAAAAACAAAAAGAAAAAAAAAAGAAAAAAAGAATAGGAATGTTAACTAATAGGCCCTAACTCTAGAACTGATCGCCTCTCTAAGACCAATCGCCTCTCTAAGACAAATGCAACCATGTTTATCAAAAAAACAAAATTGATAAGAAAAAAAAATGTGCATTTTCATTTTCAACTTATTGGACAATCTTCTATTAAAGATAGATGTCAATATAAAAAATTTTACTTATAAAAAAAAAAAATCAAATTGTGAGATTCAAACCATCTTCGCCATATTGGGCTATGTGCCTTTCAAAAGAAAAAAGATGGGGATTATGTCTGTATTTTCTGCAATAGCAGCTCGTATTTAATATCCTAATGGTACTTCTTTCGGTAGACCAAGCCACTAGAACATAGGCCTGGCTATTTGGGATATCAAATTTCAGCGATTACAGAAAAATAATTGCAGTTAAAGATCTACCACGAGTGTATGTTATCTCGCAAATTCTAAATCCATGGACATACCAAATGGAAGTACTTGTATTTTGAATATTACGACCATCTGATTGTTATTGATAAAGAAAAGGAACACAAGAAATCACGGCATGAATTTAGACATCAACAGATGAGAAATGAAGCTATGAAGACTAAAATATCAAAAACTACTATTTTAAAAAATATGTGAATTTGTGAATAGATATTCATTCTTGTAAACTCAAATTTGTGATTATCTGCTTTGAAAGATAAAATATTTTTGTAAATCTCTTGGTTTATTTCACAAAAAAATGTGTGATTTAAAAAATATTTTCTTAAAAATAATTATTTGTATCGTTTTAAATAATTAGTTAATTAAAATTATTTTCATTATTGACAATTATTTTTTGTCTAAATATTTTTGTAAATGATAAAAGAAGAATCCGTTCATCATTTTTATAAGAGATACAGTCGTTCATTTTTTAAAAAATTTTATAAAATATTTTTTTGTGAAATAAATGCATCATTAAAACTTGCTCTTTTTTTTTTTTTTCTTTTCTTTTTTTTTTTTTTTTGTGCACACTTCGATGGTGTGGAAGTTCTGGAACTGTTGTGGGGCATCATAGAAAGAAGGGTTGCCGAAAATGACTTTTCATTTTACGAAAGGGACATTATATTGCAAAATTATATATTTAACAGTTTTCGATTCATAAAATTTGAAATTGATGATAATAAAACTGGTTCCCATTTCTCAGACCAATAGCCTTTTTTTTTTTTTTTTTAACAATTTTTATTAATACATTTCCTAAAAGAACTTAAGGCAAAAGCTCTGACAAAAAAATTCATTTTTTGATGAGTTCGGGGAGCAAGGCCCTCCTATACTTCCATAAACTCCTTTTTAGTGCTTATTGAAGTCTTATAAAACAATCGTTTTGTAAGGTTTACAAATAAGTGTGAAGATTGATGAGCTCAGGATAAAATTTGAAGATGACAATCATGAAGAAAGACCCATCTCACTATTTGGGAATAAAAGGGATAAAAAAATAATTCACGGGGTCTAGGATTAGGTCTCAGCCATCACATAATCTAAAGGGGTTCTATGTGGAGATAGGGTCCAAGATAGGGTCCAAAGAATGGAAGGCATTTCTTTTCATAAATGGAGTTTTTTTTTCTATTTAGCAGTAAATAAAAAAAAACTAAATACAAAATTTATTATTGGAATGGAAAAAGAATGGGAATGTGTTTGGTACAATTCATAATTTTTTTTGTAATTTATAATTTATTTAAATCTTTTAATAATTTTATAAGATTTTTTAATAGGCTTTTTGATTGGTTTTCTTATTTAGTGTTTCCTTGTCTTAGTCCATTTAATGTTTCCTAGTCTTAGGCCCTCTTTGTATGTCTATAAATGAGTTATGCATTCTCAATTGTGAGGACGCAAATTTTGAGTTGATACTATATGGGAATATTTCTCAACTGAATGATTCGTTCAGTTGTACATCCAATTTATTGGTGGAAAATATTAAAGTTTTTTTTAGTCATTGACTAGTGGAATATTCTTTTATTCTTTGGTGACGAACTCTTTTTATCTGAAGATTATTTTTCCGCAAACACATCAAAGACCTCATTTTCATTAAACACATTCGGCATTCTCACCTAATCACTATGCGTCATGTTGTTAGGGTATTTCCATGAAATAAACACAGCCTATACTTGAAGAGATAGGTGATAATTCACTGACCATAAATTTACCTAAAATTAAAAGTCGAGATGGCAAGAGTGTAATCCAATGCAAAGTGATTTGTTAAACTAAAAAGACCTAAAAATAAGGTCAATATAACAAAATTATCAAGCATTCTCAAATTCTTCGAATCTAATCACTTTTTGGAATTTTTTTGGCGAGATTTGCTCTAAAGCAGTCAATTAAAGAACATTAGGTCAGACTCCGATTAACCACACTCACCATCCGACCGTAACCAAATAAGGTTTATGTTATTAAATATGTAAGATGCTTGTTAATTTTTTTTTATTCTTTTGCTTTTATAAGAATCTCAAAATAAAAAAGTAATGGTATTTTTAATTATAGACACTCTACGAAATATTCTCACCCTCCTTTTAGGCCGTGGAAATCGACCGCATTAGAATGACCTTTTTCTTGCAAGATTTGTTAATTTGTTCGTCGCCTAATTATTAATTAAAAATAATATATTGAAAATAATGATTATTGCTTGGTTATTTATTATCAAAATAATGACACAAATAATTCATGAACTTTTACCTAATGTTTAATATGATATCTGAACATTGATTATTGAACTTTATTTTAATGTGAAATGTGGTCCTCAAACTTTTTATATATGTTTAATTTGATTCATAAACTATTGTCCTTCCATTAATTCAAGTTCAGGGTTTGACCTCAAAATACTACTTTACACTCAATGATATCCTATACTCCAAATGGCCATAGTTCAAGAATAAAATTAAACATGTACCAAAAGCTTAGGGACCAAATTAAATAGTTCAAAAGTTCAAAGACAACATTTCACAACATTCAACATTTTCCTATAGTCCAACAATGAAATTTTGAATATGTACAAAAAGTTCAAAGACCCTATTAAATAGTTTATAAGTTTAGGGATCAACTATGCACATTTAACAAATTATAGGTTTGAAGACCACGTTACACAAATACACACATTGAATCAAAGTGCAAGGATTGAGATAATTATCAAAAAAGTCCTAAAACTATTGCAATTTTGCTAAATTAGTCATAATTTTTTTTTGTCAATTTAATCATAAACCTTTTATAATTGTCTCAATTTAGTCCATTTGACCAAATTTGGCCAAATTTGGCCGGCAAACACGGCGACTTGGCAACTATCTATTAAACATTTTTAATTTTTATTGAATTTTTATTTTTTAATATTTCTTTTTCTTTTTTTCCTTTTACTTTTTCTCTTCTTCTTTGCTTGGCTTCTCCCTCCTTGTAGTGGTTGACGAGCTTTGTTGCCAATGAGGGTCGTAGCGCTTGCCATACCTTGCCCACCCTTGCTAGTGGCTTTGCCCTAGCCTTGCCTTGAGCGAAGGGTACCTCACCCATGGCCCTGCCATGGCCTCGCCAATCATGGGGGAGGCTACCTTCTCCCTCCACAAGACCAGGTGCAAGGCTGGCCTCACCTAGATTTAGGCGTGGCCCCAAGCCTCACCCAAATTGAGGTGAGGTTGTCGAGGAGCCTTGTTGAAGCCTTGTCCAGCCACTACGAGTAAGGAAGCCAAAGCCATTGCAAGAGGAGAAATAAAAGAAAAAAAAAAAAAAAAAAAAATTCAAAAAATAAAATACTATTAAAGAATTGCCACAACAATGTTTGCCGAATGATTGATGTCGGCTAGCATCCATGTTAGTGTCGGCTGGTCAAATTTGTCAAATGGATTAAATTAGGTTTTGGGAATTGAATTGACAAACAAAAAGTTTAGGATTGCATTAGCGTAATTGCATTAAGTTTATGATTTTTTTTTTTAATAATTCTACTGGGAGGGCCATCCTTGTCCTTTTTCCCTCTTTTTTTTTCCTTTGTTACCAAACGACAGCTTGGTCTTAGTGCGTCTGTAAATAAGACATGCATTCTCAATTTAAAGGACGCAAATATCTCTAAAATAAATGATTCGTTCGGTTTTATATCCAATTTATTGATGGTAAATATTAAAGTTTTTTTTTTTTTTTAAAATCATTGGTTAGTCCCAAGATTATTTATCTGCAAACACATCAAAGACCTTATTTTCATCAAACACATTCGATATTTTCACCTAATCACTATTTGTTACATTGTTAGGTTATTTCTATGAAATAAACACAACCTAAATTTGAAGGGATGGGTGATAACTCATTAACTATAAATTTGCCTAAAATTAAAAATTGAGATGGCAAGAGTACAATGTAATATGAAGTAATTTTTTAAATTAAAATGACCTAAAATTAAGGTCTATATAACAATATTATCAAGCATTCTTAAGTTCTTCGAATGTAATCACTTTTTAGATATTTTATTATTTTTTTTTTTTTTTTTTGGCGAGGTTTGCTCTAAAGCACTCAACTAAAAAGCATCAGGGCACGACTCCGAATAATTATACTCACCAGTCACCATCCAACCGTGACCAAACAAGTTTTACGTTATTAAATATCTTAGATGCTTGATAATTTTTTTATTTTTTTGCTTTTATAAGAATCTCTAAATAAGAAGTTAAAGGTATTTTTAATTATAGACCCTCTACGGTATATTCTCACCCTCCTCCTAGGCCGAGGAAATCGACCACATTAAAATTACATTTTTTTAATGAGATATGTTAATTTATTTGTTGTATAATTTATAATAAAAAGATATTATATTGAAAATAAAGATCATTGATTGGTTATTTATTATTGGCATAATGATACAAATAGCTCTTGAATAATGATACAAATTTTCTTGAACTTTTACATAATATTCAATGTGATCTATGCACATTGGTTATTTGTTTTACCTTAATGTGAAAATGTAACCCCTAAACTTTTAGTATATGTTCAATTTGATCTATAAACTATTGTTATTTCATTAATTCAAGTTCAGCTTTCGACCTTAAAATACTACTTCACACTCGATGATATCTCATACTCCAAATGGCCATACTTCAAGGATAAAATTAAACATATATCAAAAGCCAAATGACCAAATTAAACAGTTTAAAAATTCAAAGACAACATTTTATATTGGACAAAAGTTCAAGGATGACATTAAATATTTTCATGTAATCCAACAACAAAATTTTGAATATACAAAAAAACTCTAGAGGTCTTATTAAATAGTTTATAAGTTTAGGGATCAAGTACTAAAATAATTCATTCATGGATAGCTGTGTTGGTTGAGAGTCTCCTCATCGCGAGATCGAGTTCGAAACCGAGGGCCAAGATGATTTAAGTGGGGGCTGGCGATGGTTCTTGGGCTAAATTCTCCTCCGAGGTATAGAGGCTTGGCCCTCAGAAGCCATTCGGGCACGGGGGTCTGTGATGGAGTCCTTGATTACCCAAAAAAAAAAAAGAGTACTAATATTTATAAATTAAAAGTTGGGAGGTCACATGAATCATGTAAGGACCATCCGTGTTTTGTTTTTGTTCTTTATTACCGAACGACAGTTTGGTGGAACCTTCGGTTGCTTCTGGTTCGGGCCTGCCAGGTTTTTTTTGACAGTCCAACCTTCGTCGTCGTCGTCCGAAAAGTCAATACGAGGTGGCGCCCCCCAAAAACCCAGACCCGGTCAAACCCGCACTCCCCCTCCCCCAAATCGTCGGATTCTCTCCCCCTCTCCCCTTCTGCCTCCGCCCTCGATCCCCACAACCCTCCTCCGAATCGATTCCGGCAGCCCCCTCCGGCCACCGCCCCCTCCCGCCGCAATGGACGCAGCGCCGCCGGCCGGCGGCGGCGGAGGCGGCCCGGCGCCGTTCCTCCTGAAGACCTACGAGATGGTGGACGACGCGAAGACGGACGAGATCGTGGCGTGGAGCTCCAGCAAGACGAGCTTCGTCGTGTGGAACCCGCCCGAGTTCGCCCGCCTCCTGCTCCCCACCTATTTCAAGCACAACAACTTCTCCAGCTTCATCCGGCAGCTCAACACCTACGTGAGTCCTCGGAACCCTTCGCGCCCGCCTTTTCGTTTCGAGCCGTCGCGCTCCCGTCTCGCGCCGGCCGGGGGTTCGATCCGTGCGTCGGACGCTACGTCTGTGATCGGTCGTGAATTTTTTGTTCTGGTTACTGGGTTGATGATTGTTTTGCTGTTCTGTATTTATGCTGTGGCGTTCTGCTTTCCTGTTTATGATATGAGGGCATCGAATCTCTTGTCTGATTGAAGACTTGTTTTTATTTGAGCTAGAAACTTCTGCAGTTCGCGTCTTCTTTTCTTTTCTTTGCTTTTGTCTTGCTTTCACGGGTTCTGCTTTTTCGGGATCAGTGGTTCTTCTCGCATTGTGATTGAAAGGGATGTGAGTTCTGCATCTTAAGCTCATTTGCCGCTATTAGGGTCTGTGATGACTAATTTTTTGCTACATGAGTGCATTTTGTCCACTATGGATAAGCTTTCTTATAATTAATTTTTGATAATGTCTGAAAGTCTCTGCAAATGTCAGCATTTTATGTCTCTTGAAGTCATTTCTCGACTATTTATAATGATTGATCAGTGTGACTGGTGGACCAATTTGACTTGACATCCCTTTGCAGTTCCTTTTGTTTTACATTGATTCGGGGCTTTCTGGGAGCATGTGTTGCCACTGTTCCACTGATGATCACTTTGTTTATGTATTAATAATGGCATCTCTTGAGCTGAGCCTTTCGTCACTGCCAATTTACCTCGTTTCCTAGTGTTGCCACACTCAAAATGGTTGAGGGAAATAAGGAATCCGGGAAGAAATTATCACTTGAAGGAGTATTGTGAGGTTTGGTTTGGGTCTTGGAAACAAATATCACTTTGAAAATTTTCAATACATTTCTTAATTTCAGGAAATAATTTTTCTGTCTAATGTTATAAGTAGACCTATGTATCATAACAGATTTCTTTTTCAAGGAGAGCAAGAATTTCTACATAATAGCTATTGACAACGTGCTATGGTCGGTTTGGACTACTTAGCTATCAAATGAAGTTGGAAGCAACTTGCTAAATCCTGGTGTCTCCCTTTCTTAATGTTCATTGTTTGTGTTGTTGCTTTCTTTTCTTCTGATCCTTATGCGTTTCCCTAATTCAAGAACTACGATCTTGCATGATGTTACACATCTATATGGGTATGATGCCAAAGCTAGGTATCTGAAATTCAGTGGTCAGTTTGGCATTAATTCCTACATCAACCTGGTATTGGAGCATTCTTTCTTGCACCATTCATTCTTGGAACTAGAGCTTTCTAGGATCGGGATATGCGTCTGGTGAGCCCTGGTTGCCAGGCTAGCTTTTTTAGTGTTTGCCCTTTTGTGAAGGTCTACTTAATCATTTCCATGGTAGTTGCATATGCCTGTTACCTATACACGGTGGTTTATTGGCCTTCTTTAGTTTTGAGACTGGAAGCTCAGTGAGCTTGAAAAAATACTTGGCTTGAAAAAATGCAACTTACTTGCTGGTTGGATTTGTTTGATTGATGGAGCTTTCATCTCTTTGTGCGGTTCATGTGCAAGTGAGATTAAAATGACAGTGATATCCTGGAGGCGGTATTCTTCTCTCTGCTTGTTACATGTTGATGGAGGCTTGTTAGGTCTACAAGAACTGCTTAAGTGTAGAATTTGAATCAATCACTTCTCTCATGGCCAATTTTATTGAGTTAATTTCCTAGGTGGAAGGGAGAATATTTTGGGAGGCCATAGGAAAACTAGAGATGTGCAAGGAAACCTAGTAAGCCAGAATGGTTCGTTAGGAATTGGATGGGGTATTGGAGAGTAGACACTTAGTTTCAAGATACAAAACTTGAGAAATTGGAAAAAAATGGTAGGTTTTAGGCTATGGGGTCTTACCCAACCTCTACCGAAATATGATTTTAGATAATCTATGATATCAAATGGTCATCTTTCTTCAAAATATATAGGAGCATCTTTCTTGGGGGTTATGAAGCCAGAAAGGTTGGATTTGGAGGATAGGCATTGCTATAAGCTGGGTTATTAGGGATCAAAGCATTATATTATTTTACTTTTATCTGTCTTTCATCTTCTTATTTTATGAATCAATTAAGCTTTATATTTTATGTTTTAGCTATTTTAGACAGATAACAGGGACTATTTTATACGATTTTTATTTTTATTTTATATCAATACTGGAAAATTTGACCAAAAAAAGAAAAAGAAAAGTATACAGTATCCTAAATTCTATGTGGTAGACATGCCAGCTTCCAGGATAATTCTAGAAGGGAACAACATCAAGGTTGGTTTTGGCTGTTGAAGGATGCAGGATCTGATATTTTTTTGTGGCGCTGGTTTTTTTCCTCTTTTCATTTTTCTTTTGGGGTGGGGTGGGGTGAACATTAAATTAAAAATGCTCAAACATAAAAATCATTAAATAACTTACAGTTTTACCATTTTAATGTACAAAGATCCGGTCAATAGTTTTACGTTTATTTGTCATAATTAAATAGAGTCATGTATAAAATTCATATTTAATACTTATCTTTTACTTAAAGCCTCAGCTAGAAAGGATCCTTATAATAGATTCTATCAATGGTAAAACTACTCTTAAAGGGGGTAGTAATGCTAACATAATGAATGGTAAATTGTTTGCAGAACATTCAAGACGGGGGAAAATCAAGTTTGTGGAACACGAAATAGAAGGTTTTATCATCAATTTTGATAGAAAAGTACATTATAATAGCAAAAAGAAATTGGATCGTCAGTCCACTGGTCAGGGAGGGTAAGAGGAAAAATAAAAGATAAATGGAAAGAGGGAAACACTAAAGAGGAACAATAAAAGCCAATGGAAGGGTGCAGTGGATTTGTGTTTCTGCTAGCATTTTTATGTTTCTCTCTCTCTCCTGCTGTCATCAGTTGCATCCGCTGCTATAAAAGCATCTGACAGCTAATCATATGCTGTCTCCAGTGATCAGACTAAAAAATGCAGAGGTTTTGGGGACAGGGGGATGAATGCCCTCAGAAATTTTTTGGCAGACACCCACTCAATCTTTGTCCACTCTGTGTTCTACGCACCCTAAGTGAAAACTGAGTTTTCCAGGTTATATCTTATGATGAAGTGCTCTGAGGTGATCTCATGTCGATGTTCTGTAAAAAGTTTGTTAAACAAAGGATGTTCTCTATATAGCAGTTATGCTCTCTGAATTTGACTTTAAGTAATTCAATGTCACAGTGGAAATGAGAGTTTTACATGTTTGGATGACATAAAATGAGATCAAGACTGGGGTTTTCCCTGCCTCAGTTTCCTGTATGGCTAAAAGAGGTGAGCTTCATTCATTCTGTGGAGCATTGTGGAGAGTCGTTCAGTGTTCTAAATGTGGTGGATTGTCTTGTCTAGAGCCCATGTTAAGGTTCTGTGTTTTTAATATTGCAGCAGTCATCTTAAGCTTTCTGTGAGGTTGAAGATGAATTGATCGGAAATTGCTGCCAGAGGAATCTCCATCTTAAATTGTTTACATTTTCAATAGATGAGATGATGGCATAATGGGAGAGAACTTGCAATGTTGAAGTGCCTCTAATGGAAAATTGGCAACATTTTTGTTTAATATAGACTCCAACATTCGTGAACTGCCTTTGCCTCATAAAATAACTTCAAAGTTTTTTATATGCTTCCTCTGCTGGATGTCCTTTAGGGTTAGTTCTTTCACTTGGAAAATTAGCTTCTGACAGTCTGGTCAGCTCTAGATGGAGGCAGCTACAGATGCTGTAATCATTTTCTTAAGAAAATCAGGCACCAACTAACCTTTTGGATTTGGAAATAATGATATGCTTCATGTTAAATCTGATAAAGATACTGAATATTCATCAAGCTTTATAGGATTCAGTCTCTGAATTCAAACTCACTGCATGATCATAGGGCCCTTTACTGATTCAGCTGCTTCTTTTTATTTACTTTATTTTGCTGTGGTGTTTTCTGGTCTTCTCCAACTTTAGTGTGTTTGTACTTTGAGTTTTTCTCTGGGTACATGAATTTATGCCCTTCAATGGCACCTTTCTCAAACTGAGGAATTAAATAAACAGAGAAGCTTCTTATTCAAATACAGTTTTCAACTGGCCATCATTTACATGGCCTTGCTTGCACAATCACATCACAACTTGGGTGTGGTCTTATCGTGATTGGATCAACATTTGCAGGAAATTCAGGTTTCTAATGTGCCTGTCTCATACTGAAAACTGTATTCAGGGATTCCGAAAAATTGATCCTGAGCGATGGGAGTTTGCTAATGAAGATTTTGTGAAGGACAAAAGAATCTTCTCAAAAACATCCACCGTAGAAAGCCCATCCATAGCCATAGTCAGCCTCAAGGTTCAATGGTGGACTCTGAAAGAGCAGCATATGAAGAAGAACTAGAGAAGCTCAACCGTGATAAAAGTGCCCTTGAAGCAAAGATTGTGAGGCTCAAGCAGCAGCAGTCTATTGGGAAGCTTCATATGGGGGAACTTATTCAGCGAGTGGGAGGAATGGAGCGGAGGCAGGAGGATTTGCTTGCATTCCTAGAGAAAAATCTCCAGAATCCTAATTTTGTTGAACATCTGACTCGGAAAATCAAGTCTCTGGATCTATCAGCATATAAAAAAAAGAGAAGGCTTCCCCACACTGATCATGGAAGGCCAGGGGCGGAGAACAGTTTGGATACTCATAGTAGCTCAAGACTGGAGCTTGGAAATATTTTCCAGCAAGATTTCTCAAATAAGCTCAGGCTCGAGTTGTCACCTGCAGTTTCGGATATTAATTTGGTTTCCAATAGCACACATAGTTCATACGAAGATGGGGGAAGCCCACGGAGAATTACATCAGAAAGTGACCCTAAAGATACTCCAATGGGAACTGAGAGCCTTTTAAGTGCACCTGAAGCAGTAGAGCTTTCAGATACAGGGACTTCCTTTACGTTCAAGATGGATTCGTCTATGCAAAGGAAACCACCAGTAGATGAAAGCCCAAGGATGCATCCGTTGCCCATGAATCTAACTACTGAAGAGGGAGATAACAATGTTTCGTGCCAACTAAATCTATCTCTTGCATCTTCTCTGCTGCAAGTTGACCACAGTCAACAATTCAATCGTTTGAATGTGCTAGGTTCAGAAACTAGCAAGTCTCCAGATGCAAGGTCAAATGCCAGCATCACAGAATCTGGTTTTGGGGTTCTCCAGAAGAATAAGAATTCAGATGAAGAGCGTACAAATTCCTCGTTGCCTGAGGCTCAAAACAACAATCAAACTACAGCTCCTGCTTCGGGTAGAATAAACGATGTGTTTTGGGAGCAGTTTTTGACAGAAAGGCCCGGAGCATTGGAGAATGAAGAGGCTTGTTCTAGTTACAGGGAAAACTCGTACGACGTGCATGGTGATCAAAGGCCAGGCCCTGGAATGTCCAGAAATTCTAAAAGCATGGAGCGGCTCACGCTGTGAGGGTAAAGCCGGAGGTGGAGATCAATGACAGCTTTTCTTTGGGTTTTGTATTGACCATCTTTGTCCATTGTACAACATGCTCATAATATGATTGTATCTCTAGATTTTGACAAATCACTGATTTAATAAGACCATAGAAAATGAAGTTACATACGCTGGTTCATTTAGAGGCATGTAGCTCTACACAAACGCACACCCGTTTTATTGTGATCATGAGTTGCTTTTGGGACTATTATTTCAATAGGACTCCATGAGCTAACAAGGCGCCAAATATAATCAGATATTTTGCCATTAATTCTTGCAAAGTGTTCGACGTCATATGTAATTTGGGAACTTATGTCAATTTTTATGTCAGGATATACTCAATTGAGATGTACCTGTGGAAGAGAATACTTGTACCATCCCCTGCTTGTGACTCTCGCAGTGAGAAGGGAAACTCCTCAGCTCGACACTTCCCTGTTGATGGTGAAGGATGGTCTAGTTTTGCCAGCCTTGGATCAAAGATCATGAGAGGAACAGGTAGTTGCTATTCAGGTCGTTGGAGTCGCTAGCTGGTCCCGGGACGAAAAGAAGTGGGCAAGAAAGTGACTTCGGATTTGGGACAAATTCAACATTGAAGTAGATTAAAAAAAAAAATTGATTAGTATCCTAAAAACTCCAAACTTGTACATTTATCCAAATTTATCTCAAATTAATTTTTTAATCATAAAAAACTCTAAATCAGTACAACTATGACAAATTTACATGACTACAAAAAATCAAAAACTGGTACGCTTGTGATAAATTTACTCCAAATTAATTTGTTTAGCCGCCAAAAACTCCAAATTGGTATATCCGTGACAAATATGGCCTCCATTAAAGTGGTTTAATACCACAAAAAATAATTAGGGAGACCTATGCTTAGAACTAGGAAAAACTGAATTAGTTGCCGCAAGTATGCCTTCTTATAGTGAGCGAACTCCTTGTTCAAACCTTTTAGGGATAGCCTTTTAGCAACAAACTACTCAGAGATTTAGTTCAGAGCATAGAAACACTCAAGGATGTTAAGATGTTAGTTGAGCTGCATTTCTTAGAATCCTATTGGGCTAGAGAATGAGAGGTATTTAGAGAGACATTGAAAATTTTCACAAACATGCACTTTACTTCAAGGGATTCTGCTAAACACATTACATTCTCTTTGCCTTTTATAGGCATTAAAATGTCACAAAAAGATAAGGACCATGCTCACGGGTCTGAAAATAACACAACTATGACAAACAAAGAATAAATTCCCAATTGATATACCAGTCAACTATTACATGTCATTCAATTCAGTAATTTAATACTAAAATTTAATGGAAACTAACAAATGATAAATTTGTTACAAGTGTAGTTTAAGATAAATTTGTCAAAATTGTATTAGTTTGGGATTTTTGGTGGTCAAAAAATTAGTTTGAGATAAATTTATTACAAATATACTAATTTGGGGAATTTTGACACGTTGTATATTGAATGTATTTTTTTACATATACATGATAAATTAATTTGATTCAGATTAACAGATAAATAAATAAATAATAAAAAAGAGCCTAGAATGAATTTACATTAAAAATTAATTCACCATTTATTAATATCATTCATTATTTTAATTTAACAAATTCAATTATATTCCATTTCAATAATCCATAAAATTTGGAGAAACAACAAGCAATCCATATTCCATTATTAAATCTAACATTTAACAATAAGTCCAAAAAAATAATTTGCATTTCACCGTCAAATATAATAAGAAGTCTTTCTCCATTTATTGTTATTATTATATTTATATATTGATCTCTTATTTTTTGAAAACTTTTAAAATTGACTCGTACGTATCTAAATCACGTGTCGGAATTTCAAACTCACGTATCGAAGCGTGTCGAGAGAGTTGACCATCTATCAAATTTTCCGACGCTTGTTAACCGCGTATCGAAGTAATGTCAGATATGTGTTGAAGTGTTTAACATGATACAAATGTTATCGGAGAGTGTCGGTACTTTATAGATGCCATTTAATTGATATATTAATTTGAAATTTTATTTTTCATTTATCTGTATACGTTAGAGATTTTTGATGGCATTAACTTTAAATAGAATTAGGTACCGACTACTTATCACGGAGGGTCGGCTGGGGACCCCCCATAGAAGTGCGGGCTCTTATTTCTCTTGTTCTTTTCCAGCTTTTCTTTCACATGTGGGGGGGAAGGATGAATAAAGATCTTTGCGCTTTAAGCACGATGGCGGGCAAACAGTAACGCAATTATCAATCAGCAACGAAAAAGACGAGAATCCCACTGTCTTGCATTGATGATCCCCCCCTCACCCTCCAACCACTATTGCCAAAAGCACTAAGCAGTCCTCCATTCCTCTCTCTCTCTCTCTCTCTCTCTATACTTCACAAGAGCACCGCCACACAAACCAAGAAGAGAAACCCAAGACAACAATCTTCAAGAAACCACACCCAAGATGCCACTTCAGATCAGCCTCAACCTCAACCTCAACCCAAGAACCACCACCTTGTCCCTACCCCTCCTCCTCCTCCTCTTCCTCTTCCTCTTCCTCTTCCATACCCACCTCGCCGTTTGCAATGCCGTTCCAGTTCTGGGCACTCGCGGCGAGATCGACGTGGCGCTGAAGCGGGCGTGTCCGCAGAGCGTGCGGGGCTGCTTGTCGGACGACTTGGAGGCTGAGGCCAGCCGGAGAGTGCTGCTGGTGCAGCAGAAGAAGTACATCAGCTACGAGACGCTGAGGCGGGACATGGTCCCTTGCACGACGGCCGGGGCGTCGTACTACAACTGCCACGCCGGGACGGCGAACCCCTACAACCGGGGCTGCGAGGTCATCACCTATTGCGCGAGGAACATTAGGGACATCAAGACTTGACGGGGCTGGCACTGGCTGGCTGCATGGTGGGTGTCTGATCTTCGGTGGGGATGTCGGTGGTAACCAAATTTTTAACTTAGTTTCTGTGTGACTGTCATTGCCTCTCGGGAGTGCTTGTCGTTTGGCTGCAATGTGGCGCTGTTGATGTATATGTTGTGATCCCAATGGTGACTCGATCCGTGATCACGAACAAGAAGCGGCGCCTTTGGAAATCAAACCCTTCTTTATTAAGTATGATGATGCTCGACAAAGGTTCGTTGAGCACCTGTTGACATGACCCTGTCTAGTATGTACACTACCAGTGTTCAATAATGTTGATTCTTTGCTGGAGATAATGAGATGCAGCCTCCCCTATAAAGGGCTTTTGACGTCAAGATTTGGTGAATGATGGAATGGGTTTTTCATTATAGTATTTATGAGAATAGTTGTAGGTGTTTTGCCACTGTAACTGTTTCCTATTTCAGTTTCAATTTGAAAATTTGTCTGCTTGGCGAAGCACTTCTCATTGTGATTATTAACTTGCTTGCCATGAAAATTAAGCCAAATTGGGGTTTAAGTTGTTGGAGACTTGATGTAAACTTCTCTATGCCTTCAGAATCAGAATCGACAATTTTGTCCTCCATAAGAATGCTTGATGGAAGTTATACCATTTACCCTGAAATTTAACATGTATGGAGTCCGAATTTGTTGTTTTGACTGGCTGATAACCTTATCCTCTTACAAATTGGGTGACCAAGAATCTATAAGCCGTATATTAGGGAGCCAACAGCATGTCTATTAAAGTACACAGCATATCTAAGTGCTTTTATGTCTGAAATAACTGTAAAATTGGCAACAATCAAGCATTTGCTTGGCGTGGTGATCACATTGTACACGTATCAAATCTAGGAGTGGTTAAGTTTTTACTGCCTGTGCTTACAATATCTCATTATTCATTAGCATGACGATTGAAAAACTTTTTTGTCACCTTGATATAGTATGGCCTTATCTATCATGATATCCTTCATTCCTCTATGCGCTAAATGCATGGCCACATGTACTCTACTGGTTTCTTTTATCATTGATTCTGGAGCTGGTGTTAGGGAAGACCAAATTAGTATCAAACAGTCTTTTGTCAACATCTAGATGCTCATTTTGTGGATAGATTTCCCTTGGAGATCCAATTCATCAAGTATCACACTTTATCTCTTTCATAGTTGACAATAAGAGGATGATAAAGGCAACAAATCTTGAGTGGCCATTCCACTGAGTGCTGAGTGGCTTAGAGTCTCAAATACAAGTAACATGGGAAACCCGTGAAGTTCAATGTCAATCACAAGCCATGTATGCTCGTGAGGAAATCAAAAGTCAAAATGAATCAAATGGTGATTACGTTGGAAGGAATGCAAGGCCCATACTAAATGTGAAAGGACTTCTGACAGCATCTTGCTCTGTAAGTTTCTATATTGTTGTGTACAAACTATGTGGGTGCATCAACAGGTGGTTTATTGCACTTGTCATGTCCATGTTCCCCTTAGAAAGATGCAGAAGAGTGAAAGTATGCAAACGGAATACTATTAATGTAAGTAAACCATCAAATTCTCAAATCTTCTTTAAGAAAAAAAAAGTTAAAATGCCCCAAGTCAATCATACATGCAACATCATTGATCTGACACTAGAAAGCCATGAAACTAGGCTTGATAGTGGTGGTAATAGATCCCCTTCCTAAAACAGCATTCAGTAATTGCTGTAACAGATGTTCTTATTCTGTAATAGCCTGCTAGATCCCATTATAGTACTGGACACCAAAAAATGGAGAGAGAAATGGGGACACAGAAGAGGATCTGGTGGTGTGATCAGCTGGAGGAATGATAAGATGATAAGATTCCCTAAGTAGAAAAAAAGGTAAGGAGAGCCCAATGCTTCTTTCCGTGGAGGTGGCTGCCTCCATCAGGTGTGGATGTGGATAAGTGAGTTTATAGTGCCCGATGCTTCTTTTTTGCAATGCATGTGTATGGGCATTATGCGTATATCTATTGAGATTAGTCGAGTTGAAATGACTCGATACCCATATTATTATTAAACAAGTACATAGGACCAATATATGACATGGGAGTACTTGAGGACTTCCAAAGAGGCAAGAGACAACGATTCAGTCTTTCTTAGATAAATTGAGGCAGCCAGTATGCAGATCAAGCATGAAGCTTAGAAAAATCGTAGAAAACAAGAGAACCAGTGATCTTTGAAAATAACCATTAGTAAAATTTGAGGAAGGACCGAAGTCATATTTGGGAAGTTCACAACTTGAGAGAACTAGTTACATGTTGGGAAGGCATTTTCATGGACTTAAACTGAGTTGCTACTTCGACCTAAAAAAAATAAACTGAGTTGCTATGCATATTCAGGGTTTCAAACAGATGAATGGAGCAAAAATGTGATCAACGTATGGAATTCCTGATAATTTCAGAGTTTTTGCAGACTGATCAGCCTTGAAGCTTGATGACTTGAGAGGGTGAACTCAAGGGGAACCATGGGGTAAGGTTTCTGATCATAGTGCAACTTTAGGTCCTTGTTTCTAGTTGTCGGCTGCCTAAGTGGATTGTCTACTTGAAGAAGCTTAATTTTCTTCAATAATGTGGTCGAAGGAGCTTCAGTGTCCTAGTTACAAGTGACCTTGAGAGCCTAACCATGTAATTGCCGATCTTCCTTAGGTAGATGCATAGTTGTATAATGATTCAGCCATTGTTACAAGTATACTTTTGGTCCAATCTTCTCTAGTATCTCTATCACAAATGTTGGTCATTTCGTGTGTCCTTAAATGTCAACTCAAGACAAACAACTTCTAACTAATACAGGGAAAATTTGATCTGCTGATATATGAAGCAAGGAGTTGAAAATCTATGCAAAGATGAGAAGATGTTCCATTTGAACTTGTTTTCTGTAGTAATGCTATAAGCCTATTGTCAGATCGTACTTTTTGGAGACGAGGAAAACTTATTTCTTTTCGTCAGTCAAGGAAAACCTTGCATGCCTTTTTGTGTTTGTCAGGCATCTTCTCTGTTTCCGCATTGCCTGGTCTCAATGCTTTTTGAGCCAGATGATGGAAATTGGCCCTGAAGATGCATTCTTGGTAGTCACTTTATATAGGGTCATGAATTTGGTCTGTCTTGCTCCTACCTGCTCCATATGGAATTATATTCAGTAGCAATTGTATTACGAGTGAATTAAGTCTTATTTTTCATTGCACTTAGGATTAATGTCTTGAAAGGAGAACACTCAGTTATGACAGGATAACTTATACAACTTCAGCTTCCTCAGAAAAATTAACAAGCTGGTCCTTCACTATGTACCGGCCAATCGAACTGTCTCATAGTACACTCACTCTGGAAGAACTCAAGTTCTGATCATGTCTAGGCCTCCATTGGCATGCTTGTTCATCCTATAGTAGCCCTGGATCCGTTTTCCCTTTGGTTCCAATTTCCTTTTCTCTGTTGGTGCTTCCAGGGGACGTTATGCCAATGCTAAATTCATCGGTCTCTTGCTTTGACACACAATTTAACGTAAAAGATTCACTGCGTTATTTTACCGAAAGTACTCTGAGATGATGAGACCTTTCTGTTCTTGGAACGGAAGTTATGATGAACCATGACGACTAAACTTTTATTTATTTTGACGAGACAGGACAGTTATCTCTTAGGAAGCACAAGAGTTGATTTACAGGTGGTATCATGGATTTGAAGCTCATAAATAGAAGAAAAGCAGAGGATGATAAGGTTTAGCTGGTGATAAACAATGTAATGTTGCAGTTACTGTCGCTTGGTGAATTACGAATTGCGTCACAAGTTGTTGCTGACCCGAATACAAGAGAAACTAAAATACCCGAGGTGGAATTTGATGTCAGATTAATATGTAAACGCACACATGCCGTAACAATAACAGGCACGCATATTTGATTCCTCCTCTTCTGCTGGAAAAGAAAATTACAAGTTTGGTGAAGTTTTTGGTAGGTGGAGCCATAAAAAGGAGAGCACCCATTTTCAAAATGCGTGGTCTGTTGTGGCATCAATTTGAGCACCAAGTACCTTAAAGTATCTTTTATTCTCAATGCCAACAAGAAGAAGACCACATCCACTATGGCCTTTGGTGTGATATAATCAATTGATTGATTGTTGCGTATGGTGGACATGGAAGTGATTTTATTCGCTTAAAAAAACCATCTAACCATAAAATTTGAGTTGGATAGTGTTGAAACCTAAAAATGGCAAAAATAGGTATAGGCCATTTGGCCATTTTGAGAGACATTGGTTTTGTGAGGCATTGACCAAGTGAGATATTTACTTTATAATTGTAAGATGCATAGAAATTATGCCAATCATGTTGTGATTAGCATAGGTTTGGCCACTAGAATCTGTGACGATGTCAACATGGAAAAAGAGAAGTAGAGGCGGAGATGCTTGACCCTAGAGTCTTGAGATGTGGTTAGAATGGCTAAACAAGATGCACAGGCAGCTTGGACGGACGTGGCAAAAGTGACCGGTATGATCCCAACCCGGTTAAAAGTCTGTAAACAGTTATTTTCTGATTAACGCCATCCTTATAATGTAGGAGTTTGGAAGATTATGGCTACACACATGGTAGAAGCGGATTGACATAAGTGGAGAAACGTTTAGCATAATGCTAAACCAGTTAAAAGTCCGAGAAAATTGCGAAAATGCTTATTTTTTTGGGTCAAATGTCATCCCCAAAGTAGAGGAATAATGTAGATCATGGCCAAAGATGTGGCTGAAGCGAATTGGCGTTCGTGGAAAAATGTTTAGCATGAAAATCAAATCCAATACTAGATATTGTTTCCACCCCGTGGGGCTTATGTCCAAAACTTTGGGGAACACATACAAAACATAGAGAACAAGTCTTAAATCATGGACAGTGAGATTTTAGAGACTCGTGACTATAAAATAATATCTTAGGAAATGACACGTGCACTTAATCAAATTTGAAGATTTTACTCATCCAAGTTTTAAATTGTTTTCTTTTTATCTTACAGAACTCTCACTCTTGTGAGTTTGTTTTGAGCTTGTGTTATCGTTCTTTAGCTCTAAGATACCCATAATCTTAGTCATGTTTCTTTCTAAGCTGTAAATCATTGAATAATAATACAAGGACTACATGTGTTTCATATATACCAATTCTCAGCTTGGTCTTCATTCAGCAGTCTTCCTTGAAGGGGCTGCCATCCCATTCAGCCAATTTTAGGGGCACGCCCAGTGGAACTTAGAGTGGAGCCAGTTAAAGGTTTGCTCTTTGCTTTTCATACGAATCTTTGGAGTAGGAACAATGCCTGGGAGGAGGACCAAGCAAGCTGGGGTTGGGGATACCGCCCACCAAAATGTTGAGGAAAACGATCAAATGTGAATGCTGGAAAGGCTAATGTGGATATGAGCATGTTTTGGCAAGAAATGGATCATAGCCTAATCTGATATGCAAGGTGTTGTTCTTGAATACATGGATGGAGTGTTTAAAACCCATTATTGCCGACTCATCCAATGATCTAAAATAGTTGATCAAAAGCTCCTTTTACTAAATTCGGGCAAGGGGAGAGGCTCCGTAAAGAATCATATTAGACTAGAGTTTGACAAGAACCAGGTAGACCCAGTAGGTATGCTGAAAACAAGTCACGACCTCCCGTGTGGAAATGTTCAATTATTGCGAAAGCCAAAACTTGATTTGAGTTCTTTACTAGGGGACTCAAGTCATGGCGAGAACTGTGGCTAAGGAGTGAATGCCAGGGAGCAAGATTTGGCGTCGATTACATGCCTTAGTTTGGCCGGTTTGACGAGCACATTGATTGTCGACCTGGGTATGTTTAATGTCAAAGCCGTACTTATATCTTGGGTAGCAGCCGTCAATGTTGGGCGCGTTGCCGGATGGGGGCAGATACAGGCTGTAACCTCATCATATCTCGATCCCTGTTCCACAACCCTGATTTGGTCAATACCGACCCAGTTTTTGTTCCAAACAATTTCACACACGCTACGATGCTGGCAAGGTTCCCTGGTTTGGCCGGCTCTGAGGATAGTTATGGTGCCAACCCACTTTAAACCAAGCCAACCATGGCGATACTGAGCTTGCTACCGATCCACCTCAAACATTTACTCAGACAGGTGCTGCTCGAGTCCAAGATACCAATTGCCTCAATCCACGGGAGAATAGCCAATGGGAAAGGCTAGGGGTTGGCAATGTAGAGAATTAGGCCAATCTCAATATACTGAGTGTACGACCAATAGGGGCAAATCGAAATGCAAAATTATGCCCCAAAACGGCTAGCACGCAGTTGGATAAAAATAAAGTTGCTGGGGGGCACAATCCTTTACAAAACATAAGGCAAAATCTACATCCACCTGATGCCAAAAGGCCATTGTGTGGAGATAACGCAGGGATAGGGCATATAGCAGAATTGGTTAGGGCAAATAGCACAGTTCTCTACTACTTTTACTAGTGGAGGTGATCAATTTACCATACAACACGTAGGAAAGTTTGTGGGCTGGTAATGATTTCTTGAAGTAAAAGGTTGTTTCCATTGTCATTGACAAAAGCAGCCTTCTCTAGGTATGCTGGCTTGCTTGAACTCTATCCATACATGGCAAGGAATGGAGAAAGTGGAACTCTTGCGGTTCCAGTATCTTGACTTCTTATTCAACGTAAAATACTCGAAACCTTTCGAGATATTTGAATATTACATAAATAATATCTCATACTTTCGAAAATCTAAAAACTAGTTTTTAATTTCAGAGTAAAATGCCTAACTTTGCTTTTTGGGGAAAGTCAACGGCAAAATGTAAAGGAATTTGGTTAAAGGGGTTTTTTCTTTTTGAAATATAAATAGTATTTGGTAAGGTGTAATTTTAGAGTGTATTAAGAAGCAATCCCGATTAAATGTTGTTTGGAAAAAAAAAATTATACTTCTAAAGGACTACTGTTATTTTTTTCCCCCAAAAAAACACCTCAAATCCTTAGCCAAATGCCAACGAAGGGCTTGGTCGTTGCTTCATGCCACTGTTGAAACAGATCTAGTACCAGCTGCTCTCACCTAAGGTTGCTAGTGTCACACAACCCCAAAGCCGTGGTTATGTGGCCTTGGCAAGGGCTGCCTCGTGCAACCTTAGCGAGGGCGCCTGGGGTTGCACAATCTCAAGTGAAGCTTGCTGGCACTTGGTCTCGCTTATTAGTGATGAGATTTGGGCTAGCTAAAGACGTTGTGTGAGGTAAAAATGATGACGGTAAATGTGAAATTTCAAAAGTTTAGCTAGGACCAAGTTGGAACAAAATGAACCGACATTTCGGAAATGCTCAAAGCCCAAAGTTAAGTAGGAATTTTATTGGGCCAATGGTCTTTGGAGGACTTTGGAAATGTAGTCATATAAGCCCAAAGCTTTCGAAAAAAAAAAAAAAAAAAAAAAAAAAACAAACACTGCTTGCATTTGCTCAAGACCTTTAGAGCCTGAAAACCTTTATGCAAAGTCCAACTAGACACAACCGAACTATAAAAGCACCATTCCAGATGGCCCAAGGCCACGTCTAGAGGGGTCTCATTGCATTGGTGCTTTCGCTGAATCATACATGCACCGCTAACCAAACAGTAGAACATGGAAGTTTTCTTCTCAACTGTCGATTTATTCAATCAATGTTCATTAAACTGTAACCTCATATGAATTAGGTTTTTCGGGCGCCCTTCAAGTAGAGGGAGGCAAAGTAACTTGATAGCAACCCCTATAATATGCGGCCTCCAAAATCCCAATTAAACATTGAATTCAGTTATATACGGTGCGTTTGATTTAGTATTTAGAATAGACCCTTCGGGCCTGAAAGCCCTTTGAGAAAATTTTGGGGTGTTTGGCAACCATTTCTCAATGAGTTTTGAGTTGAAAGTTGGCAACTAGCATTGAACTTTTAGCATTTTCGGAATGTTGAATGGCTTTATTAATAAAATTATGTGAAGCTCCTTTTTTATCCTAAAAAAATTATCAGAAATTCCAATTTACCACTTTTTAAAAGAACAAAACCTAGGGTTTCTATTCTCACCTTTTACCAAAAAAAAAAAAAACCTAGGGTTTCTAACCACCCGCCTGGGTGGCGTTGCTGGCGGCAAGCTTCTCCTCCTAACGCAGTGGGAGAAGTTCGATTCCGAGTGTTACAAGGGTGACTTATCTGGGACACGACTTTCTCTATGATTGATGATTGACAAAAGAGGGGCTTTGTAATTGACAATTGACGTCGTAACCACGATTCGTTACCCGGCCAAAGGACCAACAAAGTTTCTTGTTGTGGGTGGTGGTTGACGGGTGGTGTGGCAGTTACTGCTCCATCCCTTCGATGCTACCTTCATATCTTGCACCAAAAAGGAATTGACTTTCCTCCGCTTGATTCTCTTTGCGCTGTTCTTGCGGGGCTCGGAAGACTATGTAGCACCAACACGGACACGCGACACGTGACACGACACGACACGCCGACATGTCATTTCTTAAAAATAGAGAATTTCGATACGTTCCGACACGTTATATATTAAATATATTTTTATATATAAATACATAAATAAATAATAATAAAAATAGCCTAGAATTAATTTACACGAAAAATATTAAATAATATCATTCATTATTTTAATTTGTTACAATAATACACAAAACTTAGAGGAAAAAAACATTGTTTAAAGAAAAATGCTGAAATGATATTTTTAAATTTATTTATTTATCATATATAGCATTTTTTATTACTTCTTTCATAGTAAAAGACTTAAAAAAATAAAATAAAACAATTCTTAAAAAACAAAACTTAAAAAAAAATTGACCCCGTGCGTGTATATTTATAGCAATTTTATTACTTCTTTTGTGTATATTTATATTTTGACCCCTTAAGGATTAGAAATTTTTAAAATTGACCCCGTGCGTGTTGGAATCGCGTGTTGGAATTCTGGACTCGCGTGTCGGAGTGTGTTGGAGAGAGTTGAGCACGTGTCGGATTTTTCGACACTTGTTGACCGCGTGTCGAAGCTTGTCGGACACGTGTCGGAGTATCGAACATGACACGAAGGCTTCCGGAGAGTGTCCGTGCTACATAGTCGGAAGACGAGTTATCTACATTCCGCATCCATCTTGAATCGGACGCGGGCTCTCGTTTGGTACGTCTTTCTTGCTTGTTAGTGTAATTCTTGAAAAAAGCCGGCTTTTTTCCGGAGATTCATCGATTGGCGATTAGCTCCGTATGTTTTCTTCATCGTTCGGGCCGGTGAATGCGGGGCAAGAAATGGGAAATTCGTGAATCTCGAGTTCCCCGGAACCCGAGGACAAATGGGTAGTCCATGGAGCCGAGTTAGTTTCGAATGTCGCGGAGAATTCTTGATTTCATTCCCCTTGTTCTCTTGGCAAAGAAGCTTGTTTTCACTTTCCTCTGTCGTTGTCTCTAGCTCGATTCTTCTCCTCATTTGGGTCTGTTCCTACTTGTGAGTAGTCTGTCCGCCTCTAATGCTTCTGCAGATTTGTGTAGATTGCGTAGTAACGGACCGATGTTGATCCTGATAAAGGGGAAATCGCCCCTGATAGTGATACAGGGGAGAAAACCTTTTTGCTGTGGTTGAAAGGTGGTACTGGCTGCTTTCTTTAACTGTGGCTTGCAAAGAAAATAGCCGATGCAATTGTCGAGAGGGAATCAGTAGTGTTTGGAGGTTAAATTATCTTGTTATTTTGCTACCAAGTTATGTGATTCGGTCATGGTGAACCCATGTGATTGTGATCCTTTGTGCAGTGAAGTACGTAAATCCCATCACGAAGCTTTGCATCATCAGAGCTTCTAGGGAGGAGCACCAGAAGGTCTGGGTTGTGATCACCTTGGTCACGAGCATCGGAATTTGCCCGGTGCTGTTTAATTTACTCAACTTGAGCGGTGAGTCGAACGAGTGTGAAGCGGGATAGAATGTTTGGGGATACTATTGCTACTGGAAGCATCGCATGGAATCCTGCACAAGGCTTATGTATTGATGAGGATGTTGTGGCCACACAATTTGACATCGGTGGTTTGGCAAGATTTACTGATGATAATATAGAGGGCGATGTGGGTGAAGAAACTAGTGATAAAAGAACGTTGCAGAGTTCGGTGAGGCAATCTCAAGGAAAGAAACAAAAGAAATTGAGTATGGCTGATAAGCTAATAACGCAAATGGAGATAATTTGTACAGCTATTGAAAATAGAAGCTATGCCAAAGAGTTTGATCCTTACAAAGAACTTATAGAGGCATTGAAAGCTATACCCGAGATTAAACAAGACTAAGAGTTATATTTTTTTGCACTAGATTATTTTTCAAAAAAGAAAGATAATAGACAAATCTTTATGAACTTGGATGGTGATCAAGAAAAAGTCATATGGCTCAAGTATAAGTTCGCACAACGTAATCATCACTAGGATATTTGCTATTTATTTTTTTCATATGTAACGTTATTGTAGTATGATACATATTTGCATTATTTATTTGTATTAGTTGGCGAGACATATTTATGCTATATTGTTAAACTTGTTTTCAATTGGTGTTCTTTTTATTGAGTGGAGTTTGCATACATACATATTTATATACGTATATATATGATAAATGCTTTTTGTTGATGAATGATTTAAATAATTTGTTATATCTTTTATTTTAATTCTATTTTGTTACTTTAATCAGTTATGGATGATTCTCCTGAAAGGGAAAACTATGAAAACGAGGAAGAAGAATATTGACAACTTTGTGCAGTTGCACATACCTACGGTGTTTATCATGCAACATATGGTCAAAAAATACCGTGCATGACCTCATTATATACAGGAAATGCATGATTAAGAGAGTTGATGGACATTTAAGCTAATCCTGAAAGGTTTTATCAAATGTTTAGAATGGATAGAACTGTGTTTAAGAATTTAATGAATGATTTAGTGACACGATATAGTTTGCAAGGATTTATAAATATTGATGTTACAGAAATGCTATAATTGTTTTTTCATATTTTATGACATAATATAGCTAATAGGTTAGCACAAGAGCGCTTTCAGCATTATGGGGAGATCATATGTAGGCTATTTAGTTTAATTTTGGATAAAATATGTGAAATGGGAGCATATTTGATCTAACCATCCGATCGGCAATTCAAGGAAGTTCCAAAGAAGATCATGAATAATATATATATATATATATATATATTTTCACATTTTAAGGTAAGCTACAATTATACAATATAAAATATGAATTAAATATAAATCAAATAATATTCTTATTATTGTTTTAGGATTGCATTAGAACTATAGATGGTACTCATATTCCAGCGGTGGTACCTACAAGTGAACAACTTCGTTTTATTGGTCGAAAATGAATACTGACACAAAATGTGATGGCCGTGTGTAATTTTAATATAGAATTTACTTATGTTTGGGCTTGTTGAGAGGGAACAACTCATGATACTCGGATATTTTATGAAGCCAGTAGGAAACATGATTCACAATTTCCTCATCCTCCGAAAGGTACATTAATTAATGGTTTTTACACATTAATATATGTATGTGTTATATGTTGATTAAATTTACAACTTTTTTGTGTAGGTAAATATTATTTGGTTGATGCTGGATATCCAAATCTCACAAGTTATTTGAGGCCATATAAAGAAGTTAGATATCATTTACCTGAGTTTCAACAAGGTTCTCAAGTGACGGGTTATAAAGAAGTGTTCAACTATGTTCACTCCTCACTACGATTAGAAATTGAGCAAGCTTTTGGTGTATTGAAGAAGAAGTGGAAGATTTTAAAGAGTATGCCAATTTATCCATATACAAAGCAAGTGGAAATTGAGATAGCAAAGATGATTTTGCACAATTATATACGAAAAAATGCCGTGAATGATGCACATTTTGCTAGATTAGATTTGGATCCCAATTTATATACAATGGATTCTAATTATGCAAATGAGGAGGGTTATGCTTCAAATGATGATGTAGCATCTAATATGGCATGTTTACGTCATCAAATAGCTATGAATTTAGGAAATAATTAAGGATATTTGTAATTTTTAAGGATAATAAGCTTATTTGCTCAAAGCATATGTTATCATATTTTTATTGTAATGAAAGTACTCTTCTTGTAATTGAGAAAGAGAGCACGTAAATTTTTTCCATTTGATGTTTTTTAGCAAAAAAAGAAAATTTAATTTTAATAAAATTGTTTACACAACATCTTTAACATTATTGTCAAATATAAATTAAAAAAGTCGCAAACATTATTTTTTAATTTTAAACAAATAAAAATTAAAATATTTAGATTAATTACCAAATGGGCTTTGCAAATGTGTTTTCTACAAAACAACATTTATTTCAAAGTTGCTTTTCAAAGTAAAATTTACCAAACAGTTTTTGCATTTCCTCCAAAGCTTTTTAGGCTAAATTGCTTTGCATTTTCCCAATGAACTTTCCAAATACTGAACCAAACATATCCATAAAGAGTCATCCTAGAGGGAAAAATGATCTCACATATTCATAGTTGGAAGATTCACACAGAAATCCAGTCTTTGGTCCATTTCCTAGGCTTTTGACAATAACCCATGTTGTTCTACAAAACAATCTCACATATTCATGGTTGGAAGATTCACACAGAATCTACTAGTCTTTGGTCCATTTCCTAGGCCTTTGAGAACAGTCCATGTTGTTCTAGAAATTGGCATAGCCTTGTTTTTTAATTAAACCTCGAATGAGTGTTGTGATAAGGAGGAGGAATTAAGATCCATAGACAGCTTCGACAAGTAGCTAAACTGCAGATAACTACCACAAGATTTGGCGGCTTCCCACCCTAGACTTCCTAAATTTAAGTCCTCACTTACCAAAACCCAAAACACCTTTTGAGCTTTGGATGCTATAGGATCTGATTTTCTCGTTATCTTTCCCTCTGTTTTCTCATGAAAAGGCTCACGCAACCGCTGCATGGTTAGCCGAGTTATTTAAGACTTATCTTTAATGACGAAAGTAATATAGGCTTGCTTCCCGAGTCTATCCTCAATCTCAAAAAGATCTTAGTAAGTTGCGAAGGACGAGCATTAGCTCGGTGTATCGTCAATTTTGAGATTCTCACTCTCATTGTGTTGTGCCAAGGGTGATGGCTCCTTAGTGGACAGTGGTGTGTGACTTAATCTACGACCCTAAAACCTTAAATTGAACATTCTCCTCCAAGTGACTCATATTTTGCTAGCATTAGTTTTAGAGTAATTAAATATAAAACAATGCCTCCATTTAATAGCTTAAATTTCTAGAACAGTTGATTGTAGTTCCCCCAAAACTTATATGGTATCAGAGCTAAATGTCCTAAGTTCAAATCTTTCTAGACTCTATTTACTTTCCCAATTAAATTTCCACACTTAGTGTTAGGTAAAAAAAGACTAGATTAAGCGTGAGGGGCAGTGTTAGAGTAATTAAATATAAAACCACGCATTCATTTAATATCTTAAGTTTTAAAACAGTTGGTTGTGATCCCACCAAAATTCACAGTTAGATATCTTTTTAAGTGATTGAAAAATAAAAGGAACACACAATGTATACAAAAAAAAAAAATGTACAACATTTAATTAAGAAAAGAATAGCGTTATTTGAATTATTCTAGAATGCAAAATTATATTTTTGTTAATTGACCAAGATGTATATGAATACAAGATTGAAGAAAAGACTTATGGGATAGCATGGTAGTCATTGTTGCCTCTGTTTTGCCCTTATAGTCTATAACATCTCATCATTCTTCTTATATCAGGCAGAATTTCTTGTGAAACTTTTTGGATAACAGTTTGAGCTTTAAAGTTGCCTTTGAATTAGCTCCATTAGATTAAATTGGGATTATTTCACATTAGAAGAGAATCTCAAGGTAGCTACCCATGAAAAATGAATAGGATTGCATTATGATATGTAGGGTGTGCTTGTCTGAGTAAATTTTTTTTTTTCAAGAATTAGTTTTCTAAACTTTCACTCGTTCAGTTAGTTAAAAATAATCAATTAACAGAAAATCATTTATGGTTAAAGGAAATATGCATACTTAAATTTAGGAAAATGAATTCCCTAAATTAAAAATGAGAAAATATATATTTTTAAAAAATGATTATCCAGAAAACATTTTCTGTGATCATGAAATTTTTCTCGAAACATACATACCTGTAGTATCATTAAATACACTGCATAGTTTCGAAATAACACAGTGCATTCAATTATATATCCCAATGATCAAATAAGCAATGAAAACGCCAGTGGCAATTGAGCATCGGCCCTATCGGGGCGTGTTGAGATTCACAGTGCCAACGCAGTTCTAATAAATTACTAAAGCCCACGGTTACGTGCGCCGAAGAGTAGCACCAAGCGAAAGCACGAGAGTCGTTATTCTAATTCGGATCCTGAATATAAAAACCGAAAAAAAAGAATTGCCATCGGCGCAATCCATTAAAGGGGAAGTAATGCCACGATTCGTTGATTTCATGGAATCGAGTTCTCTAATTGGTAATCGTCTTATGGTCACACCTAGGGACGTGCATCAGTCCGATCTGGATGTTGGATAGGACTAGACCGATTTGGTCGAATTATGGATGATTTCCGAGGGAATCAGTATGGTTCTTCTTTGGAATCGGGAATAACCAATCTGATTTCACATAAAGAACTGTACCAACAGACTGATCCATATATTGATTCTAGGTTTAACCGATCATTGGCAGTCACACCTAAGCTGCTAAAGTAATACTTTTAGGTGAAACATTGAATACTGTGTCTAGCAATGATAATTATGCAAAATAGGGTTACACTTTTTGAGGCGTTGTCAAATTTGATTTCTGGACATGGCATTTCAATTGACATATACTTATTGTAGTGGATGTGATAAAAGTTGAGGATAATAGTACAAATCATCTTTGAATTTTGGCTGTATAATGTGATTTCTAAACTTTAGTTCAATATGCAATGATATCCTTGAAATTTTAATTTGTTCAATATGATTTCTAAACTTTTGGTACATGTTCAATTTAGTCCTTATATTGTATGAAAATATTCCATATTATCTTTCAGGTAATTCAAGTTTGAGGACAATTTTTCTTACAATCCATGGACTAAATTGAATATATATTAAAATTCTAGAGATCACATTGAATAAATTAAAAATTTAGAGACGACAATGCATACTGAACTAAAACTTAGGGACCACATTGCACGTTGGGCTAAAGTTCAAAGATCATTTCTATTATTTACCCAAAAGTTTAAAAGTAGTAAATAAATAAACAGTTAGCGATGAGTTTCCTTCTATTCTAATTAATTTGCTACTTATTCAGCTAAGAGGCCTACTTGGTGTATATGAGGTAGGGGTAAAAACATTGGCAAAATTTAGGATATTTTCACAGTTGGATCAAAAAGCAAAAAATTACGATTCTCCAAATTGAGATGTGTTAAACGGGTGAAACCTATTGCATTTTAATCCAATAATAAGAGATTGTAAAGATATTGTGTTCAGTGGGGACTACAACCTGGCCCTTTTTTGATGAGTGAGTCCATGGTTCCTCCTGGGCACCGTGCTGTGTCCACAGACTTTCACTATTGGACCAAAAAGCAAAAAATCACTATTTTCTAGGCTGAGTTCTGTTACACTTCGATTTAGCAATGAAAGAATGTAAGAGCATCGTGTCTCGTGAGAAGTATAGCCTAGCCCCTCTTCCATTATAATTGTAGGGAAAACAATAGTGGAGGATAGTGTTAGGAACACACATCATACACGCCTGAAGAATTTATTTCTCGTTATTGCCTGTCGCCTCTCACTAATAAAACAAAATTTGCAATGGAATTAGCATTGTTCTTCCTCGCAGTTCTGTCGCATGCCTTATGATTCGTCGGAGAGGTGTTCGTGTGCGAAATGTATAATGGATTTGAGAGATACCATGTTTTAAATCCTTTTGATTCTGAACTATGTTTACTTTGAAGATTCGCTTAGCATTTGTTCAACTTTCATTTCCTCCGCATTTCAATCTATTGTAGGGCACACCCACCATGAACGAGCAGCTTCATTGTCTCATATTCAATTTTTCATGAACGAAATCTGTAATTAAACTGGCAAAGAGATTGGAAACTCAAGCCTTAATGATAAAACGAGATCTAACCAGTTGAGTACAACTAGGGTATTACCTTCGCGAGTTGAGCTCAAAATCAAATCAATGTCGGCAAATTTAGGGTGCGAATGGTAACGTTTACATTCTTTTTTTTGTTAGGGAAGAACAAAAAAAAAGTGTTTTGTTCGGGGAACAATTTTTGAACAAAAGAACGCGTTTGGTAACGTTTGTTCCGGGAATAAAAAATGAATAGAAACACGTTTGGTAAATTTTATTCTTTTTTTTTTATTTCTTTTAATTTTTTAAACATTTTTATTTTATTTTTCATTTTTTCCTTTCTTTTTATTTTTTATTTTTCGGCCGGTCACCGGCCTCCGGCGACTCGGCCGACGGGCCGGCAGCCTCACCCAGCCACGGCGAGGCTCGCCTTGGCGGGCGAGCTCGGGCTCGCCGGATCCGGCGAGGCCGAACCCCGCCGGGGGCGGCGACGCTCGGCCTCGCCGGATCAGGCGAGCCCGAGCTCGCCTAGCCAAGGCGAGGCTCGGCCTCGCCGGGGGCTGGCGACGCTTCGGCGAGGTCGCCGACCCTCGAGGGCGTCGCCGGCCCTCGACGGCCGGTCGCCGGCCATGGCCGAGGCCGGCGACCGGCGAAAAAAAAAAGAAAAAAGAAGAAAAAAGAAGAAGAAAAGAAGAAGAGAAGAAGAAGAGAGAGAAGAGAAAAACGTTTCTTCATTTTTGTTTTGGAACAAGAAACAACAATTTGTTGTTTTTTTTTTTGTTCTTATTTTGTTCGAAAACAAAAAAACAAAAAGAACAGAAACACAACCAAACGCTTTTCTGTTCTTTTTTTGTTCGGGAACAAAATCCGTATAGAAGTGTTCCAGAAACGTTTCTTTGGAACGTTTCCATGCACGCCCTTACTGTCTTGGCTCTTCTCACTCACACCAGTTAGTTAAATGTTTTAAACCAACCATATAATAGTTACATGTTAAGGATTATTTAACGGCAAATAAATATTCATTTATTATCCTCTTTATATGAATGAGTTCATAAGATCAGTTATAATTGAATCTATTCTTAAGGGATTAAGAATATGTATGACATATTTACAGTTATGTCGAATCTTTAAATAACTCTCAGCCGATGGATCATTGAGATGACATTGATGATCCAGTTGAGATCGATGATTTCTCAAGCTTCACCATTCAATATTAAGTATTATGATATCCGAGCTAGAACACAGGTGCTTGTCTTGGATAAGTTCATTGAACGTGACATACATAAAACGATAGCAACATGGAAGTTTTTAGCGGGATCAATGTTTGATCATTCACGCTTTGGTTTGATGTAAGATCCTTAGACCTGAGACAAGATGCTGATTTGTATATTGGATGGCTGTGGTTTACAAGTGCGCGTATTGACGCTTCATTGAATCGTCTTTGTACTTGATGGTTATAGTTTGTTTACAAATGAAGTCACATGTGTGCGTAATATGGAATCTGTTTTCTTGTTATATATAGATATACAATATTGATGTCTTGTGTGATTTAATCGTGGTATTGTATTGAAATCTTCGGTCGAGGTTATAACAAGAATGAATGGTTTATGTTTCAAAGAAATACATGTCAATTAGATTTGGACATGTGATCGAATTTGTGGCTTGACCAACAATTCCACGGCATTTGTCCGATTGGGACATGGTGAGATAGAATGATTGAATTATAAGGTTGCCAAAGTTGACAGGTTCATTGTGTTCTTGAAACTTTCACTAGCCATGATATATTACTATATGTCACTTATGGTTTGTAGGAACGAGAGATTGACTTAGACAATCAATTCTCTTGGTTGTGCTACTATGTTAGTACAAGTCTTACTGCCAGCTCAGTGATGAATCTAGGGATGTCATATATTATAATTAATTCAAATGACATTTGAACAAGAGAGAAAATATTGCAAATGCGTTTGCAAGCCAATCAGATTGAGTCGGGCTAAAAATAAAAAATCTGAAAAAAAGGGCTTTAGATTTTACAAAGTTTGAAGTGAGTTTCGCACTTTACGGTTGAATGAAAAATTTGAAGCGTGTCAGATTCATTGACCCAATTAATAATTTAAACTAAGTTCAGAATCAATGGCATCATTAATGATCTGAAGTGAATTCAGAATCAAAGGCTAAATTAATGATCTGAAACGGTCTCAGATTAAATATTTGAAATGGTTTCAAACTTAACAATCACATTAATGTTGGTTTCAGACTTAACGGCCACATCAGTGATCTAAAACGATTTCAGGTGTAATGCTCACATTAATTATTTGAAATGCTTTAAAATCAATGAGTAGTTTAATGATTAGAAACGGTTTCAGATTCAAATAATCAATTAATGTTTTGAAATGGTTTTAGATGTAACGGTAAGATTAATATTTTTAACTATTGCAAAGTTAATATCCAGAGTAAAAATTTGTAACGGTTACAAATTAATGTCTGGAATAATGTTATGTGATAGTTACAAAGTTAATGTCTGAATTACTGATTGAAACGAAATCAGAACTTACGACATCATGATCAAATTAATTTTAAAACGATTTTAAAGTTAATGAGACTTAAATGTGATCTGGATTGGTTATAAAAAGACCACAAGATGATCGATGATCGACAATTGAGAAAGTCGATAGTAATCAACTAAGTCATTCACACACGAGAGCAATTGTTAGTACAATTGTAGTTGCAATTTCTCTCTTATGTTCAATGTGAAATTGGTGGTGTGTATGAACTAAAAGCCCGATACTTGTAGGGCTGGATCTGAAGAATATTAGAACCTACGTTACGAAGAGATCAAACATTCTACATATAAAGAACGTCATAATTGGTATTACCAAAAGACATTAGACGTTAGTGGTCAAAATTCCAATAACATCAGAACTGATGTTACCAGAAGATCAACGTTTGTGGTTAGAATTTGAAGAATGTTGAATCACTATTGTGAAAATATTAGACGTTCATTGTTAGAATCTGAATAACGTCAGGACCAAAATTTTTGAATAAGGACCGAGAGTAATGTGATTAGCCTACTTCTTATGTTTGTGTTTTTATTAAAATGCACGAAAATACTTAGGAAATACATGTATAAGCATTTTTACTTCCGCTACAATTAGACTTCGATCATAATTTACTTATGCATGTATTCTTATTTATAAAAAAAAAAAAAAAAACCTCCAACACCCACTCAATTGCCGGAAGAAACCAAAAACAAAGAAAAGAAGATGTGAGGTTGCAGCTTGTGAATGGAGAAGAAACTTTTGAATGTAGAAATGCATGGCAACAAAGTAGGATTGATCGGATTGGATCATATAGGCTGTGCATGGTAAAATTTTTGTTTCTCGATTTCTCTGTTTCTCTGTTCTCCAGAACAGGTTTGGAACAGAAATTCGTTTGGTAACGCAATTTAATTTTTTTTTTTTTGAAATAGATTTCTATTCCAGAAATTGATTTGGAAGAGAAATTAGAAGCTAAAAATTTTAGCTTCTTTGTTTCTGAAATAGAAATAGAAATTATTTCCTTTTCTCCATCCTTCTTCGTTCACAGACGTCGACTCCTTCTCCTCACTTCTTACCCTTGCTTTTTTTCCTTCTCCTCACTTCAACCAAAAACCCTAGCGCCGTCGACTCCGAAGCTGTCCATCCTCGCCATCGACTCCGATGCCGCCACTGTCCTCTTGCCGGTTAGATCGTCGCTCATCTCATCGTCGCCGTCCTCAGACTATCCAATTTCCACCGGTCGTCCCGTCAGACCCGTCTCCTTTGTCTACGTCCCTTTTCCGCTCTCGATTCCGCAACTCTAGTCGCCGTTGCCATCCTCTCGCTAGTCAGATTGTCGCTCATCTCGCCGTCGCCGTCCTCAGACCGTCCAATTTGCTCCGGTCGTCTCGTCAGACCCGCCTCCTCCGTCCGCATCCCCTTTCCGCTCTCGATTCCACAACTCTAGTTGCCGTCGCCCATCTCCGTCATTATTCAATCTGCTCACGTTTGTGTTCGTTCAAGGCCTTCTTTGGAACTTCCCCCTGCAATTCCTCACGAGGTTCGATCGATCCTTCCCTTCTCGCCTCTGTGCTAGTACATGGAGGAATTGCGTATATGGATTTCGACTATGTTGGTCTGTTTCTCATGGGGCTGGGGGACAAAGTGAGAACTTTTACAACCAGAAAAGAGAAAGGAATGATGAGAAGCAGGAACTGCGAGATTGTGAATTCATCATTTTGGGAGAGAAGTACACTATCGGTGCCATAAGTTGTGTACGACACTCACTTTGGTGTCAAAAGTTTCCGACGGATCACTTAAGTGCCAAATCAGAGGAAAAACTATCACTTTGGTGCCGCCGGTAAAAGATTCCGGCCAAAATGATTACGTGGCTTTAAAAAAAAAAAAAAATCGACAAGGCCTTTAAACGACGTTGTTTTCGGTCCTTCTTAAGAAAACGACGTCATTTTGCCGTCTTACATGGATGGCCTCACAAAAACGATGCCATTTAACTCATTTGGGGATTTTTTTATTTTATTTGGGGATTGAAATTAGGGTTTTTCCGTCGTCGCTCAGCCTTCATCGTCGCTCAGCCTCCGCCGTCGCTCGCTCAGCCGCCATTGCTCGGCGCTGTTCGGACGCCCTCGATGGCTCATGAGGGAGCACCAGCCCTGGTTGCCGGAGCCTAGGTATTGGAAGATGCAGGCCAGGCACTTGTCAAGGAGATTGGAGATGAAGAGGGAGACATCAATGGCGGCGCACTCGTCGGCGGCCTCCCTAAGCACCGGCTAGATCACGGCCTTCGACTTGGGCACCGAGTGGCCATCGTCGGGGTTGGGGTCGGGGTTGGGGTCGGAGCCGTGGCCGCCAAGTGGCCATCGTCGGGGTCAAGGTCGGGGTTGGGGTCGGGGTTGGGGTTGGGGTCGGGGTCAAAGCCGCAGCCGCCAAGTGGCCATCGTTGGGGTCAAGGTTGGGGTCAGAGCCGCGGCCGCCAAGTGGCCATTGTCGCGGTTGGGGTTGGGGTCGGGGTTGGAGCTACGGCCACTGAGTGGCCATCGTCAAGGTTGGGGTCGGGGTCGGGGTCAGAGCCGTGGCCGCCGAGCGCGCGGGCCGTTGAGGACGGCGACCGGCTGGAGATTTAGGGTTTTGAATTGGGGGAGACACCAAACGGTGTCGTTTTGGTGTTAGGATGCTGACTGTACTCTCCGGCGAGCCACATCAGCTTCAAAAATTAATAAAAAAAAGTGCCACATCGGATTTCCAGCCAACTGGATCGGAGTTGGCACTAAAGTGAGCGTTTTTCAAACTTTTTAGCATTTAAGTGATCCGACAGAAACTTTTGGCACCAAAGTGAGCGCCGTACACGACTTATGGTACTGATAGTGTACTTATCCCTCATTTTGGGATCAGCTTTTTTTATCCTTTTCGTGCATTTTGAGGTGGTAAATAAGGAGTGGGAGGTGTGAAATATGATCCGGGTGATCAGGACTAGGAGACTATTATAAATTTTAGTGTTCGTTTGCATAACACAAGATAGAAATTTTTGGGTTTTGATGGTAAATGCTCTGTATATGTTGTTATGGTGGACATCATTGCTGTATTGCCATATGGCTGCTCACCAATTGAACATAAAAAAACAGTTCGTTTACAATTTCACTGTTGTAGTTGAGCAATTTTTGTCAGTTTGTTGTCAAAACTCTGATTGTATCATGATGCCAATGTCAATCAATGTGGATCAGATTTTGAGTTGCTGGAAACAGTGAGTTCTGGATTAGATTACAAGCTTCTATTTGCCAGTGTTGAATGCATCTTTCGGTCTTGCTGCTAAGATTGTTCTAGCTAAGATAGTGTTAGTTGAATATTCAATGTCAAGGATTTAAAGTCCAGCGAGCTGAAGGAATTGTCTTCGGGGTTAGCAGTTTAGTGGAAAAGATGCAATTGAATAACTTTGTAGCTTCCCAAATTGGTATCTTATTATATGCTCATTCCAGGTCAATTCATAAAGTAATTGACGTATGAGAGAAATGTTTACTAGTTGAGGCTCTGATTAATAGTTTTTTGTAACTTTTGTTGGATTGGTCTTTTTATCTTTTTATGCATTTATTTTCTGTTGTAGTTTGCTTTCATTGGATGCTCAATGTTTTTCTCTTCTTTTCCTTTCAAGAGATCAAGAAAAAGCAGATTTTGTTTTTGTAGGATTGCAAGTTTCTAATTTCCTCTCCTTGAAGAACTGCTAATGCTTCTGTAGAATGGTCATGTGAAAGGCTCAGTTCTGCTCTTCTGCATCTCCACTTTTGCAATATTTAGTTGTTGATATGGATGAATGAAGCTTCGAGCTTTCCTCTTTTGTAGGACGGACTCAAGATTAGTGTTGGTGATTGTCCCTTGTTTAAACCATTACCAATAAAATGGCAAGGGACCATAATATGCTGGAAATTCCATGAAATTGTATTTTCAACTTTTGTAATGTATTAGTATTATTTCAACTATTATTTTGTATTTGAGGATTTCCTATGTTGTTATCTAATCAATTTCTATTCCTGGAAATATAAATTTTATTCTGTTATCAAATGGATTTCTATTTCAGAAATAGAAATTTTGAGTCGTTATCAAATGGGTTTCTTTGCTTAGAAACTTGTTTGGGAAATAGAAATTGAAAAATCAATTTTTGGGCAGAAATCAATTTTTGTTTCAGAAATTTTGTCATGCGCACCCATAGTCTTTCATCTTGTCCACAGATACCCCAGGAAAATAATAAAAAGAAGTCAGCCTTTCAGCTTTAGGAAAAATGGTAAAACATGTGCAGCAAGGTTTTTTGGTCGGTGTGCAGCAAGGTCGAATCGCAGCACTTACAACATGATATTCTACAGGCCTTGCAAACTTTATTCGTGGCCCACTTTAGAATTGACATTCTGAAAATGCTCAAAGCCGAAAGTTGAGTAGGAGTTGTATTGGGCTAATGGCCTTTGGACAGCCTTTGGTGGACTCTGAAAAATCCAGTCGCATAAACCTAAAGCACTCCAATAAAATTACCAAACGCCACTTGCGTGCTCAAGACCATTGGAGCTCAAAAACCTATTTGTAAGTCCAACCAAACACAGCCTACAAAAGCACCCATCCTGAACATGCAGAAGTCCAGCCCAAAGGCCACATCTAGAGGTCTCACTCAATGTGGTGCCTCCGCCAAATCGTACATGCGCCGCTAACCAAACAGCAGAACATGAAACTTTTCTTCTCAACTGCCGATTTACTCTATTAATGTTCATTAAGTTGTGACCTTAAATGAATTAGGTTTTTGGGTGCCCTTCAAGTAAAGAGAGGCAAAGTAACTTGAAAGAGGCAGCCGGAGTTACATCTCTTTTCCATTGCCATTCAAGAGTTCTTATTTGTTTCTTTGCGCCTTTGAGACCCCGAAAAATGGACTCCAAAACCCCAATTAAACATTGAGCTCAACCCTATAAAGAGACATCCTAAAGGGGAAAATAATATCACATTTAGGCTTCGTTCGTTTCGCGGAAAATAATATCCAGGAAAACGTTTTCTAGATTTTCTGGCGTTCGTTTTACGGAAAATTAATTCTTTGAGGAAAACATTTTCCATAAAAGGAAAAAAAGTTTTCTCAATTAGGGAAAAATATTTTCCACTTTTGAAAAGTGAAAAGCATTTTCCTCACTTGATCTCTCTTATCTCACACTTCTACAAATCCTCACTTCCTCCTCCCCATTCTTCTTCTTCTTCTTCTTCTTCTTTATTTGAATTATTTTTTATTTTTCTTTTTTCTTTTCTTTTTTTTCTTTTCTTTGTTTCCCAGCTTCTTCTTTCTTGGCCTATCGCCAGCCACGGCGATGGCTGGCGACTGGCCACAGGCAAGCCTCGAGCTCGCCTACCTCTAGCGAGCTCAGGCTCGCCACTCGTCTACCACGAGCTCGTGCTCGCCGATCCGGTGAGCCTTGACCTCGCTGGACTCGGGCGTTGCTAGATCGGTGAGCCTTGTGCTTGTCGGCGAGCTTGAGGCTCACTTGTGGCCGGTTGTTCGCCATCGTTGCGGTCGGCCGACGGCCAAGAAAGAAGAAGATGGAAAACAAAGAAAAGAAAAAGCAAAAATAAAATGAAAAAAATTTGAATAATCGATTTTAAAAATAAAAATAATTAAAATCGATTTTAAATATATGAAAAATCCATTTTTAAAAAATAAAATAAATAAATGAAAATGAATAAATGGAGGAAAATATTTTCCTTACCGAATAGCGAAAAATGTTTTCCACTTCATTTTCAAGTTTCATCTAAATATCGAAAAATAACTACATTTTCCACGAAATGAACAAAGCCTTATAGTTGGAAGATTTGCACAGAATCTAGTCTTTGGTCCATTTCCTAGGCTTTGATGACAACCCATGTTGTTCTAGAAATTGGCACAGCCTTGTTTTTTTAATCAAATCCCGAATGAGTCTTGTGATAAGGAGGAGGAATTGGGTAAGAGTCATGGACAGCTTTCGACAAGTTGCTAAACTAGAGATAGCTAACGAAAGATTAGGCGGCTTCACACCCTATAATTCCAAATCCTAAGTCCTCACTCACCAAAACCCAGAACACTCTTTGAGCTTTGGATCCTATAGGATCTGATTTTCTCGTTATCTTTCTTTCTTTTTCTCATAAAAAGGTTCACATAACCACAGCATGGTTAGCCGAGGTGTTTAGGACTAGTCTTTCGCGACGAAAGTATTATAGGTTTGCTTCTCAAGTCTATCCTCGATCTTAAAAAAATCTCGGTAAGTAGCAATGGACGAACTTCAGGTCGGATGTATCACCAATTTTGATGTTCTTACTCTCATTGTGTTGCGCCAACGACTTAATCTACAACCTTAAATTGAACATTCTCCTACAAGTGACTTATACATTGCTAACATTAGACCTCTTTTCAAGTGATTGCAAATAAAAGGAACACGCAATGCAAACACGAAATGCAAACAAAAGTAAAATAAAACGTACAACGTTTAATTAAGAAAAGAATAGCGTGATTTGAATTATTCTAGAATGTAAATTATATTTTTGTTAAATGACCAAGATTCAATCTAAATACAGGATTGAACAAAAGACTTATGGGATAACACGAGTCTTTGTTGCCTCTGTTTTGTCCATTAATCTATAAAATATGTCATTATTCTTCTTATACGAGGCAGAATTTCTTGTGAAACTTTTTGGATAGCAGTTTGAGCTTTAGAGTTTGCCTTTAATTAGCTCTGTTAGATTGGATTGGGATTATATCACATTAGAAGGGATGATCTCAAGGTAGCTGGTAATGGAAAATGAATAGAATTGTGTTGGTGCGTTTGTTTAAGTGATTTTTTTTTTTTTTTCTGTAAGTTAATTTTCTACACTTTCATGTGTTTGGGTCTGTTGAAAATAACTAGTCATCAGAAAAACCATTTACGAGTAAAGAAAATATGCATGGTTAATAATACTTAGAAAAATTGAATTTCCTAACTTGAAAAAAGAAACTCCTTTTTTTGAAAAATAACTTTTTGGAAAGTATTTTTCTTTATCGTGAAGTTTTCTTCTAAAATGAATAAACTTGTAGTACCAACGTAAATACACTGCATAGTTCCGAGATAATACATTGCATTTAATTATGTATTCCACCAATTATCAAATAAGCAATGAAAGATTATTGACCTGATCAATGCAAAACCTTCCTCTATAATTATATATATATCATATGTTGATAGAATGCCATGTAATAGAGTAATGATGACAAAATCTAGTGGAAGACTAGTCAGTCGTTAATTAGCACCACAGCCCTAACCATGTAAATATTTATTTAACCAATAACCTAAAAATAATGCTCATATTTTTCCTTAATATTAGGAAACTTCCACTTGTAAAGATTAGAAATGAATCACCAGTTTTGGGACAACCTAGGAACCAAGAATTGGACTAAGCAAGGTTAGTTCCCTGTGAAATTGGCTCGGACCGAGTGGGCTCGTTCTCGATTCCATAATTCAAGAATTGACCCTACCTGGTCTAGTTCTAGATTCTAGAGAAAGAACTGATCGACCTTAGACCGATCATCTCTAGTGGCATCTAAACTGCTAAACTATGTTGATTTAGGTAAAACATTGAATATTATGACAAGCAATAACAATTTTGCAAATACTTTGGACTTTGCGAAGTTAAAAGTAAATAAGATAACAAGGTGAAGATAGGTGTATGCTTTTTGCGACGTTGTCAAAATTGGTTTTTGGGCATGACATTACAATTGATATATCCTTAATGGCAGTGGACGTGATAAAAGGAAAAGAACAAAATAAAATAAAGAATGGATAGCGATCAGTTTCCTTCCATTTTGATTAGTCTTACTCTGGTACCTAACATACTCTTCAGCCAAGGGGCCTGCTTGGTGAATATGAGGCAGTGGTAAAATGAATTAGCAATATTCAGGAAAATTTCACAATTGGATAAAAAGCAAAAAATTACGATGGTCCACCCTAATATATTTGTTGAACAGGTGAGACTTGCTGCATTTCAATCCGATAATAAAGATTACAAGGACGTTGCGTTCAGTGGAGACCATAGCCTGACCCTTTTTTACGGGTGAGTCTATGGTTCCTCCTGGGCATCGTGCTGTCTTCACAGACCTTCACTATCGGATCAAAAGGCAAAAAATCACTATCTTCTAGGGGGAGTTTGGTACATTTCAATTCAGCAGTGAAAGAATGAAAGAGCATCGGGTCCCGTGAAAGCTAAAAGCCTAGCCCCTCTTCTCTACTATAATTGATGGGGAAAACGAAAGCGGAGAATATCGCTAGGAACACATGATACAGGCGTGAATAATTTATTTCTCTCTATTACCTTTCAACTCTCAATTATAGAACAAGATAAGAAGTGGGTCCAAAAGGAGACTCTTGTCGGCACTTCCGTTCTTTCTTTCTGGCATCCAGAAGAACGATACGTGCAAGAGAACTAAGCATAGTTCCTCCTCGCATTGCTGTCTCATGCCTTATCATTCGTCCAAGAGGTGTTCATTTGGGAAATGTATAAGGATTTGAGAAATACCAAGTTTAAATTCCTTCTGATTTTGGGAAATGTATAACCTTAAATTTTGCCAAAAATGATAAAAATGACATAAAAACCTTTTTGTTTTATTTTTAAAGTTTAAATTCTGGCTTCTGAAAATTAAAAATTAACTAAGTGTACCTTGTAAAAGATTCACATGTCACAAAAAAAGTTTAGCATTTAGACAAAATTAAGAGCTTTTTGTGATTTTTTTCCCGATTCTTAACTAAGTTTACCTTGGTTAGCATTTGCTCAAATTTCATTTAATCTATTGTAGGGCACACCCACCATGAACAAGCAACTCCATAGTCTCGTGTTCATGAATGAAATCTGCAGCTATACCTGAAGGAGAGATTGGAAACTCGAGCCTTCGCGAGTTGAGCTCGAAATCAAATCAATGTCAAAGCCAATTCACCGCCTTGGCTCTACTCACTCACACCCTTTTAATTGCCAGAAGAAACCAAAAGCAAAGAAATGAAGATGCGAGGTTTGCTGCCAGTGAATGGAGAAGAAACTTGAACGTAGAAACGCGTGGAAACAAAAGCAGGATCAATCGGATTGGATCATATATTCTTTCATCTTGTCCACAGACGCCCCAGAAAATATAAAAGAAAAAGAAGTCAGCCTTTCAGCTTCGAGATATATGGTAAAACATGTGCAGCAAGGTTGAATTGCAGCACTAACAACATGCTATTCTACAGGCCTTGCAAACTTTATTCATAGACCCTCTCATAGTCTCATCGATTTATCAGCTCACCTTCCTCGCCCCGAAAAACATCCAACCATACTTCCCGAATAACAAAAATCCCACCATTCTACCGAGAAATCAAATTGAGAAAGAAATGGGGAAGCCGTCCGTAAAATCTTCATGTGAACCCGCCTAGTACCTGTAGTGGGAGGCTTGTAGGGACCCTCAACAGGGACGCTAATGTAGTCGGCTTGATCCTTGCTAAGCTTGGTGAGCTTAGCACCGAGCTTGCCGAGGTGAAGAGCAGCCACCTTCTCATCCAGGTGCTTGGGCAAGACATAGACCTCCTTCTTATACTTGCCAGAGGACTTCTCCTTCCACAGCTCAAGCTGGGCAATCACCTGGTTCGTGAAGGAGCAGGACATGACGAAGCTAGGGTGGCCGGTGGCGCAACCCAAGTTCATGAGGCGTCCCTCTGCCAAGACGATGATGCCTGACTTGGTGTCGGGGAAGACCCACCTGTCGGTTTGGGGCTTGATGGTGATGCGCTTCACACCCGGGAAGTTCTCCAGGCCGTGCATGTCAATCTCGTTATCAAAGTGACCAATGTTGCAGACGATGGCGTTGTTCTTCATCTTCCTCATGTGGTGGACCATGATGATGTCCTTGTTGCCAGTGGTGGTGACAAAGATGTCAGCATCAGAGACAACATCCTCGAGGGGTAGGACCTGGAGGCCTTCCATGAGAGCTTGGAGAGCACAGATGGGATCGATCTCAGTCACAATGACGCGAGCACCAGCCTGCTTGAGGGCAGCCGCGCAGCCCTTGCCCACATCTCCGTATCCACAGACCACAGCAACTTTTCCAGCGATCATGACATCGGTGGCCCTCATCAGACCGTCAGGGAGAGAGTGGCGGCAGCCATACAAGTTATCAAACTGTTTCAAGCAAAGAACATTAGCTCAATGATTAGTTCTTGACAAACAAGAAGTAAGTAAATAGAGCTGCTCATCACTCTACTCAGACATCACTGGAATGATTAGATTCTTCATAGCAAGTATAACAAAGTTCACATGTCGCCGTAGTGAGAAATTATAGATGTCCGGACTCAACCTTCTACTAGCTTGCTAGTTACTTAGAACAGGTTACAAGAATCTCTAACACAGGCATTCATGCCAATAAACTGTGACAACAAGACAAGTCCCAGATCTCATTCAGTACCCAGGACAAGAAAGAAGATCGTGGGTCTCTAAGCACGATGCACAACTTCTAATGCAGTGACAACTAAACATTCATTACTGGACATGCATCTACTCTTACCAATGGATTGAAGATGCATCCTCTCACATCACACACGGACGTTTTGTCAAACGGGTTCTACTTTACTTTTTATCAAGCAAAAATGTACAGATCCAACGCAAACAGAATATTTCAGGACTCAAACGAATCAATCTCACGAAGCAGTACCCAGAAGAGTATAGATCTACTAGATCTGAACCCACACGACCAAAAAGTACAAACAGAAACGGCAGAAGAAAGAGAGAACTGTACCTTGCTCTTCGTGACAGAGTCATTGACGTTGATGGCAGGGAACAAGAGAGTCCCGTTGGCCTGCATCTGGTATAACCTCTTGACGCCAGTGGTGGTCTCCTCCGAGACGCCGACGAGCCTGTCCTTCATCTTGTGGTACCTCTGCGGGTCGGCCTTCAGCCCGTCCCTGATGATGGTGAGCACGAGCTGGAACTCGGCGTTGTCGGTGGAGGCCGGGTCGGGGAGCGCCCCGGTCTTGGCGTAGACCTCCTCGGCCTTGACCCCCTCGTGGATGAGGAGGGTGGCGTCGCCGCCGTCGTCGACGATGAGGTCGGGGCCGCCGCCGGGGCCCCAGTCGAGGGCGCGCTCGGTGCACCACCAGTACTCCTGGAGGGTCTCGCCCTTCCAGGCGAACACGGCGGCGGAGTCGCGGGCGATGGCGGCGGCGGCGTGGTCCTGGGTGGAGAAGATGTTGCAGGAGCACCAGCGGACCTCGGCGCCGAGGGCGGTGAGGGTCTCGATGAGGACGGCGGTCTGGATGGTCATGTGGAGGGAGCCGGTGATGCGGGCGCCCTTGAAGGGCTGGGAGGGGCCGAACTCGGAGCGGCAGGCCATGAGCCCCGGCATCTCCACCTCCGCCAGCTCGATCTCGAGGCGGCCGAAGTCGGCCTGGGACATGTCCTTCACCTTGTACTCCCGGCCGCCGGTGGTCTTCTCCACGGACAACGCCATCTTCCTCTGCTTCTGCTCTGCTTCCTTCTTCGGACAGAGACCTGAAACGCAGGAACAGCGGCGCGAGAAACAGGGGAAGAGAGAGAAGGGCTTAGGGGTGAGCGAAGGGAAGAGACGAGGATGAGGGGTTATAAATAGTTCCCGTGGGTGGGAGGGACGGTCAGGATTCGGAGTTGGGGTAGGTGGGATCTGGTGAAAATCAAGGGAGATCGTTGGCTTAAAACATTTCGGCGGGCCCCACGTTCAATCTCACTCCTCCCGGGTGATACTTAGGGGTGCGCAAAAGAACTGGACCCGCCTGGACCATCCGGAACCAGGCGCACCCACGAATGATATAAATACTACCGTTGCTTTGGCTTTACTCACGTCAATAGCATAATTCTATAGTTGTTTCAGTAAATACATTCAACCAACTCCAATCATTTTACCCATTAACATTTTAGAAGATTTCACAAAACCTTTATCACTTAGTTTTCAACTTTTCGGAAATATATTAGCCAATGAATTAGTAGTTGTTGTTCTTGTTTCTTTAGTACCTTTAGTGGTTCCTATACTTGTTATGTTCCTTGGATTATTTACTATTGGTATTCAAGCTCTTATTTTTATAACTTTAGCCGCGGCTTATATAGGTGAATCCATGGAGGGTCATCATTGACTTGTTTTCAAAATAGTCGTTTTTTAGTTTAGCCCAAGGTAATGTATGTGTAACTCAAGATAATCTACTTAGGCAAGATAAAAATAGACAAATAAGGTGTATATGATCTACAGGAATAAGAAAAAAATTATGATATTTCGTAAAAATAGACAAATAAGGTATATATGATTTACAAGAATAAGAAAAAAGATTATGATATTTCGATTTTAGGGAATTATAAATAAAAAAAAAGGAAAGAGATCTAAAAGATTTTTTTCCTAAAATTCATGCTTGGGCCATTTAATTTATATAATACCTACCTCCAATAAATATTTTCTATTACTATTTTATTTAATAAAAATAATAATTAAATAATAAATATATATTATATATAGAACTAAAAAAAAAAAAAAGAAAATAATTCTAAAAAAATATATAAATAAAAAATGGTATGAACTTTTCCTTTTAAATCAATGAAATACTGATATTTCTACCTATGCTATTCAATTATTCGACCTAACGAATTCGTCCATGTAGGTTGTATGCATGCAGAATAATGATAAATAAAAGGAAGAGTAGAATTGATGTGATTCATAAAAATGAATTGGCTAATATGGGTGTGTACAAATTGGGTATACGTAATGTAATGGCTAGAATCCAACTATTGGATGTTTCAGTTTCAAAAATAAAAAAGAATTCTAGAATCTAATTTAATCTAAGATATGAATAATTGGTTTACATTATGGAAGAAACCCATGTATATGTGATATTAGATATTGCTACTTATATGAACTAAAAATAGATATGATCTAATCTGCTCTATACTACTATGAATTATGAATTTAGATAGGGATTCCAATATAAGTCTTCCCTTCCTTTCATTCGTGACTATGAATTGAATGAATAAAAAGATGAAATAAAGAAAAAGAATGAAGAATTCAACTAATGGTTTGCAACAAAGAAATGGAAGAACAAAAGTCATATGGATTCACAAAAATCCCGTCGATAGGAACTAAAAAAGAGATATAAAAGTAGTTTGGATGATTCAATAATATTATTCCATTACTTGAATTCGAAGTTGTTAGTTACTTCATCTAGATGAATCTTAGTGATGGAATAATTAAGTCATAATTCATTGGATGAATGTATCATTAACTATTTTTTTTGGAAAAATTTACTCCAAACTTTTTTTTTTGATGACCCAGGGAAACCCGTAATCCAATAGCCGGCGGGCAAATCCTAGGGCCCATGGAAGAACCCACCACCCCCGTGAAGCGGGTAAGTCCACCTGCGGCGTGCTGATGATTCGAACTTCTCCCATTCGTGAGAGGGGAAAAGCCTGAAACCAGCAGCGCTACTTAGTGCGGTGGTTACTCCAAACTTTTTTTGTAACATGAAAAACCCCAAATTTTACAAACCGTGACACATTTACCCCACCAAGGGTATTTTCGTCTTATTTTTCTTTTTCTTTTTTTCTTCTTCTTCTCTCTTTCCTCCGTCGGCCATGGTGGAGCCGACAAAGGGAAGCCGAAAGTCAAGCGAGAGTGCCTTCGCTCAACCCAGTCGAGGGTCACCCTTGCCCGACACTAGCGAGGGTGGCCCTAACCAACCCAGGCGAGGGCGACCCTTGCTTGACGCCGGCAAGGGCAGCCCTCTCCTGACTCCGGCTTCCCTCCACTGACTCCGCCATGGCCGGTGGAGGGAAGAGAGAAGAAGAAAAAAAAGAAAAAGAAAAAAAATTAAAAAGTAAAAGACTAAAATGCCTTATAATTTAGGGTAAGTGTGTTACACGGATACAAGTTTGGAGTTTTTTATGTCACGAAAAAAAAATTGGGATAAATGTGTCACGGTTGGTAAAGTTTGGAGTTTTTCATGTCATAAAAAAAGTTTGGGGTAAATTTGTCACTTTGGGCAAAGTTTAGGGTTTTTGGTGGTCTTTTCCCTTAATTATTCAATCTGATCGGTAAATTTTGGTCTAATATGTAAGTCATTCTTAAAATTTTAATTTATTCAATATAATTCTTGGACTTTGGTCCAATGTTCAAGTAACTATATTGAATATTACTGATAGTTCAAATATTACATTGAACAAATTAAAATTTTAAAAATAATTGTATATTAAGCTAAAATTCAAAGATCACATTACATATATTAAAAATTCAGGGACGATATTACACATTAAATCAAAGTTTATGGATTATTTGTACTATTATCCTTAAAAATTTATCTTTGTATCGGTTGATGACCCATTGATGGCACACCATTGAAAGTTGGGCAAATGATATAGATGGAGTTCTAGTACCATGCATCACAAGAATGAGGTCCGCAACTTTTAATGTGAGCTCAATTATCTCGTTAGCCACGTCAAGGTAAGTGATTGTCATATTACAACTTTTATGAAGATAAAACGATTGTTTAACAATATGATTTCTTGTTACTAAGCTAATGCAGACAATGAATAATTTTATTGATTGCATCGGCACACAAGTGTATGGTATCATTAATGATCCGGGGAAGAACATTTGATGGGTGATGGGTATGTGTTTTAAGTGACGATAGGATATTTAATAGATAATGATCACCACCATACTATAAAGGACATGCCACCGGCCAAACATAAAGATTTGGACAGATGAAATTCACCATCAAGGCCTAAAAGGACACTATTGGCCAAAGAAGATAAAGGGCTTTGAGATAGGAGAAACTTGTCGCAACCCTCCCCAAGACGTCTTAAGCATTTGGGACATGGGTTTAGAGGTATTGCTTGAAAGACGGTCCGAATTGTTCGCTTGAAGATGGCAATTTAAGGGATCCATGATTAAGAGTGCAGGCTTTCTCAAGTTCATACATCATGTGACATTAGACTTTGCTTTTTTATTCTTAACAACCTAAGTATTTCCTAGGAGTCGCCACTAGCTATTTGGAGTTGGCTAGAAACTAAATAAGACGTTGGAGGTTCATCTCATTTCCTATGCAAGTAGAGATTCTAAGCACATGGACTTGGTTATGCTAATATTTATTAGTGCCCTTTCTGCACCACTAAATCAGAAGGTCATTGACGTAAGTGAGCATGCATTTTTTATTACTAGTTATTGTCCTAAAGGGATCAAAACTGCTAAGTGATCAAGGAAATATTTTATGAGGTTTATTATGAATCTAAACTAAACTTAACGGTCCTAGAAAAAAATTAACAAACAAGTTATGAAAGTGCAATGCGATAAAGAAACACTCAAATTATGAAAGACATCTAAGCAAGTACAAGAAACGAAAACCCAATAGAAGTGAGGCAAAGAGTAGACATGGGCTTTTTATTTAGCCTTGGGACATGAACCCATTTCAGCTTTGGGATTAGAGACTAATTCTATCTTAAGTTAGCTTAGATTCTACTCATTATGATGGTTAAACTAATCTAAGCTATTCTAACTGGTGTGATTCTAAGTCTAATTTGGTTTTATTGTGTAGAAACTAATCTATTTAAGATATAGGGTAATTAACTAAGCTAGCCAAATTAGAACTAAACTATACTGAGCTAGATTAATCTATGTGTCGCCTTAGACTGCCATGAACCCAACAGGCCACCATTGATAGTCTTGACCGTCACCTCCTATATGCTCAGTGTATATTTATATTCTCTCCCCCCTTTTTGTCTTAATCAAAAAGTAATAATAGCGTAAATGGTATCATGTAGAAAATATGCGATTTAGCTCAAGTTCACATAATATCTTCAGAAAAATATGAGGACTTAAACGCAATCTTTAGATGCAAAGTCTTCTACTTGCTTAGGCAAACATGATTTCTTTGACTCTGTCAGGTTCTTCAAAATGACTTGTAGTTTGTTGGAAATTTCTTTGGTTGAACTAAATTAAGAAATACGATTAAACTCAATAGATAATAAAGCACAACGAAGGGAATATATGATACTTATAAATTGAAATTTACAAAACAAACCTGTTCTATGATAGAATTGGGAACTTGGCTAGTTTGATTCGACGCCGGTTCCAAGTGTAACTGGCCTGAAATATTTAAAAAAATGAATAAAGGGTAATTATATCCATATATATCATGTAGCTTAATTTGAAAAATATCAAATACATTCTTCAAATGGATAAAGAGAAAGATAGTTTCTTAAATATGTTCTTTGAATGAAAATATTATTATATGGCTTATCTAATTAAGAATAAAATAATAAATTACCTAAATTAAATTTTGACTTATATCAATCATTTAATGCAATAATATATTTCACTTAATACAGAAATCCCCTCAATATTAAAAAATAATGAATCATAAAAAGTAAAATAATATAAGTGTAGCATTTTATAATGTAGCTTACATATTTCCTGTTACTTTGATAAACACATTAAATTAAGATATATGTTATTTATTGGATAGTTGATACTTACTGATATACTTAAATTTTATTTATTTAGACTTGCAGGTTCATCTTACAATAGCGGACAAAAAAAATGATATATTCGATCTGAACTTAGCCGTATTATACGAAAACGAAATTTGAATAATATTGCAGTGGACAAGGGTGAACACAAAGTGATTTAAAATTAGTGTTGACGCCCCCCGGATCATTATATTATTCACAAAGGGGAGATCCAGCACATCAGAGAGATTAAATGGAGAGAATGAGAAGAAAGAGATTATTACTGTGGCTTGGAAAGCCAATAGATTCCCACTAACCTATACCGCTGTCTAAAGGGAAGAGAGGCCCCACTATTTTGGTGACCGACGCTCAATTTCTTTCTTAACCATCCGCCGCCGCTGCCGCCGTTGCCGCCGCCCCTTGGGGAGTCTCCTCCCCGGCCTTCTTCACTTCCCGCGCTGCGCGCCCCTGTGTTTCAAGGGGGAAGCCCGCTTGGATTCAAATGGGCCAGGTTACCTCTCGGAGAGAGGTGTGGCGGAACCCTCTCCCAGGCTCTAGTCAGAGGTTGAAGGGATTCCTACCCTAGGGAGGTTATCCCTCCATTAGCCTGGCCCGATCTTTCCGGGTTGTCAAGGCCTTTTAAGGTCCTGCCTAGGACCAACCATCCTTTTAGATAGATATAATTCAAGAACGCAAACAAGTATATATTATATCTACGTAATTACCATTAATTTATTTTTTCAATGTTTCTTTTCATTTTCTCGTATTAAGTAGAAACAATTAAAAAGGAAAACCAAACAGATATGTCTACATTTGTCTTGAATAGATTGATTAAAGCACAAAGAAATCAAAATTTGAAATTTAATAATATTCCTACACACATCGCTTGTCCAAGCATCCTAGCAGGGAAAGCAACAACGATGGACTGCTTCCAGCACAAGTCGCATTCTCCCTACTGAGTGCATCATGTGCCTTGTGTCGGTGATCCCTCATCTTGGGCGACTAACCTCGATCCGAGGCTGCATATCACGTGCTGACACGAAGTGCCGATAACTAAAATCCGGTCGAATTTTGATTTCATGTGCCTACATTCGCTTCGCTTTACAGTGCGATTCGCGCAGCTTTATCAAAGGATTTGGAGCACACAAAAGCCTTTAACAAAATATTAAGGTGTTAAACGATAAAATTGCAATGGACTTGAGGCAAAACTAGTATTTCCAGCTACCCTTAATTCAATATTTGTCCCACTAAGCATGGCCTTTGGCATTTTTAGAATGCTGCTTTCAGGGTTGATGAATTTTTTTTTTTTTCCAATTTCATCATTATTAATATTTCGTATTCCATTTTTTATCCTCCAAACCACTATTTATCTTTTCCGTCACTGAACCAAAAAAAGATGTGAGTTCCAAATTCAGATTTGGTCACTGATTTGACGCCTTATTGATGGTCATGCTTGGCTCATCAGCAATGGCCAATGGTGGCCAAGGGCCAAGGTTCACACATCTAGGCCAACAATGGATGATTTTGGTCATCGTCAAGGGTCTAGGTTTTCGAGCTCACACAACCTTCGATATTGCCTTGCTTGGGCCGCCCGAGATCGTGTGACCCCAGCATCACCTCGCCTAACCTCTTTGATGATTTGATTGTCACAAGAGATTAATTTACTTTGAGCAGGTGTGCTTCCATGATGCGTTTGTTATCTCGATTCTCTATTATCATATTTTCTGTTTTTTCTTCTCTTTTTCTTTTTACTTTAAAGCTACTTTGTAAAAAATATATATTAAAAGTCACCCAAATAATATTTGCTTTGAGCAAATGGAACTCAAGTAAGAAGATTTTTGGGTAGTCATTTACTGAATGATTCATCAATTCACGCGGTCATATGTTTCTAGAATAGCTCGCACATAGCATGTATTTTTTTCATTCGTATTAATTTAGTCAACTTTATATTCTATCATAGAGGATATCTTGTACTTTTTCATAGAGGTATGTGTCACTTTATCTTCTGTTTTGATGCATGGCGCCGACGGCATGTGGAGGTGACTTTAAATCACATCTGGACTTTGGGAACATTTTGAACGCGGCTTTTAGTAGAGTTGGGACCGGCAGGCATTCAATGGCACTGTGTTTCCCTTTGAGGGCTTGCGGATAATTAAATGCTATTTCCTTTTTTGGCTGACATTATAACAAATAAATAAAACAGGAAATTAGGGTTGGAACTTGGAATTGTGAAGATCCGTTGGTGCTTCAAGGCGAACCATTATAAAAACGAAAATATCTGTGGGAAGGTGGGACCTTTTGGTTTTGGTGCAAAAAAATAATCATACTCCCAAGACAGGCAAACCTTGTGGGGTCCTAACGGGGGCAAATACCTCTCCTAGATCTGCATCACGGCCGTTGAAAATTTGCATGTGGATTACACATGATGAACGGTCACGATTGGATCCATGGACCCAAGCCCTGCAAGAACTCTCCGAGAACTCCCCACATGTATTAGTTCTAAGCATGCATTATATGGATCCAGCCCATATGTATGAGAAGCCTTGCCCTCCATTAGATGGATCTCGACTGGGAGTGGAGACCGAGATTCTAATTTACCTTTCTATTTTGCTAAAGAGAGATTTTTAAAGCAATGAGTTCTCAATATTAGACATCACCATGAATCCGACATCTAAAGCCAAAGAACTAAGATTAGTAATGGACCAAATTATAGAGATGACACAAGCAATTCACAAGTGGGCAACCAAATTATATCTTTAAGGATGACAATGCATAACTCGTTCAAATTTAGTTCATTCTTATCTCATGTATTTATTATTGTAGTTATTACTAGAAAGGATTAATTCAAATTCAAAATATTTTGAATTAATCCATTTATATCTCATGTAATTATTGTAACAATTAGTAGATAAACTCTACAAATACAAAAGCTATCCTATAGTTAAAGGCTAACCAAAACTCATGCTCATACTTAGAGTTTAGTTTTTATATGGTATAAGAGCACTGATAAGATCATTGGAAATAACTTTGCTATTCCTTCTCTCTTCCATTTTTTGCCCTCTCCTATTCACAATGTTATCTCCCACCTCTACTTTGATTGTGCAACACCACCTTAGTCTCAAATTTTCCGATGATAACATTCTAGTATAGAAAAGCCAATTGTTTCTGCTACTTCGCAGCCAGTTCTTCATGGAACACCTTGATGGCATCATTATCTATCCCACTCCAATCATCACCCTAACGGGCTCCACTATTGCTGATCGAACCTTGTATGTGATGAATGGATTTAGAAAGAATAACTTGTTCTTAGTTAGATGATATCTTCTTTTTCACCTAATATTCTACCCTATGTGGTTCGATTAACTACTGTTGTTCATGTCTGGAAGGCTCTACAAACTACCTTTGGATCTCTATCACATAAAATCATTCTTTAACTTCATATGCAACTCTAAAATACATCCAAAGGTGACAAATTTGTCTCAACTTATCTCCATGAGGTAAAGTATATTTCAGATCAATTAACTGTTGCTAATCACCTTCTAGGGAATGAAGAATTAAATGCCATTGTCTTATGTAATCTTGGTTATGATTTTTCTAACACTATTGCTGCCTTGGCTATAAAGTCTAATTCAATAACCTTTTGCTCCTCGATCATGAGTTTAGAATGAGGTCTAGCATAGTGCCTATAGAGGCAAATGTTACCAATTACACCCTCCATCATCCACCACTGCCACTCAACTACAATCGAATCCAATTTCTAACTATCGACCACCAAAAACTTGTTAGGGAAATCTCTTATAACGTTTTGAAGATGATAAATAAATCAAAGGCTACTAACATGTTTAATGTTTGAGTAATAGACTATGCAAATGATAGAACATGTAAATGATATTGTCGAAGTCTATATTTGAAAAAACCAAAAGATAGACTCTATGTTGAAGCTAAACTTATTCAAACCGTGTCCAAACCTTAAAACTAAATGTTCAGAAGCAAAATATGTTCATACTTACGTTCAGATTGTAAAGTCTACTTTAGACGGAAGACACTCAAATTCTATTTCAGATGGAAGACACTTAGACTTTACTTTTGACATAATGCACTCAAACTTTACATGTCAGAATGAGACACAAGTTTAGAACTAGCAGATTCAGAACAAAGCATGTTCAGAAAGAGACAACTTGACAGAATGTAACACAAGCCCAAAATGTAAATGGCTAGTGATTTGGTTTGGATTCTACATCAAGATATATTTAATTGACTCAATCTAATTGATTGATAATTCGATTTTGAAGATAAGAACTTTCTAAACAAAAAGCTCTACTTATGGAAATCAAGATTTTGTTTGTATGGACGATTAGAATCAATTTGGGATTATGCTTTTGTCACTCAACGGCTATCGAATCATCTTAATACAAATCTATCTAATGGGTAGATTGGAAAAAGATTCTCCAAATACTGTCCAATGGCTAGTTTAGAAGTGGAGGAGTATTTAAGGAAATCAAGGACCAATGAGCAAGCAAGAGATGGAGTGTGGAATTTATAATTCCAAAGTTTGAGCGAACTTCGATCATATACTTGTCTTTGGTGAGTTTAAATGTTTGTGATCGTGAAAGAAATACCAAAAGAGTGACTTAGTAAGATAGTGTGATCTACCACTGAGTGTTTGCACTCAAAGTTGTAATCTCTTGTTTATTATATAGTGGAATCTAGTTAGAAGGCTGTTAGTGTGGAAGAGTGGACATAGACTTGATTTAAGCCGAACCACTATAAATTTCGTGTGCAATCTTCTATTCTCTTATCTCTTCTTATTTAAGTCTATTGCATACTTACATGTTATTTTAGAAGTTTGTTCCAACGCATAACAAATTCTGAACATCTATTAGAGATTGGTGGCTTGTTTATAAGACTCTGATCCTTATTTAGACTTTGCTTGCAACTTATTTTATTTCGCATCTATTTGTCAAGGTTTCTTTTAAACACCTATTCACCCCCTCTCAGGTGTTCATACTATCATTATCAATTGGTATCAAAGTCAAGTGCTTGTTTTATTGAAGTGTTTTTACTTCTGAGCTAAAAATCATTTATGGCTAGTATCTTGGCACCAAGGTTGATTGAAGGACAAAGTAACACTAGGCCACCCTATTTTGATGGAAAAGAATACAACGTTGGGAAAAACAAAATGAAGGTATTTCTAAGATCCAGAGATCCATTGTAATGAAATGTTGTGGAAAAAGGAATCAATCCCATTGCTGCATCTACATCAAATAAGAATGGCAAGGACAAAGAAACCAAACCCCCTGCTCCTATGCCTCGGATGGAGATGTCCAAAAGAGAAGCTTTGATGCAAAAGCCGTTTATTCTTTATATTGCACATTATCTCCTACTAAGTATAATAGAATCTCTTCATGTGAAACATCTAAAGAAGTTTGGGATAGACTTTATGTTTCTTATGAAGGGACTGATCATGTAAAAAAGATAAAAGTAAACATCCACTTGGCCAATATGAGTCCTTTAAGATGAAGCTAGGAGAATCGATAGGAGATATGTTCAGTCGTTTTATAGAAATTGTAAATGGTTTGGCGTATCAAGGTCATCCAATTTTTGCGCCAATGAAGGTCAACAAACTTTTGCGAGATCTCTCAAAAGATTGGAACCATGTTAAGACCTCAATCCGATAGACTCAGAGGATTATGCCACTTTTCGTTGATGAACTTATTGGCACTTTTCAATCCTACGAAGTAGAACAAATCATCGATGAAGATCGTGAAGGTAATAAGTTCATTGCAATTAAATCTAATGTTGATTCTGATTATACAAACTCGGAAAATGACATGGACGACAAAGAACTTGCTTTTATGTCAATAAATTTAAAAGCTTAGTAGAAAAGGAAGAAAGTTCAATTGGAAGAAACAATACAAGCAGAATATGCAGAAAAGAACAATGAAAGAAGATGATGAGCAAGTAAATATATGCTTGATGGCATATTCAGACTCAAACTCAAATTCGGAATCAAAATTAGACTCAAAATCAAAGTCTGACATAGACACAGACTTTGAATCCAACAAGAAAATCGAGGTAAGTCATTTAGAAATTCTTATTCAAGTTTTTAAGCATATAAATGAGCTTTACTTAAACTTTAAATCTTCTCTTAAAAGGATCTCTAAACTAAAAGAAGATAATTCATGGCTAAAGCAATAGGATCTTTCTCGAAAAGAAAAGTTTGAAATTTTGCAAAAAGATTTTCTATAAACAAAAGAAAGTCGAGATTTACTTGTTAGAAAATGATTCTTTAAAAAAGAAATTTCAAATATTTCGACAAAATTTTCAAAGGGGGTATATCATTTCCATACAAGTACCTTATTATAACAAGTCGGGACTTGGCTTTAATAAGGAAAGTGATTCTTTAATAGATTTTCCTAAAGTTAAGGAAAGAGTTACAAATACTTTCTAGACTTGCGTACAAGAAGCATTTTCAAAGGATATTTATAGAACTTGTTAGTCACAATGCCCTCAAGTGTTCAATTTGTGGAGACTCATAACACTTTAAGAATAAATGTCCTAAAGTCTGGATATCTGTTAAGAAAGATTGGGTAAAAATAGCATACTCTACTAATTCTCATGGACCCAAGAAAATATGGGTACCAAAGAAAAGATGAGTCATTTTTGTAGGTAATAAAGGAAAATAAGAAAGAGAATTTGGTAAGGAAGGTATATATTCTTAAATTCGAAATTTGGTTTAGGTACATGATTTAAATTTTTATAAATTCTCATTATATCTTATATTTGATATATCCTCTTTGTGCTTTGGTTGATTCGGACTTTATTATGATTGTATTCTATGATTAGTTTTATTAAGGAAGAATCATGTGATTTGTTTTTGTGATTTGTGAGTTAAGATTTGATTTAATAGGTGTGATTATTTTTGATATCTTACTTAGAGACAATTGAGTTTATTTGGTTTGATTATATGCTCTTAGATTTGGTCATATTTTGTAAAGTGGAAATATGTTTCACAAGATATTAATTCATTATGCAAGATATTCTCCCTAAAATACTTTGTTATGATGAGTTTAGAAAGAATATTTGATTATTTATGAAGATTGCATATTTTGCTTTAATGTCAAGGAAGAATCCAAATGTATGGATACCAAAAAGGAAATAAGTTTATTGCGGGAAACTCCACAAAGAAAGAATGATTGCAAATCTACGCAAATCATGGTGCAATTAGAAAAGATCTCATGTGAAGATTGGTAATGATCATTTTTAATTAATGGCATATTTCAAATATATACCTTGAGAAAGATAATAATTTTTTTATCATCCATCCTTGCAAATTTCTACTCGATCTTATGAAAATTCTAGATGATTGCTTATGAATTATATATGATTTATATTACAAATATCTCTTGTCATAAACATAATGCATTGCAGTTTTTTTACTTGATTTGGCGCGTGATAGAAATATCTACTTTATTTTTGCGAAATGCATTAATAATATATTTTTGAGATTTATGCTCAAGGAAATCCCTTTGATTGTGAAAGATATTATTACATATTCATGGATACTCTTACTATGTTCTTAGAAAATGTCTTATATGTAGCAAGTTTGGTGCGCAAATCAGAAGAATGTATTATGTGATATGTATTTGCAAAGATTGTTATCTATTATACAAGAATTTGCAAGTGGCAAAAGAATCTTCCATATGGATTTTGGAAAGCTCAACTCGAAAATTGTGGAGATTCTGTATTATTTTCTGGAGGCTCAAAAATTATTTTCCTTGCGCAAAGTTATCCCAAATTATTGAGCAAGTCCCTAATGTGTCATACGGAAGGTTGAGTAGCTCTAAATTTAAATATTTGATAATTTTATAAATGCTATTCAATTTATTTATTTGAAGAAAGATGTGGATATTATAACAGCTTATTTGTGCAAAATGTTTGTTAAGTTTATGCAAATTGAATTCGAGAAGAGCTTGATTGAAGAAAATAAATTTTTTCCTCGAATTTCAAAAAACAAAAGATTGTTGTGGATGTTGTTGCTACAAAGGAAATAATGAAAAAATATTCTATTCAAGATGCACAAGCTGCAATTAGTACTATTTGCAAATATTATCTTGATGACAAAGGGAGAAAGTGAATTCAAAAAGAAATGGAAAGAATCGTGATCACCTCAAAATGACAACAAATTGAGGGGGAGCATTGATCAATTATAGAAAAATCTTTTTGAATTGATCATAATCTTGATTATTATGGAAGGAAGGAAAATATAAATGTGTTAGAACTTGTTAAGTTCTAGAAAATCCTATTAGTGCATCTTTTATTACCTTTTATCATTAATAAATTTCTTTTTTACATCATTATTTTATTATGACAAAAAGAGTAAGTGAATTTTATAATGCATCTGTGATTTTTATTTGATATTTGCTAATATATATGATCAAGTGAGCTATATTACATATCTTTGATATTCGACTTACTTCCTAAAAGCTAATTTTTTTTTGGATATTGTGTATCATGCAAAATATATTTTTTATCATTTTATATTCTTTACGTGATACTATTTCCATTGTTATCGTTTTTTGATTATGACAAAAAGGGAGAGAGAATATAAATATGTATATGTGTTGATATTAGTTATTGAGCTACAATTATCTTTCCATATATAATTATGCTCAATTTATTTGCTATCTTTTGCTATCTTTTGATTTGAATTACATTATTCTTTAAGATTGCCATGATTTATTAATTTTTTAAAAGCATGTTTACACATTTGCATATTTAGAGATTGTTTTGTCATCATAAAAAATGGGAAGATTGTTAGGGAAATCCCTTATGATGTTTTGAAGATGACAAAATAAATTAAAGGCTACTAATGTGTTTAATTGTTTTATAATAGACTATGTAGATGATAAAATATGTAAATGATATTGTTGAAATCTATATTTGAAAAAACTAGAAGATAGACTTTATGTTAAAGTTGAACTTATTCAAACTGTGTCCAGACCTTAAGGCTAAATGTTCAAAAGCAAAATATATTCAGACTTACGTCCAGATTATAAAGTCTACTTCAGACGGAAGACACTCAGATTTTACATACAGAACGAGACATAAGTTTAGAATGTGACAAGGTCCAGAATGAGACACAAGTTTAGAGCGTAGCATATTCAGAATGAAACATGTTTAGAACGAGATAAATTGACAGAACATAAAACAAGCCCAAAACGTATAATAGCTAGTGATTTGGTTTGGATTCTATATCAAGATAGATTTGATTGACTCATTCTAATTAATTGATAATTGAATCTCGAAGACAATAACTTTCTAAACAAAAAAGCTCTACTTATGGAAACCAAAATTCTATTTGTATGGGCGATCAGAATCAATTTAGGATTATGCTTTTGTCACTCAATGGTTATTGAATCTTTTGATATAGATCTGTCCAACGGGTAGATTGGAAGATGATCCTCTAGATACTGTCCAACGGCTAGTTTAGAAGTGAATGGGTATTTAAGGAGATCAAGAACCGATGAACAAGTAAAGAGATGGAGCTTAAAATCTATAATTCCAAAATCTAAGTGAACTTAGATCATATACTTGTCTTTGGTGAGCTTAAATGTTTGTAATCGTGAGAGAAATACCAAAATAGTGACTTAGTGAGACAGTGTGATCTATCACTGAGTGTTTGCACTCAAATTTGTAATCTCTTGTTGATCACATAATGGAATCCAACCAGATAGCTGTTAGTGTGGGAGAGTGAATGTAGGCTTGATCTAAGCCGAACCACTATAAATTTCAGTGTGTAATCTTCTCTTCTCTTAACTTTCCTTATTTAAATTTGTTGCACACTTACAAGTTATTTCAGAAGTTTGTTCCATCTCATAACAGATTCTGAATATCTACCAAAAGTCTAGTGACTCGTTTATTAGACTCTGATCCTTATTCAGACTTTGCTCATAACTTATTTTATTCCGCATTTATTTGTCAAGAATTCTTTTAAACACCTATTCACCCCCACTAAGTGTTCGTACTAGCATCATCAAAACCCTCAATACCGTTGGCAAGGCAACCAACGCAATTATGGAAACATAGGCAATCAATCTAAAAACAAGAAAGATCGATGCCAAATTGTCGAAAATATAACCAAACAATTGTAAGATGTTATTTCACGTATTCGCAATTTAATAGTAATGCACCTCAACCTATTACTGATATGGTTGGGATTCTTCCTAACCTATCATAGCAAGACTAGTCTTTAGATACTACAACTACTCACCATATGACGCCCGACATTGTCAACATGCAGTTCTCTGCACCATATAATGATAATGAATCTCTTTGTGTAGGTAATGGAGTTGGTTTAGACATTGTTAAAGTTGGTTCTTCCACTCTTAAAACCTTATTAACAGATCTTTTAATTTCTCCAATATCCTTTATATCTTTACTGTTACACGAAATTTGTTTTGTGTACACAATTTTACACGTGATAACAATTGCTTTTTTGAGTTTCATCTATTTCACTTTGTTGTGAAAGATTTGCATACTAGAACACCATTACTCCATGGTTTGCTTAAGGATGGACTATATTGGCTGCTGAGTCTTTAAAACACATCTCCATTTGCCAAAATCATTTCACTTGATACCAAAGTGGATCATCCCCAACAAAACAAGGTTCGCTATTTGATTTATTCAAACATTTATCACGTTCTACATTTGATTTCAACAAATGTGCTTCATGTTTATTAGACAAATCTCATAAAACACCCCTATCTCCTACTCATAGCATTAGTAAAGCACATCATGATTTAATTTTTACTAATTTACGGACCTGCTCTAATTAATTTTATTTTCAATTATAAGTATTTTGTTGTATTTGTTGATGATTTTTTCAAATGTACTTGGTACTATCCTATTCAAAATCGGTCTGTGAGCTCTTCCATTTAAAAAGAATTCAGGACCATGGCTAAGAAACAACTTGAAAAGTCCATCAAAGTCATACAATCTAATTGGGGTGGGGAATACAAAACCCCGAATGAAATTTTTCAAAAGATGGAATTCTCCATCGTGTGGCATGTCCACACACTCACAAGCAAAATGGAGTAGTTGAGTGAAAAATTCACCATATTATTGATAATGGGCCAAAAAATTTGTCATATTGTTGATAACAGCTTTACATTATTGATCAATACATCTCTTCCTCTTAAGTATTGGCCTTACACTTTTGAAACCACAATTCACTTTATTAACATATTACTCGCACCACTCTTAAACAATAACTCACATTTACAAACACTTTCCTATTAACAACCAAATTACAAAATTTTGAAAATATTTGGTTATGACTTTTTGTCTTTATTAAGGCCATATAATTCATATAGGTTTTTACTTTGTTTTACTCAATGTGTGTTCTTAGGATATAATCCATTACATGTTGGTTATTGCTATTTAGATTACAAAATTAGATGCATGTATATTGTAATCATTTTATTAAAAATATTTTTCCATTTGTCACATTTAGATCACACTCTTCTGAAATACACTCACTGTCACATCTTTGGCTGATGGTTTCCTCGGTTGGTATGTTCTCCCACGCAAACCATGGTATTAACAGCAATATTCTACCTTCTACCCCTACCTTCTAAGGGTGTGTTTGATTTAGCATTTGGAAAGCCCCTTCGGGCTTGAAAGCCTTTTGGGAAAATTTTTGGATGTTTGGCAACCATTCTCCAGGGAGCTTTGAGTTAAAAGTTGGCTTTGGGAAGGTTGAAAGCTTAATGCTAGTAGAGAATAGTATTGAGTTTTCAGCATTTTGGAATGCTGAGGGGCTCTATAAATAAAATTTTGTGGGGTTCCTTTTTTACCCTCAAAAATCATTAGAAATCCAAACTTACCCATTTTTAAAAGAACAAAACCTAGGGTTTCTCCTTGCGGCTCCTCCAGAAATGCTCGCGCTCCCAACCCTTCACGCTCACTCTGCCAAGAGCCTCGCGACGACATCAGCTTAAGTATTGACTTTGATATCGAATCCATCGTCACATCACGTCCGCCAACGACATTGTCTTCGGCACCTTCAGCATGTAAAGCTCTCTCTCTCTCTCTCTCTCTCTCTCTCTCTCTCTCTCTCTTTGATTCGAGTGTATTTGAGTCCATATGGATTGGATTTGGGTGGCTCACGTGATTTTTCTTGTAAACTGTGAGAATTTGAGGCTTGACTAGCTTGTTTTGGGGTGGAAACATGTCGAGCCATGGCTGTTGATGAAGGATGCATGTGAATGTCTCTTGTATGTGCGTTCACATTGTGGTGTTGTCTTACGGCAAACTTGTGGCTACGGCTACGGATATTGTTCTTCACTCATTATTATCATTTGTCATTTCTACTTGGCTTGACTTAGTAATGTTTTAGACTCGATAATTAACTAAGGTGTGATAAGTTTGATTGGTTTTGTTGATTTGGCAAAGACGATTTCTTTTGGTTTCTATTTCTTGAAAGGAATTTATTCCTCTATTAATACTTGGTTGGTTCTTGACCATATATGTGCAGGGGAAGTGTTTGGAGTGTGTTTGTGCCTAGGAACTTGCTTGTTAGCCTAAATTATATGTGTCTAATGGCAAACAAGAGTTGGGTGAAATCGCATCATGAGACAATTTGGAGATACATATTTGTAGAATTATACATCTAAATGATTACAATAGTGACATGTTAAGATTACATGGGTAAATGTTGTATCTAGTTGGATTGGATCTAGGAAAATGTTCATTGTTTTTTTTTAATCCAAGGTAGGGAAGTCCTAATTAGTGCTGCTGCTTGTCTTTAAAAGTAGTCCCAATTTATTGTCTCGAACTCAATGTTTATTTGGATAACTTGATCTGTCAAAAATGTTTCATTAATGTTCTCATTGTTTTAGCTACACTATTAGAATGTTACCATGTGCAGCCTCCTTTCTCTTATGTGCTCGTGTAACTGGAAGATACCTTTGTTCTGTTAAAGCTTGTTGATTTTTCCACCATTTGCAAATAAAATCAAGTTTTTGCTAGTTACTATTGACAAAGCCAATCTGCAAAATTTTTTAATTGGGTAAAGTCACTATTGAGTTTGCAAGCTTAAGTTGATTGTCATTTTCCTATTGAGTTCGTGAAGTCATTTTTTTTTTTTCGCGTCTGCATAACATGTCAATTTAACATTTGCTTTTTCACTCTAGCAAAAAAGCTTCTCCCATATAGGCTACCATGATATGAGTAATCATAATGGTATATGCCTTCTTTGTGGGTTGATGTTTTGCTTCTCAAATTTAAAAGTCAATCCCTTCCTTTGTCAACTATAATGCATATGATTTTTTTCTTAAGAATTATGAAATCCCTTCTCACAATGATATGGATTATAGTTTTTCTCAATGGTTTGAAGAAAAAGCTTATATGAATCTGCAGCTTGGCTAATTTAATAGATCTTACACTAACCTCCAAGAGATAAACCATTTGGGTTGAAATGGAGTTCTGAAAAGGTCTATCCAAACTTTCTAATGAATTGAAATCTATCATATTTTCAGATGTGAATCTCAACAAAAACCTGAATAATTAGATGTTAGTCGATATTAACATGTAAATCAATGATATAATGGAGTTGGTAGTAATCATTACATGACAAATGTTGACTCATGAGTTCAAGTTGACATCTTTTAAAGTTATTGTCTCTTGACTATTCACTTTTAAATTTAGCTTGAGGTTATGAATATTTAATACTGAAAAAAGTAGTTCAGTGTGTATTACATCTCTTGCCTATTGTCTTTAAACTGAAATTGCAATTTTTTATGTTGCATTTATTTAGTTGATAGCAAGTTCATCAAAGGCAAATGCATTTTGGAGCCTTGAAGATGTTGAAACCTTTTTGCAAGTTGTGCGTTGAACAAATTGACAATGACAATTGTCTTGCAAATAACAAAATGGATGGATGAACGGTTATAATTAAGAAGTTTGAGGATTTAAGGGGCAAAAAGTATGATAAATGTCAAATGAAGAGTAAGTGGGATAATCTTAAGGAAGATTGGAAAAGATGGAGGACATTTGTCATAAAGGAAACTGGATTAGGATGGGATCCAAAAAAGAATACCATTGATGAAAGTGATGAATGGTAAAGAGAAAAATTCAAGCTATTTCCCATTCTTTTGTTATTTTTTTTTTAAGTTCATCTTTTTTTCCTATAAAACTCACAAGAATATTTATTATAATAAGAAAATCCTAAGATTAGAGCTTTTAGAACAAAAGGTATACATTCGAATCTTCAAGTTTTGTTGGATAGAATATTTAGGGATACTATTGCTACTAGAAGCATAATATGGAATCCTGCACAAGACCTATGTATTGATGAGGATGTTGTGACCACACAATTTGACATCGGTGGTTGTACAGAATTTATTGATAATAATATAGAGGGCGATGTGGGTGAAAAGACTAGTGAACAACCTCAAAGTGATAAAAGAACATCACAGAGTTTGGTGAGGTAATCTTAAGGAAAGAAACAAAAGAAATTAAATACAGCTAATAAACTAGCAACGCAAATGGAGAGAATTTGTTCAGCTATTGAAAATAAAAATTATGCCAAAGAGTTTGATCATGAACTCATAGAGATATTGAAAGTTATACCTGATATTAAGTAAGACTAAGAGTTATATTTTTTTTGCACTAGATTATTTTTCAAAAAAGAAAGATAATAGGCAAAATGTTCATGAACTTGGATGGTGATCAAGAAAAGTCACATGGCTTAAATATAAATTTGCACAACATAATCATCACTAGGATATTTGCTATTTATTCAAATTTTTTCATGTGTAATGTTGTTATAATGTGAGACCTATTTCCACTACTTATTTGTATTAATTGGTGAGATATATTTTGAGATATGTTATATAAAACTGTCACAAAAATGCAGTTGTCCTGAAACTTGTTTCCTAAAACTTGTTAAATTATTTTATTGAGTCCTAAAGTTTGCCGTGACTTTTTAACGGAAAATGCTGACGTGGCATTTAAAATTAATAAACATTTTCCATGACTTTCCATGTGGCTTTTTAAATTATTTTTTATTTAAATTAGATTTAAAAATTATAAAATAAAAGTTAAAATTTATATAAAAAATAAAACACTTCAAAAAAAAAAAAAAAAAAAAAAAATTGGCAAGCCTGCCACCCATCGCGAGAGGGGCGGCGGCGATCGCCGGCCCCTTCAATGATGGGCGGTGGCGATGGCGGCAAGGGAGGAGCTGCCTTTTTTTTTTTTAACAATTTAAAAAAAAAAATTTAACTTTTCTTTTTAAGTTTTTAAATCTAATTTTAAAAAATAAAATTGAATGAAAAATAATAATAAAAAAGCCATGTGGAAAATGAAAAATTATTTAAAATTTCACGTCCACGCCACGTCAGCATTTTCCGTTAAAAGTCAACGGTGTTATACATACATATGATAAGTGATTTTTTTGTTGATGGACTTGATTTAGATAATTTGTTATTAAGTGTTTTTGTTTTTTGATTTTAACTTGTTATTATTCTAATTTTATTTTGTTACTTTAACTAGTTATAAATGATTCTCCTGAAAGGGAAAACTATGAAAAAGAGGATGAAGAATATTAATAGCTTTGTGCAGCTACACATACCTACAGTGTTCATCAAGCAACATATGGTCAAAAAATACCGTGCGTGACCTCATCATATACATGAAATGCATAGTTAAGAGAATTGATGGACATGAATGTTAATCCTAAAAGGTTTTATCAAATATTTGAATAAATAAAACTGTATTTAAGAATTTAATGAATGATTTAGTGATACAATATGGTTTGTGAGGATTTAGGAATATTGATGTTGCAGAAATGCTAGGATTGTTTCTTCATATTTTATGACATAATATAGGTAATAAGTTACCACAAGAGTGCTTTCAGCATTATGGGGAAACTATATGCAGGTTATTTAGATTAATTTTGGATAAAATATGTGATATGAGAGATTTGATCCAACCATTCGATCGGCAATTCATGGAAGTTCCAAAGAAAATTAAAATAATACAAGATTTTTTCCACATTTTAAGGTAAGTTGCGATTATACAATAGAAAATCTGAATTAAATATAAATCAAATAATATTTCTATTCTTGTTTTAGGATTGCATTAGAGTTATAGATGGTATTCATATTCCAGCGGTGGTACTTACAAGTGAGCAACTTCGTTTTCTTGGTTACACCGACGCAAAATGTAATGGCCATGCGTAATTTCAACATGGAATTTACTTATGTTTAGACCAGTTATGAGGGAACAACTCATGATACTTGTATCTTTTATGAAGCCATTAGGAGACATGATTTACAATTTCCTCATCCTTCGAAAGGTTCGTTAATTAATGGTTTTTACACATTAATATATGTATGTGTTATTGTTGATTAAATTTACAACATTTCTGTGTAAGAAAATATTATTTGGTTGATACTAGATATCAAAATCCTACAAGTTATTTGTAATCATATAAATAAGTTAGATATCATTTACTTGAGTTTCAATGAAGTCCTCAATTGCCGGGTTATAAAGAAGTGTTCAACCGTCCTAACTCCTCACTACGATCGGAAATTGAGCGAGTTTTTGGCGTATTGAATAAGAAATGGAAGATTCTAAAGAGTATGCCAAGTTATCCATATATAAAGCAAGTGAAAATTGTGATAGCAACGATGATTTTGCACAATTATATATGAAGAAATGTCGTGAATGATGTACATTTTGCTAAAGTGCATTTGGATCCCAATTTATATAAAACAGATTTTGATTATGTAAATGAGGAGGGTAATGCTTCAAATGATGATGTAGCATCTAATATATCATGTTTACATAATCAAATAGCTATAAATTTGGGAAATAGTTAAGGATGTTTGTAATTTGTAAGAATAATGAGCTTCTTTCCTCAAAGCATATGTTATCATGTTTTTATTGTAATGAAAATATTCTTCTTGTAATTGAGAAAGAGAGCACGCAAATTTTTTCCATTTTATTTTTTAGCAAAAAAAGAAATTTTAATTTTAATAAGATTGTTTACACAACATCTTTAACATTTTTATTAAATATAAATTAAAAAAGTTGCAAACATTTTTTTTTAATTTTAAACAAATAAAAATTAAATTGTTTAAATTAATTATCAAAGGGGCTTTGCAAATGTGCTTTCCACCAAATAGAATTTCTCTCAAAGTTGCTTTTTAAAATAGGATTTACCAAATAGTCTTTGCATTTCCCCCAAAGCTCTTTAGGCTAAACTATTTTGCATTTCTCCAATGAGTTTTCCAATTGCCGAACCAAACAAACCCTAATACCCTCCCCACCTACATTTGAAAAACCATCACCAATATTATCAAATACAAATGCTTCTTTAAAGCCTAGCTTGTTGGTTTTTAGTCCGTCTAATGTTGATACAAGTTCTAATAAGGCTCTTTTAGATACCTTCTCACAGTAGACTATTGTGATACCTTCATGATCGGTTTATCAAAAACCAAGAACCTATTCAATGCAACTGTGTCAAAACCCAAAGTCCAATTCTAAATATCCATTGTCAAATGTAAACTTGACTGAAATAAGCTCTAAAGAAGAACCATGGTGTTTCACCAAAGCTAATAAACATGAAAATGAAGGGACACAATACTTCAAGAATTTAATACTTTGTTGCATAATGGAACATTGGTTCCATTGAATCCCAAAACAAATGTAGTGGGCTCCAAATCAGTTTATCTAGTCAAGACACATCTAGATGATTCAATATATCGAAACAAAGGGCTACAATCAACGAGACACATCCTAGTGGCCAAGGGCTACAATCAACAAGAAGGTATCGACTATATGAAAATTTTTAGTCTTGTTATTAAAACAACCACCATCTATATAGTTATTTCATTAGTTTTGACAAAGAAATAGAAACTTCGCTAGTTGGATCCAACAATTGGATGTTAGTAGCACATTTTCAAATGGTAACTTGATTAAAGAAGTCTAGATAAACCAAGCCCAAGGTTTCATTGATAAAGAAAAGCCAAACCATATATGCAAGCTACAAAAATCCTTACATGGATTGAAACAAGCACCGTGGGCTTTTTAGAATCATTGGGATTTATCAAATAAAAAACCGATATTTCCCTCTTTATATTAGCCCAATTTCTTTACTTATATGCTCATCTATGTTGATGACATTATTATTACAAGAGTTCTCCATATGGGACTTGGGCAAACTTAATTATTTCTTGGGAATTGAGGTACTCAAACATCCATCAAGGCTCCTCTTGTCACAATAGAAGTATGTTACAGATCTCCTCTACTGAACCAAAATTGAAGGTGTTAGACCGGTTTACACGCCCATGGCTACAAATACCAATTTAATTAATTAGGATAAGCCAATTGAATATGCTAGTTTGCACAGGAGCATCGTAGGAGCTCTTCAATATGCCACCCTAACTCAATTAGATATCTCTTATGTGATAAACAAAGTTTGTCAATTCTCGGAGGAACCAACAGAAAACCATTGGAGTGTGATGAAACATATCCTACACTACTTAAAGGAAATTGTTTTGTATGGATTACTCATCAATTCCCAATCCACCACAAAACTCCATGCATATAGTGACGTGGACTTAGTCGGTTGCCCCATCATTAATCACTTAATAGGAGGTTATGTAATTTATATAAGTCAAAATTTGGTTTCTTGGTCAACCAAAAAGCAACATACCATTGCACGTTCCTTAACCAAATCTAAGTATCAAGCATTGTCAAATGCCACGGCAAAAGTGATATGGTTGCAATCGTTGTTATAGGAATTGAGCATCTCTCAATTGAAACTCCCCATCCTTTGGTGTGACAGCCTAAGGGCAATGGATCTTATAGTGAATCCACTTTCTCATGCTAGAACAAAGCATACTAAGGTAAACTTTCACTTCATCCTCCATTTAGTGTCACAATGCAAACTTGAGGTTTGCTTCATATCCACATGTGACTAAATAGCAAATATCTTCACCAAGCCTCTTACACAGTGTCAGTGATGATATGCTCAAATCTAAGTTGAAGATCATCTAACTTGTGGGAACCTGTTAAGGATAACAACGCATTCGTTCAAATTCAAAATATTTTGAATGATTCTATTCTTATCTCATGTAGTTATTATTGTACTTATAATTATAATAGACCATTTATATCTCATGTAATTTCTGTAACAATTAGTAAATAACCTCTATAATTACAAAACACTATCTTAGAGTTAAAGGATAAGCAAAATTTATGCTCAAATTTAGAATTCAATTTTTACACATATCATGATGATCTTCCAAGAAACCAATCCATCACCAAGTTTACAGACTTATACCGATTCATATCTAGATAAACTTATTTGGGATCAAATCTAGGTTATACAGCATGTGGATCCCTCTAGTATGAGGGATGAAAATAAAAATTCTGAACATCGCATGTAAAAAATGTGGAAGGATAGATTTCCGCATATGATTAGACAAAACATGATTTTCTTTTATTATAGTGAATATGGTAGATTGTGCAACTATGATTTTCCTTTATTATAGTCAAGATGATAGATTGTGCAGTATTTAGGTTGTAGTTGGCAACAAACAATGCCGCATCTTAGTACCTACAAAGTAAAGCAAGGATAAACATAATTTTTGGACATTAGTATAGCCTATAAGCATCATTGAACATTTTCCTATGCAAACATATATTCCTGATAGGTGTATCGGCTGCCAATGGATGTAGTTTTAACAGCCTACTTGCTTTTGGTGGCATCAATGCAATGTTGGGAAACATTCCTATGAGATACCAAAAAAGTTAAAAACCCATTATACCAATTCAATTATAAACATTTTAAATTAGCCAATTTAGTCCTAAATCTTTTAATAATTTATTAATATGATCCTTTTAGGCAGTTTTGGCCGGATATCCGTTGGACTTGGTAAATTAAAAAAAAAAAAAAGGGCTTTGCCTAGCGCAAGTCACACTCACCAAGTGCATCATGTGCCTAGAGTGTGTGACCACACACCTCGGGCATCCTACCTCGATCTTAGGCCCCGCAATTTCACATGTTGACACTCACTTCACTTTAATGTTCATAAATTAACATGAGTAATATGATGCTAGAATAGCTCGTTTGTAGAATACACTTTTAACATTTCATTCGAATCAACTCAGCTCTATATTATATCATAGGGGATATCCTGTACCTTTCTCCACCGTAGGAGGTGTGTTGTACTTAATTTTCTTCTTAAATGTATAACGCTGACAGAATCTCGGGTGCTTAATTTTCAACGCCATTTGTGCTTTCCTACAAGGCTTGTGGGTGAACTAAATGGGCTTCCATTTTTGGCTTAACTTTGTAATAAATAAAAACAGGAAATTGGAGTTGGGAATTGGAATTGTGAAAGATCCGTCGGTGCTGCAATGCGAAACCATTATTTAAAAATGAAAATATTTGTGGGGAGGTGGGAGATCTTGGTTTTGGTACACATAATTGAACATATTTCCCAAGGCAGAGCATATCTTGGAAGGTGGGATTTAATGTATTAACTACAAGCATGGACGCCAATGCTGTTGTGTGGTCCAGGGGGAGCAAATACTTGCTTGGATCTGCATCGTGGCGATCGAGAACGCGCGATCTACGCGCTAATCTCACACGATGTATGGCCACGATGTATTCGAACCCATGTGCCAAGAGCCTCTCCACCCCCAACCCCCAAAAAAAAAGGGGGTTGCACCGTGCATGTTGGTGGGAGCGCATGACTTCCCAATCCCCATACACAAGCGAGTTATCCACCTCACACGTTCGAGTCTTAGGCTTCTTTTATTTTGCAAAAATAAATAATTTGTAAGATAAATGATCATTTTTATTATTTAAAATAATTAGTTAATAAAAATAATTTAATTATTAATAAGAATTTCTATTTAAATGTTTTTGTGGATGATAAAAATATTTTTAATAAATTCATTTTTATAAGCAAATTTTTATAAAAAAAATATTTATCAAATAATTCATTTTCTTCTAAACAAATTGGAATTTTAAGTGTCCATTCTGAATATCCAACCCACATGAGGGAGAAGCCCTTGCCCTCCATCGTTGTCGATTCTTTAACTCGTACTAAGGCAGGTAGATGTAGTGGGGAAATGAGCTGTGCGGAAACGCATTTGCGCAGAAAAGGACAACAGCAAAAGCCACTACGTTTGACTTTTTACTGTATCTCCACCAGCTCCACGATGTCTTATCTTATAAAATGGCGATAAGGTTGGTGAGCTGTCAGGACTTCAATAAGAACATCATAGGCAAGATCAAGGGAATAGATACGAGCTCGCATCAATTTGACCAAGTCAAGCAAAGGGAGAAATGAACAGAAATTCTTGAGAATATTATAATAAATAGGTGAGCATGAAATTCAACACCAACCCCGCCATCTCTTCTAGCCAATAAGGAGGAGCCTTGGCTTTGACATGAAACCATTATCGCGTATCGAGTTTGGTGCCTTAGTAGGTGGATTGATGGAAGAATAATAAGGATTAACTTTTTAATTTAGGAAGATGAAATGTTACCCACCTCACAACATCAATATTAAAATCTTAAGAGGACACATTAAGTTTATTGCTTGTGACAATATTTTAAATATGATGTGCCATGAATTTTTATTGTTTTGAAGACCAATAGGGAAATTGCTACTGAGAACTCACCAACCATGGACTATCATCCATTCAACAAATCTCAAATCACAAATGCTTCGAATTCTTTTGTTACTTTTTGCTGGTACCTTCTTAGTCGTTTTTTACAATAACTGACACTTTGTAATATGATGCGCGGTCAGAAGATTTTTTATGTTATCGAAAATTTTCTTAAAGGAAATGGGCTCTTGGGAGACCGATTTCTCATCATAAGGTATTGTATCCGAATGTAGTTTACTGCAATTGCTATATAAAGTATCACGTGTCATAAAATATTTCAAGATTCGTATCTGATTAATCAAATTCAGCCAGAAGGAATCGATTCTCCAAAGCATTCGCAGACATGCTTAAAATGCCTCCCGGCTGCGGGAGATGAGGATGGAAGTGTCGACATCAGTGGAGCTGGTGTTCAGGAAATGATCCGACTGATGTCCCACCTTCCGAATACCAACCCCCGTCTCAACTTTACCCGACTTTTTTATGTTCCACCAACCCAAAAATGGCGACATGCTGGCGACAACATCACCTGATTTTTGCATCAAGTTGATCGGGGTTGGTAGGGTTTATCGAGGAGTCTGCAAAGAGTTCAGTGGAAAATAGAACTTTTGCGGTCGCAAAAGCTACCAAAATCGCTCAAAATTCAGGTCTTGACCAACTTCGTGACTCTTCCCCATATGGATAGAGCGGGCTACGTGTGGCTGCGCCTCTCCTTTCACGGAATAGGAATGCCTATAGATTTCGCTTGGTTCCACTGGCGAGAAATCAATGAAGGATTTTTTTTTCTTTGGAATTGTCCTTCTTTCATGTTGTTTGGATGATTAAATGTTTCAAACGTTCACAAGAAAGTCTATAAGACCCACATCCATTATGTGACAAAACCCAAAGTCATTTTCATGTAACAGACAACTAGAAATTTAAAATGAAATGATTAAATAATTTGTACATTTCTCGCATCTCAAATTTGAAATTATATCTTTTCATTTTTGAACCGTTTAGATTCGTAAAATGAGCCAGACATGTAAACTTCCTCTCTTACTTTACACAATTTAAAGCTCTTTCTTTCAGAAACTTTTTATACATGGGCACATCTTCTTTTGCTGGTATTAAAGAAAGAGACAACTTGGGCGAGAGATTTTTGCTTGGAGACTGTACGGCATACAAGGGCCAAAAAGAACGGGGTCGACAAGAGATCACCTTATGGGCTCAACTCACAAAGAATATGGGCTAACTTGTTAAAATAATACACAAGATCGCACTTTGCCCGCGGAATAAGTACACTATCAGTGTCATAAGTTGTGTACGACGCTCACTTTAGTACCAAAAATTTTTGTCGGATCACTTAAGTGCCAAAAAGTTTTAAAAACGCTCATTTTGGTGCAAACTCTGATCTAGTTGGCCGGAAATCCGACGTGGCCTTCTTTTTATTAATTTCTTATGCTAATGTGGCTCACCGGAAAGTCCAACGAGCATCTAAAGCAAGAAATGACGTCGTCTAGTTGCATTTCCCCCCAAATAAGAATCCTAATTTGCCAAATTGAAAGAAATCCCTAATTATTGTCGACGAGCCCAAAACTCCCCGGACGTGCACCAGGTGGACGTCTCGACCTCCTCCTTTGTAATCAAAGGACGAGATGATGATGCCACCTTCGCCGATGGCTTTCCAATTGACAAATCCAGCAGCGAACATGGGGCTGAGGAGCCTAGGGGGGACGCTCACGATGTCTCCCCATGACCTCGAGCCTCGATCGAGGACCTCTTCCCTTATCGCACAATCTTCTACCAGTAGGTCAGGCGATTGACTCGATTCCAATTCTACACCCGACGCCACCACTTGTGCAATGGCTCGACGCTCGACAGCGAGAAGATGTCTCGGGTCAGAGGGTTGAGGAGATAGGTCACGCCGCAAAGGTCCTAGAAGCAACGCGACCCGTGACTCAAAGCTCCAGCTTCGCGGAGCCATGACCTCCCGGCCGAGTTGGGGGAACGGGGCTCTGAGCTGTGGCTCGGGTTTGAGCTGGGGACTTCGGACGCCGCTCACCGCACATGCATGGTGGTGGAGGGTGGATCGTCAATGATGTGGGGCCATCCTCTGTAGACGGACCTGAGCTTTGTGGAGGAGCTCTAGTAGAAGGGAGCGATAGCGACCTTGTCCTCCTCCTCCGCGTTTCACGCCGAGAAGAAAAAAAAAAAGCAAGGAAGAATGATATGTGTGAACATTGAAGAAGAAGAAGAAGAAGAATAAGAAGAAGAAGAAGAAGAAGAAGAAGAGAATGGACTGATTTTCTTTCTTCTTCGTTGGACAGCAGCCAAGAAAGTCCACGTGGACTGATTTTCTAAAAAAAAAATGCCTATTCATATTAAATTTTTAATTAAAAAAGGCACGTCATTATTTGGCATGAATTTTTCGCCGAAGGCACTTAAGTGATCCGACGAAAACTTTTGGCATCAAAGTGAGCGCCATACACAACTTATGGCACCAACAGTGTACTTCTTCCCTTTGCCCACTATATATAGTAAGTTCTACCTCCTTGTAATTTATCTGGCAACAAGCATGCGGTTTGCTAGTAAAGGCATTGGGGTGTGAGGTCGGAAAGCATCAGATCCGGAGTTTGATTTTTGTGAGCACCACATACACACACATTTATATAGAAGAGAGAAGTGAGAATAAAAAAGTGCATTTGTTTTTCGACTTGAGACCCGAGACCCTATATACACAGTTAAATAGATATTAGAAAATAAATTATAAAAATTGTTTACGTGGTTCGAGCAATATATCTACATTCACGAGGATAGAAAAGAATTCATTATATAACTAAGCAATACAATAAATATAAGGAGCACACTTAATCACATAGACACCCAATATTTTCCAACACATAATTTCTACACGTCTCCACCTTTGATGTTCTGTGACGGCCCAAGCGGCGGTGCATGGGGAGGAGGGATGGCAGTGCGTCTCGGTCCCCAGACGTGCGCAGGGAGGGGCCGCATCTCCTATCCCATATCACTCAGGGGGGAGTCCTGAGCTAGTTTATAAAGTTTGGTTCTCTAATCTGTGTAACGCGTTTTAAAGCCATGAGGGCCGAAGACCCAAAGTGGACAATATTACACAGTGGGAGGCTCGGTGCCTTACAAATGGTATCAGAGCCGACTTCCGACTGCGTGTGGGGCCACAGTGAGGGCCTGTGCTCCCAAGGGGGGGGGAGGGAAGAGTGTGATGGCCCAGGCGGCGGTGCAAGGGGAGGAGGGATGGCGGTGTCTCCTGTCCCACATCGCTTAGGGGGGGAGTTCTGGGCTAGTTTATAAGGCTTGAGTTCTCTAACTTAGGGGAAGAGTGTGACGGTTTAGGCAGCAGTGCAAGGGGAGGAGGGATGGCGATGTCTCCTGTCCCACATCGCTTAAGGAGAAGTCATAAGCTAGTTTATAAGACTTGTGTAACCCGTTTAAAAGCCGGAGGAAGTCATGGGCTAGTTTATAAGACTTGTGTAACACGTTTTAAAGCCATGTTTTAAAGCTGTGAAGGCCAAAGGCTCAAAGTGGACAATATCCTACAATGGGAGGCCCGAGTCCTTATGTTTAGCAAGCCGTGAAGGCCCAAGGCTCAAAGTGGACAATATCCCACAGTGGGAGGCCTGAGTCCTTATGTTTAGCCTGGGAGGCCCGGGTCCTTATGTTTAGCCTGAAATTCCTCATAAAATAATCTCTCAATCTCACGAAGGAATTACACACACAATTGGCTTGAACACTAAATATTCTTGGATGTAATTCACGAACAATAATGACAAAGAAAACCCCTCCCAAGCACTTGACGACAAGACAACACTTCAAGAATACTTCTTCATGATCAACCCTATTCCATCAACGGCCACAAGTCTATATATATATTGCCAACTTCTCATAGGATTCTGTTTCCTATCTTGAACGAAAACATATCTCTATATATTTTAAACAAAAGTCAAGTTCTCGTCAAAGTTGGACTTTCCTATTTTAGCAGCCAAATTCTCCAACGCATAATCGAATTTTGGGAAGTTGATCTTCGGATCTTATTTGATCAAATTTCGAACGCCCGCAACATATGCAATTTGGAATATTTGAAATTTCGCATTGAACTCAAACTCGAAACATATTTTAACACTCTTCAACCATCACCGACTTTTTCTAAAGTCTAATACTCACTTAAATCTGAAAAGTTTGAGATATGTGATTGAACGGAAAAAAGTTTAGGTGCTCGATTATAAAAGAATCAGTAATGCTAAAAATATAAAACTGGTAAATCTGTGTTATATTTATTATAAATTAATCTTCTTGTCAAAAATTTTCAAACTGATATATTCGTAACACAATTTTTCTTTCCTGTTCCATTCATATATGATTTTTCCCACACATCCAAGCGGCATTAACATCAATTTTTCTTTCATCTTAGGACATGGTTCCATCTCAAAGTGCATGTGCTAAGTTACGATTCTATGAGAACAAACCGACATAAAGTCACATACCTTCACTGCAAACAAGATTGGAATCAGAGGAAAAATTTTTAGTTGTTCAAACAAGGAATCCTAGATTTGAGATCACCGACTAAAATCGAAGGTCAGTCATCCGTGATGTCGATCAAGTCGAAGTTTGGTGAGCTCTTGGACATTAACCTAATATCCATCGTCAAAGTACCAAAAAAGCACGAGCTGCTTGAGATCATCAAGATTTGTACGATTGAAAAGGCAATAGTTAAGGACAGTGAAAAATTTTCCAAGAGATTTTGGCAAGAGAGGATTTGTCATTAATGTACTGGTGATATTTTTCGTAATACAAAAATTAGCTTTGGGTTAATATGATGGTGTACCAATTTGAGTTTTTTGTGATACACAAATTAGTTTGAAATAAATGTGGTAGAGTTATACTAGAATAAAAGTTTTTGTGGCATTAACACGCGCCGTAAATATGGATAAAGTTCAAATAGTTGCAATATCATTATTCCTTAATTTCCATATAAAATGAGTCCACAACATTGCTTTTGCGGGAATTGGCGATCATCAGCGCAGAAAGGATACATTAAACTTATAAAAGTTTAAGATCATTTAATTGCAAATATTAAATATCAAATGAGCCAAAATGCATAAAAAGTGAAATTTAGAGGACTCAATTAAAATATCCTAGAATAATTTAATGTAGAGTAATGAGATAATTTTTTGTTGAGTGTTAATATGAGCCACTTATTATGATATTTAATCATTGTCTTCCATTTTATCATAGTTTGCCACATTTAAGGGAAAACTACTGCTAGCACCTAAAACAATATGTTGATTTCATCCTCTCCTTCTAAAAATCGATTTGGACATCATCGTAGAACAATGAGAAAATGACACAAATGAATTTTGAATTTTGACCTAATATGCAATGTGATCCATAAATTTTAATTTGTTTAATATAGTCCTTAAAGTTTAATTAAATTTGCAATGTTTTTCTTGAACTTTAGATTTATTCAATTTGGTTCTAAATTTTTTATACATGTTCAAATTAGTCTATGAACTATATGAAAATATTCATTATTATCTTTAAATTTGAATTAATGGAAAAAAATCGAACATCTTTATATAATTCAACGACTAAATTGAACATATATCAAAAGTTCATAAATCACATTGAACAAATTAATAATTTATGAATTACACTGTACTAAAGTTCAGAGACAATATTTAACAAACTAAAAATTAATGGATCACATTGCACAATTGATCACAATTCAATGACCTACATTCAATTAATGGAAGAATAACATTAAATACTTTCCTATAATTCAGGAACAAAATTGAATATGTATAAAAAATTCATGAACCACATTAAACAAATAGAAAGTTCAATGATAACATTGCACCGAAGTTTGGTGACCATATTAAACAAATCAAAAAAATTCAGAGATGTCATTGCACAGTTGATCAAAATTCAGCGACAATTTTATCATTTTCACCAAAACAACTTATGAAAATGGCTTAACGGCAAATTGCCGATAATTTAGCTGACCAGCAGAACGATATTTGATGTTTCTAGGTGTCATGGTCACCTAAAACTCATGTCGTGGAATATCGAGATAGCCAAAATGAGACCGGCCTAAATTACGAGAAGCAAAATCAGCTTTTTCCCTTTTTCTTCGCATAGAGAGGATAGCTTTTACCGAAATTAAGGATCTAGAGGTTCCTCGCATTCTTCTAATTGAATGCCCATTTTTCGAATTTGTTTTCTCAGCAAACTCCAATTTTCTGATTGGATGCAGTGGAAATTTGTTCCTAAATTATTTATTAATTTCTCATGTACCTGGGACCATCACATGCCGTATGCTCGGCTTAAGATATGCCCGTGACGTACTACGGTATAGATCAGCAAGAAGTAAAAGATACTTAACACCAACTAAACTCGCTAAAATCAAAAGGGGGAATTAAAAAAAGAAAAACAACATGACCATTGAATTAATCAGAAAATTTACCAAACCACCGCGATAATGAAACCCAGAGCTTGAAACATCTCTCATTTTCCAGAGGGACATATAGCGAGAGGGGGCGCTTTATGAAAGGAAAATTTTACAATTTAGGAAGGGAAAAAAAATAATGATGATGATACTAGTAGTAATACTAAAGGATGATGGATGATTCTCTTGGGATCTAGTCCTTGTACTTCATCTCGGACATGAGGAAACCGGGCATGTCGAAGGAGCCGGAGAACTTCTCGACGTCGGCCTTGAGGGTCTCCATGTCCTTGTTGTTGACCAGACCCTTGTTGAAGTCCTTCAGCAGCTTTCCGTGCTGCTTCTGGATGTCCAAGGTGATGGTCACGGCCCGGTGGAGGAACTCACCGATTTGCTCGAAGTCCTTCTCGACCAAGCCCCTGGAAGTCATGGCAGGAGTTCCTGATACAAGACAAGCCTCTTAAATCAGACTTTTGCAATGATCATACATTCAAGCTGCCGCATTGCCCTGAATACGAGCACAGAACAAAAGGGGAAAAAGAATGAAGTGCAGATGTTTTCATTACCAATTCGTACACCTCCAGGTGCCAAGGCACTGCTGTCACCAAAAACAGCATTCTTGTTCACGGTAATATTGCAGAGATCGCAAAGCTTCTCGACCTTATTGCCTGCAAGAGTGGTATTTGAAGTTATTAGAATCTATACATAACATTGTTGTCAGCATCATCAAGTCACTCAACCAAACTGATGCAATCTTACCGGTCAATCCAAGAGGACGAAGGTCCCAAAGAACAAGGTGGTTCTCAGTTCCACCAGTCACAAGCTTGTAGCCTTTGCTCATGAGGTAGTTCCCAAGAGCAACAGCATTGGCCCTGACTTGCTTAGCATAGGCCTTGAATCCAGGAGACATGGCCTGCTTCAGGGCAACAGCCAGAGCGCCGATCTGGTGGTTGTGCGGGCCACCCTGAAGAGAGGGGAAAACTGAGAAGTTGATCTTGTCCTCAAAGTCGTAAACTGCATCCGCAGGCTGGCCCTTCTTGGCAGGCTTAGGGCCCTTCCTGTAGAAGATCATACCGGCTCTCGGACCCCTCAAGCTCTTGTGGGTTGTGGTCGTGACGATGTCACAGTACTCAAATGGGTTTGCAGCTTCCTACAGGCAGAAACAAAATTGCACCGACGATAAGAACATTGGGAACCTCACAACATTATATTCACATCATCAAAGCAAATGTACAGCAAATGCAAAGAAGAATGACCAAATCGAAATCATTTGATTCGAGAAGAAACGGAATCGCGAGCAGGACAAAAGACACTCTTCATTTCATTCAAACTGCTATTGCAACATCCAGAGACACAAATCAGGGCCTACAATGCAGAGATCACGAGTATTTCGAGAGGCATAGAATGAAATCCCCAAAGATCTACAAAAGATTGAACATTAGATCACAATTCCACAAGGTTGCATGAACAGATCAACCACAATAAATGGTCAAAAGCTTAACAGAGATTGGCAAAGCTTGCATGCACAAGTGAGAAAGACAAACAATGGAATGCAGTCAACGAATACTTAATTCACATAAATATGAATGCCCAAGCGAGATCCAACAAGTTAAGGACGCAGTCAACTCGCGGAGACCCCAGATCCAGCCTCGTACGCATCGCACCGCATCAACGAAAATGCAGATCCAACACCGACAGCAAAAACCGCACGCGACAAAACATCAAACACCATGCGGGCAGATCCAATCAACAAAACAGGGGGGGCAAAAGATACCTGAGCGGCGACGAGGCCGCTGATGTGGGCCATGTCGCAGAGGAGGAGGGCGCCGCACTTGTCGGCGACGGAGCGGAAGCGGGCGTAGTCCCAGTCGCGGGGGTAGGCGCTGCCGCCGCAGATGATGAGGCGGGGGCGGAAGTCGAGGGCCTTCTCCTCGAGCTTGTCGTAGTCGATGTAGCCGGTGGAGGAGTTGACCTTGTAGGGGAGGCTCTCGAAGTAGATGGAGGTGGCGGAGATCTTCTTGCCGCCGGAGGTGTAGTAGCCGTGGGTGAGGTGGCCGCCGGAGGGGAGGTCGAGGCCCATGATGCGGTCGTGGGGCTGGAGGACGGCGGTGTAGGCGGCGAAGTTGGCGGGGGAGCCGGAGTAGGGCTGGACGTTGACGCCCCAGGAGGTGGGGTCGAGGCGGTAGGCCTGGAGGGCGCGGGAGCGGCAGAGGTTCTCGATCTGGTCGATGTACTCGTTACCGCCGTAGTAGCGGTTGCCGGGCATGCCCTCGGAGTACTTGTTGGTGAGGGCGGAGCCCAGGGCCTCGATGACGGCGAAGGAGGTGAAGTTCTCCGACGCGATCAGCTCGATCCCCCGGCACTGCCGCCGCTTCTCCTTCTCGATCAGGTCGTGGATGTCCGGATCCACCGCCTGCAGCGGCGAGTTGCCCCATGCCGTGACGGGATCCATGGCAACGACGCTTGTTGGGAAGAGAGAGAGAGGGAGAGGGAGAGAGGGAGGTTGAAGATGGTTGGGAGGAGGAAATGGAGGAGGAGGACAGTGGGTGGTGGAGAATGTGGAGGGGCTTAAAAGGGTTGGGGAGAAGAGAGAGAGAGAGATCTTGGCTGGGGGCTATCGCTTGGTTTTAGGTGGTGTTGGTGAGGTGGTGGCCCACAGAGCCCTTATGAGGGTTGGTGAAGGCTTGCTATTTTTTTTCCTACTCTTTTTTTTTTCTTTCCCAACTTTTTCATTTTACTTTGACTAACTTTTTTTTTCTTAAGCAACTTGACCTCTCGATTAATTTGCAATTTTTTGGTGGCCCGGATTGCGGTGGGCTAAGGATAAACCCATGCGATGTTTGGTGAGTGATGTGAGGTCAAGATCCGTTTGATAAAACTTGTTTTTGAAACAATTTCTTTTCATAAATAATTTTTTCTTTATTTCTATTCCCCTAAATAGTTTCTTAATTAAAAAAAACGTGTTTAGTAACTATATAAAATTTCTATCCTCGAAATGAAAAAAAAAAAATAGGAATGCGATTGGTATAATTCAATAAATTTTTTTTTAATGTAGAATTTCTTTTAATTTTTTTCTTATTCTTCCTTACCTTCGCCGACCACCAACTGTTGTCGTCTACTGCCGACCCTAGCCATCGATGACCGCCAACAACGCTGACCGTTGCCCATTGCCACTGATCACCTCCGCCGCAGGCACCGCCCTCTTGCTAGCCCCTATTAGTAGTCAACCGTGGCGGTCAGTGGTGGCAGGCGGCGGTCAATGTCGTCGATGATCATCAACTGTTGGGGTTAGCGGCGCGGTCATCCGCAAGCAGCGGTGGTCAATTGGCCAGTTGGTGGGCAGCGCGAGGTGGTTGGTTGTCGAGACAAGCGGTCGGTAGTGAAGGCGATTGGTTGGCGAACGGTGAATGGTGATCGGTCGGTGGGTGACAGGCAACAGTTGGCGGTGGTTGATTGTGGTGAGAGGTGGTCAGCAGTCGGCAATGGTTGGCAAAAGGCGGCAGTGGTCGACGGTGATGGCAGGTGAGTGGTGAAGTAGTAGTCAACAGTCGGCAGTAGGCAACGGTGGTCGGCAACAACAGCAGGCGAGTGGCAACAGCAGGTTAGTGACAAAGCAATGGCCAATGGGTGACCGGTAGTGTTGGCCAGCGAGGGCGAACTAGCAGGCAGTAGCGGTGGTCAGGCGGGCAGGTAGCAGCGGTGGTCGGGTGGGCAGGCAGCAACGGTGGTCGAGTAGGCAAGCAGCAATGGTGGTTGGGTAGGCAGGGCAACGGTGAGGGGCAACAAGGAAGAAGGAAAAAATAAAAGAAAATAAAAAATTCTCCTCCTTTTTTATGATGACAAAACAATATATGAATATGCAAATGTATAAACACGCTTTTAAAAATATTAATAAATCAGGACAATCTTAAAGAATAATGTAATTCAAATCAAAAAATAGCATAAGATAGAAAATAGATTGAGCATAGTTATATATAGAAAGATAATTGTAACTCAAATACTAATATCTCGATTAATTTGCAATTTTTATGGTGGCCCGGATTGTGGTGTGCTGGGGATAAACTTGTGCCATGTCTAATGAGCCAAGATGCGAGGTCAAGGTCCGTTTGATAACGCTTATGTTTTGGAGAACAATTTCTTAACATAAATAGTCTTTTTCTATTTCTATTCCCCCGAATAATTTCTTAATAAAAAAATATGTTTAGTAACTACATAAAATTTCTATTCTCAGAATGAAAAAAGAATAGGAATGTGGTTGGTACAATTCACAAAATTTTTTGTAATGTAGAATTTATTTTAATTTTTTTCTTATTCTTCCTTACCGTCATTGACCATCGATTGTTGTCGTCTACCGCCAACCCCAGCCGTTGATGACCGCCGACAACGCCGACCGTTGCCCACCGCCACCGATCATTGTTGCCACAAGCACCGGCCTCTTGCCGGCCCATATTAGTAGTTGATCGTGGCGGTCGGTGGTGGCAAGCGGTGGTCGGCGTCGTCGATGATCATCAATTGTTGGGGTTAGTGGCAGTGGTCATCGGCAAGCGGCGGCGGTCGATCGGCCGGTCGACGGGCAAAGTGAGGCGGTTGGCTATCGAGAGAGGCAATCAGTGGCGAAGGCGATCGACTAGCAAATGGCGAGCGACGATCGGTCGGTGGGCGACATGTGGTAGCTGGCAACGGTCAATTGTGGTGAGAGGCAGTTGGCGGTTAGTGGTGGCTAGCGGAAGGCAGTGACGGTTGACGGTGACGGCAGGTGAGTGGTGAAGCGGCAGTCAGCGGTCGGCGATAGGTGGCGCTGTTCGTCGACGGCAACATGCGAGTGATGAAGCGGCAATAGTAGGTGAGCGGCGAAGTGACGGTCAACGGGCGACCAGCGGCGTCGGCTAGCGAGGGCGGGCAGGCAGCGGCGGTGGTCGGACAGCAAGGGCAACGGCGAGGGGCAACAAGGAAGAAGGAAAAAAAAAAAAAGAAGATAAAAAATTCTCTCCCTTTTTTATAATGACAAAACAATCTCTAAATATGCAGATATGTAAACACGCTTTTAAAAATATTAATAAATCAAGACAATCTTAAAGAATAATGTAATTCAAATCAAAAGATAGCAAAAGATAGTAAATAAATTGAGCATAATTATATATGGAAAGATAATTGCAGCTCAATAACTAATATCAACACATACGGATATTTATATTCTCTCCTCCTTTTTGTCATAATCAAAAAGCGATAACAATGGAAATAGTATCACATAGAGACTATAAAATGATAGCAAATATATATTGTATGAAACGCAATTTCAAAAAAAAAAAAAAAATCAGCTTTTACAAAGTAAGTCGAATATCAGAGATATGTAATATAACTCACTTCGATCATATATATCAGCAAATATCCAATGAAAATCACTGATACATTATAAAATTCACTTATCATTTTTGTCATAATAAAATGATAATGTAAATAAGAGATTTGTTAATGACAAAAAGTAATAAAAGATGCACTAACCAGATTTTGTAAAACTTAATAAGTTCTAACACATTTACATTTTCCTTTATTCCATAATAATTAAGATCATGATTGATTCAAAAAGATTTTTCCATAAAAGATCAATTCTCCCCCTCAATTAATTGCCTTTTTAAGGTGATCACAATTCTTTCCCTTTCTTTTGGATTCACCTTCCATAATAATTAATATCATAATCGATTCAAAAAGATTTTTCCATAAAAGATCAATTCTCGCCCTCAATTAATTACCTTTTTGAGGTAATCACGATTATTTCCCTTTCTTTTGGATCCACTTTCTTCCCTTGTTATCATGACAATATTTGCGAATAGCACTAAGTGCAGTTTGTGCATGTTGAACAGAATATTTTTCCACTATTTCCTTCGTAGCAACAATATCCGCAACGATCATTTGCTTTTTGAAATTCAAGGCAAAAATTTATTTTCTTTAAGCAAGTTCATCTCGAATTCAACCTACATAAACTTGACGAACTTTTTGCACAAATAAGCTATGATAATATCCATGTAATATATAATGCATTTTCTATAAATAAATAAATTGAATAGCATATATAAGATTATCAAATATTTAAATTCAGAGCTACTCAAACTTTTGTACAACACATCAGGGACTTGCTCAATAATTTGCAAAAACTTTGCATAAGGAAGAGAATTTTTTAGCTTGTAGAAAATAGTATAGAATCTCCACAATTTTCGGATTGAGCTTTCCAAAATCCATATGAAAGATTTTTTTGCCAGTTGCAAATTCTTGTATAATAGATAACAATCCTTGCAAAAATATAACACTATACTTTCTCTCAAAAATATATTATTGACGCATTTCTCAAAAAGAAAGTAGATATTTATACCACGCGCCAAATCAAGTAAAAAAATTATAATGCCTTATATTTATGACAAGAAATATTTGCAATATAAATGATAAGCAATCATCCAAAATCATGATAAATGCATGTAGAAATTTGCAAGGCAGGATGATAAAAAAAAAATTATTCTCTTATCCAAGATATATGTTTGAAATATTCAGTTGATTAAAAATGATCATTATCAATCTTTGCATGAGATAATTTTTTGATTGCACCAAAAGTTACGTAGATTCACAATCATTCATCCCTTATAGAATTTCTTGCAATGAATTCATTTCCTTTTTGGTATCCATAAATTTGGATCATTCCATGTCGTTAGAGTAAAATATAAAATCTCCATAGATAATCATATATTCTTTCTTAATTCATCATAACATATTATTTAAGGTAAGAACATTATGCACAATAATATCTTGAAAAAAAAATTCTCATTTAGTCAAAACACGATAAAATCAGAGAGAATAAAATCCTTGAATATCTAAGAAAGAATATCTTGCATAATAAATTAATATCACGTAAAACGGATTTTCACTTTGCAAAATATGACAAAATTTGAGAGCATAAAATCAAACCAAATAAACTCAATTATCTCTAAGCAAAATATCAAACCAATCACACGTATTAGATCAAATCGCAACTCACGACTAAAAAAAAAAAAAATCATGCGATTCTTCTTTCAATAAAAACCAATCATAGAATATAATCATTATAAAATATGAATCAACTGAGGATATATCGAATATCAAGTATAATAAGAATTATGTGCCCAAATCAAGAGAAAAAAGAAAAAGAAAAAATACATTCCTTACCAAATTTTCTTTCTTCTTTTCCTTTATTTCCTGCAAAAACAACTCATCTTTTCTTTGATACCCGTATTTTCTTGGGTCCATAAGAGTTAATAGAGTATGCCGTTTTTACCCAATCTTTCTAAACAGTTTTCCAGACTTTAGGACATTCTTTCTCAAAGTGTTCTGATATCCACAATTTGAACACTTGAGGGCATTTCGACTAATAAGTTTTGTAAATATCCTTTTGAAAATACTTTTTGTACGCAAGTCTATAAGGTCTTTGTCTAAGTCTCTCGTTGACTTTAGTAAGGTACTTATATAGAAAGGATATACTCTAATTTTTTGGAACCCTTTGAAAATTATTTTGAAATATTTGAAAGTTATTTCTTTAAAGAATCATGTTCTTTGACAAGTAAATCTCGACTTTCTTTTGTTTGTAGAAATTTTTTTTGCAAAATTTCAAACTTTTCTTTACGAGAAAGATTTTGTTGCCTAAGCCATGAATTCTACTTTTTTAGTTCAGAGATCTTTTTAAGAGAATATTTGAGGTTTAAGCAAAGCTCATTTATATACTTATAAACTTTAAAAGAAAATTTTGAATGAGTTATCTCGATTTTCTTATCGGATTCTGAGTCTGTGTCTAAATCGGACTCTGGTTCTGAGTTTGATTCCGATTTTGATTTCGAATTTGAGTCTGAATCTGAATGTGTCATCAGGCATATATTTCATTGCTCGTCATCTTCTTTCATTGTTCTTTCTGCCCATTCTGCTTGTATTGTCTTCTTCCACTAAATTTCCTTCATTTTCTACTCAGTTTTTTGAATTTCTTGATCACAAAAGCAAGTTCTTCGTCGTTCATATCATTTTTTGAGTTTGTATCATTCTATTCATCGTTAGATTTTAAGTGCAATGAACTTCTTACCTTCGGAATCTTCATCAACAAAAAGAGGCGTGATATTTTGCGTCTCCTGAATTGATGTCTTCACGTGGTTCCAGTCCTTTGAATGTCTTCGCCGTAGTTTGTTGACCTTCATTGGAGTAGAAATTCATTGACCTCGATATGCCAATCCATTTACAATTTCCGTAAAGCGACTGAACATATCTCCAATAGACTCTCCAAGCTTCATCTTGAATGATTCATATTGGCCAAGCAGGAAGTTTACTTTTGTCTCATTTACACGATTACTCCCTTCATAAGTAACATGAAGTCTATTTTAGATATCTTTAATTGTTTCACATGAAGAGATTTTATTATACTCAGTAGGAGATAAAGCGCAATATAAAAAATAAATAGCTTTTATATCAAGAGCTTCTCTTATGGACATCTCCCTTTGAGGCATAGGAGGGGGGTTTGGTTTCTTTATCTTTATCATTCTTACTAGATGTAGACGCAGTTGTGAGATTAATTCCTTTTTTCCACAACATTTCATTGCAAAGGATCTCTAGATCTTAGGAATGCCTTCATTGCCCTTCAACCAACCTTGGTGCCAAGATACTAGCCATAGAAGATTTTTAACTTAGAAGTAAAAACACTTTAACAAAACGAGCACTTGGCTCTGATATCAATTGAAAATGCTAGTACAAATATCGAGAGGGGGGTAAAAATGTGTTTAAAAGAAATTTTGACAAATAAATGCATAATAAAATAAGTTACGAGCAAAGTCTGAATAAAGATCATAGTCTGACAAATGAGTCACTGGACTTCTGGTAGATGTTCAGAATCTATTATGTGATGGAATTTTGAAATAACTTGTACATGTGTAACAAACTTAAATAAGAAGAGTTAAGAAAAGAAAAAATTACACATGAGATTTATAGTGGTTCGGCTTATATCAAGCCTACGTCCACTCTTCCACGCTAATAGTCTTCTGGCTGGATTCTACTATATGATCAACAAGAGATTAAAACTTTGAGTGCAAACACTTAGTGATAGATCACACTATCTCACTAAGTCACTCTTTTGGTATTTCTCTCACGATTACAAACGTTTAAGTTCACGAAAGACAAGTGTATGATCAAAGTTCGCTCAGACTTTGGAATTATAGATTTTACGCTCTGTCTCTTACTTGCCCCTTGGTCCTTGGTCTCCTTAAATACTCATTCATTTCCAAACTAGCCGTTGGATAGTATCTAGAGAATCGTCTTCCAATCTACCCATTGGATAGATTTGTATCAAGAATATTTAGTAGCCATTGAGTGACAGAAGCAGAATTTCAAGTTGATTTCGATCGCCCATACAAACAGAATCTTAGTTTTCATAAGTAAAGCTTCTCAATTTAGAAAGTTATTGTCTTTAAAATCTAATTGTCATTTAATTAGATTGAGTCAATTAAATCTATCTTGATGTAGAATCCAAACCAGATCACTAGCCATTATATGTTTGGGGCTTGTGTTACGTTTTGTCAAGTTATCTCATTCTGAATATGCTTCATTCTAAATCTATTACATTTTGAATTTGTGTCTCGTTCTATATGTAAAATATGAGAGTGTTCTATCTGAAGTAAAGTTTGAGTGTCTTCCGTCTGAAGTAGAGTCTAAGTGTCTTCTGTCTGAAATATACTTTATAATCTAGACATAAGTCCGAACATATTCTGCTTCTAAACATATTTAGTCTTAAGGTCTGGACACAATTTGAATAAGTTCAGTTTTAGCATAAAATCTATCTTTTGGTTCTTCCGAGTGTAAATTTCGACAATATCATTCACATGTTCTATCATCTGTATACTCTGCTACTCAACTATTAAACACGTTAGTAGCCTTTGATTTACATTTTTAAAACATCATAAGAGATTTCCTTAGCAAAAATAACTTATTTCTAAAAATTATTCCCCAGAACAAGAAGTTACTCTTTTTTTTTTTTTGTACTTCTTGTTTCCGTTTCAAATTTATTCCCCAGTCACTTTTCTATTCCGGTAAATAGAAAAATTAATTGATATTACCAAATAGATTTTTGTTCTTTTTTTTTTTTTTTTTTGGTTATGGGGAACAAAAGAACATAAATTGGGAGGAATATAAACGTTACTAAACAGAGACCAACTTGTCCTTAATAAGGATTTGTTCTCATAGCTAAGGAAAATTGGGGTTGCGGCACTAGAGCAATGCCCCCTAGTCGAATACCATTGTATATTAATTTAGTTCTTTTCTAAAAACACATTGTTGTAATTTGAGCTTAGATTATATAAGTCCCATGTAATAGTAAATTATTTAAGAATTAATATCACGAAAAACTCCAAATTTGTACTCTTGTGACAAATTTACCTCAGATTAACGGTTTTTTTTTTACTATGAAAAATCTCAAACTGATATATTTATGACAAACTTACTTGAAACTAATCTTTTGACAACAAAAAATCATAAAGTTAGTATATTTATAATAAATTTACCCAAAATTAGTACATATATGACAAACAGAGGGCTAAAACCCAAATTGATATATAGTCAACTGTTATGTGTTATTTAACTTAGCAATTTGACCGAAAAATTTAATAGAAAATTATGGATAGTAAATTTGTCATAGATATATCGGTTTGGAGTTTTTTGTGGTCAAAAAATTAATTTTGATTAAATTTGTCACATGTATACCATTTGAGATTTTTTGTTGTATTAATCCATCATTTAGATCATGTAAATTTTAATTGATTATGACATTTTATAGTTGATTATAACGTAATGGACACACGAGCCAATAATATTGGGGCTCTAATGCCCTTAGCACCGCAGACCCGCTTCCTTAAATGTTATTTATTATGAAAAACTTGTTATGTCATTCATCGATTTGGTGCGTTGCGACTAGAAATGTAAGCAAAGCCAATACTTATTAGTAATAGTAACCAGAAAAAGTATAAAAGAAAAAGTTTTAGATCAATTATAATTGTGTCAATTCAGTTCTAAAACATTTTAATTATGTCAATTTAATTATAGATATTTTCACATTTTAACAATTAAGTCCATCGGCCGAAAATCATTAAGGTGGACATTGGCAGCCCTTGCCAGATTTGAATGAAAAAGTAATTAGAATTAATTTTTTTAAATTGTAAAAATTATCTAGATTGATACTTGCAGTTAATGTTTATGTTAGTGATTTTCAACCCAAATTGATTGGAATGATTTATTTGGCGAATTGTAAAAAGATTTAAAATTACATTGATATCATTAAAAAAATTTAGGACTGAATTGATATAAGTATAATAGATTTAAGATTTTTTTTTAATACTTTTCCTAATAGCAGCTTCCCGAGGAAGGGTGGACGATTTCAAACGCCGATAAATTGACTGAGGGTAATCTGGGCATAAGCGGAGGTGGGGGTATTGTACAAAAGGCGAATTGGACTCTGGATCTTTTTCATGCTCAATGCTATCGCTCTCTCATGGGACAAGGCAGGTCCGAGGAGTGGGACGAACCACATGCAGAAAGCATGCCCCATTCCCAAACCAAAACTAATTAGTTGCGAATTTTATCTGCCCTAGCGGGACGGTCTGGCGGGTGGGGTAAAATTGCCATCCCTCAGCCTCTTCTTGCGTCTCCCTGGTCCGGGGGTGAATTCGGGCATATGGCCGGAGCCCGGAGGCGATGGTGTGCTAGCTGAGCGCAATGGCAATTGGATCCTAGGATTTGTCGTGTTCTTTTGGGTCTTACAATCACACTAACGATCGATCTTTTGGGCTTTGCGGTGATTCCTCCTTGCTAAACAACTCATAGTGTGATTTTGCTATCTCAGTGGAACTTGATGCCAAAATTTAAAGGACATGTCTATGTTTTGCAAGTGCTTGAATGAATACTCGATTTCCCTTGTAACCCACGGAGCATATCTATAGAGAAAGCCAACCGTTGTGTTGGCAAAGTAAAGAAAAGCTTGAACTAATTCGTGAATATCCTCCACAGGTGCTACATCTGATTTATTTAGATAGACATAGCTATTAGAACTGATCGTAGGACTCTGCCTTTGCGGCCCTATTCTAATCCTTATTGGTAGTTGAGCAAATACCCGAGTGTCTGAGAAAGGATGGAGTTAATCCCTCTCATTCTCTTTCATATATATTTGTATTATTGTTGGGGTGTGATTCAGACTCCCCATTAATAGAAATGCATGGGAGGGGCCTCCTCAACAGGGGTCGCAGGGGCAGCGCACTCGGGCTACCAAAGGGTTTTTATAATCTAGGTTCATATTTTATTAGTAGTTTGGGTTTTCTACTGACTTATACCGCCTATATATAATCTTTTTCTCTTATAATTAAGAATTGTGACAAGGAGGTAGAAGTTGCTAATTTTAGTGAAATCCTTTGCTATATGTAGCCATAGTTTAAGGGTAAACCGGAATAAATCTTGTATCTTGATTTCTCTTTCTAACATTTACTTTCTATTTCAATGTATTTGTGCGCCTAATCCTAACAATTACGTGCAAATATTAGTATAGCATGTCGATATCTATTGGTGTTTTTTGCCACATCAATTTTGCCTAGTCAATATAATTGACGGAGTTGCTCATACTAGATGATATGACCCAATTGTATAGATCAAGCAAGGTAGATAGCTTGATTGTATAAACGTACTTAATGATCTAATTGTGCATTCAACAACAGCTCACACTTAGCAACGCCTCAAAAGTTTACCTGACCCATTATTCCAATATCCCAATAATTTCGGAAGTCACCCTACTTCTTATTCATAATGATTTGTGTGTTGAGATATAATTTTTAATTTCAGCGAGAGACTTCAACATAATATATTTGATTAAATTAAAGCTAAATCGAATTGTCCCGATACAAGAATAAGCTAGCTGAATCGCTTGATTTGTGTATGGAGATGAGCTGAAAATGGTATTGGGATATTTTTGCCTACGTCAAAATTCACCTCGATCAAATCTATCACAACCTTGCCCACATGATCAACGATTGAAATGGACTAATTCTAATGGAATTGAGATTAGGCACAACGGGAAAATATTTTTTATGTCACTCTTACTAATGATTTGGCATAAGCAACCCCTAATATTGCTATGGCGATAAAGCATTTCATTTCACTCGGTTTTTCATTCAAATTTTGAACTTCTAACATTAGTGCCAGGTGTGACTAGGGACGGACTTAGCTTTAGAAGAGTAGGGGCAATTGCTCCCACTCATTTTTTGAAAACTTGAGAACACGTTAAGATCTTTAAATTATTGCTAATTTACTTTTGCCCTAAAAAAACCATTTTTTTATCTTCAGTAAAAAAATTCTCAAAAAACATATAACCAAGCTAAAGAAAATATTTTAATTTAAATTTGCCCCAACAAATTGATAAAATAGAAAACGGTACGAGAATCATCAAAACGTAGATACAAACAAACAGAAACCACGTCACAGTAGATTTGGTTTGATCAAATTTTGCTGCCGCCGGGAGAAAAATCTCTCTCTGGGCGAGACTGTCATGCGAAGTGCCTCCCCGTACCGGTAGGGATATCCTAGTCGGCAACCGCCAACTGGGAGAGGGACGTGGGGGAGAATTATCCACGTCAACCTTATTTTATAGTGGCCTTTAGAGCAATTATCCACGTCATTCAAATTTATATTACAATTTTCTTTCTTTCTTTTAAGGTTTTTCTCGCACAATATGTCCACGTCATCATTTACAACCTCATTGATAGTTGTCGGTGACCAGAAGATACAAAAATATCGGCCCAATTCCTTTAAAAAGCATTAGCAAGTTCCAAATCTGGCATTTTTTTTTTTTATTAACATTGTAAAAAAGCCCTAGCTTCATCTCGTTAGATTCTTTTTTCAGAGAAAAATATCAACTATAACTTGTGTCTCAATTCCAACCAGATTATTTTTTATCTTGTGAAAAAATACCGACTTTAGTTGATATTTAAATTTGGCTTCTGTAAGGTTTCCGTCAAATTTCTACGGAGTACATAAGAAATGGTATGTCGAATCTTTAATGCCATCATCCCCATCGAATTTGGGTGTCGACTAAAAGTTGATACATTTTTATAAGATAACAAAAAGTTAGGGCCAAAATCATGATATGACCTAAAGTTGGTCTAGACAAAAAAATTGGCACAAATTATGGTTTGTCTTTTTATGGTTATAGAAAAATTTGGGCCAAGATTAACATTCGATTTAAAGTTCGTACTTTCTAAGGGAATTAGGCCCAATGAATAAGATTAAAACAAAATTTGATTGCACATTACAAATTCAAAGATCTAATTGCAAAAGGCATATAATTTAGGCAAGAAAATCAGGAAGTTTCTCATTAAATCATTTATAAATCGTTCTTTATATTTTCAGTACGCTTTCTTCTTCTTTATTTGTACCTTGATGTGTAGATCTATCAACATAATTATAGGTTCACGTCCGCCGACAACTTCTGGACATGATCACATGAGATCTTGAAAATCTCCGTAATTTAATACCTATTTAGTCTATGTTTATACCCGAGATCTGCCGCCAAGTTGAAAGGTACTCTCTCATTTATTAAGGAAATCTTTGGATACAATTATTTTTTTTCATTGAAAGACAATTTATTTTATTTTAACGTTTCTTTATCAAAAATATTTATTAGGAATAATTAGAAAATTTCTCTACATTTGAGATAATTATGATATCTCCCTTAATTGTCTATATCTCTCTTATACATATCACACTCATTGATTGTAACTAATATCATGATTATCTTGTTACATAAGTTCTCCAATATAACACAAAATTGTACATAGAAATTTCAAAATCCTCTTTTCTTGCACTTTTCTTAGGTGCACATGCACTTCTAGTACAAACTCAAAACACACCTTATAACTTCTACTAATATCCTTCCCTCAACGTCGATTCTCAACATTATTCGACTCTCCTCTGGTCATGTCAGCTTGTTTAATTATCGTGCAGTCTGTGCAATTGCCGTGACAATAGCCTCTTGCATGATGGCAACCTCTCGTTGCAACTACAGCTTTTGGCGTGGCCTGCATAACAACCACAACAATACACAATAGCCATGTAAACAATTACATCAACATCAGCGAGTTCTCTCTTCAGCGCACCGAACCACTTCAACGATCTACCCAAGCATTTTTTTCCCTGAATTTATTCTCCAAAGAAACTCTAGTTGACTCCTTCTAAGTCATCTTGAGTATGAGAAAATATTAATTGATTTTATCATTATCTCGTTATTTTAGATAATCATCTAATAAAACATATAAATTAGCTCATGTACTCTCCATCGTAACACAGAAAAAACTATAGAAATTTTACCTTGTTCTTTTCCACATCAATTTTGTTTGTAATGTTTGGTACCGTCTAATAGTAAAGGTTTATTACAATATTATCATTAAACAATGTTTGTCATAACTAATCTGCTAGTTATACTTTTTTTTTTCCTTTTATTACTAAAAGAATACTTTTGACTCCAATATCAACTAATTGAATTAAACAAGACAAACACATTTTAATGTTAACATTTACATATGAGAAGTGCAATGAAAAGCAATTTTTTGCAAGCCTCCTCAACTGGGTCAAGCGGGCAACAACACCGACAGCCTTATTGTAGGTCATTACATTACCTTTAGACAACGACTGTGGTTGATTGGCGGCAACTCTATTCCCACTTTAGATTCAAGACAAAGTGGAAGGAAAGCAACACAAGAATAAAACAAGATCTATGTTAGTAAGTGAATATATTATGGATCCGTGCGGCTTTCTCTTCAAGATGTTAGTGTTTAATTGCTTCCCTCAAATTCACATGATCATCACTCTTGATGTATGGATAGAAGATCATCACGTTGCAACAATTATCCGGAAAGCTATGACCACAACTGGATCTTCGGCTAGTCTTGTCAGCTGGTGCGACCTAATTGCCGACAATTAGTTGTTGATGTGACAAGTCAATTGAAAGTGCCTTGATCCGGGCTCGTCCAGGGCGCTTTGTCTATGACTGATTAGTGTTAAGCACTCGTAAATGGGGCATTTTCAAACTCTTCATTTTCATTTTCTAGATGGTGCCCTCTCAAGCACTTATATCGACTAGTCCTGCTAGAATAATTTGCAAAGTTCTTAAAGGGATTTAAACTCCCGCATCCAAATGATTGCTCAATGTGCATTGCTTGGACCATCGTTGTATTACATTTTCTCATGACCCGCTTTCTTTCTTCTTTTTTTTTAGGTTTGAGACCCGCTTTCTTTCTTACTTAGGAATGATCTGAGAGCTGTGCATGCACCCTTCAGAAATAATGCATTGCGCTTTTGAGTCGACTAGTATACTACTTGTGGCCGAGGATAGTATATGCCACACAATCCTTTGAATTTGGCCACCAGCTTGGACCGTGACATTTGGTATCAGAGCTTGAGTTACAGTGAAAGACCTAGGAGTCATGGTCGACACACGAACAACCTGATATTAGAAGCAGATTGAGGATTTGGAAAGTGAGGTGAATGCCCTAGGTGGCCTCGGAAGCATCATTCAAACTCAATGAGTGGATCGGTTCCGTTAGGGATTGCATCATGCTGGGAACAATCAAATTGGCATCCTCGAGGATCTTTACTTTGAATAGGTTGTTTACTCATTAAAAGGCCTAAAGCCATGAGTCAAGACTGTGCAGCAGAGATAGCAAGACGTGCCTTCAGCGCAAGTTGTGGCTGAATGCTAGATGAACTACTACATTGTTAACGAACATAAGAAATCAAGTGTGTCCAACTTGAGGAGTGGATAGTCATTTCAGACAGGCAAGCCCAGAAGTTGGACAGCCCCAAATACCAGCAATGGTCTAGTCAGGAATTCACACCTAGGAATAAGTTCGGCGGGGTAAAGAGAGGGGGGTAACTGCTAGCTTGTTCAAGTGCATTGGACTCATGAAGTTGAGGAATGCCTGAAATGGGCACGCCATGCAGAAGAGAGCCCCAAGCTACTCAAGACAGTGAGAGAGCATAAATGAGATGGCCCGAGGATGGGGCCTTACACTTGCTTCATGCTGTTTTATGCTAAGCTATCAACAAGGGCAAGACGAAAGAAATTACTAAAAATAAGTTGATGTATGCAGAGTAACAAATTAATGGCGAAATCGGATGGACCGTGGTTGATTCAGGAATAACCTATAACTCTGTGTATGTGCTTGAAGCCAGCCGACTTGGACTTGCATCGAAGGATGATGCAAGTCAGATCAAGGCCATGAGCTCTAAAACGCACCTGATCCTCGGCGTGGTCAAAGGAGTTCCCATGATGATTGGAGCGTAAAAAATTTTGCGCACGTACCTTGTCTTCCTGACTGCAAAGGAGGATGCGGGCAAGACAAGATCACTCGAGTGTAAACCTGTCTTGCCAGATAAACTTCCAAAGCAACTTCCAACTTGTCGATCTGTAGATCACAAGATTGAGCTCATGTCTACTCAAGTGCCTATCGGATGGCCTCTCTAGAGTAGGCTGAGCTAAGGAAGCAACTCGATGAATTGCTAGAGGCAAGTTTCGTCCATCCAAAGGCTACTCATGGTGCCCCAGTCTTGTGCTTGAAGAAGCGAGATGAGAGGTTACGCTTATGTATTGATTACAAGGCTTTTAACAAGCTAACGGTGAAGAATCACTTTCACACTCCGTTGAGTAATCACCTGTTCAATCAACTCGGTGGAGCCAGGTACTTTACCAAACTTGACTTGAGATCGGGCCATGATCACGTCAAATTACTGAGGGATGAGCCCAAGACAGTGTGTGTGACATGCCATGGAGCCTTGAGTTTTTGGTCATGCCATTTGGTCTCACAAATGCGCTAGCCACATACGGCACCTTAATGAACAATTCCTTGACTACCTTGACAAGTTTGTGGTGGTGTATCTGGATGAGGTCGGGGTATACCGCAAGACTTTGATCGACCGTGAGAAGCACTTGTGCTTGGTACTTGAGATGCTGAAAGAAAATCCCCAGTGCTCTTGTTTGCCAAGGAATGGATTGACCTCCTTGGGCATATCATTGAGCAGGAGAAAATCCGCATTAACAAAAGAAGGTTAAGGCCATCAAGGAGTGGCATGTGCCGAAGAATGTGAGTGAGCTGTGCTCATTCCTCGGTCTTGCAAACTATTATCGCCAATTCGTGGAGGGATTCTGCAAGTGAGCGACACCACCGATTGAGTTGCTGAAGAAAGATCAGTTTTGGACTTGGGATGGGGAGTGTGCAATGGTGCATTTGAGGTGAAGCACTCTGTGACGGAGATCCTTTCCTCGCACTATTGTATATTACGAAGCCATCTTAGACATTGAGCTAGGAGATGTCTCGGTGCAAGATGGCCGACTATTGGCTTATTAGAGTTGCAAGTTGACTGCCACCGAGCGGATGTGCACAGCCCAAGAGAAACAGTTCTTGCTGATCATATATTCCTCCTAGTATAAAAGTACTGTTTGCTTGCATCCAAGCTTGTGGTAAAGACTGATAATGTGAGCGCTATCCACATCTTTATACAACCAAAGGTCAATACCAAACATGCCAGGAGTTTCTGGTCGAATTTGACTTTGAGATCGAATACAAGAGTGGCTGAGCATATTAGGCGGCAGACAGTCACCCCCAGACCTTGCACCTTGGTGAGAGTGAACAACTTGGCAGCAAGCCAAGTGCATTGACCATGTTCGAGTAGATTAGGATGCATCTTGAGAGTGATCCCACGACAAGAAACCTTCTTGACTTGATCAAGGAAGCAATGACATGTCGTTTCTTGGGGGACGATGGCTTGATTATCACCCAAAGGTGCAGTTTGTCCCGAGAGCGGATACCTAAGGAGAACGCTCATGTGCTAGTGTCATGATACATTTTTGACTGGTCATCCCAGTTGGCAATGAATGATGACCCTAGCAAAGTTACGCCTTCCGAATATGAAGGACGATGCAACACAAACAGGCAGGGTTAATTGAGTTGCGCCTATCCTGCTATGACCATGGGAGAGTGTGTCGATAGACTACATCATGTGCTTGCTTAATGTGCGGGAATATTCGACGATCATTGTTGTGGTGGATCAGTTCTCGAAGTATGCAATGTTTATTCTAGCTTCCTAGAAGAGACAGCTGCCTTGTTCTTTTGCCATGTAGTGAAACACTAGGCTCTGCCCTGGAGCATAATCAGTGATCATGACTCCAATTTCACGGGCAAATTTCTGGTAGAATCATGGGGTCCAAGCTGTGCACGTCTTACACCTTTATTCCCAGATAGATGGCTAGATAGAATAGTTCAAAGACATGCTAAAGAGTAGTTGAGACACCACGGGAGTGCCAACCAGAAGAATTGAGTGAACTTGCTCCAAATTTTGCTTCAACATTTGGCGAAGCTGTTCCTCCAACAAGAGCCCGTTTGAAGTGGTGACATGCCAGCAACCACGGCATCCTCATACAGTGGCAGTACTAGATGGGCGAAGCGCGTGAAAGCCCACAACTTCACCGAAGACCGGAGGCAAAACAATGACATTGCCCAAGCTTATCTTGAGAAAGCCTCTAAAGAGAATGGAAGTGGGCCAATCAAAAGAGAAGGCTAGTCTAGTACCAGTTTAGGCAATCTGTCATGCTAAGGATCCTTCCAGAACTATTGTGGTCATCAAGAAGAAGGAATGACAAATCATTTGGCAGTACGAAGGGCCAGCGCCAGTGCCTGTGAAAGGGGAATTTGCTAATGGGCTTCAATTGCTCGCTTGGTTGAAGATCCATCCGTTGTTCCATGTGAGCTCATCAAGACATGAAGGACCAGATGCGAGATGTATCGACTCGTTTTGGAGTGAAGATCAAACTTTCTAGTGGGTGATGCTATGCGAGATTGTCCAAGACCCGCCAACAGAAGCCAAGCAAAGGAGTATCTAATTCAGCAGAATGGCCGAAGAGCCGGATACACCATTTACGAGTTAGAGGAAGACCTCAAGCCAGTCTCTTACCGCAAAGAACAAGGTAAGTGTGTGCACCTTGGTGAATGCTTTGATCTACGCTCGTCCGAGGCGCTTCGTCCATGGTCACCAGAGTAAAGCCTATATTAAGCCGATTCCGCCTCATCAGTGTCAACCTAGGGACACTTTTGATTTTTATAATTTTTCTAATTTTTCATGATTTCTAGGTGGTACTATCTCAAACTCGTGTATAACGATTACTCACGCTAGAATTGACAATGCTTGTAAAACTCTTTAAGGGAATTTAACTAGTAAAACTCTCCTTTCCAGATAATCCCCTGATGTAGATTTGATTGCATTGTTGTTGATCAATATAATTGAGTATAACATTATCTCATTACCCACTTCCTCTATTATTTTCAAACAATCTTGCGAATTGCGTATATTCTTTAGAATTGGGGCGTGTGTGGGTTGGCATTAATAATTAATGGCCAAGGAAAGTATAGTACTTGTGACCGAGAATGAGACACGGGGCATGACCTTTTAAATCGAGCCATCGGCTCAGACTGTGACATTGATGCCTTTGGTACATATTTGAATCATGTTGCGTGTGGTTAGAAGAGTCTTGACAATGCTTGGGATTCCCCTTATCGACCACGCTTCTTTCGTTTCTGCTTTTTCTTCTGGTCGGAGTACTGACTGGGGCGTAAATGTGCTTTCCTGAGCACGAATCGTGTAAGCAAACATGTATTTTAGAAGTTACAATTACAGGTCTCATAATTCCGCACATGCTCAATTTTGATCCCTCTACTATTTTTCAGAAAATTCGATCCCTATACTTATGATGAGAAATTCAGGATATTTTTCGCATTTTACTAGCCAAATCTAGATAGAGTTTTCTGATTTAGCATAAAAAAATAACTTCTTGCGTTTAATATAGTTAATAGCATGTGCACCGCTCTTAATAAACTTTAGGCGCCACTGTTATTTCAGGAGCCCAGTCAGCATCTTCCTTCGAGACTCTGATGAAAATATGAAAAATATATGTAAATTTTCACCAAGAAGATACTGCTGGACCAGATCTATCATGGAAATCAGAAAATACAAGGACCAAAATCGAACACCAACAAATTACATGGACCACAATGCGATCGTAGGGTGCATCAATGATGGGTCAATTCCAATTTCTCCGGGCCGTTTGGGAGTCAAGGATAAGGTTATTGGGCTTCTTGTTCCTACATGGGCCTAATTGTCAACCGAATTACTTACCCAAAGCTCATGCATAATCTCCCCAGCAATGGAGTATGTAGCTAGATGGATCAAAATCAAAATCATATAAACAAAGTTCAAGAATTAAACGCATCCTATAAACAATGATGTCAATCTGAGAATATGGGAGACATGCATATTTTTTCCCTAGCATAAGACAATAGAATCGTGCCTTGGTCTGTACAAAGCACGGCACTACTTCCATGCGCTCCAATAGACATTCTTTTCTCCATTGAATCAGTCTAATGTGGAAATTTCAAGATGTGAAGATAGGCGACTTGCATAGCTGTTCTTGGTCTTGGATCCTACGGGGTCTTCTGGCATATGAGAAAAGGGGAAAGAGATACTAAGACATGATTTCCCTAGTTGGATGGATTGTTCTAATTTGTTGTTCTTGCCTAGTCCTGTCCTAGGTTGATCACGGTTGACTTACTATGACGAAGTAACGACACACGTAAACAAAGTTAGTCCAAGCAGGAGTCGAGTCGTTAACCAAATGAGTAGATACCTCAATGTCAGTTGTGGCACCCCTCCACGGCCCCCGATTCAATTGGGGTCGCCACAGTTCGCTTACCATTCACTTTGCCTAATAACATGTCACTCTGATACCATTTCAATTACAGCGGGTCCATACAACCATGGGGTTTACATCTTTTATTATCGGTCCCTTGCGCAATTCATGTAATGGAAGCACATCCATCAACTCCCCTCCCTATATTCAGAAAACGATGCACACCAACTAAACATTTTATATAAGTTAAAGCCATACACTCTTATTTACATAACTTGATGGACATCATTCATCGGTACATCAAAATGCCGTAGTCTTCTATACTCGGCTATACTTCAAAAGATGACCAACATCTCCTCCAACAGTCGTATACTTAAAGTCCATCGATCAGTGTCGGCGTCCAAAAGTACCTTCCTTTGCTATCCTCCTCCTCGCGGTCATATCCAATCACTTGATCCATCTACTGGTAGCAGTGGCAGCAGAGATATCTTATCTAGTCTGAAATGTTATTCCCCAAAAGGGGTGAGTACAACCACTCAGCAGTAAAGGTCTATCACACTACTCATTGCGTCAAACAGAACAATCAAGGCGTTATAACAAAGCACATATCATTCATGTATATCAAGCATACCTCATCTCGCAACCATACATATATCATCATGCCATCATCATCAAGCATTCATACATATCCATACCATATGTGCATATACCACCATGCACTTATCATCAAGCATTCATGCATACTCATGCCATATGTGCATATACCACCATGCACTCATCATCAAACATTCATGCATATATCGCCATGCAATGTGCATATACCACCATGCACTCATATCATCCATGCTATCAGCACACATCACCATGCAGTCGTGCATATATTGCCATGCAGTCATGCATATCTTGCCATGCCATCGTGCATATATCACCATGATTCGTATCATCCATGCTATCAAGCATGCATCACCATGAGATCCATTCAAGCCTTCATGATCGCATTCTCAATGTCAAATAGCATCAATTTATTTTCATAAGCAAATCATGCATCATGCCATATGCATAGACCCGTGCACATGATTCATTTTCAATTCTCATCTTTCACAAGGATCTCATCAGTTTTTCTTTCCAAGGATCAATATTTGCATCCCACAATTTATCGCTCGCATCCAACCAAGCATCGCGAGGAACCTCCGGGCATGTATTCAAAATACAACCGGGCATCCGGCCCCCCACATTTCGAGCATCTCGCATCCCAACTAGCATCTCGAGGAATCCCCTTGGGCACAAACCTCCAGGGCTTCCGGAATTATGTACCGACATACCACCAGGATTCCCCCCCTTTGGAATTACGTACCGTATACCACCGGGCATCTCGAAACTCCCGAGGACCCTCCGGAATTATGCCACTAGGCCACCGGGCATCCGGCACTCCCTAGCCAGGCATCCCGACACTCCCGAGGCATCGTCGGCTCACACCTCTGACGGCCTTCTTGTTTATCATAGTTCACATTCCCAATTATAGTTCAATTTCAACATGGCACATAATATGATGGCAACAATATCATTTTCAGCATTTGATTCTTATGTGTAGTTCCAATCATCATCATATATGCAGCAAGATCCAATCACTCATGACAATACAATCCATGGGGTCCATACAACTTAGAATAATCCATAAATCATGTCTTTTTGAAATTTACCAAATTCCAGCTTGCACGATTTTGGAAAACACATAAATTAAATATCCATATGATCTTCAAGAAATTATAAAATCAGAACATGTAATAGGCAAGACATAAAGGTAACAACTCCATGAAGAACACATGCCCAAAAGAACTTCACACAAAAAGATATAGCTCACACAATAAAGCTTGCAAAATTCGGATAAAGTCAGATTGCGCAGTTCTTGAAATATTTCAATTTAAATACCCGAACGACCTCCAAAAATTATGAAATTTTACCAGATTATAGTCGAGACCCTAAGGTAGATTTTTTATGCAGACATCAAAGCCAGATTCGTCCTAGATAATTTACTATGGCCGGACGAAGCTACTGTTCCTAGTACCGAACAGTCCAGTTTAGGTGTCTCCGAAAAATCGAGGTTTCGCCTACTTATCTTCCTTCATTTCCTCTGAATTTTTGATATGTTTTGCCTCAAGAGGTCCACTACAACTTTTATTAAGGGATCTAGGTGAGATTCTCAAAGGATAGTCACTTTATAGTTCACGAAGTCCCTGGAGTCCAGTTCGATACTTCCAGATCTGTCGTCTCCAAAGAAAAATCGTTTCACTAGGATACACTTGTTCGTTTTACCTCAAATTTTATTATGTTAATCATCAGTATGTTATCTACAACTTTCGTGAAGAAGTCAAAGTGAAATTCTTAGTAAAAAGTGACATGCAGCACACAAAACCACCAAGAGGTCGACTAAACAGTTTCAGATCTAGCGTTTTCGTAGAGGGAGGGTTTTACCCCTCAAAACTCAGCCATTTTGTCTCAAATTTTAGTATGTTATACTTTGAGATGTTGTCTACAACTTTCATGAAAAACTAGAAGCCAAAATCCAACTCAAAACCCACATGCAAGCCTCTACAACATTCTGGGTCAGGCGGTATAGTCGAAAACAGGATGCTGTTTCAAAAACACACACTCAAAGCTTCGGTTTCTCACACCCTAGACGTCCGAGATTCATCACACACAAACACATATGCAAAACACAACATGCAAGAGCAGAATATGGATCCCAACTTGCCTTTGTACCGAGCTACAGCAAGCACGACGGACGACGGACACACGACGACGGGCGACGGACGAGCGAACGGACGGACGGACACACCGCTTCTTCCTCCTCTCTCTCGGTTCCTCACTCTCTTGGCAACCCTCTCCCTCTCTCTCTTTCTTTTTGGTTGCTTAAATACTTGCATGCTTCCCTTTTTGCATGGAGGGACACTTGTCCCTAAGAAGGAGACAAGTGTCTCCCTTGTTGAAGACACTTGGAGGAGGCCATGCGGCTCCTCCTCCTCCCCCCTCCATGCGTTGACAGCCCAATGGCTCTATGGGCCGGGCCTCTTGGCCCAGTTTAGGCCCATCTCACTTGGGCCTAAAGTCCAAACTTAAATGGCCTAAGTTTATTTTTAATAATACATCTTAATCCTCATTTAAATAAATACCTAATTGCATCGTAAAATGGCCAAAATACTTTGTGACATTAATCCATAAAATCAAATCTATAAAGTGCATAGTCAAGAATAAAGTCTTCTTTATCAAATTGTCCTATAGCACCAACCTTGATCATCCATTAACATTTTCCACTTAAATAAATACCTAACTTGCAAAATTAATAAGGCCATAAAACTTGTAGTCACAAATCCATAAATTCCAATTTATAACACACATGGCCAATGATAGAATTTTCTTTCCTATCACATAATTATCCATTAAAAGCTTGGCCATAAATCTTATTGCAAATTATGGATTAAATGGCTATAAAATAACTTAATGGTACTTCCATCACCTATTCATAGACTTTAATGTAACTAGAGGTCGTCATGAATTTTGGGATGCCACATTAGTCGTGTTACCAAATGCAAGATCAAGAAGATACCATGAACATGTTCTTGAAGTAGTCAAATCAAGTTCATGATGGCACGATCCATTTAGATTGTTATCCACACTCTACTGTTTCTTTAAGAGACAAATATATATATATATAAAGCTTTGATCATACAATATAGTCTCAGGTGCAATTCCTTTGGCCCTTTTATGCAGAGTTCATCACGAAACTATGAGTTTAGCCTTTGGCACTTGTACCGCCTAGAATTTGTAGAGGACATTTCAGGCCATAATAGCAAAGCACATATGTATCGTTATTGATGAGAGAGAATGATGTTATTGATTGCGATGATTTTGTTAATTATGATGATTATGAGATATAAAAGTCTTGTGAGCTAGGGTAAGTACATTAAAAATGCCAAAAGTTGTGTACAGCACTCACTTTAGTACAAAAAGTTTTTTCGGATCACTTAAGTGCTACTTTTGTAAAAAAAAAAAAAATGATCATTTAAGTGGTAACTCAGGTTTTGATTGTTGGAAATCTGACGTGGCTATATTTTATTAATTTTTCAATCCCACGTATAACCCCTAAATGACGTTGTCCAAAAGTTATAAATAGTGGTCAGTTAAGTGCCAAATTTAATTAAAAGTAATCATTTGAGTGCCAAATTTTATTTAAAATAATCACTTTGTGCCAATCATTGTTAAAAATGATCATTTCAATGCCAAATATGCCGTGTGGACTAGATTTTTTAAGAATTTTGCCAAGTCATATTATAATTTTAATTATAAATGACACGTAATCAATTTGGCTGAAATTTCTCGCCGTTGGCACTAAAGTGATCGTTTTTCTCCAATTTAGCACTTAAGTAAGCCGGAGAAAACTTTTGGCATTAAAGTGAGCGTAGTACACAACTTTTGGCACTTCTAGTGTACTTATCCCTTGTGAGCCTTTGAATCTATGGACTTACGTTATACTTGAAAAGATGTAAATATGATGGTCAACATACAAGGATGAGCACCGGTATATCGTGCTATATACATGCATTTTTAGTATAAATAAGACAGTCATAGAGTCAACATGCTATCTTATTTCTATATATCAAGGTGAGTACCAATATATAGAAATAAGATAATATTAGAGTGAAGTCTATTTTAGCTAAAACAAAGCACTGGCAATGACCTAGTATCTTTATCATTGTATTGAATCTTATAAAAAAAAATGTGAACAAAATGTGATATAGTGAATGACGTGTCGTTGTCATTGTAATTCTACAAGCAACTGATGTCTATTCTGCTTTTATAAACTTATGATCATTAACCACATTTGATTCTAGTAATATATTTAGCATATATGGAGCTTGACACAACAAAGTTCATGAATATGCTTTCTTTGGAATAAATAAATAAAGAGTCCATAATTGCATACTAAGGGCGCGTTTGGTAACGATTATGTTCTCGGTAGTAGATTCTGATCAGAAATGATTATTTTTTATTCTGTTCCCAAGAACAGATTCTAAGCATTTTAAGCCGTTTGGTAATTGTCTGAAATTTCTGATTTCGGGAATAGAATTGTGTTTGGTACCGTCTTCATTGATTCTGTTCCAAATCAATTTCTTTTAATTTTTAAATAATTTTTATAATTTTTCTTCTTTTTTTTTTTTCTTTTTTTCTCCTATTCTTCTTCTTCTTTAGGCCGGTTGCCAAACAGGCGACCGGCCAGACGAGGGTTGGCGACCTCATCGGAGCGTCGCTAGCCCTCGTCGGCTGAGCCTCGCCGACAATTGGGCGAGGCTTGCCCAGCCCTCGCCGGGGCTGGGTGAAGCCCGCCTGGCCATCGGCAGGGCTGGGCGTCGTGAGGCTTGCCCAGCCCCGGCAAGCTCGCCGGTGGCCTGGGGAGCCTTCGGCAAGCTTGCTGGACCGGTTATTGGTGGGCGGTGGCGGACGGCGGCGGTGGCGGTGGATGGTGGCGGACAGCAACCGCGGGATGGCGATCGATGAAAAAGAAGAAAAGAGAAGAAGAAGAAGAAGAAGAGTTGGTTTTGATTCTTAGATTTGTTCTCGAAACAAGAATCATTTTTTCTTTTTATTCTTGATTCTGTTTCAAATTTAATTCCAGGAACAAAAAAATAGAAATTTGTTCCTATGAACAAAAAATTTACCAAACGCGATTCTATTCCCAAACTGCTCCCGGAAACAAAAAATCAGAATCAGGCACTGTTGGGATGGTTACCAAATAGGCACTAAAAAATGAAGCTTTTTCTAATATAGCAGGAACTTCATGGTACTTAACAAACTTTGTTGATTCTAAACCAGAGGTAGCAACTTAAATGAGTATATTCTTCCTAAATGAACTAGAGGTAATAACAATACTAGAAATTCCCTCTCTACTAAACTAGCTAGATCAGTCTTGCCCAAGGTTCTGCAAGAGGATGCATAAATCGATTTGAATCAACAAGTACTTACAAAGTAGAATCACTAAGGATGAGCATGGTCTGGGTTGAGTCGGTCCACCCCTTAACTCTAAGACTAACTCGCATAGTGCTGGTCCTCAATTTTTGGGATCGAGGATCGACCTTATTGAGCTTGGGACTGAGGACCGGACTGATCAATGGGTTCGGTCCGGTTTCAAGGTCAATCTGAGACCAACTGATAATTTTTTACTTCATTTTTTGTACTCCTTAAAAAAGAGATTGAGGACCGAACTGACCCAATGGGTTCCGTTCCGGTTTCAAGGTCAACTTAGGACTAATCAATAATTTTTTATTTCATTTTTTTTTACTCATTGAAAGGGCAATTGAGGACCGTACTAACTCAATAGGTTCATGATGAGCAAGGTCAGCTAAGAAAAGCAAGCGGTGAGGGTCAAGTGGGGTGAGCGTCAAACAGAATGAGCATCGAATGTCGAACAGGGAACAACAAGCCAAGCGAGCATCGAGCGGCGAGCAGCACGAGTGACCCAAATCGAGCGAGGCGAGTGTCGAGTGGCAAGCGGAGAAGTCGTTTCTTTCGATTTTGGCAAATTGAAGACTAAGATAACAAATAAGACAGAAAAGAATGAATACTAGAGGAGGATGCTATAAGGAGTTGTTTATACCTTTTTGGATGCCATGAGGACTCCTCACAAAAACATTTTCCTCATTCGTAAATTATGACTATTGACGCTGTAAAATACATTTAAAATCTAAGTTATTAAAGAATAATGTAAAATTATTTGAACTCCTCACTAAAGAGTTGTTTAATGTTGTTGACACCATTTATTTTAAGGTTTTCTCTATATAAAAAAATTATAAATAATATATTATATATATATATATATTCAGGGTTGTCCGGATTGGAACAATCTGGAACTCTCAGGACCGAGGACCGACCTGCATAGTGCTAGTCAAGGAATTCTAGGACCAAGGACCGACCTGGTCTTCCTGGGAACCAGACTAGGACCGGCAAGGTTGGGCCGGTCCCTAGACCGATGCTCACCCCTAAGAATCACCATGCAATAATCGGATAATTAGTTGATTTCTTAAGGTTATCTTGCAATATAAGAAGCACGGATGTAAAGTTAGATACCGTTACATCATAATAGCATTTTGACTCCTTTTTAGCCAACATAGGATAAGCCAAACATAATAATAGATTTTTCCACATTCAATCTGAGTAAAATTCAAAGAAGTTATACATATGAAAGACACACATTTTCTCTCTTCTTCATATGCACTATCAATGAAAAACAAACATTCTTGTCGAGTCAACAATATCAAATGAGCTGTGACTGTTCACTAACCCAAATTAGCAATTTTCCCAACAATTTCAAGCGAACTAGTTCAACAACCACGAACCCATGACAACAACAAACCCATGTCAATGAAATATAATGAGCTGTGACCATATTACATCGAATCCAAGAAATAAAATCCAAGCGAAATCAAGCCAGTTAAAGCCTCATTGTAATTATAAAGTACTGCAATTGCAAGAAGCAAGATGGTGAAGGTGTTGAGCAAGTGGAAAGTGAGCGTCGGGCAAATCGAGGCTAAGGTGATTGAGCGTCAAATGAGCGTTGTATGGAGGCGTCAGACAAAGATGTTAGCCACGCGTCATATGAAGGCGTCGGGTGAGCATGAACTCAAATTTGGGGAAAAAATTTGAGATCAATTTGGGGGAAGATCTTAGTTTAGGGTTCCATGCTCAATTTGGGAAAAAAACCTAGCTAAGCCTCATGCCATTTTGTAGTAGACGTTTCTTTTTTAAAGCTAAATGACACCAAACAACGTGGTTTTACTCTCCGGTAGCCGTGTTAGTGCCATCAACGTTGACTAGCGTTGACTATGATGCCACATTAGACTTTTCCGATTATATATGGCGGGATGGACTGAACTGGCACGAATACAAAAAGTTTAGAACTAAATTAGCCAAAAAAATTATGACTGAATTGATACAATTGCAAATAGGTTTAGGACATTTTTGATAATTTTCCTGAAAATGGAAGGTGAGAAAGAGAGCAAACTCCATTTGGCAAAGAGAGCAAACTCCATTTGGCCACATTATTAGGCAATATGTGGCCAAAAGACATTGACATTCCTTTGGAGAAAAAAAGAGTGTGATTTAACCCTGGTTGGAAAACTCTATCCTAAACCAAATCTCAATTTTCAAGCTTTTCTAAAAACCATGAGAAAGGTGTGGAAATCTAATCCAACCACTTGTGCATTTATAGAAATGTGATTCTTTCATTTCACCTTTAGTTGAGAAATTAAGAAAAATCGGATGTTGGAAGTTAGGCCTTGGCCATTCTTGAGTAAACTACTCATTCTCCAGCAATGCGATCTTGATGTATTTAGAACATTTTTACGAGTTCATACACTATGCTTTCTAGGTACATATTATGGGCATTCCTCTCGAGAGAGTTACATAGGAGAGGTGGTACAAAACATAATTGCTAAAATAGGTATGGTGTTAGAGAGATTAAACTAGAGTTCAAAGGTAATATCTCGTTTAAGGTTGGCAAAACAAGAATTTGTTTGGACCTATCGACCCCCCTAAAGTCTGGAATGGTTGTAAATCTAGGATATGAAAAACTTTGGATGGAATTCAAATATAAAATACTCCCGCATTTCTGTTATTCATGTGGGTGCATAGGGCATTATGCCACCCACTTCATGGAGGTGTCGTATGAAGAGTCGTGGCTTAAAGAAAACATTGTAGGAAATTTTGGCCAGTATCTCAAAGTAGAAGTACAAGAACTAAGCTTGTTTTTGAAAGTTTTCTACCAAAATTGAACTCATATTTCAGAGTATGATGATATGGTTCAATGGTTATTGGGGTAGCCAAGAGATAAGGATAAGGAAGGCGCTTTGCCCGTAATGGATTATTAGAAAGTAGGAGCACAACAATTAAGAAAAAAATGGAGTATATCCTCCAATCGGGTACTTGGTGATAAAGCGATTCAAGAGACCCAAATCCTGCTAATTAAAACTCCCAATTTAGAAAAGTCAGTTGGGACCTTGAAGAAAGATAAGATAGGTCATAAAGCTTCCATGGCGAAGAAGTTGAAACAGAACAATCCTTATGGAAAGAAAGGTACATTTTCTCGGTCCTTTAATGATGAGCTATCATTGGATACTCTCATTCAAATGATGAAGGGGGTCAAAGATTGGGCTTTGGTGGCTAAGCCTATAAGCCACCAAGGTTTAAATGAAACTTTTGAGCTAGAATTGTTAGGATTGGGCACAACACTGACATTTCAACATCTCATAGCCTTAATGGTCCAACTTAGTGTTTTTGTGGAAAGAATAAAGAACTCGTAGTGGACAGAGTAAGGAGTTGTCTACAATATTAGAATTTTGTGGTGATTAATCTAACAAGGATTGTGGGGGCATTAGTTGTCATATGGAATGACGAGGTGGTGGTGGGAGTTGATTGGGAACCCATTGATCCAATTTGTAGGAATGAATAGTGGAAAAATGATGAGGATTATTTTTACACTCTCACAAACTTTCAAGTGAGACTTCTATTATGATAGCAACTGTGCACTGTCCACTCCATCAATAATCTCCCATGGATATGTATCGAAAATTTTAATGAAATGTTATATTAGTGGGAGAAGGTAGGAAAAGAGAAGCGGACCATTAAAGGTTAATCGCATTTTGTTAATTTTTTAATAATTGTTTGTTTATGTATATTAAAAGCAAGGGTTGTGCTTCTACTTGGGAATATAATAGAGATGGGGATGCTTTGGTGAGAAAGAATTTAAATAGAGTTCTATGCAATATTGATTGGCAAGTGATGTTCCCCAACATGGAAGCTTATGCATTACCGGCAATAAGTTATAACCATAGCCTAATACTTCTTTCTCTGTTCCCGCATTTGGTTAAAAGGAAAAAAGATTCAAATTTGAACTTTATGGCTAGAAGATACAGAGTACAGTGAGTACAGAGTACAGTGAGATTGTTTTTTAGAAAAAAAAAAATCAAGAATGATGAGCAAGATATCCAAATGGACTTTGTAAGCAGATCAAGAAAGGTTGCTATCACCTTGATAGAACGGAGTAAAAAAAATTCTTCAATGCCCCTTGCTAGAATAAGACACTCAGGAGGTTTGCAAATCTCACTAATAGTGAAGAAGGCATTTCGAGAAAGGAGGCCATTGAATAAATCACAGAACAAATTAAAAAACAGTGAATGTAGGAAGAAATGTATTAGGGTGTGAGATCACAAATCAATTGGTTCAAATAGGGAAATAGAAATACAAAATACTTTCATGCCACTACGATACAACAAAGGCAACGGAACAAGATTTCAATGTTGCAGATCAATGATCAAAACTAGTTTTGTAATTCTACTTTGTTGTGGTAGCGCATTGCTAGCTTCTATCGGTTGTTGTATGAAACTCTATGTATAAAAAATTTCCGGTCAATCCTAACTCAGTTCTCTGGATGATATAAATGAAGCCTTAATGACTCTGGTAATAATAGAGTAAGTGAAAGAAGTTGTCTTTTAGATGGGAAGCTCCAATACTAGATGGGCCAAATGTTCAATTTTTAATATTATCATTGGGAGGATATCTAGTAAGACGTGTTTCAAATGGTTAAGAACTTCTTTGACTCAAGTATCCTTGACCCCAATCTTAATAAAATACACATTGTTCTTATTTCTGAAGTTTCGAATCCAAAGAAATACTTAGTTTAGACCCATTACCTTATTGAACTTCAACTGCAAGATTATTTACAAGATTTTGGCAAATCACCTAAAACCCTGCCTTCTCGAACAAATTGCCACAAAACAAAGTGTCTCTATCTATGGTACGCAAATTAAAGATAACATCTTAATAGGTCAAAAAGGTTAACATCAATTGCAGATAAGGAAAATGAAGGGGAAGTTTTAGGCAGTACTTCAACTGAATATGCAGAAAGCGTATGATAGAGTTGTTGACATCTTATTTTCAGTGGCCAAGCCATAAAAATAAAATTTCAAGATTAGAGTTTTTGATTGTGATATAACTAGTTTCTTGATCAAAAAGAGTCATTTTAGTGTTTTTAAAAAATTTTCAAGTTCCACAGAATTTCATCTAAACTTAGACATTGATTTCATCAATAATCCAAATATGCCTTTAGAGCTGTGCATATACTCAAATTGTTTGTCTCTTGCAAATGGAATACAATTATTTATTGAGATAAAAAAAAGAAGACTCTTTGAGTTCCCAAAACCAAACAAAATTTGGGGAATTCACCTAAATAAGACTCTTAAAAGCAATGCCATAATAAAGACTCATAAAAAGCTGAATGAAAAAAAGAAAAAAAAAAAACTCAATGCATGTGATTAATTATTAGTGTGAAACTTAAAGACTCTGTAAATTCGTGCATCAGTCAAGAAGCCGAACAATCATTGTATGAAGTCATCAAATAATAATAGAAATTGACCAAAATAGCCTCCAGTCATTAATCAAACAATAATAGAAGTTGTTAATAGGGAGTCTCGAAATCAGCAATAATCTTATAAATTAGCAACTATGTCGCATAATCGACATGCTTCATCTTTGGACTTGCATGATTAAATTGCAAAATAAATTGGTTTTTGCTTTCATGGATATCGCATGGGTTAGTTCAATCAACGAAACATGAATTGAATTTATAGGTTGATCAATAGAATTTGATGCCCCGCATCATCAAAAAGCGGTGAAAATTTGCTGTAAACAAAAATATTTTAAATTTTCATTTGTTTAAGAAAAATTATAGTTTGGAAATTATTTTTCTAACTTGTATAATTGCTATCCTTACAAAAAAAAAAAAGTGAATGAGAATATTTATTATTAATGACAAGTAATGCCTAATCATTTTAATTGAATGAATATATTTTCCATTATTTCTTTATTAAAAAATCTAAATGAGCAAAATTAATTTTTTTTCCAAATCATTAACTTTTCTGTGAAATAAACCCAACCTAAATTCTTTCTTCCCCTAAATCATTATTTATACTACATAGTTTTTGAATTCGGGCTCCCTCCTCCATGACTTCGAACCGACCGTAGATGGAAATCAAGAACGCCGGCGGCGACCTCCCACCATCGCCACCGACGCTCGCTCCATCGGCGCCGAGTTCGTCCCGGGCTGGGACCAGCCCTTCACCGCCCAAGAACTCGACGCCATCGAAGCCGCCGTCGAGACCGCCGTCTCCAAGAAGCGGCGCTCCGTCTCCGGCGCCGGGAACGACGACCAGGATCGCCCCGGCGGGGTCCGACGGCGTCTGCCCGGTTCATTCTCTTCGCAACGTACGAACGAGACCCTCTCACTTTCATTTCCGTTCCTTGGATGATGTTATATAGATGATTGCATAGGAAGCCGTAGTTTTAAGGGTTTTTTCTGCTGCCAGTGGGGCTGTGAAAGGGTTTCAGATGGGATAGGACTTTACTGTAGCTTCATTTTGTTGGAATAATTCTGGGTTATATTGTAAGACAAGATTTTGGTTAGTATCTTTGATGGTTTTGTTCTATAATTCAGTCTCCTGTTTCTGCGGTTTCGGCTTAGTTGAAGGCTTGTCCTCCTTTTAATTGAAAAGGGAAAAATTGGATTTGTAGACTCAGGACGTGTTTCTGTGCAAATATGATGGAATTGTTATGCACTGCCTTTCACATGACAGATAGTATGCGGGTTAAACTCCCTGTGATGATATTCGGAGGTCGGATTGCATACAGCCGGAGTGCTACTGATGTGGAGAGAGCTGCGGCTGAGCTTTTGAAGAAAATCAATGCCATGAAAAGTGTAATGGATCAAGTCATAATTGGCTTTGACATTGAGTATAGGCCCACATTTCAACGAGGTTTGGTTAGCTTTGCTTTCGTGTTATGTTCAATGATTTTTCGAGGTCGGCTTATAGTAGTGCTTTTGTACTGTGTTTAGATTAAATGCTGGTTCTGTGTTTAGATCAAATTTGCATCTCTGTGATTGTTTGTTGATTTCTGTTCAGCAGCAAGACTTGATTTTCTTGCAACTACTTTACTGAAATGGTATAAATTCCTGCACTTGAGTGGTCTGTTGACAGTTCTTTCCATTTAGGAAATTGTTATTGCAATTTATTCTTTCATTGTATAACAACAAGATGCCAACAAATTTTGTTTCTTTTTACAAATTGATGAGTTCTTCCCCTGGTTTTCTGAAATATTAGCTTGATTTCTTCCAATTGTGCTGCGGTTTCTTGGTTCTGTTCACATTTACAAATCTATATTTCACTTTGTAGATCTACATAAATCTATTTTTAACTTGATGTATTTTAGTATTGTGCTTGTTTATTGTTCCTTGCTTCTGTGTTTGGTAAATGAGGTGTTTTGGAGTAACTTTGCTTTTTGCCATTCATTTTCTTTTGTCTGAAATTTGATCTTTAGCTTATGTCGGATGCCTAACACCATTAAAATATTGTCAATGAAGAGTCCTTTATCTCTTTTTCCTGAATTTTTTAGGAATGTACATTATTTTGCATTTTCAAAATTTTAAAGGGAAAGCTAAAAGGATTTTTTTTTTTAAGTTTCAAATAGGCAATTAATATTTTTGAGTGGTATAAACAAAGTTTCTTTATCTTCTTATCTTCTTTCTTTTCTTCTACTATATATATATATAGGTTTGTATGTATTCTTTTTATGATCTTGGGTGCATGCTCCGGAGTTAAACTTGCATTTTTCTCTCGAGGAAGAAAAAGGAAGTAGAAATAGAGATTAAAATCACTACATTTTATTGCTTAGTCATTATCTTGATGCAAGACTTGCAGGTGTTCAACCTCGGAAGACGGCAGTAATGCAGATTTGTGGTGACAATGACCACTGCCATGTGATGCATGTTATTCATTCTGGCGTACCTCCTAGTTTGAAGCTTATTTTAGAGGATACAACCGTATTAAAGGTTGGCATATGTCTAGTTTTTAATGGCTATTAAGTTGATTTTGGGAAAATGTATAACTGAACTGCATGATGATGTTATGCTTGCATGTACAGGTTGGAGCAGGCATAGCTGGTGATGCTAGGAAGGTGCTTAAGGATTACAATGTATCTGTCAATGCTTTTCAGGATCTTTCAGAACTTGCTAATCAAAAGCTTGCCATGCCTCATTATAGGTGGGGTCTTGCATCATAACCGAGGTGCTTATAAATAAGCAGGTTATAGCTCAACTTCTTTTGCAATCATCATGGCCACTCATGAGTAATTTTCTCACTGCTGTCTAAATGCTGGACTTCAGTGATAAAGTCCATTTGACAATGAAAAGATTCTTTGATCCTTTGCTAGGTATATGTTAAGTTATATGACCATTGTATATATGTTGAATTGACTATTTGTACAGTTGTATCTCTGCTTATTTGATGGAGTATATAGTTAATGATGGCTAATGCTATAAATGTGAGAGGATTTGGCAAGTGTAATTAAATCATATCTGCAGTTTTTTTCTAATGTCTTAAAATACATTTCTTGAAGCATATAATGTAATCTTGTTGCAAATTTTACTCCTACAGTGACTAAAACTTCTTGAATTTCAAATTGAGATGCGTTTTTCTGTCATGTTCATAGAACCTGGCTACAACTTGCTCTAGCAAAAGCTATAAACCTCTTTCTGTTTATATCAATGGTCTTAAAACCATACAAGAGACCAAACCAGATCAGTTATGCACAGTTTAATTGGTCGAACAAATTATGTTGCCTGATTTTATTTTAACTGAGTTTATCAAGTAGCTCTTAAATATAAAATACCACACCTGACGTGTGCATCTTGAGAGTAACAAAGATGGCAAAGGTTCCGAAAGGAAACTGAAAGGTGTGAGTATGAGTCTTAGTGCAACTTTGCTTATTTTTCAATATGGGGAATAAAATACGTTAAAAACAGCCATCAGTCCAGTTGGTTGGCATGTGGTTGTTAGTCATCAGAGGAAGGGTTTGAATCTATGCCTTGGTAGATTCCCAATTTGACTTTTTAGAAGGTCACGATCCTGTAAAGCAAAACCAGCTTACTGGTTGAACCAGGATTGATCTGGTTCTTGACCAGTTTTGACCTTTGACAGTTTAGAGCATCTATGAGGTTGGTGGTACAACTGGTGCCCAATTGGACTGGCTTGTCAAGTTTGGTTCTAGAATCACTAGTTTATATTTGATTTACTGAGTCTTGTGTTTCCTGTCTTGAATATTCTCAATGGCCATGTTTATTTCTTTCCAAACATCAGCTTGTTGATATGTACCTTTAGATTTAGAGTCTCAAATTGATGCTACATAATTGTGCATAGTATAATTTAGGTGCAAGTTAATTGCTTTTACATTTGCCATATCTTAAATTCTGTTTGATGGCTCAATTAGGTACCAATAATTTGAATGTCGAATACTTAATAAGATTAAACCCATTTTTACTAAATTTGGCTTACACAAGTTAAGCGAAAAATCTACTTGATACTTTAGGTAAGGAATTGGTTCTTTCATTTGTTTAATGTATAAATCTTTATGGGACGTTATAATCATTTAACATATCAATATTGTTTGCAATAGTGCATTTCATAAATATTAAGCATTCAGTCCTTATTTACTCTCAAACAAGTTGTTTCCAATTTTAGAACTTGAGATCGTCAATTCATAAAATTAAAGTTATAAGTTATTTACATCTCATTTTTATCAAAGCCTATAGTTCTAGCAAGTTGTTGGAAAATCCATTCCAAGTATCAGCTTGTTGATATGTACCTTTAGATTTAGAGTCTCAAGAATGCTATTGTTTTCTGATATCCTTAAGTTTTCCTTGCAGAGCTCCTCTAGAATATTCTCTCAATTTTATGACTGAATTTGGGCCAAAAGAACTTCTGCATCATGACTTATATGTAAAAATGCAAAGAGATTAATTTTTATTTTGCTTCATTGTCCATGTCAATGCTTTGCGTTGACAAATATGATGAATAAGTTGTGAAATAAGTTGAAAGATAGCTTCTATCTTGATTAGTTCACAAGATGTATGAGCTTGTTCATGTGATTGTTGAATGAAAAGGATCAATGGGGATCAAATGTGGTTCCAGCATAAGACTGCATGCTGTAGACTGCTTCTCCGTTAAAGCTAGCTTTCTAAAATTAGTGAAATTGAATGTCCATGGAAGATTTGAGCTGGCATTAATCAGAGTTTTTACATCTTGCAGCTGAACAAATTCATGAAAATTAGGTGCGGAAATTGGGAGGCTCTTTTTTTATCAAAAGAACAACAACTTTATGCTGCCACTGACGCATTTGCTTCTTGGCATCTATATCAGGTTGTAAATCTGTTGCTTTGAAATTGGATCATCACTCTCTTGGTTACTTTTCTTTACTTAATTAAGGCAGGCTGGATTTGCCTCTATAATCTTCATGGGAGTGCTGATTCAAATGAAGCAAAATATTTATGCCGGTCAATTAGGGTTGAGAATTAAAGAAGTCTTGAATATGCTTTATATCAAGAGATGTATTTGGACTGCAATTTTGTTATATTCTGAGGATAGCTGTTTATATATCGTGTTTTTAGCATATCTTTCCACCAGGATCTCAATCGTAACACTTAAAAGGCATTTTTTTTTTTTTCTTAATATAAATAAATTTAAGTTCGTCACAATTATCTTTAGGTTCAACTTCAACAAAAGTACTTGTAAAAGCTTCTATCTCTTTATAACTTGGTGCATGTTCATATTTAGTCCATGGATATCTTCATTAAATTTCATGGTTCAGCTAACTATTAGAATAGAAAAAAAGTAATACACTTTTTCATGAATTTTAGGTGAGTGTAAGCATCTTTTCACATTTACCAGAGAGGAAAATTAAAAAAAAAAAAAAAAAAAGATAAGATAAATTGGCTGCCAGCTTTTGATTCCAAGATATGTTGAAAATTTTCAAAAACTGGAACAAACTAGTTGCTGAATCAAAGTCCGAGATTGAAATTTATAATCCCTCTTTTTGGACTGAATACTGCCCTTAGAGAGCCCTTCAAATAGGACTTCAAAAAAATTATCACGAGTGTTTAATTTTGTTGTAATGCCAGGGGGCAGCTAAATCTTGTGTTGTCTAGTTGCATAATTTGGCATCACATGCAGGTCTTAAAGAGCCTGCCAGATGCACAAAGGAACAACATTGAGAATAACGAAGAGAAGCTGACTGTTGCACTGCCATAGTTACCTTTGAGGTACTTTCAATCTCGGCATAGCACTGTTGTTTTACTCATTGTTCCTTCTCAAAATCATCTATTTGGTGTGATCTGGGTGGAGCATTTTTTGCACATTTCTTCCCTCTTCATATTTATTTTTCAATATGATTCATGGGTTTAGAAGGGAGCAGATTTAGGAATACATGAATCAAGTCCAGGGCCTAAAAAGCTTTTGTCTTGCAGCATCTGTTTTTATCTTTCGATCATGTACAAGAATGCTATTGTTTTCTGATATCTTTTTGGAAGATTCTTGGCTTGATCATCAACCCACCTCAATTAATATTGTTTATCATTGTACCTGCTTTTGGTATCCTCTTCTCCAAACTTTCTAACCAACTAATTAAGCAAGAAGCAGCACAGGCTTGTTCTGAACTGTTGTGTTAGTCAGCCAGAGTGAATAATTAATAACTGCAGTTGCTACTTGTTCTATTGTTGAGTCACTACCAGACTAAAAGCTACAACTCTTGCTTGGCCTTGACACTGCTGATAGTGTTGAAGTGTCTGGCCACTTCTTCAATAGGAAATACTTTAGCATCCGCTAGCTTCATGTGAGCCTAAGTGCATAATAACCGTTATTTTTGGCAGGTCCCATGAGGGATCCACATGATCTGCACTGGGCTCACACAAACTCAGTGCATGCAGTAATGGCTGTTTCAATAGTCCGACTCCCAAGTTCCTTGTTTGGAAACTTAAGGTTGTTATTGCAAAAGAAAAAAATTGAAATTGTTCAAGATTGGTTCCAGATTTTGTTCCGGTGAATCAAACAGAGATCGGAGCATTGTGTTTTGGTTTCTTTTGTCATGATTGAATCCTCGTTAAAACAATCAAACATATCTTATGCTGTTTCCACATAATGTATGCCATTGCTTAGCAATCTACTAGTGGTGGTGCCAATTTTAGATGCATGAAGGTGTTTATTCTGGAGAAATGCGATTGACAGACTTGATCATCAGTTGTGTTATTGTATGTTCACCCTCAGTTATGAAAACCTGCTTTGCTTACTCATACTGAATGGGCCAACATACAAAAGAAAAAACCTTTTTGGGTGATCTAAACATATGTAGATACCACTCTTCTGATGTTAGGGCAGAAGTTAGTATTGCAAACCCAGTGATACTTGCATTTGATCAAATTGGTTATGTGGATCTTCAGTCTGTTAGGGCATGGCGAGACCCTGATTTACCTACCTTCTTTTCTTTTTCCTGACTGTAGATAGCCTGGCATTTGAACAAGGTGTTGCTAACCTCTTTCTCATCCTTCAGTCCGATTTTATGCTGTGGGGACAAGAACAGATTGTGGAAGCAGGGGAGTCACAGCAAATTGCACAGTCCACATCGTTCTTCCCTTTTGATCAATATAGTACTGGACCAATTCGTTACTGTATGTTCATGATGGATGAGAAGTGCTTCGTCCCACATAGGTTGGCCAAATTTCAGTGTGAAGTGTCCCCTTTTACTGGAGTTGGGACAGAGGTAAGATGACCGTCTCCATGTTCTGATATTTATCTCTCTCCATGAAAAAGAGAGTAGGGCCGAACTTATTGGATTGCCATGTAAGAAATTGGTTAATTGGAGTTCGGTGATTTTGGACATCTGGGTTCTTTCTTTATATAATTTCTATAAGAAATAAGATGACCTTCGAAACCAAAATTTGGCCGGTCATTGATTGGAAATTTCTCAAGTAGACAAATTTGAGTAGAATGAGTTCCTATCAGTATTTTTGTCTTGTTGTACGTGATTTGTGGCAATTCAATTGTGTCTTGTTGTAAGTTGTGACACGAGTGTGCAGCCGGATTTGAAAACAGTTGTTCCCGATTCGGTTACTCGAGGATCAATGAATAAAACCAGTACATCCCCATCATATAAGTGTAATAATCTTTAGGTTTGGGTGCCCTAGTGAAGTAGGAGCCTTATCAACCCGGTTTGGTTAAAGCTTTCTGCCTCACTTTAATTCCTTGAAAAGGATCGTGTTAAGTATGTTAGGATCGATTTGCAATACTGATGTCATAAAATTATGTAATAGATTTTTTACTAGGTATTGACTATGACTAACTTATTATTTAAATGTTTGTATTTCTTATCATTTTACTGTGTAAATCCACTCGCATACTGGACTTAGTACACCTAGTGTAACCATATTTTTTTGTTAATGAATACTTTAGAGGTATTTATTACGTGTGCTATTTAGAAAAAAATTTTCTTTATCATGATTTTTTTTTTTTTTAAATAAACACGCTTGAAGAGTAATTTCACATTCAAAGCAGTGATTGCTTGTAAATACAAAACAGTTGAACACAAAATGAAAACGTTTTGTTCTTTTCTGGTTAGGAAATTTGGTTTTCCTAGCTTTAAGTATGGATATTTTCTTTGACCGTAAATATTTTTCCACTGATTGATCATCTTTAGTAATCCAAACCCAAAATAGTTCATAAAACTAATTTGAAAAATTCTCACTCAAACATACTCGTCATTTGGTGCATTTAACAAGTGTCATGGATGCAACTGTAGATGTGACATGTTAACATTTCAGTTGTGGAACTTATTCAATCCGGTTGGTTCCGCGGGGTTGATAGGTTTAGAAGGTGGTCCAGTACAGGAGGCATCAAGAGATGTACACTGAACAAATTTGCTAAATGTGAACACTTCCAACTTTAGGTCTTTTTCCTAAAAGGCGGTTCTAAGGGCAGCTTTCTGGGCCCCGTCTTGTCCATTGGAGAATCGATCATCAATTATTGGCATTCTCATTGCTGATTTACTGGACCGACACTTATGAAGTTGCATCTGCTCATTGTCCATTGTCGGCCTATGGCCACATTAGAGGGGAAAATATAAAAAAAGGTGAAGGAAGGAGATTACCAAAGACAAAAGGTTAACCTAATCTAAGAGAATCAAATTAGGTAAAATTATGTCTCCAATGCGTAATCAAATGAAGATATGATGTCGATAAGCACATAATTGGTAAATAAGCTGTGGGGAGCAGCAAAAAAATTCGCCTTCAATGCTCATTGATGGAAGCAAAAGGGCAATAAAATATATTGATTTACATCGTTAGTTAGGAGTTCGCGGTATTGAGCTCGGTGATTTATCAAATTCAAAACTGTAAATTTGTAAGCCGATTCACGACCTAATTTCGTAATTTGCTTAGTGACGTGGAGAAACAAAGAAAATCTAACGGTTGGGAGGAAATTGCGGGTACTAGGCAATAAATAAAATCAATAAATACATAAAAAAAAGAATTTTGTGGTATCATATCAAAGTCTAGGATCGAGGTTGATTGTTGACGCGACAGGACACTTTGATCCAAACATGGTCAATTGATGAAGAGGGGATGGTGCTTCTTTGCTAACTAGTCGTACACATGGCGGACAATGGACGTCGGGATTTCAGTGTCGAAATCAAAATCGAATGAAAACGACTAGTGAACACGGCACATGGAAGAGCACATGGCCTTTGGAGACAAAGATAACGACATCCCCATTTGGGCCAACGCGATTGCAAGCCTAACGAATGGGACCAAAAGAGTGGATGTACGATATGCACTTGCCAAAAGGTTACATAACATGCATGAAAGGTAAATCAACGTGATGAGTCCGAATCGATATTCTTGCTTCCATTGCCTGCCCATGATGTGCAATGTTTCCGCACCATACGAGGTTTTCTTTCCATGATGGAGTTAAAAATGAGCCCCTCTTCTTTTTCTCTCTCCCTGTTCGCAATGTTTTTGTCGGCTATTTCATGCTGGGGCATGCTAGAAAAAGATGCACGATGATGAGGTTACATTCGTATCGGGAAGTTGTGCTCTTTACCGGGTCGACCTGCCGGCTTAACTGATGTTGAAATATATGAATTCTCGATATTCAGAAGTAACATTCATATCAGAAATTTACTCTCTATTAGTTGACACATCGGTCTAGGTTATGTAGTTTTGGATGTTTATTTCATCTATCTTGAGTGATTGCACTTCTTTTTCAGACTTTTCCACCGACGCCATGATCCACTCCGACCCTAGCCAATGCCGCCTCCATCCATTACCAGCCGCGAGTATATTTAGATAATGGTTTGGGGTAACTGGACATAGAGATAAAATCGTAAAAATAGATCAGGGTAAAAACATTGATTTAGTAGGATGGAAGAGATGGATTTGTCAGGTTCTGTTTGATTTGCCATGAGTGTAATTATAAGAAGATAATTCGTTTTGGCTTGACTGAAGATGTGGGATGTGTCTGAAGTAACATTTAATAGTTCCTTTTTATTTTTCTTTTCAGATTTTGTGGAGTACCCATTTTGATTTATTTATTTTCATCTTCAAGACTTGAAGCTTTCATTATATATAAGTATTGACATACGTGGGTTCATATATATAATAACTTATACTTTTGTGACTTTTCAGAAGTAATAGTCGTAACTGATCATTATCGAATCATCACCGTAGTTGACCTACACTAGTCAGCGTCTCATTGCTATTAGAGTTTGGATAAATCCCAAAATCCTCCCTAAACATGTTTTATACGAGACTTTAAGTTCATTTCATAGTTTGAAGCCTAATTATGACCTATTAGAAATCGGATGAATACTAAAAGTGAGCTTTGACCTTTCAAGTTCGACAGCATCCATTCAAGGTCAAACTTCATTGAAAACCTAGCAGATGGTGCAATTGAATAGAGTTCATTTTGATCTTTCAGGCAGTTCATAATTGTCCTCAATCTGACACTCAGACTCAGAAAATGAAATATTGCTTCCTTTGATTTGAGTAGTCGATCTTGATGATGTCTGTTGGAATTCAAGTCGGCGGAAGATGACTTACCTGATTTCGATACGCAAACAGCAAATGGCGAACGCAATTCACGAACAACACTTCCTCACGTTAGTCTGGATACAATTACAAGGAAAACGACCGATTTCCACGGCATAAATGCCGATTGTTCTTGCAAAAATGAAATGGAACACCTCGATCTTCCTTAATGGAAATGGAGAGGAAATTTGGTGCGAATGAATGGCCAACCATTCCAACGGTTGTGTTCAGGAGGCTTTTATATGTTTCCCTTCGTACCCCTCTATTAGTGTCTTTCCATCGTAACGCATCAAGACGAAACGGTGCGTTCCAATCGCACCCCATCATGGACGTACCAGCTAAAGTACTACATCTCCCACTCGGACATGATGAGTTTGATAGCATTCTATCAAGAATATAAGGCATTCAACATTCATCAATTTTACAAAACAATTCATACTGGCAAATAAGCCGTGCGACAAGTGAGTACACCTGCACTTGGGAGCTCTAATTATGCACATGTTAGGGATAACATAATGGCTACAACCCCGAAAAGATATAAACAATCGATGTCTCACAGTGCCTTAGACATATTTTGTTACATCAGTCCAAGTATACCTATCCCTTAATGGCTATACTTGACTATTATCAAAACACCATGTATTTACAATTACATCCGCAACCACATAGGGCGATATAATTGGTCGACCAGTAAATACATGTAATAGATGTAAAACAACAATAGTCTTCCTTTGCACTCATGTCTCTCTCAATTTCAGAACAACTGCTTTCCTCCCATAGGCCATATCTATTCATGACCGCTCGTAACATGCTAAAGTAGCAATATTGATCTTTCACTTCGAGAACATAGTCAGAAGTAACATAGGGCACAAAATTGAGGTAAAATACAAATTACCTCAATGGCTCACACGATGAGTAAATAGGGATAATTTTACTCATCTTCCCTTATTGGTCGTATAATGCACATGTAGTATGAATTACATGCTATAGTAGATTTCTCTTTCTATAAGAGCGTATGTCATTTATTAACCATATCCACTATACGGATCTTAGCCTAAACATAGTCACGTACTTCTCACGTACTCATGTTTAGCCTGAGTGCTATATCAGCTCGTTTTCTATAGCGCCCAATTAAGTACTCGCATCCGGCATCTTTCAGGCATACATGATTGTGGGACTATCATGTTCGATCTTGTTATAAACCAATCACAGACCTCATCTTGACCCCAATTAAGGCGACATATTTTATGTACCAAACTTGCTCTTCAGCATTTATTTGTACATAACGTCTCATCTCAACGTGCTAACTACAGCACTTGAGGCGATTGCTTGTGTGAGTGAGCCAATCATTGCCTACTGACATGCTTTTCAATAATATATGTGTGTTTGTGCTAGTCTCATAGTGGATTTGTATTTATTGATAAAACATCAAATCACTAATAAACAAACAAGTACACAACATCTGTCCACAAATACATAAACCAATGATTCTCTACAATAACAGATATCATATTCTACGCAATCCTAGTGACATCCTATGGGTCAAGAACATGTCTCTAGGAATAACCTTCGTAAATGGATCAACAACCATTCTATTGTTTGAAATGTATTGTAGGATCACTTCTTTCTGCACTATAATATCTTCGATAAAGTTATTCTTTATGTCAATGTGCTTTGTCCTTCCATGATACTTGGGATCTTTCACATAAGCAATGGCTGCTTGACTATCGCAATAAACTATCACCACTCTTGGAACTTCAGTGACAGTGGCTAAATTTTCCAAGAAACGTTTTAGCCATACTGCTTCTTGCACTGCGGCAGAACATGCAATAAATTCTGCCTCCATCGTAGACAAAGCTGTGCATGTCTGTTTCTTACTATTCCAAGAAATCGCACCTCTATTGAGCAAGAATGCATATCCAGAAGTCGATTTACGCTCATCCAGATCTCCACCCCAATCGGCATCTGAATAACCTAATAGGCGTAAATCATTCCCTTGGTAACTAAGTCGATAGTTCATAGTGCCCTTCAAGCATCTTAGGATCCTCTTCATTGCTTTCCAATGTGCTTGATCAGGATTTGATTGATATCGGCTTACCAATTCCACGATATAACATATGTCGGGTCGAGTACACATCATAGCATATATCAAACTTCCGACTGTACTAGCGTAAGGAACAGTTTCCATCACTTTGATTTCTTCTGGAGTCTTAGGACACATCTCAGTACTTAGGCCTTCACCTTGCATGACAAGGGTATCAATGGGATTACAATGCTGCATATTGAAACGCTCAAGAATCTTCATAATATAAGACTCTTGTGATAAAGTAAGGAGTTTCCTTGATCGATCTCTTTCGATCTTAACTCCTAATATATAAGCAGCTTCTCCCATGTCCTTCATCTCAAAATTGGAGGACAACCATTCTTTTATGGTGATAACCAAAACCTTGTCATTTCCAGCCAACATAATATCGTCCACATAAAGTGATAAAATCACAAATTTATCTTTAGACCGCTTGACATATACACAGTGATCTTCTTCGATCATCGTGAAACCAAAAGTTATTATTGCTCGATGAAAACGAAGATACCACTTTGTCTAGATGATTGCTTAAGGCCATATATTGAGCGATGAAGCTTGCAAACTTTATGCTCTTGACCTTTAGCTATGAAACCTATTGGTTGTTTCATATAGATTTCCTCATCTAATTTTCCATTGAGAAATGCCGTCTTTACATCCATTTGATGTAATTCAAGGTCCAAATGTGCAACGATTGCTAGAATAAGGCGTATTGAGGCAAACCTTACAACTGGTGAAAAAGTTTCCTTATAGTCTATACCCTCTTGTTGAGTATAACCTTTTGCCACAAGGCGAGCCTTATACTTTTTAATGGATCCATCCGCCATACGTTTAATCTTAAAGACCCATTTGTTTCCAATGGCCTTACGATTGGGTGGTAGATCAACAAAGTCCCAGACATGGTTTGCCCTTATTGACTCCATCTCATCTTCCAAAACTTTTTTCCATTCTTCCTTGTCAGAGGATGAGAGAGCCTCTTAAATAGTCTTAGGCTCGGCATCGTCATTTTGAGCAATCATAAATGCTTCCCTTTCAATCTCAAAACGACGACGGGGAATACTTTTACGATTACTTTTACGCAATTGAATTTCTCTTAAATTCAATTCATCAGGCGATGCAACACTCCCACTAGGTCTTGTGTGTTGAGGTAAATCTTCATTTCCCTCTACAACATCAATGGGTGTGTTATCAGGATCTTCCATTTCATATAATTGGAAGTCCTTATCAATCTCACCTCTATTAGGAAAATCGTTCTTCAAGAACGTGACATCTCGTGACTTCATTTCGGTCACACTTCCATCAGCTTGTTCACCTATGAACACGTATCCTTTGGAGTGTTCGGAATATCTTATAAAGATACATTTCTTCCCTCTAGGACCTAATTTGCCATGTTTATGGGAAGAATCATGAACATAAGCTGCACATCTCCATGGACGTAGACTACTCAAGTATGGTTTCCTACCAGTCCATAATTCATAAGGGGTGGAAGTGACTGATTTTGAGGGCACACGGTTAAGTATATAGGCAGCAGTCAATAACGCATCTCTCCAATAGGAGATAGGTAAATTTGCTTGCGCCATCATAGACCTAACCATTTCCAATAGGGTTCTATTCCTTCTCTCAGCTACCCCATTTTGTTGTGGAGTACCAGGAATAGTCAATTGTCGTACAATTCCTTTTTCATCACAAAAAGTCTTAAATTGCTCCGATAGATACTCACGTTCACGATCAGTTCTCAATGCCTTTATTGTTTTGTTCAACTGATTCTCTATCATCGCTATCTATCGTCTAAAGCAGTCTAATGTTTCTGACTTATGGGAGATCAGAAAGGCATAACCGAAACATGTGAAGTCATCTATGAAAGTGATGAAATATGAGGCTCCATGCCTCGCCCTCACATTCAAAGGACCACAAATGTCAGAATGTATGAGATGCAATGGAAATTCAGCTCTAGTCCCTTTATTGAATGGTTTTCTAGTTGTTTTTCCCGCCAGACAATGTTCACATACGGATAGACTAACATTAGTGAGTGACCCTAAAAGGCCTTCTCTAGCTAATCTTTGCATTATTTGCAATCTAATGTGACATAATCTAGCATGCCAAGTACTTGCATCAATCTCAACATTGTTAGAAGATGTGATTAAAGAAAAACAACCATCAACATTAACATTGTACTAATCATAGTCAATGTCTAACACTATAAAACCATTCGATACATGACCTGAACCATAATAAACTGTTCCATAAAAAATGTCAACACAATCACCATGGAAATTTAATACATAACCTAAGCTACGAAGAACAACTACAGAGACCAAGTTTTGTCGAATATCTAAAGCATAAAGGACATCATGCAGGAACAGGTTTTGACCACGACGTAAGATTAATTTACATGTGCCGATACCCTTCACTTCAACTCTTGAGTTATTTCCAACATATATCCATCTTCTTCCAAGCGGTATCCGACGATATTCCACAAATGCTTCTCGGTCTCTAGTTACATGGTCTGTTGCTCCTGAGTCTACAGTCCACATTGGATGAGATTCAGCAAGCATTACAGTACTAGAAACAAAAGCATTACTCAAAATAATGGAGTAATAGGGTACCTTTTTCGGCTCAGTGCATTCACAAGCAAAGTGACCCATCTTGCCACAATTGTGGCACTCCATCTTGGCCTTGTCCTTCTTCCCACCACGCTTCTTGCGTCGGAAGGTCTTCGCCCTCTTGGGTCCCCGATCGAGTCATCTTCCCTTTGTTGTTGGGCGAAGATTCCTCTTGCGCTTGAAGCTCGAAGCCTTGCGCGAACTCGATTCAACAACATAAGCATGGGTAGAGGATCTTGCAGCCTCTAGGCGCTCATCCTCTAATTTCAAATAACGCGCAATATCATCAAAAGTGATGATGTTCTCATTATGCGTCATATTGATCTTCATATGCTCCCAATTATTAGGAAGAGACCTTATAACGGCTGAACTTGCTGTTCATCGCAAGGAGTGACACCGACTTCGACTCACGGATCATGTTTGACATCTTCCAAAGATGCTGCCTCATTGTTACATTTGGGCGCCTTCGGAATGTGTCAAACTTGATAGTGAGTCTCCTCAGCTTAGTGGTATATGTACCCCCAAACTTATCCTTCAAGGCAACTCACATAGCTTGAACTTTGTCATAGCTCTCAAACTCACACATGGGATCATCTTGCATACAGCTCAGCAACGTGATGCGAGTAATGCTATTTTTCTTTTTCCAAGCTTGATAAGCTTCCAGATCTCTCATGTGTTGAGCTGAAGTTCCATGCTCAGGTTCATCCATAGTATAGTTGAGGGTTTCCAAAACCTCTTGCTCCTCAAGGATGTAATGAATTTTTCGGTGATCATAATTGTCACCATTCAGCTTCTCACCCTTATTGAGGTCAGCCACAATGGTCTTGGATGCCGATGTCATAATCAATTGCTATAACACATTGACATAATAAACGCATAATCAATACGAGCACACTATACAGAGTAATACACATATTTAATTTGCAGTAAAGACAAACTAAATTAATGATAATTCAACAAAAGACACAAAAACAAAAGTTCACAATGTTCCCAATCAACTTCTATGTACAATTATTCTATTATCATTAATTAGTTTAATTTGCGCATATTTTAAGTTCTAAGTGAGAACTCCTTTCAATTCTACCAACCTACAAACTCCCACTAGGAAAAATAATTACATGACCTTATATAATTTCTACATTTTTCCTTAACACAAAAAAATATTGTATGATAATAACCAACGTATAAACAACAATCATGCTTCAATTATAATTAAAATTGTAATTTAACATGTAATGGATTTCCTACCATTGTTCTAATTTTCTAACAACTAAAAAATTGCAAGTATATTAAAATATATACATCATATCATTGAACCAAGCTCTACATAACATATATAACTTCATTTGAACACAAGCTAGCTACAGTTTTTCCTAAATCACAAGAAAATACAAGCCACAAATGAATAAACTACATTAAACCCCAAAAAATACGCGTACATAGGGTTTCCTACGCATTTTCATACATTTATAAAATTCAAAAGTATAAAATAATTATACCACTGTGTAGAGAACACTCATACGAATCAAACGAGACCGACCACGCTCCAATCGGAGCTCGCACGCGCCCCCACGCGCCGCCTGAGTGCGCAGCGCGTGTGGCGCACGCGCCAGCGAGCCGAACAGCTCCTGGCCGGTCCGACCGGTCCAACCAGTCCAACCGACGATTGGTCCAACCGGTCCAACCGGTGACCGGTCCGACCGGTTTGACCGCCGGACCGGTTCGACCATTGACTGGTCAACGGTCGGGTTTGGTCAACGGGTCGGGTCGTTCGATCGTTGACTGGTCAACGGTCGAGTTGGGTCAACGGGTCGGGTCAACGGTCGGGTCAGGTCTTGAGTCGAGTCTCGGGTAGGGTCACCGGCCGGTAACTGGTTGGCCAACTGTCGCCAGCGTTGACGTCATCGATGACGTCATCCCGGCAGTTACCGACCGTTGGGTGACATCACGGTGACGTCACCACGCCCCGGTTCGCCGACCGGCGCGTGTTGGTTCGTTGGCTGGCGCGCGTCGCGCATGCACCGGTTCACCGATCGGCGTGTGAGGCGCACGCGCTGGCTTCCCCAGCGCTTCAGGCGCGTGGCGCCCACACGCAGCGGCTTCTGGCCGCGCGTGTGGGCGTGTCCGGCGTCGCCTGGCGGCGCTCGACCCATCGCCGGACTCGTCTCGACGAGCTCTTTCACCCTGTATATTCAAAAATTAATTTTGACCAAAAAATTATTTCGAAAAACGGCCAAAACCTCACGGATGACCCGACCTTGAACCTGTTCTTCACTCCGGTTCAATTTCGAGTTTTTCATATGGCAATTCCGACTATCAGAGATCCAAATAGTGTAGAATACAATCTCTTGATCTCAATATCAAATGGTAATCAAGAAAACTCGATGAAAAACAAGGCAGAAAACACGACCGGGCTCTGATACCAATGTTAGAATTCAAGTCGGCGGAAGACGACTTACCCGATTCCAATGCGCAAACAGCAAATGGCCCCGGAACGAACGTTGAATTGCGAATAAATCACGAACAACACTTCCTCACATTAGTCTAGATGCAATCACAAGGAAAACACCCGATTTCCACGGCGTAAATGCCGATCGTTCTTGCAAAAATGAAATGGAACGCCTTGATCTTCTTTAATGGAAATTGAGAGGAAATTTGGTGCGAATGAATGGCCAACCATTCCAACGGTTGTGTTCGGGAGGCTTTTATATGTCTCCCTTTGTACCCCTCCATTAGTGTCTTTCCATCGTAACGCATCAAGACGAAACGGTGCATTCCAATCGCACCCCATCATGGACGTACCAGCTAAAGTACTACAATGTCGGCAAAATTTGTGATTTATGTGATCCAAGGTCATTGTTATAGAATTCAAGTCACTAACTTTCCAACACTATAAGCATCGGGCCAATTAGTTCAAAACAAGAGAGAAATTATGATTCAAAATTTTGGTTAAATTATCTTAAGAACAATCACAAAATCACAAATTAAGAATAAGACCAATAGAAAAAGATTTAAAAAAAAAAATGCAGATATATTGAGAGAGAGAGAGAGAGAAAACTCAAAAGGAACTAAGATTATGTTGGCCATATCAATTATTGACTCCCAAGACCTTGTTTCGAGTTAGCGGAATTTGGTGGCCTAAGTCGTCAAAAGACGGCTGGGCATGTGTTTAAAACTCTTAAGGTTGAAAATGTGACCTGAACGTATATTCGGAAATTAGGTGTTGCAAGCTTTTTCAAAGTCATAAGAATTATGCGAATCCGATATTGAATGATAGAGATATTCTCTAGATAATAATATGTGAAATTGGATGACAAATTGGGAGATGCCATGTCAAAGGATTTGATTCACGCAGCTCAAGGTGGACCAAGTAGCGTCGAACTAAACGGATTTAAGGGTGAGTTTGTTTGGGGGGAAATTCCAAGATAAAGAAAAATGCTTTCCGATAAATTATTTTGCAAAAAAATGGTTAGAGTTCATTTGTTTGGAAAGACGTAATTGACAACGTTTTTTTGTGTTTAATTTCATTTGGAAAATGATTTAGAGCTTTTTAGGAAAACACACCTCAACCGCTGAAGAACAATGCATATCAAGCATTGAACAACTCAATGGTTGAGATGTGCTATATATCTTTCCCACTTCGTTTTTTCTTTTTGGCTTTTGTCTTGTTCCCTCTTCTTCCCCACCCCCAACGCAAGCCACATAGATCCGCCAATCACCCATGAGTTCTCACCGTCTCGCCTTTCACACTAGCCTCTCGTCCGCTGAAGTCATTGCTGCCTCCCCTCCTTCTCTCTCACTATGCGCGTATAGATTGAGGTCCCGACTTTATATGCTAATTGCTGGTAGTGAAATATTTGGCTATTTGGTCAAGTCAAAAAAGGAAGGGGGCAGTGAAAAAAAAAAAGGTAAAAGTAAAAGTTGACTGGTCGGTAAAGAGGGAAAGGGATGCTTGGCTAAGATAGAGATGGTCGAGACACGCACCGAAAGAAAAGGGGAAAAAGAACAGAAAGAAGGGAGAGGGAAAATGAAAGAGAGGAAAAAGCCCATGCATAAAGGCCTCAGGGACCTCAGCAAGCCATTTACTTCACATCGTAACGTCCAATAGGTGTTCACGTTCTTTGTTCATCTAATTGGAGTAAGTTTCAAAATCAGGGCTAAAATTCGAAATTTTGTGAAAATCGAGTAGCATAATTCAATTTTTGAATTGTTGAGCTGTAGGATTTCATGGAAATAGTGGATTATGGTGTTGTTGAGTTGTGGAGTTTGATGGGAGTCATATTAGAGCAATAGTTTGATCGGGGTGAAAATTTTAGAATTTTGCATGCAAGTTTTGCATTATGTTTATGTTTGAATAATCGCTTTGAGTGAGAGAGTTGCTAGCGTGCATGAGTTGTTTTATTAGAGTTTGGGAATATTTTAGCTGGTTCATAGTTGTTGTAGTATTTTATTAGGTTTTCACATCAATTATCGTTTAATTGATAGGATTACAATATTATTGGCTCGTTTAGTGATGCATTATTTAGTTTTGATAGTCCTAGGGGAGTGGTGTTATCTCTTTTTTGAGTTTGTAAACTCATATTTTGAAAATGAAAAATATAAGACATGTTATTAAATTCTTATTTTAAATGTAAAAGATAATAGCCAAAAACCTAATCTTAATTCAACATTTTTGGATTTTCTTATTTAAAACTCGGGATAAGATCGCAATTTTAACCCTAAAACAGCAAATCTAATCCTAACTCAAATATTTTTGGATTTTTCTTTTACGAAAATAAGATTGACTCAACTAACTTAACGATAAGAAATCAAACAAGATAAGATTGACATCCAAAAATTAGCGAACCGTATCTCGCGCATGAGATCGGGTTGGCGAATTTTAAATTAAATCGCGAATCAAATCTCGGGGAGATTGGATTGTCGATTTTGTAAGGATTGCGAGTCGGATTTCGGGCGTGAAAATCGGACTGTCAATCCCAAATTTCAGCAAATTTCATGTCAGGCAATCTCAATCTTACATTAAGGAATAATTATACTAAAAAACAAAGTAAATAAATGAAAATAACATAACAAATAGAATAAAGTAAATAAAAAAGAAAAAACTACCTAATTGATTTTCCTTTTTTTCTTTTTTTCTTTTTTTTTTGCTTCCCAAGCAAATCTCGTGCTCGGGTAACAGCAGGAGCGACGAGTCAGAGGACCGGCAGGGAGAACTCCAGCGAGGGCGGACGGGAAGGAATGAGGCGGCACCTAGGCAGCAGGGACAACCGGCGGAACAGGGACGTCGCGGTCGGAGCTGCCGGCGTTCGGACTCCGGCACAGAGCGATTGTGGGCAGAGGACTCCGGACGAGGCTGGTGCGACCGATCAAAGGGTGGAAGCGCAGCAGGGGAAACTCGCGATTGTTGCGGCGTCAGGGGCTAAAGGCGCGCGGTGGTGGCTCATGGAGACGCTGCAGAGGCAGATCAGCGGGCGCTCAGGTGCTCGTGAAGGCGCGGCTGGGTCACGACAGAGGCGGGTCGCAGGTGGTGTTGCGGAGGATAGTCGCAGACAGCTGACGTCGCGGGTTGCTCGCGGAGGAGGCGCGGCGGGGCAGGACGGTAGATCTCGGACCGGCGCGGGCGTAGAATATTTTCTCTCGCTTTTTCAATATACAAGAAGATAACCTATAAGTGTGATTTAGCTAAAAAGCAAAAGTGATGTGTTTTTTTGCATATTTGACGTATGATTTTGCATTGAGCATTTACACCCTATTTGTTATTTGAAATGGTTCAAGAAGTGTTGAATTGCAAAAGGTATTTTGATGGATGAATTGAGTTGTGAAAGATTGTATGCTTTGTTTTGTAAATCGATTTACAATATCGATTATGGTTTGAAGGTTGTCAAGGATGTTGTTGTGATTTGGTGTAGATGCTTAGTATCACTATGAGCCCATTGAGGGGCTTGCCAATTTGTATACTAGTTTAGAATATCATTGTGAGTAAATTACCAACAATAAAGATAGAGACCTTGTTGAGGGGGAGCTTGGTCACTTGGGCATCGGGCATTATGCCTAATTATGATTAGATTTCTGAGCACAAGATTGCCTAATGAAATGGACCATTGAAGGGTAATTTTGATGAGATTAATCAATGGGCTAGACCATTAATATTTGTTTGATGTTATTGTGAAATGTATATATCTATTATAAATATAGTTATGCTAAAGTGTATATAACTCATTCTCTTTTTTAAAAGTTTGTTATATCCTCTAATTTGGTGTAATGAATTATGTTTTTATGTCTTAAACATGCATAGTGGATGTTAGATATAAAATGTTGTTGATGATGAAAATACTTTTTATTAATTAATTATTTCAAGTGATTCAAGCGATTACTGTTAAGAAAATAATTTCCAATTGATTCGATTTTCTGCAAAACAAAAAGTCTTGGTGTCGTGCTATATTTTTATTTAAATTCTGTTCAATATGTTGTATTTCATGAATCAATTAGCACTACTTATTTACTATACAACTTAAGGACAAAATTCATTTCAAATGAGACTTAGATGACGCTTGCTACTATTTAATACTTGATATGCATAATTCTATATATATATTTGCCGGATTATACTTTATACGGATGGTTTCATTCTAAAATCACTTGAGATCAAGAGTCAAGATTAACATTCAATACTAGTAGCCTCGACATAACATGGACAAGTTTTTATGATCAATATGATTCGACCTTGTTAATGACACTATACTATAAAAGATTTCATATAAACCATCACTGTGTCATGGGTTGGCAATTCTTTGGCTGTAAAATAGCCCATGCGATGCCTAATGAGTCGAGAAAACTAAGCTAGCCTTCATTCTATAGTTCTTTAAAAAAATAATATGGTAAATAGCATCCTCGTATCATATCACATTACACCCAACTTAGCTCGATCGTCTAGTCTCTTGAACAAAGCACACGGAACACTTTAGGCACAACAACTGATTTTAGCCTATCATAATAGCCTCATGAGGAGAGTGGCATTATCTTCTGATTAGTTTATGCATGGAATGCCAATCCCGCCTCAGAGTATCATCCCCTAGAACTTCTAGCATAAATGTCTCGATGCCATTCTCACGAAACAGTTGTATTATCCCTTTTGGATTACTAAGGATACATGAGTACAAAAAATTCATGTGTCACTTTGGTCCGTGATTGTTGCCTATAAAATAATGAGTTAAAGCTATGGTTAGAAAATTTTGTTGTGTACGTAATTTGCACACTGTAAATTTAATATGTTTAATACCCAAACTATACAAATAATAATTTTAGTTCTAAACTTTATGAAGGATCACTTGAGTCTCAAAACTTTTTTAAACTGTTTATTTAAGTGACTCCAAATGAACTTATATATTATTAAAACAATGCCGCATTAGAACTTTCCATCAAGCTAAAATGTCCAAGTCAATAAGGTGATAATTTTTTGAAATTTATTATATTGGGACAATCAATTAAAAAAATTGTAATATCAAAATAGGTAACATAGTTTCGACACCGATACCTTCATAGTCCCTTCTCTTAGCCCATCTGAGGATTTATGGTAAATTTTATTATTGGATGGAATTTTATGACATGCCCTTCTTGCAAGGTCTGCTGAGCAACTTGCACTCTTGAGCCTCTGACCACTGCCGTGAATGGTTGGGGCAAAGCAAGCCAATTTTGCCAGAACATAACAGAGAAATTTTGAGTAAATCCGAAATGGTAGGAGGCTCGAGACAAAGGCACTTTGACACAGATGCCAATGTACAGCTGCATTCAATCCATTCGCATTCAATCAATATCACCCTCAGCTTGTCGTTTCTTCTGGATAAGGGCCTTCTCGTCTACAGCGTCCCCGTCCCGACTTGAAGACTTAGTACTTCGTGTTGAGACAAATCATAACCAAAGAGTCGTACCATGAGTCAAAATTATGGACGTACGAAGATTGAGCGAGATCTAGCTGGGTCCTATAATAAGAATTTCATTGGAATATACGTAACATCAGTTAAAAGAAAAAGAAAAAAAAAAAGAGACCCCATCTCATTTTTTTATAAATATTTTCATTAATTATTTTTCCCACAACTTGGCCCTGTCGGCTGCCTAATTTTCTGTCGTGTTCTCTTAGCTAGTGTTGATATATTGCCCTGCCGTAGACTCATATAATGTCATTGGCCCTCCCTATTCGGAAATCGGAATTGGGTAGGGCAGTCATCTCTTGCTCGGTGTCAAACTCTGAGAATCGACATTCAAAGATCCATTCTATTCCGTGTGAATGTTCTTGCCTTCAGAAGAACTTTCTAGGAAAAACTTTCTAGGAAAAACTATGTCGTTGTTGACCTTTCTATCCATCAAACTAGGTGTCGGAAAATAATTAATTTTGAGTTACTCAAGTTTTTCCTTTTCCTCAAGTGAAGAGATCGACATTCAGTTGGGATTAGCCGGGTCTCGACAGCATGAAACCTAATTGGGCATCGCGGAGCTTTGAAATGATCAAATCTGAAAATTTCTTAAAGTAAAAACACTCTTAACCTCAAATATTCTTTAGAGAGGTTTAAATGGACTAAGTTTGGTAAGATCATTCCGAGATAATACTAACATTCCCACATCAAAATACTTTCTAGACCCTTACAATTCTGCGGGTAGATATGCTCTTAATTTTTCAAGTAACTTTCCATTGATTACTAAATAAACCTTAACTCTCTTGAGATAATCCTTCATCAATTAGTCGCAGTCTGAATTTGAACCTATCTCAAACTCAATAAAGATTTCTAAATACAGTCTCAAACTCATCTTCATTGGGTAAATAGAACAAGAAACCTATGTGAAACACACACAGACAATAGTAATTTTATGAGCATTGGATTAATTATTATTACTATGCAACAATTAATAACATGTTCACCTGAATAACCTAATATATTTTATACAATTTCTCTATAGTAATACCAGGTCTGGATTTTGGGATGTCCACGAACTAAATCTCATGCTCAACAATGTAGTTTTCCATTCTAAGAAAAAACAAGAATCATGAACAAATCTTGCAATAAAATATGATCGATAATATTAAAAAGGTTTGAGCGGGTCAAGAATCTGATTAAATCCAACTTGCTGCCATCCTTGAGACCATCGGGTCAGCACATAATCTTTTATAGAAGTGTCGAGGTGTGCATATGAAGTGTGTTAGACAAATCCAACATTAGGAATGGCTGTGATTTAAAATATTTAATCTATCACAGTTGACTTATAACACATTAATTTAAGTTTGTAGTGAATATGTATTCAACTAGATCTGTCAATGAGCTCGAATTGGGCTCTCTCATGATGATTTTTATTATATAAGATATCAGGCTTCTTCCATTTTGAGTTGAGTTGAAGTTCCGATTCGCATACACACTCTATATGAGTGTCCTTGAAATGAAATTTGCAAGAAGAGCGCTCTTTTTTGCTTCAAAGAAAAATATAGTCCTCGAGAAAAAAAAAATATTGCACGATCTATAGATCCTGTAAATCAAGCTGATCTTCACCGTTGATCATGTGGACTCTGTGGTAGGATTTGAATAATTAATTATTCAAATGATTTGGTTCACAAAATTTATAAAAACGCGCAAATTTCTCCCTTGTTGATAACAAATCAATGATGCCTATGTAGTTTGTTAATAACCTTTTATTTTCGAAACGTGAGTCCAGGTTTTTCATAACTCGCATTCGTCATTTTCATTCGTCATTTTCTTGATTTCCCTCTTAGCTTATGCATTAGTTGGGTGAAGAAAATGAAGATGAAGCAAAATGAGCTGAAAAGAAATTGGGCAATTGTGGAAATTAAACCTTGGCCATTTATTCTCTAATTTTATAAGAGCAGATATTTGTACTTCTAAAATAGGGGAGAGGAAAAAAAACAAAAAGAAAATCATAAATGTATTGCATTATATGGTACTTTTCCCCTAAAATAATTTGTTTGTATTCCAGGAGGTTTTACAAGTATCAATTTCAGAAAAAAAATAAATAAATCAACTTTTCTCCATTAGATCTACTTCTTAACTAGATAAATCTTAAGAAGTAGATCTAATGGAGAAAATGGCAAAAAAAAAAAAAACAAACAAACTAGATAAATCTTTGAATTTTCCTAACATATATTATTAATTACATCATAGTAGATATGATGCGATTCTAAAGTGCTGGGAATACTATAAAATTATTAATTAAATAGTTGTGTTATCATTATGATAGATCATGCCGTCAGCAGGCCAATCATGCTGATCAGAGAACCAGCTGTTTTAGAATCATTCATCATCTCTACTCCCTCCCTTTTGCCCTTTAAATTGCTGGTGGACATTATCAACACTTTCTTGACTTCTAAGCACTATCTTTTTGGGGGAAATGACCTGAGAGGCTTGTTTAATTCCCAAGTGGTGTGACTTGTGAGTGACCTATGGAACGTACGATCCCAGAAAACAATGTGCTAGTGGAACATTGAAAAGGAGATTTTGAGGAATTAAAGGTCCACGTCTCTTGAATAGATGGCATCCTAATCCTTTGAGGTTGGTTTAATTTCTCACTCTTAGAGCTTGAAAAAGTTCTAGAATAGTGATATGATGTCACTAATTAATCGATTTGTCCATTGAAAGTGAGTCCTTCGCTTTCATATTCAATCGGGTGTTGTATATGAAAAGCATCGGTAGGTACTTTTGATGGTATAAGGGATCCATTCAGAGCAACTTTAATTTACTTTGTTTACATTTTTTACTGTCGTCAAATGTCGCAGTATTTATAATTTGACATGACATATATAAAACCTATCAGAAGAATACATGTATGATATGTAAAAATACAAATAATTTTTCTTTTTTGTAATTCTTTCAAGTTTAAGTAAATGCATTGTATCTCTAACATTATTATATGAGACATTTGGATTCGGCATTCTGCTCTTATCCGAAATGGATTTGGGAAACACCAACGGAAACTTATTCATTTCTCCTAGTGGCATCTTATACTTTAATTGGAGTAACAACTTTTAATTATTTAAATCGACTCGAGCACAACTCATGTTACTATTGAGTGATATTTTTTTAACTAACATCCATTTACTAATTATGCTTGCCTTTTTTTTATGGAAAAATAAACAGATCATACACAGTCCGTATAGAAACAATTCTACTCATGCGACTTACACCATTGAGAAGAAAAAGAAGACTCCAATAGTTTCGTTTTTGAGTTTTTTTAGGTTCAACGCTGGCGTAAAAATTAAACTATGCATTCACAGTCGGACTATCGAGGCGAGAAAGGACTCGACTGGAAGACTAATTACAAAACGCATGTCACTCAGCCGAGCGATGGATGCGAAAGGATCTTTCTTCTAATGATGACCCTCTTGTTATTTTTTCTTGTTTTTTGTCATTTGAGCTGCTAATAAATTACACGTTTGGATAGTTGCGGTTATGATATCTTCGCAAACACCAAAAATTATAAAATATAATTCAGAGGCTGGATGCACGTAGAAAGTTCTGAAAAACCCTCTGCCGACAATCTAGAGAGAGAGAGAGAGAGATGAGAGCGTTGAGATACGTCTCTTTCGGCTTTTTCTATGAGAAAGACAACGGCCTTGTCACTTTGTAACAACATAGAATTCTAGATATATACTTCTAAAGCTATGAGAATTCTAACAACAGAGAATTTTGAAGAGTATGTGCGTAGATTTCGCTTGCACCTAAAAGATGTTGCCAAAATGGTATAATTGATTTAACAAATTCATTTGTTTATTTTGCCGAAGAAAATGCATTTGTTTACTATAATAGACATCTATACATAGGATATTGAAGATTGTAATATAATTTCTGTGGATTTTGTGGATTAATATCCCTTTTTTTCTTTTTTTCAATGATGCTAAATCGATCTTTAGTTACTACTTTTCTTATAATTTTTGTTTGCAATCTATAGGGCTAGTAGAATCACATCTGCCATAAAGGCGTGAATTTGACTATTTAATAAGAAAATGCTACTAAATTCTATACAACAAGAAATATGTTTGATAAGATTAATTGATCTCCGCATTACTAAGTAGTAATGACATCTACTTTTATAGTTTTTATCAATCTTGTCCAAAATGAACCAAACACATGATGGGACTAGAATATGCCTATATCCATGGAAAATTGCACGATAAGTCCTAAACTTTACAAATGGAATGCAATCGAGTTTTAAACTTTTTAATTAATTTAATCAAATCCTAGACCTTTACTAGCAAACTTGCAATCGAGTCTTGAATCTATCAATTAATTCAATTAATTCTTGAATGAAAGATATAAAGTAAAACTTATTATTATTAATTATTATGAATTAAATTATAATTATTATTATTATTATTATTAAATTATTATTATTATTATTATTATTATTATTATTATTATTATTATTATTATTATTATTATTATTATTATTATTGTTATTGTTATTATTATTATTATTATTATTATTATTATTATTATTATTATTATTATTATTATTATTTTGGGTTTGGTTGTTGTAAACTTATGTTAAGAAGTGCAAATAAAGATTGTTATGTAGGCAATTTTTAAGTGACACGTGGGCAATTTTAAGTACTGTTTATCAAAATGACTTTAATGTGCCTTTTGAAAAAGGTTTGGGAAAATTGTTCAAAACATCTTAAACCTATTATATGGCGGTCAATTTAGTCATAAATTATACCAATTTAGTCCTAAAGATTTCAACGATTTGTTAATTTAGTTCTAAACCTTTTAACCAATTGCAAATGTAGTTGTTATGGTTAATTTTGGCTAAAGAAATCGATTTGTTAATTTGTTATAAATACAATCAATGATGGCCATCATACTTGCAAAGTTTCCGTTGACATAGTCGATTTTTATAATTTTTTTGAATTATTTTTTTTTCCTTTTATTTTCCTATTCTTTCTTTCTTTCTTTCTCTGTTTCCCCCCATTTCTTATTACATAAGGCTGGCAAGGAGCCAATAGCCTCGCCACCCACTAGGTGAGGGTTGACGACCTCTATTGGCTCCTAGGCAAGGGCATCACAAGCCCTCACAAGCCACAATGAGGGCGTCGTGGTCTTCACCCAACCTCACTAGATCTCAAGAGGTCATTGCAACCCTCATGCACTCTTGCAAGCCACAACAAGGGCTCATGAGCCATTAGTAGATCTAGTGAGGGCCACAACCTTCGCCCACAACTGGCAAGAGTTTCATGGCCTTTGCCCATGGGTTGCCGGGCCTCACCTAGTGGCCCACAGCCTTGGTGGCCTTGTGTAAAATGAAGAGAAAAAAAATTTAATAAATATTTGGAAATTTTTCAAAAAAAATTCGCAAAAATTGTTAACATTAGTGTCAGCCACGTAAGACCCAGGTTTGATTGAACCTATATGTTAGTAATTTTCAACCAAAATTAGCTTAAAGGTGTACATTGGCATTATGGCAAATATTTAAAAGGTTTTATGAATTGATACAATTAAATCAATCAAAGCATTTAAGATGAAATTGGTATAATTGAAAGGTTTATAACTCTATTGGCTACATGATAGATTTATGACTTTTTGGATTTTTTTTTCCAAGAAGGTTTAGAACTTAATTTTTTAGTTGGAGGTTTAGAACTTAATTGAATAAATTAAAGGGTTTAGGACTTAATTGAATCAATAATGCAAAATTCAAGAATTGTAATGTACTTTTTCCTTCATACGTACGATATTATTCCTTACAAATTAAGGGGAAAAACACTTTGCCCACTAAAACAGAAGCTGTACCTAGCTGGAAATGGGAAAGAAGTCAAAATTGTACTCCACCAGGCACCAACCATGTGTCTCCTCTCGTTTCAACAGTTAGACCAAAAAAAAAAGGTGATTCCAATAATAGTGCAAGCTATAAAGCTCACTCTTTAGGCCTACCGTTACGTAACCTACATTGTTTCTGTCAGTGATTAATGCTTCGGTGTCGTAGCATTGAGGTTACATTTTTCTATTATCCAAATCAAAAGAAGATTACACCACTTTTGGTATGTCAGTACGTGACGATATAATGCTTTGATGCACGTAGTGTAGACTGGGGTTTCTAATATGACATAAGGGATGTTCCCAACTTGGCAGGGCACGAAAAATTTCATTGAAAGAGATCTGATCATAACATTAGTCTCAAAATTATAAAAAAAATTACCATAAAAGTCATAAAATTACTGTACATATGTCAATTTAATTTTAAATCTTTCAATTTGGTTTAACCAATTTAGTCCGAAATATTTTAACAATTTACCAATATAATACTATCAATTTTGGCTAGAAATTGCTTACGTGAATGCTAATAATTTTATATGGCACAACTAATGTTAATGTGAATTTTTTTTACTAAGTTCTATGCAAAAAAGAACGTGGTTTGATAAGATTATTAATTGATCTCCACATTACTAAGTAAGGCTGAAATGTACTTTAACATTTTTGTCAATCTTATAGTATATGTCTATATCCATAGAATATTGCCCTGATAATTCCTAAACTTTAGGTATAGAATCCAATCATAAACTTTTAATTTAATTTAATCAACTCATAGACCTTTACTAGTAAGCTTGCAATCAAATCTTAGGCCCATCAATTAGGTCAATTAGGTCATAAACATTTAATGAAAGATACGATTAAGTCGTAAAGCTCATATTAAGAAGTGCAAATTAAGATTGTTACGTAGGGAATTTAGGCAAAGTTCATCAAAATAACTTTAATTGCACCTTTTGAAGAAGGTTTAGAACTTAATTGAATCAATATTAAAAGGCTCCTGACTCGGTTGATTACTTATGCAAAGTTTAGAATTTGCGGTGCACCTTTTCCTTTTCCTCTGTACTCCCAATTTTATATACATCACAAATTAAGGAATAAAACATTTTTACCCACTAAAATAAATGCCGTGCCTCACTTGAAATAGGAAGCAAAGTCGATATTAGGCTCCAACTGGCACGAAGCATATGGTCTTCTCTCATTTTAAAAGTTCAGAAAGAAAATGATACCAAGAAAAATGCAAACTAAAAGGTCTATTCCACAGGCCTACCGTTACATAACCGACATTGTTTATAGCGGGGAATAATGCCAGTGTCTGCGTATTAAGGTCACATAAGTTATCATATCCAAAGAAAAAGTAAGGTTGCTGTCATTTTTGGTATGTACATAACAATATGATGCTTTTATGCACGTAATCTAGATTGGGGTTTCAATTTTATAACATGACATAAAGGTATATTCCAAACATTGCATGGCATGAAAATTTGATTGAAAGAGATAACATCATATGAACATTAATATCAAAATTGACATGACAATTTCGCTTGGCTGCTGTGAAAATCACAATTCAATCATTTGAGCAGTTTGTAAGAGAATTATTGATAAATTTTCAATTATTTTAATTTATAATTATGGATTATAGACAGACTATTATAGATTTGCTTCACCTGAGATTAATAAATTTTTTGGATCTTATTAACAAAAGACATGCGACTTTGCCTAATAGTTAGTCAACCACAATCAAGAATCCTTAAAAATTCCAAGATTTTTTTTTAATATGCTCGTTCCAACCCCCTATTCTTTTTTCTAGGTTTATTGATATTGAATCAATTGAATGCACTTCTAACACTTGCTCCACTCTTGGAAGACCTTGTGTTGTTTTCACGGATCTCGATTTTTCATATATAAATATAAATAATATATCTTCTTCGTAAAGGATTTTTATACTTGGCAATATTAATGACGGGTCAAGCAAATCGTTCAGAATAAGCTTTGAAGATATCCAAATTTGTTGTCGGCTTTCTTAGATTCTGTGAACATTTGCCATATAAATATACAACTCCTTCAATGGAAAAATGTCCAAAAAGCCCTAAACCTATTGCACGACCTTTAGTCTAGTCCTAAACCTTACAATTGTGCCAATATAGTTCTAAACATTTTAGTGATATGCTAATATAGTACTAAACCTTTGGACTATTTGCTAATGTTATCATTCCAACCAACTATCCAAATAATAGGTTCATGACTAAATTAATAAATCGTCAAAAATTTTAAGACTAAATTAACAAGTTATCAAAAAGTATATGACTAAATTTGCATAATAGAAATATTTATGATTACATTTGTCTCCATACATTATTTTTAGAATTTTTGCATAATTATCCCCTCATCTAACTTAAGCGAGCAAACAAAAGTTTGAAGATATCTAATGAGATAGAGTCTTAGTCTACTTTCACTTTCATTTCAAGATCTTGCTGGTGTTCTAGATCTTGGCCTAGTTGTTTCAATTTTGCAAAATCGATGAGGGTTGCAACGGCAAAACCTCTTGAAAGCAATGTAAGTATCTTCGGCCACAGGATGGGAAAAAAAAAGAAAAGGTTGGGGGACTTAATTTCTAAATGTCGATGTATCCTTAATTTTTTAGGTAAAATGTATCAGTATTTTTGAATTCATCTTTAGAGAAAATTATATAAAGAAATGGGACCTACATTTCAGTGCCGTGTGAAACTGCCCCGTACGATCTACTTTTTTCTTCATTTTTTTTGCAACCCTGAGAAACTAGGGCGAAGGTTAATATGAGTAAAAGGTAGATTCCAAAAATTTCCACCAATATCTATAGAGTTTAAGGTATATGTCAATTGACCCTATTATTTTGTTATTGTAAATAATATTCATAAAAATTAAAATAACTTAACATGTCCATAGTAAAATTAAAAGGAATGGAAAAAATCGGAAACTTGCTCAACCATTTAAGAGGCATTTTCAAGGCTAATCTTTAAAACTTATTGATTTTGTGCACTAAAGTCCTAAAAGTGTCATTTTTCTTGCTATTGAGTCCTAAAACTTGTAACTTTTGATCCAATTGAGCAGTGCCATCAATGAAAGAATGATGCAAAGTGTACTGAAATTGCATGAGCTAAATAAAGTCTTAGGATTTAAGTGCATGAGTTAACAAGTTTTAGCACTTGTTTTCTAATTGTCACACTATTTAAAGTGCGTAAAGAGAAAAGGAATCACTAGAAAATGATTTTTCAATATTTGACTTTCGTTTTTATGTGATCATGGTCTCTTCCCTTGAGTGATCTTGCACATCATTTGCGACATAAGAAATTTTTTAGGATTTTTGGGGACCATCTATGTCAAAGATCCACTTATGTTGTGATTCAGTTTAGTCACTATATAAGAATTGTTACTTGAAAAACTTGTATGAACATAACCTAATTTCCAGCATTTCTTAGTCATCAATTATGTTAGTATGCTGTAATTTGATCAATGCAAAAAATTGCACTGCGTAGTGATACATAAATGACAGCATAGACCAAGGAGCATAAAAATAAAAGGCAAGGGAATGAAATATCTTAATTTTTAATGATGGAGGGCTAAATTGAAAATATATATATCAAATTTTAAGATGAAGGATATATCTTTCTAATTTATCAACATTTTGTTTTCTCAAGAAGTGCACAAGAACGAAGTTTCATATTGCTGATTGCAAAATGGAATCCTATACCCATTAATTGACATCATTGCACGTGCTCTTAGTAAATGCAGTTCCCTCCGGGAATGAGGAAGGCCATAAATATGAAGATACCCTAGTAGTTCAAAAGTACATTCATTAACGCATCTTCATGCCCGAAAATGTCGATCACTTCCATTCTCATGTATAAACAAGACTTTGTTAAAAAATTTCTTGGTCTTATTAAGCAACCAAATAAAAAATACTGTGAAATCCAATGCACGGACACCGGCAACCCTCATTTCATGCCCAATCAATATTCTAAAAATTGAAATTTTTGTGTTAAATAGATTTAACAAGTATTTTGAGTCACTCTTCAACACTCCCATAAATATAGGATTATTTTTTAAGTAAAAAACCCACAACTTAAAGGCCAAATCCAATTTTGTCCCAAACATTTTTTTTGTCTAAAAAAAATCACAATTTCCATTCTAGTCCCAAATCAGCCCATGCATAAAAAGATCACCACTGGTTTTTTCAAGTTTTTCAATATCGAGAGACTGGCTTTGCTCCATATGGAGGTAATTGTGTTGATGAAAACGCAAGTCCTGATGATGAATCTCTAACATGCCATAATGTTGATAATTTAAATATTAAAAAAAAATAGTGGTGATCTTTAATATGATTCATGGTTTAGAACGAAGAGCAGATTTAGGAATTCGTGCGTTAAGTCCAGGGCCTAAAAAGCTTATATCTTGCAGCATCTGTTTTTACCTCTCGATCTTGTACAAGAATGCTATTGTTTTCTGATAATTTTTTGGAAGTTTCTTGGCTTGATTATCACCCGACTCAAACAGTATTGCTTATCATTTTACCTGCTTCTGGTTCCCTCTTCTCCAAACTTTCTAACTAATTAATTAAGCAAGAAGTAGTAGCACAGGCTTGTTCTGAACTTTTGTGTTGGTCGGCCAGAGTGAATAATTGATAACTGCAGTTGCTACTTTTTACATTATTGAGTCACTAACAAACAAAAAGCTGCAACCCTTGCTTGGCCTTGACACTGCTGATAGTCTCGAAGTGAGTTTTGGAGTCTCTGCCCATCTCTTCAACAGGAAAATGGTTGCATGCGCTAGCCTCATGTGAGCCTAAGTGCAAAATAACTGTTATTCTAGGCAGGTCCCATGAGGGATCCACATGGTGTACACTGGGTTCAAACAAACTCAGTGCGTGCAATAATTGCTGTTTCACAGTCTGACTCCAAGTTCCTCGTCTAGAAAGTTAAGATCGTCATTATTGCAAAAGGAAAAAACAAACTTGCTCAAAATTGGTTCCAGATTTTGATCCAGTGAATCAAACAGAGATGGGAGCATTGCGTTTTGTTTTCTTTTGTCATAATGGCATCTTGGTTAGAACATATCTTATGTTTTATGTTTTGTTCACATAATTTTTGACATTGCTTAGCAATCTATTAGTGATGACGCTAATTTTAAATGCGTGAAGGTGTTTCTTCTGGAGAAATGTGATTGGCGGACTTGATCATTAGTTGTGTTATTGTATGTTCACCGTCGGTTATAAACCTGCTTCGCTTACTCATGCTGAACGTGCCGACATACAAAACAAAAAAAAGCTTTTGGGGTTATCTAAACATACGTACATACCACTGTTCTGATTTTAGGGCAGAATTAGTATTGCAAGCCTAGTGAAACTTGCCATCTGATCAATTGGCTATGTAGATCTTCAGTCTGTTAGGGCATGGGGAGACGCCGATTTACTTTTCTTCTTTTGTTTTTGCTGAATGAAGATAGCCTAGCATATGAACAAGGTGTTGCTTACCTCTTTCTCATCTTTCAGTCCAATTTTATGCTGTGGGGACAAGAACAGATTGTGGACGCAGGAGAGTCACAAAAAATTTCATGGTCCACACTGTTCTTTCCTGCTGAGAAATAAAATACTAAACCAAGTTCGTTACTATATGCTCGTGATGGATGAGAAGTGCTTCGTTCCACACGTATCGACCCTAGTTCATTGTGAAATCTCCTTTCACTAGAGTTGGAACAAAGGTAAGGTGGCCGCCTCTAGAATTGTCGGTCCATGTTCCAATATATCTCTCCGTGAAAAAGAGAGGAAGGCCAAACTCATTGTATTATTGCCTTGTAGGAATTTTCTAATTGGAGTTCGGAGATTTTGGACGTCTGGGTTCTTTCTTTATATATTGTCTATAAAAAATAAGATGAGCTTCAAAACCAAAATTTGACCTGTCGTGATCAGAAACTTCTCGAGTAGTGGAGTTTGAGTAGAATGAGTTCCTATCGATATATTGCATGTAGGTGAAATGTCACAATTCAATTTTGTGTTTGACCATAAATGGTTTTGGTTGATTGATCATTTTCACTAAACCAAATTTGTAAAAGTTCAGAAAAAAATTTGCAAAAATTCTTTTACTCAAGCAAACACACCCTTCATTTGGGGTATTCAACGAGCATCTTGGATGCAACCGTTTATATGACATGTTACTATATCGGCTGCAGAACTTATCCGATTAGGGTCTGTTTCATGGGGTTCAAAGGTTCATAAGGTGGTCCAGTACCAGCAGGCAGTGGTCATCAAGAGATATCCCATGAACAAATTTTACCAGTGCTTGTACTGTATTTGCTAAATTTGGACATATTAACTTCAGGGCTTTTCCTAAAAGGCGGTTGTAAGTGCAACTTGGTGGGCCCTGTCTTGTCTATTGGAGAATCGATCATCAATTATTGGTATTCTCATTGCTGATTTACTGGACCGACACTAATGAAGTAGCATTTGCTCTTTTTTGTCCGTTGTCCGCGTCCGGTCACGTTAGAGGAAAAAAAAGGTGAAGGACGGAGATTACCAAGGACAATAGGTTAACCTAATTTAAGAGAATCAAATTAAGCATAATTATGTCTGCAATGGGTAAATCAAAGAAGATAATGATGTCCATGAGGATATAATTGGTAAATGGGCCGTGGGGAACAAAGGGAATATTCGCATTCAACACTCTTTAATGGAAGCAAAAGGCGATTAAACATTTTGATTTTTTTTCATTTATTTTTTAATCCACCAAATGACCAATAGTTATGAGTTCACAGTATTAAGCACGGTGATTTATCAACTTAAAGACTAAATTTAGCTAGTCAGATCATGACCCGATTTACGTAATTTGCTTGGCCAAATAAAATCTCATTGTAGTGATTATATGAAATAAACTGAGGCCAATTAGTTGACTCTACCTGAAAAACCCCGAAAGGGATTTATCAAGCTGGTTGGGAGGAAATTGCGGGTACGAAGCCAAAAATAAAATTAAAAAAAATACATAAAAAAGAATTTTGTGGTGTCATATGATTTGGACAAAAAATCTAGGATCGTCGTTGATTGTTGACAAGACAGGACACTTTAATCTAAACATAGTCAGTTGATTAACGGGGGACGGTGCTTCTTTCCTAATTAGTCGTACTCATGATGGTATGATGGACGTCCGGATTTCGGGGTTGCGATCAAATCGACTGAAAACGACAAGCGAACACAGCACATGGAAGAGCACATGGCCTTTGGAGACAGATACCGACATCCCAATTTGGGTCTATGCGATTCCAAACCTAAAATAAAAAGACCAAAAGAGAGGATGGTACGACACTTCCATAAAGGTTGCGTAACGTGCATGAAAGGCAAAATCAACGTGATGAGTCCAAATCGATATTCTTGGTTCCATTGCCAGGCCATGACGTGCAATGTTTTCACAACCCAACGCGGTTTTCTTTCAATGCAGGAGTGAAAAATCAACCCTCTTCTTTTCTCTCCTTTTTTTTTTTGTGATGTGTTCGTCGGCTATTTTGTTACGTTTGCAACAAAAGGTCATGCTTTTTACTAGGTCGACCGGCCGGCTTAGGTGATCTTGAAAGATGTGAATTCTAAAAAATTCAGAGGTTACATTCACATCGAAAATTTACCTACTCTACCGGGTTTACACATCAGTCTTATGGATGTTTATTTCATCTATCTTGAGTGAGTGTTCTTCTTTCCATCGACGCCAGATCCACCTCCGACCCCAGCCAACGCCACCTTCGTCCATTACCAATCATTAGTGAATCTCGATCAGGGTAAAAAGATTGATTTAGTAAGACGGAGGAGATGAATTTGCTAGGCTCTGTTTGATTTGCCATGAGTGAAATTATAAGAAGATCGTTTTGGCTTGACATATGCTCAATTATATTCCTGAAATCAAAATTAGAAGATGTGGGATGTCTCTGAAGTAATTTTTAATCGTTACTTTTACTTTTCGTTTTAGATTTTGTGAAAGTAGCCATTTTCATTTTTAAAAAACAAAATCTTTAAGACTTGAAGTTTTATCATATATAGGGTTGATACACGAAAATTTCCAAACCAATATATCTATGACAAATTTATTCCTTGTTTGTTTCCATTAAATTTTATCATCAAATTGCTAAGTTGAATCATAGATGATAGTTGACGAGTGTACTACTTTAGAGTTTAACCCTTTGTTTGTCATAGGTATTTCATTATTTGGGGCTAATAATACCACCTAGATTAGGTTGTTTTAAAACTTCAACAATCTTTTGTGGTAATTAGCTATCACTAAGTAAAGATCTAGTCAATGTGACGTTTCAAAACTCGTGAGCGGACTATCTGCTTGTGGAAGTAATGAGAGGAAAAATGTTAGCACACAAAGATGTGTAGTGGTTCAGCTTTATTCTCAAACTTACATCCACTTCTCATATTAACAACCACTAGTCAAGTTGGATTGCACTAATAATATACTCAATAAGTTACAATTGACAAGTACTGGTCCTTTTACAAGATAGATCACATCATCAAGATTCAACTTATGCTTTTACTTTTGTACACTTAATTTATAGCACAATTACTCAAACAACAAGAATATAACACTAAGAGAAATAGTTGAAAGAAAGCGTTTGATTGGTACACGGCATATAGCAGATTTTAGTCTTTGTATTTGCTTGTGTCCAACATTTGGCTTCAGAGATCCTTTCTTTTATACCTATGTTCAATATTTCCACTGGAGGTGGTTTGGAGAAGCAAAGAGCTGTTAGATTTACCATTGGTATTGCCTATTCCTGAACTTTATAGGCTACCTAAAAATAGTTTTTACTACCGCCCTTCGCTATAGCTTCTACCGGACTTTAGACAGACTAGTATTCCATTCTCTAGTCACATCTAGATTCTGCTATTGTGCATATGCACTCCACAATGGCTATTTTACTAAACCAACAAGCATTATCATATGAATGTCATTGCTACAACACCAAGGACCTAATATATAGCATCAATATGGATATCAACATTAGCTGCTTTAGGTTCGTTAGTGATGTTTATAAAAAAACCGTATCAAGACATATCGCAATCTTTATCAATTAGATCGCACAAGGTCATCACATAGTCTGTAATACTTGTCACGAACATTTGCAACTATCATACTAAATATTATACTAAAGATAGTTTGGAAATCATTAAAATCACTTGGAGATGTTTCTTCAACAATCTTCCCTTTGTTTATCATGACAAAACTATTTGGCAAATGTGAAAGATAATTTTTTATAAAGTTGCATTAAAAGTAAAAAGTTTGTTCATGTTCCAATCTTTCTCAAGGAATATGCACAATTAACAAATAATAAGGTCTCCATAAGATATTCAGGGCAATTGGAGATGCAGTATAGATGATCTTTGTGTAGAATAAGAATGAAAAAGTCATAGATCTGCCGGATATCATAAATCATCAGAAAAATAGGCAAACGGTGATAACATCAATGTAAAGCACCCCTATTTTGATGATGTCCATTCTAGCGATAAATGATAAGCGTAAGAATTGTTAGCACACACCAAACAGTTCACAATTTTCACTACGTATTTTCTCATCAATAATTCTCCCCCTTTTTATCATCAGTTTAAAAACATTGAGAAACCATAACTTTACTAATAATCAAGTCATGTTAGTACATCGATCTCAAAAGGAAACTAGACATGAGCAGGAGAAGAAAAATAGAAGCACAAAGAAATAACACAATTTCAAGTGTGAGGGTGTTTTCGTTGCTAGGAGGAGATAGGAGGTTCTTGTTTAGATTCTGTAGAACAAGATTGTAGAAGTCTAAACTAAGAATAGTCCATTCAATTTTCACTAGATATCGAGTCATAGAAGATAGGGTGCTTTTGATTTCTTGACCCTTAGCTTGAAGCTTAGCAAGCCCAAAGTGAGAGAAGCATATGTATCCACTTGAGATGGTGATCTTTCAAGCCTTAGTGGACTAGAGATCTACCTTTGCATGGGTGCCTTAGCATTTTTCTCCCTTTCTTACTTGGCTTGTTTGACTAGTCTTTCTCTTAGGGTAACTGTTTGCTCATCATCCCCTTGTCCAAAGGGATTACTCATCCTTCGGATTTACCCCACCATCATAAGTTATTTTCAACATCATCTTATCAAATATCTTCTTCCCAATCTCAACATTAATCATGCTTTGCAAGGCAGCATAAGAGAAATCAATATTTTTATGCATGAGGATACAAGTGATGAGACACCATAGAGTAGTTTACTTGTCTTTCCCTTTGTCATGCAATACATATGAATGAAGATCGTGTGAGAGAGAAGGAGAAATCATAAAATTTTGTGAGAATGGCCCAAATGACTCTTATCTCGTAATGAGATACATTGTTTGACAAGATGTTTTGGGATGCAGGCATAGGGTTAAAATCTTTTGTATGAAATTCACTTTGAAAGACAACAAGTTCAAGGGGACAAATTCTTTGAAACCACAAGTGTAGTTTGGAGTTTCCAACATAATGTTGTAGGCTTGATCAGGCTCAATGAGAATCCTTTTGAACATATTGTATTCCGTTTGAGTTCATCACAGTGATGACATGATTATGTTTGCGAAAAGTGAAAGCAAAAGAGTTTCAAAAAATTCAGAGAGAAAAATGCCATAGGCATCAAGATACTCAAAATCAACAAAACAATATGGAATTGTTCCTTGATCATGAAAGGTTTGGAAAGCTACTTCATGATCTTTAGACAAAAACATTTGAGAATCGAAAAAAGGATCAAAATCAAAATGTTTTAGATAAAAACATCTTCAGCTTTGAGTTACCTTGGTGGATTCCTCTATTTGTCCAAGGAGGTCAATATGTGATGATCATCCTTTGGGAGCCCCAACCATCACTGTAGATGTGTGAGATGATTTTCTGGTAGCTTTCTAGGACATATGAGGTTTGGAGCCATTTGAGTGAGAAGGAAGCGTTTCTCTTGGAACACAGCATATGGCAGATCTTCGGTCTTTATATTTGCATGTGTCTAACATTTAGCTTCAAAGATCTTTTCATTTATACCTATTTTCAACCTTTTCATTAAAGGTGGTTTGGAGAAGCAAAAAGTCGTTAGAATTGCCATTTGTGATATTGCCTAAAGATAAAACTGCTCACACAATCATTTTCCTAAATGTTTGCATACCACTTAAAAATAACTTATGCTACTATCCCTTCGCTATAGCTTCTTAGGAAGCTAGGTATCTTGTTCTCTGTTAACATATGGATTCTACTATTGTGCAAATCCACTCCGACTTTTTTACGAAATCAACAAACATTATCAAATGAACATTGTTGCCACAATACTAGTGACCTAATATACAGCATTGATACAGATATCGACATCAATTGATCTTTAGGTCTGTTAATATTGTCTGTGGAAAAATAGTATGAAGACATATTGCAATCTTTACTAACTAGATCGCACCATGGTCATTACATATTCTTTAATTCTTATCACGAAGATATGCAAATATCATAGTAAATATTATACTAAGGATAGTTTGGAAGTTGTCAAAATCACTTAGAGATGTTTCTCCAACAATTCAATTTGTGGTTTTTTGTGTTATTAATTCAATTTTGTGAAAACTAACAAAGGATACTAATTTGGGATTTTGGTGGTCAAAAAAATTAGCTTAGGTTAAATTTTTCATAGGTATACCAATTTTGAGTTTTTTTGTGATAAAAAAATTAGCTTAGAATAAATTTGTCACATGCGAACTAGTTTGAGGTGTTTTGTGATATTAACGCCTATAGATAAGTATTGACATATGTGGATCTATATAAAATAACTTATACTTTCATGACATTTTAGAAGTAATAATCGTAGATGATGATTATGGATTCACCACCATAGTTGACCTACATTAGTAAACGTCTTATTGTTAGATTAGTCCCAAAATCCTCCTTAAACATGTTTTATACAAGTCTTTAAGCTCATTTCATAATTTGAAACCCAAATATGATTTATGAGAGTTCAAATGAGTACTAATAGTGAACTCTATTAATCCTATAGACACCTCATTTTTTTTCCTTTGACTTTTCAAGTTTGGCAACTTTGATGTGAGGTCAAACTTCATCAAAAACCTAGAGATAGTACAATTGGATAATATGCATTGTGATCTTTCAAATAGCATACAATTTTCCCCAATTTGATAGTCATAACATGAAATATCATATCTTTTGATTTGAGACATCCAATCTCGATGATGTTGGCAGAATTCGTGATTTTCATAATTGAAGTTCATTATTATAGAATTCAAGTCACAAACTTTCCAAACTATTAAGAATTGGGCCAACTAGTTTAAAAACAAGAGAGAAATCATGATTCAAAATTTTGGTTAAATTATCTTAAGAACAATTACAAAATAACAAATTAAGATTAAGATGGATTGAAAAAGATTATAAAAGAAAAGCAACTAGTTTGAGACAAAACTTCGGAATTTAATCGAAGCTTTGAGAGAGAGAATAAACTCAAAAGGAACTAAGATCACATCAACCGTATCAATTATTGACTCTTGAAACCTTGTTTTGAGTTATTGACAACTGAGCAGAGTTCGGTGGCCAAGTCAAAAGATGGCTTGGGCATGTGTTTAAAAATCTAATGTTGAAAATGTGATTTGAACATATATTTGGAAACTAAGTGTTGCAAGCTTTTCAAAGTCATGAGAATTGTGTGAATCCGACATTAAACAATAGAGATGTACTCTAGATAATAATATGCAAAATTGGATGACAAAGTACCACATCAAAGTTTTTGATTAATGTGGCTCAAGGTGAATTGGGTCATACCCAATGAAACAAATTTAAAGGTGCGTTTGTTTTGGGGGAAACTCCATAATAAAGGAAAATGCTTTACAAATTTTTCAAGAAAATAGTTAGTTTTACTTTGTTTGGTGATAGTGACCAAAATCATTTTCTAATGTTTGGATCTTATTTGAAAAATGATATCAAACTATTTAGGAAAACACATCTCAACTAGGGAATAGCTCAATGGTTGAGATATGCCCTATATTTTTCCCTTTTCTTTTCTTCTTTTTGGCTTTTATTCTGTTCCCTCTTGTTCTCCACCTTGAGCTGGGCCATGTAGAACCGCCACTCACCCACCGTCGCTTGTCGCCTAAATTTGCCGTTGTGATCCATCGCCATTCTACCTCCATCCGCCTTCAACACCAGCCACTTGTCCAATGTAGTCATCGTTGTGTCCCTCCCTCTTGGTCTCTATGCACATGTAGACTAAGGTACTAGCTTTGTAGGCTAATTGCCAGTAGTGTAATGATTGGCAATTTGACCAAGTCAAAGAAGGGGGTAGTGAAAAGAAAAAAAGAAAAGAAAAAGTTAACTAGTTAGTAAAAGAGGTAAGGGACGTCAGGCTAAAATAGAAAAGGCCAAGACACACATTGAAAGAAAAGGGGGAGAAGAAGGGATATGGAAAAGAAAAGAGAAAGGAAAAAGTTAGTGCATAAACAACTCGGGGACCTCAATAAGTCGGATTTATTACACATCGCAATGTGCAATAGGTGGTCGCATCCTTCGTTCATCAAATTGGAGTAGTATTCCAAATTAGGGCTTAAATTCAAAGTTTTGTGAAAATTAGATTGTGAAATCCAATTTTTGAGTTGCTAAACTAGGGGATCTTATGGAAATTGTGGATTATAGTGTTGTGGAGCTGTGAAGTTTGACAAGAGCTAGTTTAGAGCAACAGTTTGGTTGAAGTGAGAATTTTAGGGCTTCGCATGTGAATTCTGCATTGTATTTAAGTTTGAATAATTGCTTTTAGTGAGTGATTCTATTAGTGCGTAAGAGTTATTTTGTTAGCGTTTAATTGTAGTTTGGTGGTTTGTAATTGTTGTAGTATTTTACTGGGTTTTGACATAAATTCTCATTTAATTGATAGGATTACAATATCATCGGCTCCTTTAGCTGCATGTTATTTAGCTTGAGCATTCCCAAGTGATTGGTGCTTTTTTTTTTTTTTTTTTTTTTTGAGTTTGTAAACTCATATTTTGTAAAATGAAAAGTATGAGACATATTATGTGCAAAGTGTGATTTAGCTAAAAAGTAAAAGTGATTTTGTCGTATATTTGATGCATAATTTCAGATTGAGCATTTACACCCTAATATTATTTGAAATTGTTCAGAAGCATTTATGAAGTAAATTGCAAAAGACATTATGATGGATGAGTTGAGCTGCGAAAGATTGTATACTTTGTTTTATAAATTGATTTATGATTAGGATGTTGTTGTGGTTGGTGTCGATGCGTAATATCACTATGAGCCCGTTGAGGGGCTTACAATTATGCATACTAGTTTAAGATATGCTTGTGGGCCAGCCATTGGCAATATAAATGGTGACCTTGCCAAGAGGGGAGCTTGGTCGCCTTATTACTAGGAGTTATGTGTGATCATAGTTAGATTTTTGAGCAAGAGATTGACCAATAGAATTAATCATTATCATGTGATTTTAATAAAATAGATCAATGAACTGGACCATTAATATTTGTTTTAATGTTATTGTGAAATTGATATTTTTGCAACAAATATAGCTATGTTGAAGCGTATATAATTTTTTCAGCTCTTATAAGTTCACTATATCCTAAAATTTGGTGTGATGAGTTATGTTTTTATGTCTTAAATATGCATAGTGAATGCTCAATCTGCTTAGAAGAGGTATATAATACTCACTGAGCTATGGTTGCTCACTCCCTTCCTTCAATCTTTTTAGGTTTCTCAGTTAGTGGCCAATAGAACGAGAGCAATATCGCGAGTGCTTTTGGGAATTGGACCTTTTAATATGGTTTAAGGATGTATCCTTCCAACATAAGGAACGACCATTTTAGTATTATTCAGGGTGTAACTTATTTTGGTATCAATTTACCAAAAAAAAAAAAACTTATTTTGGTATCAAAGCCTAGGTTGTGGGCTCAGATTTAATGGGACGTTGTAAGATCATGTGTTAATTTGTAGCATGTTGGTTTTTGTTAAGTACTAGGATGTATGTCTCATTTAGGGCCAATGTGCATGCCGTGATGCTTAAGGGTTTGAAAGACCTTGTGGAATACTATAAATGTCATTGTAGGCTCAAAGGGTCTTAATGTGATGATTGAGCAAAGTTCTAGTGCACCAAAGATGGCAAATGATAGTGTTACCATAGCAGAAATTGTTGAGTTTAGGGGTAGAATTAAAAATATTAACGTTAGTCTTGTAAAGCAAGTTGAAGGAGAGCTAGAATCAAAAGCGGTCGGTGAATTTGGATTGGCTCCTGAAATTAGGAATGGAGGAAGCCTTAAAAAGAAAAAAGAACAAACCATTCTGTTGGGAGTTTGATCATAGAAAAGTTGTAGAGAGTGAGGGTAGAGTTGAGGTTGCCAAAGAAGACATGGAAGTTTTGGTAGATTGATGCCCAAAATGCTTTCACACACTAAGAGAAATGCTACTTGGGAGCTCGATGAGGAGGCAAGATGCAATCCCTACTTTCACCCTCAAGCCGATTCCCATCACCATCGGCATTTCCAATTATATTTTCAAACACATTATCAGCCACATTATTAACACTTTCCATATTCACATCAAACAAACCTCCGTTTCCATCTCAACTCCCCCTATCTCGAAGCGTTTCTTCATCATCGACATGCTCAACATACAATTCAATATTTTCAGAGTGAAGATGATGATAAAATTGATCTATCACATCGGAGTTATCCCATAAGTACCTAAGAGTTACTCCATCTTCAAGAATATTACTTCCAGAACTCTATAAAAGAGCTTTTCTATTTTACACCCACACGTAACCTCAACAGTTGCAATTATGTTGGATAATGAACCCTTACTTAAGTCTACTTCAACAACATCGACCCTTCCATCTACGTATTCTAAGGGCGGTCCAACTTGAAATTTAACTCCAAAGAAAACAGTGACATAAACTTTGTTGTTGCCCGTTGGACCTACAAAGGAATAGAAATGAATAGCACTTTCAATCGTAAAATTTCACCTAAAAACTACTAATGACTTCACTTGTAAAGAGAAATAGGTAGGGTAAACATACCCATGTTGATGGATGACCTTGAGAGTAGTCAACCCTCCAATAAACTCATTCCAAATACAAGCATCAGCAAACCAGCATCAGCAAAAAAGGAGCTGAAAGTGACAGTAAATTGAACTAATTTAGAAGAAAGGAAGTCATCAAATTTTCGTGTACACATCTCACAGATTGGTTTAGCACAAAACTGCACAAAACTGAACTAATTATGCCTGAGCAATGAACTACCCGCTGAAAACTTTCCCAAATCTCGGAGCCTCCGGCGAAGTGATCCCTCGAAATATGTTAACCTTCAAAACAAACATGTAATGACAACTTATTCATAGATAAAGACCACCTGTCTGCTGTCCCACATTTAATCTTAGCATGTGTCGCAAAATTGGAAACAGTAGCTAGAGACCTTTAAGAGGAAAATATGGGCATGCGATATAAATCTTGTTTCCAAGAATAACATGCACATGAAAATAAGTTCATGGAAACTAGAAATCTTCTTTTCTTAAGATCATCAAGCAACAAAAAGCATATCGAGTAGTGCATTGGATTCCATCACATAAGAACTGTGTAAGCAATGGACAATGAGACAAATCATTTGGTATCGTCATCGACAATGAAAAGGAACTATATCTATAGATTCAACTTAAAGGATTATGGGACAGCAAGAAGCATAAAAAAAATGGGGAAGAACAGGAAAATGTGATATCCATAGATAATTCCAAAAGAGGATAACTCTTGATAGAACTAGTTGTTGAGGCAATATATCATTAGGCCATCTAATCTTTGACTGATTTATGTTAAGTTACAGTTCTTTGAAAACATTCATAGTCATGTGACACCACTAAGCAGGTATTGTGTAACAGTCATGTAGCATTTATCAGCCATGATGATGATTCCAGTGAATAAGTACTGAACAATGTGATGTAAAGAAGTTCAAAAAGAAAAAAGAACAAACCATTCTGTTGGGAGTTTGATCATAGAAAAGTTGTAGAGAGTGAGGGTAGAGCTGAGGTTGCAAAGAAGAATGGAAGACATCCACACACTAAGAGAAATGCTACTTGGGAGCTCGATGAGGAGGCAAGATGCAATACGTTCATTTATGTGATGGTCGAGGTAAATGCAAATTTCGAAGATGAAATTTATTTTTAATTGGCCTGTTTTTTTTTTTTTTTTTTTTAAATTCTAGTTATGTGATTTCAAGGCATAGTAATATTATTACCATGTCAGATTTTTCGCTAGCTAAATTGTAGCTAAATTGTCAAAGTCACTTAAGTGATTATTTCTTAGAATTTGCTATGGTTAGGCGATCATCTAAAAAAAAATTATAACAAAATTGGCATTGTATAATAATTTCAACACCAACGCCATCGTTATTTCCTAGCTAAGCCAATCCATGGATTATGGAAAACGCTATACATTAAATTAAATATTGTCATTGGATGAAATCTTATGGTGGGCCTTTCTTGCAGGGTCTGCGGAGCAACTTGCACTCTGTCTCTCTGACCACTGCCGTGAATTATCGGAGCAAAGCAAGCCAATCTTGCCAGAACAGTCCGGAGAAATTTTGAGTAAATACGAAATGATGGGAGACTCAGAGCAGAAGCTACTTCGACACCGATGCCAATGTCCAGCTGCATTCAATTCAGTCACATTCAATCGCAATTTCACGCTCATCTTATCGTTTCTTCTGGAAAAGGTCTCCTCGTCTAGAGGGTCCATGTCCCGATTTGAAGACTTCTGTACTTTTGGTTGAGACAAATCATAGGCAAAAGAGTCGTACCATGAGTCAAAATTAGGCACGTACGAAGATGCGGTGGGTTCTAGCGGGGTCCTATAATAAGAATTTTACAGGAATATACGTAACATCTGCTAAAAAAAAAGGAACCCCATCTCATTTTTTTAAATATTTTTATTAATTTTTTTCCCACAGCCTGGTCCTGTCGGCTGCCTAATTTTCTGTCGTGTTCCATTAGCTAGTGTCGGCACTCCCTATTCCATAATCGGAATTGGGTAGGGCAGTCATCTCTTGCTCGGTGTCAAACTGCCAGAATCGACATTCAAAGATCCAATTCAATCCGCGTGAATGTTTTTGCGTTCATAGATGAGAGGAAATTTCTAGGAAAAACTACGTGATTGTTGACCTTTCTATCAATTAAACTAGATGTCGGATAATGTCTAATTTTCGAGTTAACCAAATCACTTGAGTTCTCCCTTTTCCTTAAGTGAAGATATCAACATTCGGTTGGGACTAGTCGGGGTCTCAATAGCATGAACCTAATTGGTCATCATTGAGTTTTGAGATGATCAAATCTGAAAATTTCATTTAAGTAAAAACACTCTTGACTTCAAAAATGCTTTAGAGGGGTTTAAATGGACTTAGTTTGATAAGATCATTGCAAGATTATACAAACATTCCACATCACAGTATGAGTACTAACCGTCTTGACTCTTGACTCGGCATGAATTTAAAAACTAGATAGAATGCATAGGACTCAAGAAACAAATGGAAGTACTAAAATACTCCTCCATTTTCCTGATTGGCAACTTAAAATTTTCAACATCATTTTTGTTACAAGACTCTAAATTATATGAAAATGAAATCATTCAAAACTAGATCTATAGCACATTCTCATGAATAGTAATGACCAGATCGAAGCACAAAACCCTCTCAAGTATCTTTCTAGACCCCTACAATTCTGCCGATAGATAAGCTCTTAATTTTTTAAGCAACTTTCCATTGATTACTAAACCTTAACTCTCTTGAGATAATCGACGTGTGGACTCTTGGAGTGCCATAAGTTGGCACAAAGGGATACTTAAGTGTCAAAAGTTACGAAGGTGACACTTAAGTGTCAAAATCGGAGCAAAATGGATAACTTAAGTGAACAATTAAAATCCGGCCAAAATGCCGACGTAGCGATTTCCGGTGAAGCAAGTGCAAAACGGCGTTGTTTTGGTGCTAACATGGTAAAAAATAATATAAAAATTATTTAAATTAAATTTATTTAAAACATTTAAAAATTAAAAAATTAATATTAAAAAAAAGATCCGGCCGAGGAGCCCGAGCCGCCACCGTCGGAAAGGGCCGGCGACGGAGGGGGTGGAGGGTCGGTCGTGGTCGCGGCCCGGCTAGAGGCCGGTGACCCTAGCCAACGGCGGCGAGGGTCGCGGCCCTCGCCTCATCCGCGAGGGTCGGCGGCCCTCACCTGGCCGGGCCAAGGGTCGCCGCCACTAAGGACGACCCCTAGCGGGCGGTGGCCCTCACACTGCGGTCGGCTAGGGTCGCCGCCCCCTGGCTAGGGCCTGGCGACCCCGGCCGACCCTCCCCCCTCCGTTGCCGGCCCTTCTCGGTGGCGGTGGGGAGACGGCGCAAGCAGCGAGGGCTCCTCGGCCACATCCTTTTTTTTTTTTAATTTTTTTTAATTTTAAATTTTAAATTTGTATTTTTAAATATTTTAAGTAAATTTAGTTTTAAATTAAATTAAATTAATTTTTACATTAATTTATTACCACGTTAGCACCAAAACGACGTCGTTTTTGTATTATTTGGCCATGTCGGTGTGCAAAACGGCGTCGTTTTGCACTTACTTCGCCGAAAATTGTGCACGTCAGCATTTTGGTCGGATTTTGGCCGGAGTGGCACTTAAGGACGCGCATGACAAAATTTTTGTTTCTCGATTTTTCTGTTTCTCTATTCCCCGGAACAGGTTTGGAACAAACCGTTTGTAACGCAATTTGATTTCTCTATTTCAAACAGATTTCTATTTGTAAATAGAGAAATTGAAGAAATCAGAAGCTAAAATTTTTAATTTCTCGTTTCTGAAATAGAAATCAGAAATTGAAATCAAACCATATAAAAGAACCTTGCGCTTTCTTGCTAACTTAATTCACTCATAACCACAACTTCACAAATTATTGCTAATTTTCTTTTTCTTATTTTGCTTGTGTTTTTTTTTTTTTTTTTTTTTTTTTTTGATAACTTCCTCTTTAGGATGAAAGGCAATCGAATAGGTCCCCAATTTTAAAAAACGACCTAAGTTCTTAAATGCTTACTTAAAACAATGGGGCTCTTTCCTCCCAGAAAAGGCACGTGCATGGCCAGTTGAAGAAAAAGTTCTTACGTAATAGATGAATAAAAAACGTGCTTAGAAATTTAACCTTATTTTTTTATGGATTCAAAATTCTTGTAAAATCAAAATAATTAGATTGTTACACAATCTTGAATTTTAATTCGAAGGCAAGAGATTCAAGAGAATCTCTCTCTTTGCTATGCAAGGGCCATTAAAGGTTCATTGAGCAACAATAAAGAAATTAGGGTTGAGCAACCGGACTCGATTCAATTCGAGAATCAAAATAAACCAACCTTCCCCGATTGGTTTCTAACCATAAACGTTACTTTAAGGTAGAATTCTTAGATATTCCTTTACACCATTAATTTTATTTTGTTGATAATCTTGTATAATACTAGTTTTTGATAAAATGACAAGGCTGTATAGGCGCCATTGATGGCACCCATATTCATACTTCCGCAGTGCTTGTCTGAACCTACGCAAGATGAGCTTGCAAACGATACATTGACCGAGGAGGGAAACCAAATAAATACGCTTAGGAAAACAATTTCAAGAAATTGTATTTTCAACTTTTGTAATGTATTAGTATTATTTCGACTATTATTTTGTATTTGAGGATTTCCTATGTTGTTATCTAATCAATTTCTATTCCTAGAAATAGAAATTTTGTTCGTTATCGAACGGATTTCTATTTCAGAAATAGAAATTTTGAGTCGTTATCAAACGGGTTTCTTTGCTTGGAAATTTGTCCGGAATAGAAATTAAGAAATTGATTTCGCCGTAAATCAACTGTTTCAGAAATTTTGTCATGCGCAGCCTAAGTGATCCATTTCTTTTCGAATGTGGCACTTAAGTGTTACTTTCATAACTTTTGGCACTTAAGTGTCCCTTTGTGCCAACTTATGTCACTTGAAGCGATCTTTTGCCTGAGATAATCCTTCATCAATTAGTCACCTTGTGAATTTGAACCTATCTCAAACTCAATAAGGGTTTCTAAATACAATCTCAAGCTCATCTTCATTACGTTCATAGAACACGACCACATTGACAATAATAAATTTATGAGTATTGGATTAAATTATTATTAGTATGCAACAATAAATAACATACTCACCTGAATAACCTAATTTATTTTTATACAAATAAATGTTTAATTTTTTTTTTCTTTTAAAAAAAAAAAAAAAAAAAGAATCGTGAACAAATCTTGCAATAAAAGATCTGAGGTAATATAATCGATAATCTTAATAAGGTTTTATTTTAAACCCAACTTGGTGAGACCACTGGATTATTTTTTCACCACCCATTATGTGTTAAACAAATCCAACATTGAGGAATGGAAGTGATTTAAAACAGTTAATTTATTACAATTGACTTGTAATACATTAATTTAAGTTTTGGAGAAATATGTGCTCAATTAAATCTGTCTGTGAGCTCGAATTGGGCTCTGTCTTGATGATTTCTATCGTATAAGATACTGCACTTCTTCCACATTGAGTTGAGTTGAAGTTATGATTCGCATACGCACTCTATATATAGGTCTCTCTCAAAATGAAATTGCAAGACGGGCATTCTTTTTCACTTCAAAGAAAATATAGTCCTCAAAAAAAAAAAATTGCATGATCTACAGATCCGGTAAATCAAGCTTGTCTTCACGGTTGATCGCGTGGGCTCTATAGTAGGACTCAAATAATTAATTGTTACGCGATAATTTCTCCCTTGTTGATAACCGATCAATGATGGTTCTGTAGTTTGTTAATAACCTTTTATTTTCAAAAAGTGAGTCCAGGTTTTTCAAAACTCCGATTCGTCATTTTCTTAATTTCCTTCTTAGCTTATACATTAGTTGGGTGAAGAAAATGAAGATGGAGAAAATGAAATTTGAAGAAAAAAGAGCTGAAAAGATAATGGGCGATTGTGGAAATTAAATCTTGCAATTTATTCTTGACTTTTATCAGAGCAAATATTTGGTACTCCTAAGATTGGGGATGGGAAAAAGTTTTTAAAAAAAAAGTCATAAATCTATCGCATTATATGGTACTTTTCCCTAAAATAATTTGTTTGTATTCCAAGAGATTTCAAGAGTATCAATTTAAAAAAAAAAATAATCAACTATCCTCCATTGGATCTACTTCCATTGGATCTACTTCTTAATTAAGAAGTAGATCTTGATGGAGAAAATGGCCAAAAAACAATTAGATAAATCTTTGAATATTCATAACATATTTTATTAACTCCATTATAGTAGATATGACGCGACTCAAAAGTAAAGTGCTGGGAATACTATAAAATTGTTAATTAAATATTTGTTATTATTTTTGTCACCGACCTTGCCATCAGCAGGCCAATCATGCTGATCAGAGAACCAGTTGTATTAGAATCATTCCTCATCTTGACCCCTCCATTTTTTTTGCTGATAGATATTATCAAGACTTTCTTGACTTTCAAGCACTCATGCTTTTTTGGTGAAATGACCTGAAAGGCTTGTTTAATTCCCAAGTGGGCGTGACTTGTGAGTGACCTATGAAACTCATGATCCCAGAAAACAATGTGCTAGTGGAACATTGAAAAGGAGATTTTGAAGAATCAAAGGTCCACATCTCCCAGATAGATGGCATCCTAATCCTTTGAGAATGGCTTAGTTTCTCACTCTTAGAGCTTGAAAAAGCCCTAGAATAGTGATATGATGTCACTAACTAATCAACAAGGGCGACAGCCCATCCAAGACAGGAAAATACAAACTCATCTCATCGTAATAACCCGTACATTCATTAATGAGTTCTTTGCTTTCATATTCAATCGAGTGTCGTACATTGAAAGTATCAGCCGACACTTTTAATGATTTTCATTTGGAGCAAATTTACTTTATTTTCATTTTTTTATCATATGCAAATGTTGCGGTCTTTATGATTTTCATTTGATGTGAGATATGTAAAACTTATCAAAAGAATATATGTATGGTATGTAAGGATTAGTTATTTGTCACTCTTTCAAGTTTAAGTAAATGCATTGTATCTCTAGCATTATTATATGATAGCTTTGGATTCTACGTTCTATTCTTATCCAAAACGGATTTGGGGAACACTAAACGGAAACTTACTCAATTTCTCCTAGTGGCATCTTATACCAAAATTGGAGTAACAACTTTTAATTATTTTAATCGACTGGGCAACTCATGTTACTATTGAGTGATATTTTTTAACTAACATTTATTTACTAAGTTATTTGCCTTTTTTTTTTTATGGAAAAAGAAACAGATCATACACCGCCCGTATAGAAACGATTCTACTCCTGCGACTTCATACACCATTAAGCACAAAAAGAAGACTTTGACAGTTTCGTTTTTGGATTTTTTTAGGTCCGACGTCGGCATAAAAATAAGCCACGCACTCACTGTCGGGCAGTCGACATGAGGAAATACTCGCCTGGCAGACTAACTACAAAACACGTCAGTCACCGAGTGATGAATGCGAATGGATCGTTCTTCGAGTAATTGACCCTTTTGTTATTTCTTCTTGTTTTTTGTCACTTGGGCTGCTAAAAAATTACACGGTTGGATCGTTGTGGCTACGATTTCTTCGGAAACGACAGAGATTATGAAATATAATTCAGAGGCAAAAAAAAAAAAAAAAACCCTTCTGCCGACAATCCAGAGAGAGAGAGAGAGAGAGAGAGAGATGAGAGACGTTGAGACGCTTCTCTTTCCGCGCTTTTTCATGAGAAAGACAGCGACCATGTCATTGTGTGATGTCAATAGAAATACTGCTAAAGCTGCGAGAATTCTAACAACAGAGAATTTCTAAGGATACGTGGATAGATTTTGCTTGCACCTAAAAGAAATTGCCAAAATGGTAAAAGTGATTTGACAAATTCATTTGTTTTTTTTTTTTGGTTAGAAAAGAACTCATTTGTTCACTATAATGGACATTTATACATATGATAGTGAATATTATAATATAATTTCTCTGGATCTTATGGATCGATCTCTTCTTTTTTTTTTTCTTAATGATGTTAAATCGATCTATAGTTGCCACTTTTCTTTTAATTTTTGTTTGCCTTCTATAGGGCTAGTAGAATCACACCTGCGGTGTATAGGTATGATATTTTTCTGACTAGTTAATAAGAAAATGCTAATAATTACTATATAAAAAGAAAATAATTTGATAAGATTATTAATTGATCTCCGCATTACTAAGTAATGATGACATTAACTTTTACAGCCTGTGTCAATCTTTATCCTGAATGAACCAGACACATGATCGTACAAATAGGCCTATATCCATAGAAACTTGCATGATAAGTCCTAAATTTTATGTATAGAATCAATTGACTCCTAAACTCTTCAATTAATTTAATCAAGTCTTAAACCTTAACTAGTAAGCTTGTAATCAATCTAAAATCTATCAATTAGTTCAAATAAGTTATAAACATTAAATGAAAGATGCACTTAAGTTGTAAAAATTATGTTAAGAAGTGCTAATTAAGGTTGTTATGTAGGCAATTTTTAAGTGACAATAGGCAATTTTAGGTACCATTAATCAAAATGACTTGATTGCACCTTTTGAAAAGGTTTGAGAAAATTGCCTAAAAAGTCTTAAACTTATTTTACAGTAGTCAATTCAATTATCAACTTTTCAATTTTACCAATTTATTTCTAAGCATTTTGATGATTTGTTAATTTAATCAAACCTTTTAACAAATTACCAATGTAGTTCTTCAAGCAAATTTGCCTGGAAATCACTGATGCGATTGTAAAGTTAATATCGGTCATCTTTCATGGCATAACAAGTGTTGATGTATATGGTTTTTGTAATTTTTATAAAAAATTTCTGATCCTTTCCTCTTTTTTCCGTTCTTGCTTTTTTCACTTGCTTTTTACACAAGGCCGATGAGAGCCTGCTAACCACTGGGCGATGCCCTGACCCATTCCCTCATGAGTCATAGTGAGGGCATTGGCAAATCCAACGAGGGCCACGACCCTTGTCCACAGCTGGCAAGAGTTTCATGGCCCTTTTCCTAGGTTCTCGTTTCAGTGGCTTGCAGCCCCGCCTAAAAAGAAGAAGAAAAAAAGAAAAGAAAAATGAAAATAAATGAATTTTTTTTTATAAAAAATTTAGAATAATTGTCCACCTAAGTGCTGATCGCGCTATACAGGTTGGTTGACATTAGTTAGATCTCTACGTTAGTAATTTCTGACTAAAATTAGTTGGAATGATTATAGCAAGTGTATGACTAAATTAACAAATAATCAAAAGGTTTATTACTAAATTAGTTGCTATAGAAGAAGTTTGAGACTTTTTAAGTAATTTTTTTTTTTATCTGACCTTTAGGAAAAGTTTAGGAATTAGTTGAATCAATTATATTCTAGAATTCCAAAGCACATTTTCCCCCATATCTACGATGTTATTCCTCACAAATTAAGGGGAAAAACACTTTGCCCACTAAAACAAATGCCGTGCCTCGCTGGAACTAGTAACGGAAGTCAAAATTGGGTTCCACCTGGCACCAACCATGTGTCTCCTCTCGTTTCAAAAGTTAGACAAAAGAAGGTGATTCCAATAATAATGCAAGCTAAAAAGCCTACTCTTTAGGCCTACCGTTAAATAACCAACATTGTTTCTATCAGTGATTAATGCCGCAGTGTCATAGCAATAAAGTTACATTATTTAATTATCCATTACGCCACTTTTGGTATGTCGGTATGTGACGATATAGTGCTTTAATGCCCGTAATGTAGACTAGGGTCTCAATTTCTAACATTAAATAAAGGGATGTCACCACCATGGCAGGACACAAAAAATTTAATTGAAAGAGCTTTGATTGTAACATTAATCTTGAAATTAGGGAAAATTATCATGAAAAATTATAAACCATTTATATTGATATCAATTTAGTTATAAACTTTTTAATTTGACCAATTTAGTTCTCAATCTTTTAACAATTTTATGTATAATCCTTCCAGCAATTTTGGCTAGTAATGCTGATGTGCATGCCAAGCATCTCATGTGGCATGACCAATGCTAATGTGAACTTTTGTTACCAAATAAGATTATTAATTGATCTTCGCATTACTAAGCAATGTGACATAATCTTATCATATATGAACTAAACACATGATGGGATTAGATATGTCTATATCATAGAATATTGCACAAAAAGTCCTAAATTTACATGAAGAATGCAATCAAGTCCTAAACTTTTGAATTATTTTAGTCAAGTCCTAGACCTTTACTAACAAGCTTATAATTGAGTCTTATACCTATCAATTAGTTCAATTTGGTCATAATGTTTTAAAGAAATATTAAAGTAAGTCGTAATATTTATGTTAAGATTGTTATGTATGCAATATAGGTAGCATTCGCTTGTACCTTTTGAAAAAGGTTTAGAGCTTAAATGAATCAATATTAAAAGGCTTATGACTAATTGATTCCTCATAGAGTTTAGAATTTGCAGTGCACTTTTTCCTCTGTACCCCCAATCTTATTCCTCACCAATTAAGGAACAAAACACTTTTACCCACTAAAATAAATGCTGTGCCTAACTGGAAATAGGAAGGAAAGTCAATACTAGGCTCCACCATGCACCAAGCATATGGTCTTCTCTCTTAAGTTCAAAAAGAAAATGATACTAAAAATAATGCAAACTAAAAAGTCTATTCTCTAGGCCTACCGTTACATAAACTACATTGTTTATAGTGGGGATTAATGCCACAGTGTCTTTGCATTAAGGTCACATAAGTTATCATAACCGAAGAAAAAGTAAGGTTGCGCCATTTTCGGTTAGTTGGTACCTAATAATATGATGCTTTTATGCATGGAATCTAGATTAGGGTTTTAATTTCTAACATGACATAAAGGTATGTTCCAAACATGGCATGGCATGAAAATTTGATTGAAAGAGATAACACATATCAAAATTGACGTGACATTTATGATTAGGTTGTCGTGAAAATCACAATTCAATCATATGAGCAGTTTGTAGAAGCATTATTGATAATATTTCAATTATTTTAATATGTAATCTGTGGATTAGTGACAGGATTTGAACTTGTATAAATCGAGGGACCAGAAGACATTGGGTGCAGATAAAGTGTTAAAGAAGAGAGTGAAGGCAAAGTGTCCTACGGAAACGAACACCTTTAATGTTGTTTCGTGTACAATATTTATAATGTGCCTATTACGAATTTTCGTCCCCAGGTTCGATAAATCATTTGAAACTTATTAACCAAAAATATACGATTTTGGACTATAGTTAGCTCAACCCCAATAAAAAATTCCCTAAAACTTCCAAGATTTTTTTTTTTTTTTTTTTATATGTTCGTTCCAATGCCCATTACGTTTTTCTAGGTTTATCAATATTGAATCAATCAAACACATTTCTAACACTTATTCCACTTTCGGAAGACCTTGCATTATATTATTGGACCTCGATTTTTTTATATATAAATGTAACTAATATATCTCCTTCGTAAAGTATTTCTGTACTTGGCAAAATTAATGAAGGGTCAAGCAAATCAAACTCAATAAGCTTTGAAGGTATCCAAATTCGACATGGGCTTTGGTCAGACTCTATGAACATTTGCCATATGAATATACAACTCCTCAAATGGGAAAATTATCTAAAAAGTCCTAAACCAGTTGTTCGGCAGCCAGTATAGTCCTAAACTTTCAGTTGTGCCAATTTAGTCATAAACTTTCCAATGATTTGTTAATTTAGCTCTAAATCTTTTAAAGATTTCCTAATTTAGTTCTAAACATTCTAAATATTTTTCAATTTAGTCATAAATCTTTTGATTATTTTAGTCAATTTTTAAATTTGCCCTGTGACAAATTTACTCCATGTTAAATTTTACCATCAAATTGCTAAATTGGATGATGCACAACTGATGATAGGTATACCATTTTGAAGTTTCACTTTCCCTTTGTCACAAGTATACTTATTTGTAAGTTTTCATAATATTAATCCAATTTAATGAAAACTAACAGAAAGTAAATTTGTCATAAATATATCAATTTATGATTTTTGTGATAAAAAAAAATATTCATTTAGGATTTTTTGTTATATTAATCTGCATCCTTAATTTTAGGTAAAATGATATCGGTATTTTCGAATTCGTAGGAGCGAAATTATATAAAAATAAAATAAAATTGGACCTATCGTTTTAGTACCGGGTTGAACCGCCCCATACGCTGTAATTTCTTTTTGCAACCGTGACAAACTAGGGTGAAGCGTCATTAATATGAGTAAAAGGTAGATTCCATAATTTTCCATCAATATCTATAGATTTAAAGGTATATGTCAATTTGACCCTACTATTTTGCTATTGTAAATAGTATTTATAAAAATTAAAATAACTTAACATGTCCATGTAAACTTGCTCAACTATTTAAAAGGTATTTTCAAGGCTAGTCTTTAAAAATTATAGAGTTTCTACATTAAAGTCCCAAAAGTGTCATTTCATGCTATTGAGTCCTAAAACTTGTAACTTTTGATCCAATTGAGTATTGCCATTAACAGAAGGAAGGACACAAAGTCAATTGAGTATTGCCATTAACAGAAGGAAGGACGCAAAGTGCAACAAAATTGCAAGTTCAAGGATGTAAATGAACTAAATAAAGTTTGAGGACTTGTTTTCTAGTTATCTCACCATTTAAAGTGCGTAAAGAGAAAAAGAATCACTAGAAAATGACGTTTCAATTTCTGACTTTCGTTTTTGTGTGATCATGGTCTCTAGTTCCCTTGAATAATCTTGTACATCATTCGCAATATAAGAAATTTTTAGGATTTTTTGGGACCATCTATGTCAATGATCTACTTATATTGTGATTCAGTTTAGTCACTATTTAAGAATTATGACTTGAAAAAATTTGCATGAACGTAACCTAAATTTCCAGCTCTTTTAGTCGTCAATTATGTTAGTATGCTCTAACTTTGATCAATTGAAAGCAAAAATTTGTAGCGCGATGTAAATGGGTAGACCGACGAGCATAAAAAGAAAAGGCAAGGGACTAAATATCTTAATTTTTCAAGATGGAGGGCTAAATTGAAACAAAAACTATCAAATTTTAAGATGACGGATATATTATAAATCTGTCCTTTTTAATTTGTCAACCTTTTGTTTTCTCAAGAAAGCACATGAGAAAGAAATTTCATATTGCTCATTGCAAATGGAATCCTATACCCATTAATGGACATCATGGCACGTGCTCTTAGCAAGTGCAGTTCCCTCAAGAATGAGTAAGGCCATAAATATGAAGTGACCCTAGTAGTTGGATCGAACGTGCCTTCATTATTAACACATCTTCATGCCCCAGAATGTCGACCACTTCCATTCCCATGCATGAACAAGACTTTGTTAAAAATTTCCTCAGTCTTATTAAGCAACCAAATAAAGAAATACTGTGCAATCCAACGCACGTACACTGACAGCCTCCATGTCATGCACAATCAGTATTTCAAAGATTGAACTATTTGTATTGAATAGATTTAACAAGTATTTCTAAGTCGCTGTCTAAAAAGACTCACATAAGCATAGAGCTTTAAAAAAAAAAAAAAAAAAAACAACAACAACAACATCACAACTTTAGGTCGGAATCCAGTTCCGCCTCGAACATCTTTTTGTCTATAAAAAAATCACAACTTCCACACTAGTCCTAAATCTAGCTATGAATCTAAAAATCACCAATGGTTTTTTTTTTGGTTGCCAAGTTATCAATATCATAAGACTACTATTATTCCATACGAAACGATGCTATTGATGAAAATGTAGATTTTGATAATGATTCTCTAAATGATTTTTTTTTTTTTTTGGTAACCTAAGGAACTCCGTAAGCCGATAGCCGGTGAGCAAATCCTAGGGGAGCGATTGCAGGACCCACTGCTACAGTACTCCAGGTAAGAATCTCTAACGACGCCTCTGGGATTTGAACTTCTCCCCTTCGTGAGAGAGAGACAACCCGTTCTCTAACTGATTTTGATGTTGACAATTTTAAAGAAATCAATGACGACTTTTGAACTTGTGAGCATATTTGGATTTAGAGTAAAAGTTGGAGATTTTTTTTTTTAAACAAAAGAAAAGTTCGGAAAAAAAGAATGAAATTGGACCTCAAGTAAAGTTTGTTTTTAGGGAATCAGGCCAATACATAAATATATTGCATTTATTTGGAAAATCTCTCTCTCTCTCCATGGAATAAAGAGAGACCGACGTCTATCACGGAATTATAGGGTGGCAAGACCCTAAATTTACGTTGCCCCTATGAACCTTCCTCCCCTTTCCTTGTCATTGGTATAGGAGCAGGACACTTCTTACGTGGGGTCAGGGATTGGATTGTTGCCCACATTCACATCATGGCCTTTAAAAATATATATATATTTTTCATTATTTCTTTTCTTTTTTTGGTGCCCCGGCGGGCGGGGGGGTCCATTATTTTAAATGCACAGTAGTTATCCAAAACGTGAAATCACACCACAAAAGAAGGGATAGATCTCCTGTACTTATCTTCGCCGGGAGATAGATCTCTTTCAATTTGTTGTAAACCAGCTGTGCAATCCCAGTTAAACAAAAAAAACAAAAAATTGCAGCATGATGACCATTTGGCCCCTATCTTCAATGGGATTTACAATTTCGAGTAGTGCATGGAAAAAAAAATTATAATTTCGAGTTGGATCTGTGCAAAATAAATTACGTCATTAATCTAAGGCTGTCCCTCAAGATTAGAGAAAAAAACCCAAATAATTCTCATTTTCTCAAACTGCAGGTGAAAATTGGGCTATTGCATAGGTATTAAGAAATATGCGGAGTAATTAGAAGAATTTGATTAAACTGTCCACTATAGTTGGAGTTGTTAACGTTCTACCCATGTAATTAATATTATAAAGAGACTAACCCATTTCGTCTCGTTAGTAAATGTAATCTTTATGAGAGATGCTTTCTTCTTGCAAGCAGTGAAATTATATCGTGCAATTAATTTTATGCTACCGAGAGACATGGTTGACAAGATTGAGAATTTATGAGGAAAAAAAAGGCCATTTGATGGGGAAAGATATATGGAAAGACAACATGCACTGGTTGCAAGATTACTGAATTGCTTCAAAAGATTATTTCACCATTTTGGCAATTGTCTAAATAAGCAATTATTTAGTTCAACCGGGCATTATTACCAAGAAACATGATAATTATAGCTACAACTCAAACATGCTTCACTTTTGGTGAACCTTAGTGGGGGTTAAGTATTTTTCCCGAAAATCAAAACTATCCATCCACTTTTTTTGAAATGTTCCGCCTTTTATCATTGGTCAATTTTTACTAATATGAACAACAGAATTGCCAAATTAAACTTCAGCGCATACATTGGCCAATATAATTATTTTTAAAAATTTGGAGCTCATAACCATGACCGCTCACGGTTTCTCGTACTCATTGCCACTAGCCATAGTTGCTTGAGCTTTGTGCTTGCTACAATGGCTGCTCGAGCTTCGAAGCTTCTATGAGCTCGCAACCATGGCTGCTCAAGCTTCTTCAAGCTCTTGGTCATGATGCTAACTCGAGCTTCATTGAGCTCCATCATGATCGGTCGAGCTTGTCAAGTTTGCTTTGTTTGATTGTGGATGGTGAACCCGAGTGGGTGTTTGCTTATTAAAAGTTCTATATTGTTGTAAGTTGTTAGATTTTGTGGATTTTGACCAGGATTTGGTAGGCTTGAAGTAGAAGATCTTCGAGGATGTTACGTTTTGTGGATTTTGACTAGGATTCGGTAGGGCTGAAAAAGAAGAAGATTGCAGAGGAGAGAGAGATTTTTAACATTGAGAAAAGACCAAAAAATTAATCTACATCACTAAATTTTTAACTGTTGTTAACACCATGTTAGTAAATACCGTCACAGGATTCGATAAAAAATAATTTGACCACAAGCTAATCTAGGGGAAAGCGATTTTCGAATAAAAGTACAAGGATTATTTGACAATACCCAAAAGAGAGAGATTGATACTATCTTTATTAGGAAACTAGAAATTGCATTAGGAGGAATAATTCGAAGATTTAGATTTTAATCCAACATTGCCACGAATCTTTTTTAGCACAATAAATTTGAGAAAAGAAGTGCCGAAAATCCACGACACCTTGGGACGAACGAGTCGCGACAGGGAACAATCACGATCATGTCCGAAATCCCTGAACGGACGATATTCAGACCACCGACAATCAGTGTGGTTTTGTTTTCTTATTATTATTATTATTATTATTATTATTATTATTATTTTTGCCCCCCACTTTTTATCCGCAGCAGGCAATTTCCACGTCGGACAACGCATCGTGGACAGGAAATTAATTTTATTTTATGTAACCCAAGATAAATCCACCTTAATTTCTGCGTAAATCTTGGTATAGTTCGAGAATCATCTCCCTAGTATGAAAACCCAGAAAAAAAAAAAACTAATAATATTATTATTTTTGGGGGAAAGGAAAAAAAAAAAGATTGGATTATTCGAAAAAGTCCTAAAACGCCCTGTCGGTGACAAACGGTCACGCGCAAACGGTACACGAGACGACAGCTTAATCAAAGGTACCTTTTTCAGGCCCGCACACCTTTGACCAATACCAAACTGTTGAAACTTGAGAATTTTCTTCTCCTTTTTTTTTTTTTCCTTTTCTCTTTCCTTCTTTTTATTTATAATTTTTTTAAAATTAAATAGAGATCAGACGAGTCTACCCCAGTTAAACCCGATTTTCGGCATTAATTGCCCACATGCAAAAAATAAATTGAATCTAATTTTGATTGGTTTAAGCTAGCCATCCCTTGGTATAGAGATAGAGAGAGATTTTGGGGGGAGAGGGGGTGTCACGCCGGGCACATGGTGCGAGATCCCAAAAGCGCAGGCGACTCGAGCTGGCAAATTATCGTCTTTCCCCTCGTTTTGCAATTATTGTCTTTTTTTTTGGGGTGGGGGTTGGTATTGTTGTAAATAATGGGGAACGGCGTGGGCGATTTCGTGTCCCCAAATTATGGGTCGTTTTCTATGTGGACGCTAAGCCCAGACAGGCTTTAAAGCCAGGAAAGTGGTCTCCAACCAACACCTCCCCCACCCTCCCTTTAGAAATTTAAATATTATATGGCAAAATAAGTCAAGTGAAAGCATAAAATATAGGAAATTAAAATGTCTCCTCACTTTCTGATATTTTTTATAATAAAAAAATGAAACCAAAATGGTCGACGGGGTTCCGAATTACAAATCGGCATTTCAGCGATCTATTTATACAAGTTATCGCATCTGATTTCATAAAGATTTACACCAAATACGCTTAAAATTAGTTCATAAAATTCATTTTCTAACTGTGCATCGGATTATAAATAACCCTCACGGATAGTATTTAAGGATCAATAACGAGTTATTTTGGGAAAAAATGTTAATATCATAAAAAAATCAAACTTATACATCTAGAATAATTTTATCCCAAATTAATTTTTAGGTCACCAAAAACTTCAATATGATAAGCTCGTGACATATTTATCATCCCCGTTTAACTTCCATAAAATTTTACTTTGTGTTCTACACAAAATTCATATCATTGTTATAAATATATTAATTTGAGATTTTTTAGTAATTCAAAAATTGATTTTAGGTAGATTTAACGTAGACGTATTACTCTTTCGGCAAATCAACTTGATAAGCAAGTCTCGACAGCTCCAGCATTTCCTGATTTATTTATTTATTTATTGCAAATTAGTGTAAGAATAGCTAAGCATTGTGCGAAACGCGCAACTGTAACAAGTTAAATGATTAAATCTCCCAGCCCTTCTTTCCTTTATATTCCTCTTATCTTCCTTCTTCTCAAACTTAGGGGCTCTCAATCGCACGAAAGCACCCTTCCACTCCCTCTCTCTCTCTCTCTCTCTCCTCTCTTGCTGCGGCGGGCGCGCGCGCTTTTGGGCGGCGGACATCGGCGGAATCCGATCGGAGAAGGAGGAGGAGATTTAGCCCGCCCTCCATTGTTCTGTATAGTTTCGCCGGGGCAATGGCGCCGCCGCCGGACTCGAGCAAGACGGCGAAGCTGGAGCGGTACAACAGCTACATCCGCCGCGTGAACAGCACCAAGCTCCTCAACGCCTCCTCCAAGCTCCTCTTCCGCGCCACCCTCCTCATCGCCCTCGCCCTCGTCCTCTTCTTCACCCTCAACTACCCCCCGCTCTCGTCCTCCTCCGACCACGCCCCCCACCGCCGCTCCTTCCTCTCCTCCACCTTCTCCTCCGCCGGCGGCGCCGCCTGGGAGAAGCAGGTCCGCCACTCCTCCACCCCGCGCCGCCCCAACGGCTTCTCCGTCCTCGTCACCGGCGCCGGCGGGTTCGTGGGGTCGCACTGCTCCCTCGCCCTCAAGAAGCGCGGCGACGGCGTGCTGGGCCTCGACAACTTCAACGACTACTACGACCCGTCGCTGAAGCGCGCCCGCCAGGCGCTGCTGCAGAAGCACCAAATCTTCATCGTGGAGGGGGACCTGAACGACGGGCCGCTGCTGACGAAGCTCTTCGACGTCGTCCCCTTCACCCACGTCCTCCACCTGGCGGCGCAGGCCGGCGTCCGGTACGCCATGCAGAACCCGCAGTCGTACGTGGCCTCCAACATCGCCGGCTTCGTCAGCCTCCTGGAGGTGGCCAAGAGCGCCAACCCCCAGCCGGCCATCGTGTGGGCGTCGTCGAGCTCCGTCTACGGCCTCAACACCGAGAACCCCTTCTCGGAGCTCCACCGCACCGACCGCCCCGCCAGCCTCTACGCCGCCACGAAGAAGGCCGGCGAGGAGATCGCCCACACCTACAACCACATCTACGGCCTCTCCCTCACCGGCCTCCGCTTCTTCACCGTGTACGGCCCGTGGGGCCGCCCCGACATGGCCTACTTCTTCTTCACCAAGGACATCCTCCAGGGCAAGCCCATCGACGTGTACCGCACGCACGACCAGCACGAGGTGGCCCGCGACTTCACCTACATCGACGACGTCGTCCGCGGCTGCCTCGGCGCGCTCGACACGGCCGAGAAGAGCACCGGCAGCGGCGGCCGCAAGAAGGCCCCCGCCCAGCTACGCGTCTACAACCTCGGGAACACCTCGCCGGTCCCGGTGGGGCGGCTGGTGGGCATCCTGGAGTCGCTGCTCGGGACCAAGGCGAAGCGCCACGTCATCACGATGCCCCGCAACGGGGACGTGCCCTTCACGCACGCCAACGTCACCCTGGCGAGGCGGGACTTCGGGTACAAGCCCACGACGGACCTCGCGACGGGGCTGCGGAAGTTCGTCAAGTGGTACGTCAGCTACTACGGGGTCGAGCCCAGGTCGAAGAAGGACACCCGCCTCGCTACAGCCGCCACCGGCACCGACCGCCCCGAGGAATCCGACTGATCGATCCGCGTTCACGTGGTGGTGCTGGCCTTCGCCCGTCCTCATTTTTCTTTCCTTTTCCATATTATTATATGATCTTCGTGGGATCCAAACTGTGTCTAAATTATTTCCCAAAAAAAAAAAAAAATTTGCTAAATTCGCCTGTAAAATGGGGGGGACCAAATGGGTGTTTTTCTTCGCTTTTCTGTAGCATATTTTTATATAGCGGGAGGAGGGAGAAGAGATAATTTATAAATAGATATTATTCCACCACATAGAAAAAAGTGAACATAAAAGGTTGTGAAGAAGGAGATGAAGATTATGCAGAAGAAGGGATAAGAAAGAAAGAAAGGAGGGAGAAGGTGTAGATCTGTGACCTTTTTGGGGAGAGTGGAGTTGGGGAGAATGTAATAATGTGCGGTAGGGTCTACCAAAAAGGGTGGTAGATCACCGCTTGATTGTTGTAACCCATGAATGAAAGAAAAGAGAAAGAAAAAAAAAAAAAAAGAGGCAAAAAAGAATTGATGATTGAACAGCAAACGCTGGACATCAAGATTCTTCTTCACTCTCCCCCCTTTCTCCTTTCAATTATTTCCTCTCTAAATCTTTTCCCTTGTCTGATCATGATTAACTTCCTTGCTTTTCTTTTTTTTATTTTTTGTCATCATTTTCCTAATTTATTTGGATTTGCAAGTGTGATCTCACTATCATTGTGTTCCCTCTCTGGCTTGCTTTTGGAGCTGCTGCTCATCAATGGCGATGAACGTTGCCGGTTTGGGCCTGTCTGCAACGTTCGATTCGCCTAGAGCCAGGCACCCAGGTTCATGTGGATTGGACCGGAAAGTTTGATGTGAATCAAAGTTCTGGTGTGATTTGGCCGCATTGCTATGACGCGATCCGCATGGATTTGATGGCGGGGATGTAAAACCTCAGTTGCCAGTGAAAATAATGAAATAAGAGACCCATTTGAAAATAATATTCAAAGGATATGTGTTTCAAATGGTAGTACAAATACCGTAGCTATCGATCATTATACGTGTATTGTGAGGGGATCGAGAGTTCATAAGTACAAGCAATTATACTTGCCTCTTTCGCAATTTTGCCCCACCAAGTCAATTGCAATGCATTATAATATTGATGATTACGAATTTTGTAGAATCGAAAGTGCAACCCCACTACACTGTTCTATAACATGCAATTGCCCCTTTTTTTGGGGTCTTTCTCGGCATTGATTATTTCCCCATTTTGATTCCTTCTTGATCGATGATTCGAATACTTTTATATATATATGAAAGTAAGCACTCTATGATGTGTCGACAACTAATAGATCAACTTGAAAATAAAACAACGAACAAATTATAAAATAAATGTGCACCGTAACTTAAATAAATTAGGGAATCTGCGCTGCAAAGGATAATTGATCTATAAATCATAATCAAATTACATTGACCCCGTTAATGATTCTCGCATGGCCAAATTATGAAAATCTAAGACTTTGTTTGTTTCTTGAAATATTAATGATTTGGAAAACTTGTAGCTCGTCAAATTGATCGTTTGTATCGTTTAAAATAATTAGTTAATGAATATTGTTTTATGTTGCAATCATCTATTTTTGTATGCAATACGAGCAATCGTTTTTAGAATATTATATTTTAAAATTTCACGAAGTGGACAAAGTCTAAGTGAAATTTAAAAGAGAAAAGGAAATTGTGTGACTAATCAATGGAGTTTAATCGATTTAAAGAGTGTGGAAGGCAAGTTAGGCACGGCGAATAAGGTAAGCACGGAAGCACGAGTGTCTTAGTAGCAAAGCATTCTCATTAGCGGAGAGAGTTGTTTTGCCAGTTGCCCCTAATCGAGTGGAAGATTTCACAAATAAAATATGACAAAAGATTGACCAAATTTCATGTGGCCTTTTCTATTTCTGCCTTTTAGGGTTGGACATGGACCGAAGTTGATTTACAAGGAAGTCAGTGGAACGTCACCGCTACAAGCAATCTATCATTCAGTTGTTACGTGCACCATTTAACATCTCACCCTTTGGCTTTGACTGATGAAAATATGTTATTTCGTCTTCATCATGATCATGGGCGAAGTGTTCCATAGTATCATAAGAAATGCATGGTGGGATGTGATGATGTCTAATCCATATGATGTCTAATCCATATCTAACTTTTATTTAACTCATGATCATTTCCATTGTTGGAATTATCAGGATTTTTTCTCTGGATGTTTTAAAATTTGTTTCGATAGTATATTCAAATTTTAAAACCTTCAGTCATTTAAGTCTGAAAACTTGCATGGAATGTACAATTGAGGAATTTCGCTAGCCCCGCCGATTTTCAGTGGACAAAAAATGCGAGGTGGCAATTTGCCTAAATTGCCAAGACCAATACTAGAAAAGACTAGAAAGTTTTTGAAAAATAGTGACCCAATGTCCCGCGCTTCTTCAACGAGGTCTCAGTGGTGAACGTCGTCAATCATGGCTTAGCCCCCAATAAGGGCCTACTTGCCCTCTCCTAGACTCAGACGAGGGATAGCACTGCCCTTGCCTCATGGTGGTGCTACTGCTTGCCACCATCAAGCGGCGGTCAATCGACACTGCTCCCACCAACAATGTGGGTCACCGACCCAGTCAACGACAAGGGGCAATGCCCCTTGCCTGGATCGGGCGAAACAAGGGCCGTCGGTCCTCACCATGGCCATGTATGGACTAAATAGCCCTCACTAGGCGTCAACTAGTTTGTGGTGCCCCTCATCCTATGGCGAGGGATTTACTAATTCATCCATGTGCATCAAGTAAGGCTTCATCCATAGGGCAGTGGGGGTATGGCTCTTAAGATTGTTTAAATTTGGAGACACTATGACTTAGACACTAAATTTATCGGTTTTATATCAAAAACCTAACCACTCAATTAAACTGTCGAGGTTTGTTTTAATCTAGGTTTACATCGTTTTTAGCAATTTGAACTCCCACGTTGCCATGAAGATTCGGTTCACTGGGATCCATATATGCCAAAATCAAGGTTTAGAGAATGTAAATTTTTGGCCATGCGCCAAATACCGAGATGTCCTTTAGGACTCTATCCCAAGCAATATTTATAATATACGATTCGTTCAGCTCCGAGCTTTGTCTCTCATTCACGAGAGGCACGTCTCTTTGAATTACAGACAGTCTCCCTCTCTCCCGTGAATGCAATCTAGAAGAACAACGAGGGAAATGGCAGCTTAACCATGTCAACGAAAATAATAAATTTACATTATCAAAAGAGTCGTCCTTTTGTTTCTCCGGTTTTGCGCATGAATGCGACTGTAGATTATGACCCTTGAAATAACGTGAGTTGCAATTTCTTTTTCATCATTATAATAATGTGACGTACTTAGAAATATCGGATGGTCTTTTGGTTGAACTATATAGAAAAATAGATTGATTTGGCATCATATATGCTCATTGGACTGTTGAGAGCATGCTGAAACAATTGGCAATTGATGGAATGTTTCAAATTCTTTGCCCATGGTATGCATGAATTGATTGAATAAATTTTTCTTTTATATTTCCAAGACTCCAATCTCACAAGAATTTTATTAGTTGAAGGAAATGTTCATGACAATATAAAAGAGTTAGTGCACAAAAATAAGAAGTGGAAGTGAAGAAGGAAGTGGGATTTAGGGAAGTCGTAGTGAAAGGCGACAAGATTAATTGCGTGAGAGATCATTCCTCAAATCTCTCTCGTAATAATCAGCAAAGATATAATAAATACAAGGTCATTTATAAAGAGGTGACGATGACAATGCTTTGTTGTTCATTTTTATAAATTCATATTAAATGAGATTATACTTTTGGTCCTTGAAAATTGGTAAAGTACGGATTCAGGCGTCAAAGAGGAACTTCTTGGCATGAATTTGATGACGATGTTATTCATGGAAAGAAATTTGTTGACACACAAGTCATATTTACGAGCAATGCAAATCAATCTATCTAATGATCCTTATCAACCTTTACTAAAATATTGTTTCTTCTTCTTTTGTATTCAAGTCGAAGGAATTTAGATGTTCGGTGCTTTTTTACGAGGACTCCTTAAGATTTGAGTGTATTTTATTAGATTTATTGATCAGTTTCTATTTAAAAAGAGTATTTATAATGTACACTTATTTATGACGTCCCTCTAAAGTTTTTTTTTTATAGCTCATTGTGGTATTTGATTCTTTAGTTCAAGTTTTCTTAGCGATCTTCTTTGGTTAAAGATGTGGAATTCTTTATGATTATAGTTCATATCTAAGATATGCTAATTAGCAATAAGTCCCAACAAGGTTCATACTCATTACCAAAAAAAAAAAAAAATCTTTTATAGAAATTAGCCCGAGCATAGTAAGTAAAAGACAGGAAATGAAGTAAATGCAGAAACAAATGGAAATAAAATATGGCAGTGCAGTAAAACATCATTGTCTTAAGTGATACTTATAATCTTGTACTTTCATGACAATGTATATCTTTGCATTTCAAAAAAAAAAAAAAGAAGCAATTTTCACAGTTTCAATATATGATTTAGATTAATTAGTTTTTTTAAGGGTATTTTCAACTTAATGAGCGAGGGAGTTTTGTAGCCATTTAGAATATGAAATGGCGTAAACTTTTTTTTTCTTTTTTATATAGCTGAGCACATCGCACTTGTCCAAATGTCCAAATATTACTTTATGAACTAATTTAAATTAGCCTTTGCCCTCTTGACATCACCTATCTTCTCTTCAAAAAATTAAATTGTGCATACAAATTAAGGATCTAGCACTACCATAACCCTACTATAGAATTCATGCTAACTAGTAGGATTCCCCGGTTTAGAGGAAGTTTCACTACTCCTTTTTTATAACTTTGGGGCACAAGTGCAAAGACTCGGGTGCTTTTCACAAAATAAACCGTCTTGGATGACTTCCAGCATATTCCATCAGCAGTTTTATTTCTGATTTTATTCGAATTTAGTCCTCTCGGCTCTTGTGGTTCAAGTTAATCAAACCGGGAAAGTTCAATGCAAATCATCTTCAGGTTTAATCGCACTGAATTCTGTGAGGTCACGGAGAATTTGGAATAAATTGAGTTCCTATACGTCTCTTTGAATTAGAGATAGTATCTCTCTCCCGTGAATGCAATATAGAAGAAGAATAATGTGGGAAATGGCAGTTTAACCATGTCAAAGAAGATATCAATATACTTACATTATCTTTTCCTTTGGTTTTTTCTGGTTTTGTGCACGAATGCGACTATAGTTTATGACCCCGAGATAACGCGGCTTGCAAGTAATTTTCTTTATTATAATCAGGTGAAGTACTTATAAATAAAAATCAGACTGTACTTTGTTTGAACTATATAAAATATGAATTGATTTAACGTCATATGCTCGACTGCCGAGAGCACGCCAGAAGAATCTGTAAGCGATGCAAAGTCCCAAATTCTTTTGCAGCCATATGGATGAATGGATTGAGTAGATTTATTCTTTTTATGTAATACAAGACTTCAATCTCACAAAATACTTGTTAGCATAAGAAATTTTAATGAACATATAAAAGAATGGTTAATACAAAGAACCCTAGTTAAAAACCAAATTTAATTAATAATTTTTTAGCTATTAAAAATAAATTTACTTTAAATTAATTTTTTGAATATTAAAAATCAAAACTAGTATATCTATAATAAATTTATTCTAAACTAATTTTTTTGATATCCAAAACTTTAACAAGTACATTTATAACAAATTTTAATCTCCGTTAGTGTTGATGTTCAAAGCTAGAAAGAAAATACCGATAAAGTGTTTATGGTGGCTTAACCCTAATTAAGGTTGAATGATATGTATTTATAGGATTAGTTAGTTACAAAAAGGGTACAGACAAAAATATAATTACAAAAATACCCTATAATACATATAAAATACACATTAATACCCCCATCAATCCAAAGTCAGTGTAAAAACTGAAAGATTGGATCTCAATAGTGCGTGACACAAACTAGGTGGTCCCTTGGTCAAGATATTTGCCAACCAATCCGTTGTAGACACATCGTGAACACGTAGATCACCACAAGCAACCTATTCTCGAACAAAATGGTAATCCAACTTAGTGTGTTTGGTGCAAGTATGAAAAAAAAGACTAATAGCAAGATATGTGGTAGAGATATTGTCACAATAAATGGTAAGAGGATTTTAGGGGGACCCCAAGCTCACAAAGTAAATGACAAATCCAAATAGTCTCAATAACACAATTAGCGACATCACGATACTCAACCTCTGTACTAGAGTGGGCTACGATGGGTTGCTTCTTGGCACTCCATGAAACAAGATTGGTGCCTAGTAAAACACAAAACCATAGGTGGACTATCAAGTATCCGAGCATCGGACCTAGTCTATATCCGCATAATCAATCAATGAAGTGGGAGAACAACATTTAATGAGCAATCCATTGGTGGAGGTGCTAGCTAAATATCAATATATACATTTGATGGCCTAGAGATGAGGTAATCTTGAATGATGCACAAATTGACTAACCAAGTTCACAAAAAAACTAATATCTAGTTTAGTGATAGACAAATATTGTAGAGCACCAACCATTTGTTGATACAATGTTAGAGAAGCGAGAACTTCACCATCATTATCAAATAATAGAATCTTCAAGGCTAAAGGAGTTGAGACAAGCTTAATCTTAACAAGGTCAAACTTGTGCAAAAGGCTATCAACATACTTGGCTTGAGATAAAAGCATATTGTCATAATGTTATGAGTCTCAATGCCAAGGAAATAGTAAAATGGTCCAAGATCCTTTATAGCAAAATTCCTATGAGAGTCAAGTACACAAAGACCATAAACAAACACCTAAAAGGGGGTGAATAGGTATTTAAAGAAATTTTGTTGAACAATTGTGAAATTAAATTAAATTGACAACTAAGTCTAAATGAGGAATAAAAACAATTTTGAGAAATGCCAAATTTCTAAAGCAATAAGTGTGCAACAAACTTAAAATAACTAGAGTTAAGGTAAGAGAAAATTGCACATGAATTTTATGGTGGTTTGGTTTAAATTAAGTCTATGTCTACTCTCCCACATTAATAGCCTACCGGCTGGATTTCACTATAGAATCAACAGAAGAATATAGTTTATGAATGCAAACATTCAATGGTAGAACTTTCTAACTCGTTAAGACATTTTTTTGTATTTTTCTCTCTTGATCACAATTGTAATGCTCATGGATGAAGACAAGTATTTGATAATAGCTTCAGACTTTGGAATTTCAAATTTTCATTCCCACTTCTTCTTAATCAAATGACCTCCTTTAAATACTCATCCTCGCCATACTAGCCATTGAAATTCTTTGAAGGAATTTTTCTAATAAAACCGTTGGACAAAATCTTTTAAAGGGATCTTGCCTGTCATTTAAGACGGGAATGAAATTTCCATTTGACATAGGAGTCTTAGTCTTTTGCAATTCTTTATTCTAAATTTCTTGATGACATCTTTGACATATTTCTCTTGATAAATGAAGGTTCCTTCCTTCGATTGTCGACTTGATAGACCAAAAAAGACTGTTAATTCTCCCATGATGCTTATCTCAAATTCTTCTAGCATTAATTTAGAAAATTTCTTGCACAAAAGTTCATTAGAAGAATTAGGGATGATACCGTCTACATAAATTTGGACAAGTAAAAAGTCTTTACATTTTTATCTTGATAAATAAAGTGGTGCCTACCAAACCTTTCTTGAAACCGTTACTCACTAGAAACTTGCTCAGTCTTTCGTACCAAGTACAAGATGCTTATTTTAGAGTGTATAAAGATTTCTTCAATTTATAAACAAAATTTGGCTTTATAGGATCTTCAAATCTTGAAAGTTGTTCCCCATAGACTTCTTTTGAATGAATCCATTAAGGAAGGTATTTTTGACGTCCATCTGAAATAATTTAAATTTATAAAAACATGCATAAGCAAGCAACAACATTATGGCTTCTAACCTGGCTACCGGTGTATATGTCTCATCATAGTCTATTCCTTCTTCTTGTGTATATCATTTTGCCACAAGCCTTACCTTATTTTTGGTCACTTTACCCCTTTCATTCATCTTGTTTTTGAACACTCCTTTAGTTTCAATTACAGACTTTCCTTTTGGTTTGGGAACAATTCCCAAACATTATTGATCTTCAATTGCCAAAGTTCTTCTTACATTGCTTCTATCCATCTTTCATCGGATGATGCTTCTTCTACTCCCTTTGGTTCCACTTCAAAGATAAGTGCTAAAGCATTTAAAATCTTCCTTCCTTTTGGATCTAGTGTAGATGCTTTCTTCTATTTTACCAATGATAAGGTCTTTAGGGTGACTCGATTTGTGCTTCCAATTATTGTTAAATCTATATTTTTCTTCAAGGGTCTCTTAAGTCTCCGTTTTGTTGATTCTTCATTTTTTTCTTAAATTTGATCTTGTTTAATAGAAAGCTGATCCCATTTAGGAGATTAAAACTTTGTTAAGTTTAAGACTGACTCGGATTATTCAAGTTGAGTATGATCTTGTTGATTTTGGTAAACTTCTTGAAATATGACATTCATTGATTCTTTAATAGTCTAGGTGCTTTTGTTGAAGACTTTGTATGCCTTGCTTATTGTAGAATATCCAAGAAATATCTCTTTATCTGACTTTTCTTCAAACTTACCCAAACAATCATTTGCATTTTTCAAGATAAAATACTTGCAGCCAAAAACATGAAAGTAGGAAATATTTGGCTTTTTGCCTTTGTAAATCTCCTAAAGGTTTTCTTTAGGATGGGCCTCAGAAACGCTCTATTAATTATATAGCAATTAGTAGTGAATACTTCTACCCAGAAGTGAGAAGAAACTCTACTTTCAATTAACAAAGTTCTAGCTATTTCCTATAAAAATCGATTTTTTCTCTTTACAACTCCATTTTGTTTTGGAGTGTAGGGAGAAAAGAAAACGTGTTAAAAACCATTTTCATTACAAAAACTTTTAAAATCTTGATTTTCAAATTCTCCCCCATTGTCTATTTTGATACTAGAAATAATGTAACATTTCTTATTTTGAACATTTTTAGCAAATTTTGAGAAATAGGAGAAGGCTTTTGCTTTATTTACTAAGAAGAAAACCCGTGTAAACCTTGAGTAATCATCCACAATCATCAAACAATATTTCTTACCTCCAATGCTTTGGGTTCTAGTAGGTCCGGAAAGAATAATGTGAAGGAGATGCAAAACATTGTTAGTAGAAACATGTTTTATGGATTTAAATGAACTTTTACCTGTTTTCTCAAAATACATGGAGTACACAGCTCAAACTTCTGGTAAACCATTTTAGGAAGAGCATAGACTAGCTTCTTGGAAGATAGTTTTGTGATTTGTTTCATGTTGACATGTCCTAGCTTGCGGTGTCACATATTTACTTCATCTTTAATTGAGATAAGACATTGAGAGTTTTCTTGATTTATGTCTAGAAGGTATATGCTGTCATACCTTCGTCTAATGAAAGTTTGAGAGAAGTCTTGACTAAATGCATAATAACATGCTCTTCAAAATTGATTCTAAACCCTGTGTTGCACAATTGGCTGATACTCGAAAGAGTATAATTAAGACATTTTTACTATGGAAACATTGTTGATGATCAAGCCACCAATCTTCATTGTTCCTTGTTCAACAATTTTTCCCTTGTTGTTCCCACAAAGAAAACACTTTGTCCTTTTTATTTTTCTAGTTTGATGAAACTACTTGAGTCTCCTATCATATGCCTAGAACATCTACTATCTAAGTACCATTTACTCTTTCTTTTTATGGTTATCTGCAATAAAAAATGAATCTTAAACTTTCTTTGGTAGCCAAATTTTCTTGACTCCTGAAGAGTTAGTGGTAAAACCTATTTTTGTCCAATCCTTCCTAATAGGTCTCCAGACTTTAAGATATTTATTCTCAAAATATTCTAAGTCACCACACTTAAAACATTTAAGAGCACTTCAACAAATAGGTTTTGTAAAGACTTTTGGAAAATGATTTTTGTAAGCTAGTCTAAGAGGTGTCTATTTAAGTCTTCCATTGACTTTTGGAAAATCAATCAAAAAATCACTTTCTTTATCAAAACCCAAACCAGATTTCTTGTTATGGGGATTTGTATGGAAAGAATATGTTCTAAGGTTTTCAAACCATTTGAGAATTTAGTGGTAGTATTCCAAAATTCCTTTTTCAAACTTTCATTTTCTTTAGAAAGAAAAATCACGACTTTCCTTTAAATCATTGAAATAATTTCTTAAACTTTCAAACTTTTTTTCCAAGAAAAATCCCATTGTCTAAGTTTAGAATTTTCCCTCTTTAGTTCGGAGATCCTTTTAAGAGAGGATTTGAGATTCAAACAAAGTTTATTGATATATTTGAACACTTTAATAGAAATTTCAGAAAACTTACCTCAATTTTCTTGTTCGATTCAGAGTCCTGTCTGAGTTGGGTTTTGATTTTGAGTTTAAGTCTGAGTGAGCCATTAGACAAATATTTGCATACTCTTTGTCATTTTCTTTACATTCTATGTCACTATAGGTTTCTACCTTAAGTACTTTCTTGTACTTCTCGTATTTTCCTTTCTTCTTTTTCAACAAAGGATACTTTGACTTAATGTGTTTCTTTTTCTTTCACTCAAAGCATATTACATCCTTACTTAGTTTATCCTCTTCCATTGATCTTTTCTATGGGTTTTGCTTGTATTACTTCTTCTAGTTGAACCTTCTTCCCTTCCTATTCAGCTTTTTGAACTTCTTGATCAAGAGAACGAGTTCTTCGCCGTCCACATCATCTTCTAAGTCTATATAATTAGAATCAACATTAGATTTAAGTGCAATAAACTTCTTACTTTTTGAGTTATCTTCATCATTAATCTGCCCCACTTCATAAAATTAGAGAATGTTAATGAGTTCATCAATGGAGAGTTACATTATCCTCTACATCTCTCAGATGGAGGTCTTGATATGGTTCCAGTCCTTTGAAAGTCTTCGAAGAAGTTTGTTAACTTTCATTGGAGCAAAAATTGATTAACCTTGATATGCCACACCATTCACAATTTCTGTAAATAGGTTGAACATATCTCCAATAGATACTCTAGGCTTCATTTTTAAAGACTCATATTGACCAAGCAGGATGTTCACTTTTATTTCTTTTACTTGATTTGTACCTTCATAAATGTCATGAAATTTATCCTAGACTTCTTTAACTATTTCACGTGAATAAATTCTATTATACTCAGCAGGAGACAAAGCATGGTATAAGGAATATACGATTTTTGCATCAAGAGCCTGTCTCTTGATAATTTCTGCTTGATTGATTTCTTTAGCATCATTGTCTATGACTTCTTTTCCTTTGTTTGAAGCCAAAACAGCCTTTGAATTGATTCTTTTTTCCACAACATCCCACTCCGGAGGATCTTTGAATCTTAGGAACGTCTTCATTTTGTTTTTCTACACATTGTATTTTTTTTCTTCAAAATAAGATGGCCTGGTCTTGCTCTGCCCTTCCATGAGTCCTAATGCTAAGATACAAGTCATAGAAGATTTTTAGCTTTTAAGTAAAGACACTCCAAAATGACAAGCATAAGGCTCTGATGCCAATTAGTTTTAACACCTAGAGAGGGTGAATAGGTGTTTAAAGAAATTTTGCCAAGCAATTGCAAAATTAAATTAAATTGACAACTAAGTTTGAATGAGGAACATAAATATTTTTAAGAAACATTAGACTTCTAAAGCAACAAGTGTGCAACAAACTTAAAATAACTAGAGTTAAGGGAAAAAAAGGATTAATACCCTGAAAAACCCCAAATTGGTACACTTGTGATAAATTTACCCCAAACTATTTTTTTGACCATGAAAAACCTCAAACTGGTATACCTATGACAAATTTACCCCAACTAACTATAAAAACCCCTAAACTAGTATATTTATGACAAATTTACCATAAACTAGTTTATTCAACTGCAAAAAACCCAAAACTGGTAAATTTGTGACAAATATACCCTATGCTAAATTGGATTAATACCACCAAAAAAATCACAAAAATTGTAAACTGTGACAAACGGAGCGTAAAATCCTAAATTTGTATACCGGTCAACTGTCACGTGTTATTTAACTTAATAATTTGATAATAAAATTTAACAAAAACTAACATAGGGTAAATTTGTCACAAGTGTACCAGTTTGGGGTAAATTTGTCAAAGGTATACCAGTTTGGGGTTTTTGGTGGTCAAAAAAATAGTTTGGGGTAAATTTGTCACAAGCGTACCAATTTGGGGTTTTTTAGGGTATTAACCCAAAAAAAAATTGTACATAAATTTTATAGTGGTTTGACTTGAATCAAGCCTACATCTACTTTCCCACGTTGATGGCCTACTAGCTGAATTTCACTATAGGATCAACAAAAAAAATGCAACTTATGAGTGCAAACAAACAATGGTAAAACTTTCTAACTCACTAAGACACTCTTTTTGTCATTTTTTCCTCTTTTGATCACAATTGTAATGCTCATAGATGAAGGCAAGCATTTGATAATAGCTTCTAACTTTGGAATTTCAGATACTCGTTCCCACTTATTCTTGACCGAATGACCTCCTTTAAATAATCCTCCTCACCATACTAGCTGATGACATTCTCCGAAGGAATATCTTCCAATCAAACCATTAAACAAAATCTTTTAAAGGGATCTTGCAGCTGCCAAAAATAGAAATGAAATTTCCACTTAATTCTAGTCACCCATACAATCAAGATCTTGATTTTCATAAATGATACTTCCCAAAAAGGAACTTATCTTCTAAATTGATTTCATCAATTTGAGATTGATTCAATCAATATTTGTATAGATGGAAGGTAAAATCATTTGCCAGAAAACAAGATGTTGAAGAATTGTTTCCAAATAAAGTTCATTCTGAATTTGTGTTGCAATGTCACTAAGTCTGATTTTGGACTCTTCCTCGTTTTGGATATGATTTTGTTTTGGACTTGTTAGAGTTGGAAATGCTTCTGGAATGGAATAGACTTTGATAGAAGTTTTCGGTGATTCCTTAGAAACAATTTATTTAACAATCTATTCTTAAGATAGATGTTAGAAGCAAAAAGTTTTGTCAACTTCAAACTTAGTAGGAGTTTTCTCAACATTAATAACTTAGGAGTGTCATCGATGATAAGAATATAATCAACATATAGTAGAAGATACACACAACCCCAGGAAAAAGCACAAATAAATAACAAATGATCAGCCTTACTCGCAATGAAACTCAAAGATAATAAAAAGCTGCTAAAATGATGAAATCATGTATGTGGAGCTTGTTTTAAACCATAGATGACTTTCAAGAGACGGCACACGTGATTCGGAAATTCAGGATGAGAGAAACCGGAAGGTTAGCACATGTAAACTTCCTCGTACTTAAAAGAGTATGTTTGAAATGGGAGTATACGTACAGTAGCTCTCAAGCATTATATGTACATTGCGACTAGATCGAGAATTCATGAGCGCAAGCAATTATACTCGTCTCTTTCGCAATTTTGCCCCAGCAGGTCAATTGCAATGCATTAATCTACTGATGATTACAAATCTCTTAGAATCGAAAGTAGAACCCCCCCAACACTGTTCTACATGCAAATGCAATTGCCCCTTTTTTTCTGTCCCCCTGCAATGATTATTTCCCCATTTTGATTCCTTCTTGATCGATGATTTGAATGCTTTCATAATGAAAAAAGAATATGAAATCAGGCAATCTATGATGGGTCGACAACGGATAGATCAACTGGAAAAATAAAACAACGAACAGATTATAAAATAAATGGGCACCGTAACTTAAATGAATTAAGAAATCTAGGCGGCAACATTAGGATAATCAAGTTATAGATTATAATTGAATTAGATCGACACAATTAATGAGCCTTGCATAAAAAACGAGCCAGATTATGAAAATCTAAGGTCCATTTGTTTTGGTGGAAAATGAATGATTTGGAAACCCATGATTCCTAAAATTTATCATTTGTGTCATTTGAAATATTTAGTCAATGAATAATGTTTGTTACAATCGGGTGCTTGAACACAATTAAATGGAGAGTAAAAGCAATGAAAAAAATCAAGACACAAGATTTATCCTAATTCACCCTTAAATTAGGCTACATCCAGCAAAATATTCCACTATAATTAACATCTCGCACCTCTCTCTTACAATGCTCAATTACAAAATAAAAAGATTATATATATTCAATAACCATTCATGGGTCCAAACCCAAACTACTAACAAAGTATGAGCTTATCTTATAAAAACCCTCTAAAGGCCTAGGGGGCATTGTCCCCAAGACCCCCACTGGGGCTGCCTTGGAAGCGGGATCCCCATGCCTTCCTATCTGTGGGCAATATAAGCCATCCCCCAATAATGTTTTCATAACTAATAATGATGTATGCTTAAATGTGTTTCATTTATTCATTTTGTGAACAATACAAACATTCATTTTTAAAAATATATTTTGTTAAATTTCATGAAACAGAGAGAGTCTGAAATTTAAAAAGAAAAGAGAAAGGAAAATAAGTGACTAATGAATGGAGTTTAATCGATAGACCCGGCGACTAAGGTAAGCACCAGAAAGCAAGAGTGTCTTGGCAGCAAAGCATTCTCATTAGTGGGAAGGTTGTTTTGCCAGTTGCCACTAATCGAGTGGGAGATTATACTAATAAAATATGATAAAACATTGACCAAAGTTTATCTTTTTTTCTTTTAATATTTTTGCCCTTCTGGGGTTGGACATAGACCAAATTTGATATATAGGAAGTCAATGGAACATTACCTCTACAAGCAATCTGCCATTCAGTCGTTACGTGCGCCGTTTAGGTGAGATCTCACCTTTGGCTTTGACTGATGAAGAAATATGTTATTTCATCTTCAACGTGATCAAGGGCGAAGAGTTCGATATTCCTAATTTTGCCAGGCGACCCATCATAAGAAATGCATAGAAGGATATTCATTAATCCCTCTTCATTATTGGACCTATTTCCTCATGTTGATAGTATCTGATGAGGTTCAATACATTTGTAGCTTTCATTTGGCTTAGAATTATTTCTATTGTCAGAATTTTTGGGATATTTTCACAGGACGTTTTAAAACTTGTTTTGATAGTGTATTCAAGTCTTAAAACTTTTGACCGTTTAAATCTGAAAACTTATTTCACTGGTTCATCAATTTTGAAAGCCGGAAAATCCAAACTGAGTATTTTCCCTTTACTGCCGGGAGCAATATTTAAAAAGAATAAAGTTTTTAAAAATAGCAAAGCCAGCTCCCACACTTCTTCAATGGGGTCGTGGTGAAGGTCGTCGGTCATGGCTCGGCCACCGATGAGGGATTGCTCACCGTCTCCTAGACTCGAATGAGGGACAGCACTGCCCTTGCCTCACGGCGGTGCCACTGCTTGCCACTATCGAGCAACAGTCTGCCGATGCCACTCCCCACCAACGATGAGGATTTGCCGACCCCATCAACGACAAGGGGCGATGCTCCTTGCCTTGATCAAGGCCAAACAGGGGTTGTCGAGCCTCCCCATGGCCATGTGAGGACTAAATAGCCCTCGCTTGGCGTTGACCAGTTTGTGGTGCCCCTCACCACCAAGCAAGGACGTAGTGGTGAGGTGCTAACTCATTCACGCACATTAAATAAGACTTCGCCTGGAGAACAATAGGGCGTGACTCCCAAGATTATTCAAAGTAAAAGATACTGCGATTTGAACACAATTGATTGCTTTAAAAAACTAAGCACTTAACCACTCAATTAAACTTTCGAGGTTTGTTCTATTCTAGGTTTACATTGTTTTTAGCAATTGGAACTCCCACATTGCCATGAAGATGCGGTTCATTTCAAGGTTTGGAGAATATAAATTCTTGATCCTGCTCCAAATACCGAGAGATCCTTTTAGTACTCTCTCCCAAGCAATATTTATAATATATAATTCGTTCAGCTACGAGTCTTGTCTCTCTCATTCACGAGAGGCACGTCTTTTTGAATTGATAGTATCTCTCTCCCGTGAATGCAACATAGAAGAAAAATAATGAGGGAAATGGCAGCTTAACCATGTCAACGAAAATATAAATATATTTACATCATCAGAAGAGTCGTCCTTTTGTTTTTTTCTGGTAACGCAGCTTGCAATTCCTTTTTCTTTATCATAATCATGTGACGTACTTAGAATACAAAGTCGGACGGTCTTTTGGTTGAACTATATAATAGATTGATTTGACATCATATGTGCTCATTGGACTGCTGAGAGCATGCTGGAACAATTGGCAAGTGATGGAATGTTTCAAATTCTTTGCCTGTCGTATGCATGAATTGATTGAATAAATTTCTTCTTTTATACTTCCAAGACTTTAATCTTACAAGAATTTTATTAGTTGAAGGAAATGTTCAATGAAAGTATAGAGGAGTTGCTGCACAAAATATAGAAGTGGAAGTGAAGAAGGAAGAGGGGCTTAAGAGAAGTCGTGGTGAAAGGCGATAGGGTCAATTGCGTGAGAGATTATTCCTCAAATCTCTCCCATAGTAATTAGTATAAATATAATAAATGCAAGGTCATTTTTAAAAGGGTGATGGTGACATTGCTTTGTTGTTCACTTTTGAGTATTCATATTAGATGCGATTATGCTTTGGTCCTTGAAAATTGGTTGATTACAGATTCGGGAGTAAAAGAGGAACTTCTTGGTATGAATTTGATGATGCGATCTTATTCATGGAAAGAAACTTGTTGACACACGCAAGTTGTATTTACAAGTAATTTGAATCAATCTATCTAATGATCTTTATCAACCTTTCCTAAGCCGTTGTTTCTTCTTCTTTTGTATTCAAGTTGGAGGATTTTATATGTTCACAGCTTTTTTACGAGGGCTCCTTAAGATTCGAGTATTTTGATAAATTTCATGATCAAATTCTAATTTGAAAGAACAATTCTAAAGTAAACGTATGTACGGCGTCTCTCTAAACTACAATTTTTTATAGCTCATCGTGATATTTGATTTATCAGTTGAAGTTTTCTTAGGGATATTTTTTGGTTAAATAACAGTAAGCCCAACAAGGTTCACTCTCGATACAAAAAAAAAAAAAAAAAAAATATATATATATATATATATATATATATATATATATATATATATATATATATAAAAAAAAAAAAAAAAACTTTTATAGAAATTAGCCTGAGCATATTACTTAGTGAAAGAGAGTAAATGAAGTTTGTGCAAAAACAAATGGAAATAACAAAGATGGTGGAGTAAAACATCGTTGTACTTTCATGACATTGTATAGCTTCTGCATTTTTAATAAATAACAACTTTCACCCTTTCAATTTATGATTTTGATTAATTAATTTCCTTGAGGGTATTTTCGTCAACTCACTAAGTGAGGGAGTGTGGTAGCCATTTAGAGTGTCAAAATGGCGTAAACCTTTTTTTTTTTTCTTTTTTATATAGTTGACCCATCGCAATTATTTATCTGTTCAAATATTACTTCATGAACTATTTTAAATTAGCCTTTGCACTCTTGATATCACCTATCTCTCTTCAAAAAATTAAAATGTGCATAAAATTAGGGATCTAACACTAACACAACCCTACTAAAGAATCCATGCTAACTAGTAGGATTCCCCATTTTAGAGTAAGTTCAACTGCTCTAAAGTAGAGGCACGAACACAAAAGCCAGAGTAACCATCGTGGATGACTTTAATCATCTTCAGATCAGCAGTTTTAGCTCTGATTTTATTTGAATTGAGTCCTCATGGCCCTGTGGTTCAAGTGAATCAGACGGTGAAAGTTCAAAGCGAATCATCTTCGGCTTTAATTGTACTGGAATTTAGTGAGGTCATGGAAAAATTGGAATCGACTGAGTCCCTACACGTCTCTTTGAATTAGAGATAGCATCTCTCTCCCTCGAATGCAATATAGAAGAAGAATAATATGGGAAATGGCAGTTTAACCATGTGAAAGAATATATCAATATGTTTACATTACCTTTTCCTGTGAATGATTCTCGATCAGCTCATTGTATATACGTGTTGACCTTGAAAATCGGAAGAGTTATCCTTTGGGTTTTTCTGGTTTTACGCATGAATGCGACCCAAGCCCATGACCACCGAAATAACGCCACTTGCAACTATTTTTCTTTATTATAATCATGTGATAAACTACATTGAAAAAAAAAAAAATAGATTGATTTAATGTCATATGCCCATTGGATTGCCGAAGAGCACGCCGGAAGAATCGGCAAGCGATGCGAAGTTCCAAATTCTTTTGCCTTCCTCTGCATAAATAGATTGGGTAGATTTCTTCTTTTTATGTATATACAAGATTCCAATCTCACAAAAGTCTTCTCAACATAAAAAATTGTTCATGAACATATGTAAAGAATAAGTGCGCAAGACAAGAATGTGGAAGTTAAGAAGGCAACGACGCTTAGAGAATTCATAGTAAAAGGTGAAATTGGTTGATTTTGCGGGAGACTATTCCTCCTCTCCCTTATTTATACACGATACTCGTTCCACGAATAGAACATCAAACTTTGTATTCATAACAAGTGACAAGGACAATGCTTTGTTCATTTTCATTATTATATACCAAAAGCATAATCAAGTTCTCATACTGAATGAGATTATTCGTTTGGTCTTTGAAAATTGTTGAAAATGTCGGATTCTGACGTAAAAGAGAAGCTTCCCATATTCACAACTACAAGCAATTACACTAGCCCTCGCAAATTAGTACAGGTCTTCACTATTTTGCCCCGACAATGCTGGCCTAGGCCCGACAATTTCCTTTATGAAACTAATGGTTGGGCCGTGGTCCGGGTGACCAGGCCCAATCATTAAGAATTTTTGTGGACCGACGTCCCCTGAAAAGTCGTTTAGGGTCACTTATCGAATGACCGAAGCCCGCCTACCGGCCGACTTTTGGGCCCTAGAAAATAAGAAAAGAATATATCGGTGACCGTTGAAGCCACTCTGCAATCCTCACTTGCCTATGACATCTTAGGGCTCTTGCTGCTTAATACTGCTTGTCGAGTTCATTTATTTTCTTTCTCCTAATCGCTATTTAATCGAGGGTTAAATATCACAATGGATAGCAACAACAACGACAAATGTGTCCGATCATCTCAACTCGATCCAGACCTTCATGGTGCTATTGAGGTGGGATGCGAATTCATTGCAAGGGCGAAACCAGTAATGAATTCAACAATGATGAGACATCACAACCCAACGATTTGAAGGGATTATACGGATGAATGTCGGAAGCTAGTTCCCACCAAGACTCTTTCTCAGGTGATAACCCTATCTCCAAATAGAACCCCCAAGCAACTGCAGCATCAGCTTCACAGAGAAGAACGTCCGGCAGCTAGAGGACATTCCGACTCGAGATCAATATGGTGTCAAGAAGGTCATCTGAATGTTATGTGGCGTGATTTAGTCTGTGAATTGTCAAGTGGGAAAAGTCGCTTGAGGAAACACCAATGCCAACATGAGAAAGAGATGTCAGGTACCGAGGGAGCTCTTCAAGTTAAATGCCGCACATCGGAAGTCTGTTCAAGTACAACAAAGCGAAGAATTAACGGTAGCTTGCATATTGTTAATTAGCCACCGTGCAAATCTTTGGCTTCGTCGAGGACCCCGACTTGTCAAGGTTCAGGCCTGTTCAGCAGATGATAAACATCAGAAACTTAAGTCTCCTTACGAAGAGAAAATGACTACTATATGCCATCCACGATTTTGAGTCCTTTAACTTATCATTTACATACCAACCCATTGAGCCACCCATACTGCTTGGCCATTGGGTTTATGTGGAATGGTAATTACGTCATCAAGCACTTACGCTTAAAAATTTATATTCCAGAATGGTTCTCAAAATAATAAGAGTTATCAATTAATGTGGCATCTCCAATAATCTTTAATATCCCTTGTAAATGGGAGAAAAACAAGAAGAAAAAGAAAGAGTAAGGCATGGGAGCGTAGGACAGAGGTTTGATATCTTTATCCAAGTAAAATCGCCAAGGGAGAGTTCAAATTTGAGTATTGAGTCATAAGAAGAGTGACTGGTTGATATCGACTTACATTTTTGCTCCTGTGAATTTATCATGCATTGCATGAATAAATCTGGAACCGAATTAGTTGATGATGATATAATTTGAACCGAAGTTAAAATATAACATTGCATACTTTTGCATTTTATATTCTTTTTAGACGGTAGAGACAGTTAGACTTATGCATAGTGCATTGCCTTCGGATGAAGCACGGTCCGGTTGTGAATTCCTTTCAAATTTGGCCCGATGAATGCCCCAACTGCAAAGCCCACTTGAGTTATCGACTCAAGTCCATAGAACGCCGTGAACCATGGTCAAGCCCAGCCCCCCCTCCCTCTCTCTCTCTCTCTCTCCCTGTCGCTCTTGTGAATGCACTTGAATGGAAAGTAGACTCGCCACTGTCGACGTGATTCTCTTACTATGTTTACGTCAATCTTCTACCGAATCAAGGGATCCTATGATGTTCATAGTTGAGGTAAGAGTAATGAAAATCGAATGAAACTGAGGGTACTTTGTTGGGAAAATATGACAAATGATTTGAAAGAACAATGAAATTAAACTTTGAGACGCAATATTTTTTAAGGAATTATTGGTCACCAGCACATTTCCTCTAGAATATAACGAAGTTTCGATTAAGAATATTAAATAGCAACTATAATGTTAAACAATTAGGAAACAATTGATTATATATTCTTTCGAAATAACACGAAAAATGGAATAAGAAGATCTTGATTGAACAAACAAACACATTCATCATTTAATAACAAAAAATAAGAAGTTATATCCAAACAAACACAACCTTCCAAGGATTAAGAAGTTATGTCTGGACAAATATGACCTCGAGATAATCATTGAAAGAAATAATAAAATTGAAAATTAAATAAACAAAAAATAAAAAAATAACTATAACTCTTTCAGGAATAGGATGCTATGGATAATTCTTATAAAAATAAATCAGAATTTTCTAATAAAAAAAAAAGGATCATTGATCAATGTCAACTTTTGTCCGACACTCACATCTATTCGATAAAGGACAAGACATCTCTTAGTTTGTTTTACAAACAAAGTACCAACATACTACGGTTAGCAAAAGTGGAAAGAAAAGGAGGAGGTTCTAGCTGAAGGAGTAAAGAAGGAAAGAAAGACCAAAGGAGGACAAGAAATGATTAAGGAAAAAAAGAAAGTGATGGGTGGAGGCTGGCAAGGGATTTCATCAATCATGACCGTAGCACTTAAGAGGATATGATGAAGCAAGAGGTGAAGCGATCCGCCGGTAGAAAGAAGAGAAAGAAACGCGATTTATGCCGGGAATTCAGAAAAAAAGGAAAGCAGAGCGAACAAGGGCTGAGTTTGTGAATGGACTTTGAGGGAGCGAAAGGCAAAATAGAAAGCATGGCCATGAGCAAACGGGACAGAGGGAAAGATCGTAAATGGCGGAGGTCTGGGTTTATTCTCCACCGCCTGAAAACGGAGGATTCTGCACCAGGATCCATTCCTTCTTCAATCTGGGATGGCAACTTGTTCCTTTCGTTACCTAGCCGGGTCTTGCTAGGGTGCTATCAAGCTTCGGACAGAACATACCCATTGTCATTTCGCAGTTTGATAGCACGTACAATCTTGATTGAACATCCCTGCTTGATTGAATGCGATGTTGGTCTACATGCGCAATGGATTTGATTTAGTTTGTGCCTATGGGGCCCTGTGTGTTTGATGGAATGTTTGGGTATGAAGCATGAGAAGTGATCCTTTCCGTGGTCGTTGCCCTGTTTAGCTTGAGTGAGCGTGATTGCTGCTGATCTTTCCCAAGGTACATGGAGTATACAGCTCAGACTTTTGGTACACCATTTTAGGGAGACCGCGGACCAACTTTTTGGAAGACAGTTTGTCAATCTATTTCATGCTAACATGTCCTAACTTTGCGATGGCAAAGATTTGCTTCATCTTGAATTGAGATAAGACATTGGGAACTCTATGAATTTATGTCTAAAAGGTAAATGTTGTTATGTGTTTGACCGGTAAAGGTTTGAGAGAAGTCTTGACTGACTCTAAAACAAATATTTTCTTGGAAGTTGATTTTGAACCATGTATCACATAGTTGGCTTATGCTTAGAAGGTTGTAATTTAGAAATTTTATCAAGAAAACATTATTGATGACCAAGCTGCCAATCCTTGCTATTCTATGTCCAATAATTTTTCCTTTGTTGTTCCCACAAAATATATCCAAGAACCTTTGTAATTGAGTTTTGTCCTTAATCTCATCTGGGAATTTATTAGTAAAAGAAATTGATATTTCTATGGGAGTTATAGTGCTTAAATGAATGTAATGACCTAAGAACCTGATCTTGGTTTTGAAGAGTGCAATTTTACTAGGAGAAACTACTAAACTATTTTGTATGATTATTTTTATGAATGTAGAAAGATGTTTGAAATCTATATTGGAGGAGAAAACCAGGACATCATCTATATAGACTATAATGTATTTTGAATAAGGATTGAATATTTCATTCATATATATATAGATATATATGTATATATTTCCTCCTTTTTGTTTTTTGTTTTTTTTAATTTGATGAAACTACTTGAATCTCCTGTCATATGTCTAGAACAACCATTGTCCAAGTATCATTTGTTTTCCTTTTAATAGTAACCTCTAGTAAAAAAGATATCTCAAATTTTCTTTAGTACCCAAATTTTCTTGGGTCTTGAAGAGTTAGTTGTAAAGACTGTTTTTGCCCAATCATTCATAACAGGTCTCCAGATTTTAAAATATTCATTCTCAAAATGTTCTGAGTCTCCACACTTAGAATATTTAAGAGTACTCCGACCAACAAGTTTTATGAAAACTCTTTGAATATGGTTTTTAGAAGCAAGTTTAGGAGGTCTTTGTTTAAGTCTCTTATTGACCTTAGGAAAATCAATCCAAAGGTCACTTTCTCTATTTAGACCCAAACCGGATTTGTTATAATAAGGAATTTGAGCAGAAAAAATTTGTTCTAAAGTTTTTGAGCCTTTTGAGAATTTTGTAATAATGTCCGATTTTTTTTTTTAAATTTCATTTTTTTGGAAAGAGAATCACAACTTTCCTTTAAATCGTCTAAATTATTTTTCAAAATTCCAAACTTTCTTTCTAAAAGTTTCTTGTTGTTTGAATTTAGAATTTTCCTTCTTTAATTCGGAGATCATTTTAAGAGAATTTTGAGATTTAAGCAAAGCTCATTTATGTATTTAGACACTTTAATAGGAATTTTAGAATGGCTTACCTCGATTTTCTTGTCAGACTTAGAGTCTGTGTCTGAATCAAATTCTAATTCTGAATTTGAGTTTGAGTGAGCCATCAGACAGATATTTACAAACTCCTTCATCACTTTCCTCACATTATGTGTCATTCAAGGTTTCTGCTTTTACAGCTTTGTTGTACTTTTCATACTTTCATTTTTTCTTTTTCAGCAAAGGACGGTTTGGCTTGATGTGTCATTTCTTTTTACACTCAAAACATATTACATCCTTGCTAGGTTCATCGTCTTCCAATGATCATTTTTGGAAGTTTTGCTTATTTTGCATTTTCCATTTGAATCTTTTCCTTCCTATTCAGTTTCCTGAATTTCTTGATCAAGAAATCAAGTTCCTTGTCATTCATGTTATCGTCTGAGTTTGTATCATTAGAATCAGATTTAGAATTTAGTGCAATTGACTTTTTACATTTGGATCCTCTTCATCATTGATCTATTCCAATTCATAAGATTGAAGAGTGCTTATCAGTTCATCACGAAGAGGAGCATTGTCCTCTGTGTCTCTGGATTGAGGTTTTCACATGATTCCAGTCCTTTGAAAGTCATCGCAGAAGTTTGTTGACCTTCATTGGAATAGAAATTGGTTGATCTTGATATGCCAAACCTTTTACAATTTCTATAAAACAACTGAACATATATCTAATAAATTCTCCAAGTTTCATCTTGAATGATTCATATTAGCCAAGCAAAATGTTTACTTTTGTCTCCTTTACACGATCTATTCTTTCATAGTTGACATGAAGTCTATTCTAGACTTCTTTAACTGTTTCACATGAAGAAACTCTATCATATTCAGTAAGGAGACAAAGCACAATATAATGAATAGATGGCCTTTGCATCAAGAGCCTATCTCTTGGTGATTTCTTCTTGATCGATTTATTTTGCATTCTTGTCTAAGACTTCTTTTCCCTTGTTGGATGCAAAAGCAGCCTTTGGATTAATTCCTTTTCCATAACATCCCACTCCAGAGTATCTCTGAATCTTAAGAATGCCTTCATTTTGTTTTTCCATACATTGTATTCTTTTTATCAAAATAATGTGGCCTGGTGTTACTTTGCCTTTCCACGAGTCCTGGTGTTAAGATACTAGCCATAGAAGATCTTTAACTCAGAAGTAAAAACATTTCAAAAGACGAGCACATGGCTTTGATACCAATTGATAAAGTTAGTAAGAACACCTAGAGAGGGTGAATAGGTGTTTAAAAGAAATCTTAACAACCAATTTTGGAATATAGTAAGTAGTAAGTAAAGTCTGGATAAGAAATAGAATTAGTTTCGAGAAACATCAGACTTTTGGTAGATATTCATAATTCGTTATGCAACAAAATAGGCTTCCACGATAACTTGTAATAGTGCAATAAACTTGAGTAAAAGAGTTCACATTCATGCATTTACGACGAGTGGGAAAAGTAAAGATTACAACACAAGACTTAAATTTATAGTGGTTAAGAAATAGAATTAGTTTAGTTTAATATTTATGTTTACTACTCCCACGATAACTTGTAATAGTGCAATAAACTTGAGTAAAAGAGTTAAGAGAAGAGAAGTCTTCTTTGCTAGAATTCACTATAGTATCAACAGAGAAGTATAATTTATGAGTGTAAACACTCAGTGGAAGATCCCTCTAACTCGCTAAGTCATTCTTTTGTGATTTTCTCTCTTGAACACAATTTATAAAGTGCATTAAATAAAAGAATTAGTTGAGAGAAGTTTCTGACTTTAGAATTCTAATTTTCATGTCCCACGCTTCAAACATATTGAATGACCTCCTTAAATATTCCTCTACACCACACTAGCCGTTGACATTTTCTAGAGAAATTTTTCCAATCAATTGGTTAAACATAATTGATTAAAGAGATCTTGTAGCTATTTGAAGATAGGGATGGAAAATCCAATGATTCTAGTTGCCTATACAATCAGAATTTAGGTTTGCATAAGTAGAACTTTTTCATAAGGAACTTATCTTTAATATTGATGTTGTCAAATTTGTGATTGACTTAATAAATGTATAGATATGGAAAGTAAAATCCTTGATCATTTGACTTAATCAATGTATATATATATCGAAAGTAAAATCCTTGATAAGAAGATAGTCATTGAAAAGAATCTTTTGTTTCCAAATAACAATCATTTGTGACAATCAAACAATGGGATAGAAAAGTAGGATCATATTTTTCTAACCAACTTAGGCTGTCTACAAAATTATCGGCTTATCAAAAAGGGGACTGTCTTAACATTCACTAGTCAGACTCATTTGCCGATTCTTCTGCCTCCACCTTCCGAACTCCAAGACTTCCGATCCTCCACGATCGTCTTCTAGGGACCTGAAATATTATCCTACAACCGGGATAAGACTATGTCTCAGCAAGTTCTACCCCACTAAGACCCGATTAGGAAGTCAATACGCCCTAAGGGCTATCTAAGCACAACACGGATCAGAGGGTTTACCTTGGCCTCAGTTCCATCTTGCAAATCACGGTTATTCACAAATGCCTCACATTACATCAACCAATCAATCACTCAATCAATTCAATTCATGACATCAGATCAAAGCATTGATCAATCGACCTAGTCGATTACATGTCAGCCTAACCATTTCCCGGTCATTCAAGCTATTACTATTCAGTCCTAACTGATAGAACCAATCACCGAGCCACGTGCATTCTCCAAGCTGACATACTTTGTCACCGAACCACGTGCATTCTCCGAGGTGATATATACATCTAGTCACCAAGCCACGTGCATTCTCTAAGGCGACATACTTTGTCACCGAGCCACGTGCATTCTCTGAGGTGATATATACATCTAGTCACCAAGCCACGTGCATTCTCTAAGGCGACATACTTTGTCACCGAGCCACGTGCATTCTCTGAGGCGACATGTTTAATCATCAAGCCTCGTGCATTCTCCAAGGCAACGTACTAATCATCGAGCCACGTGCATTCTCCGAGGCGATATACCAAATCACTGAGCCACGTGCATTCTCCGAGATGATGTACTATTCACCGAGCCACGTGCCTTTCATGATGATTCATCCCATTTCTAAGGTAATTATCCACAACCTTAATTCGTACTCAATTTACCCAAATAATCAGTTTAGGAACATATCATAAAAATCCACAATTAAATCAATTTAACACAAATTAAAGCTCAAATAAATAAACGGACTGTACCATGATAATCAGCATAAAATTCCGGTCCCGGGCTATCCCGATTAAATTTCCGGAAAATAAATAAATAATTATATAATTAAATAAATTCCGGAAATAAAATAAAATAATATTATATAATATAATAAATAATAATATAAAATTGAAATAATTATTTAATCTAAAATAATTAATTAAGGCTTAAACAATATTACTTTAATCCAAACATTTACTTAGCCTTAATTAATTATCCACTAATCTAATCACATCCTTTAATCCACTTAACATTTAAATAAACTAATCTAATCACCTAAACCTAATATAAACACCCATTAAGCGTGATTAACCTACTAAGCGGGGATTAGTGAGATTATTCACCCGATTATCGAACCGAGCGGCTCAAATCGACGGGGACGACGCGAGGGTCGATAGTCCCCAAGGCGGGCCTAGCTTCCGGGGTCGGGAAGCTGGCCAAAACGGGCCAAAACCAAGCTGAAATACCCATTTTCCAACTCTCTGTTCGCTGCTGGTTGAGGGCGGATCCGGCATCGGCTTGAGCTGGATAGGGCCGGTGGTGGTCCGGCTGAGCTTCAACGGTCCAGGCGGCGGCATACAGTGGCGGAGGGAGCTTCGGCGGTGGCCTAAACCGCTTGGGGAAGCTGCTGGAACTCGGCTGAAGCAGGGACGACGGTGAGAGGGAGACAGAGACAAGTGGAGCTGTGGCGGTGCACAAGACGGCGAGCGGCGAACGGCGCCCAAGGGGTGCATGATGGCGGTCTGACTGGACTGCTGGCTGCTCCGGCGTCTTCCGAGATTTGCTGGGATGTCGAGCAGCAACCGTAGATGGAGGAGAGAAGGCTTCCACGAGAGGGAGAAGGAAACAGAGGCGTGCAGGGTAGCGGCGAGCAGCGACGGCGTTCAGCTGGGACAAACGGCGACGAACGGTGCTGCTAGTTGCTGCTTCGCGGCTTCTTCGGTTTTGCTAGGTTCTTCGCACGACCAGAAGAGATGGGGAGAGAGAAGCAACGACGGGAGAGAATGAGAAAGGGGGGAGGAACCGGTTCTCTCTCTCTCTCTCTCTCTCTCTCTCTCTTAGGTCACTCAAGCACATGGCCCACCATGACCTCACGTGAGGTCATCTTCCACTAACTCAAATCCTCCACAACTATCTTCAATAGGTCAAATTTCTTTTTTCCGCCGTGACATGAAATTTTGTACACTTAATTCAATCAATTTTCAATCAATTACATCCAATTGAACCTCAATTAAATTAACCCATGCGTCCTCGGCCTTCTCATGACATTTCCCCATCAAATGATCCAACTTGCATCCAGAAGATTCGATTAAAAACGGCCATCTGACAATTTCGAACAAAAATGGCATTACTTTGCTTTTCCGCCAAAATTCTCGGTTTGTAGAAAAAATCTTCTGAGGATGAGTCGACATTCCTAAAATGAATTGTGACTTGACAGAACTTCCAATTTCTGTAATCGGGTTCAATTTCACTGTTAAATTCAATATGGTGCGACTTTAGTGCGTCTTAACCTACTAGGTAGCTTTTAGGAATTTTCTGTGCAATTGACCTGTGGTTGATTTTTTTTCAAGCCACAAAGTGCATATTCGACACATTGGCAACTCTCGGTTGTCGTAGAAATCTCAAGGTTTCAAATACAGACACAGGGTACTAAAACGACAGAGAAATCGGTCTAGTGCCGATCAATAAGAATTGTGCAATTAGGTGGAATCACCCACACTGAATTACATGGTTCTGTCGAATCGACCTATCTTCGGTCTCTAATCGATCTGTGCCATAATGACCCTTGCAGATTAGCACGGTCGAGCAGTCGGTTCTTGGTCGAATTCTCAAGTCTATTGCATTTAGATTCCTTAACAGCTTCACCTGACAGACTAGTTATCTCGTGAGTGGCCAACTTAGAGAAGAGAGCTATAGGCACAAAGATGAAATGCCCGACTTATTTAATTGAAACCAGAATTGGAAAATCGGGATGTCACACGAGTCTCGTTCTGAATTCTTTCTCGTTCTAGACACGATCTTAGTCTAAATTTTATCAGAATGGGAAATATTTCTAGGAATGAATAGACTTTGGCAAAAGTCTTCGATATAACCTTAGAAGCAACTTTAAATGCATTATGTTCTTCAAAATAAGAGTAAGAACTAGAAGGTTTTGTTAACTTCAAAACTTAGTAGGAATTTTCTCAATAATAATATTAATAAATTGGTTGATTATCAAGGAAGTCATATAGAGGCATGATGAACTCGGTGATACCATATCGTATATAAGTCACTACAAATTATGCGTACAATACAATCGATATGGTTTGCTTAATCATTGAAGATAGATCAGTGTAGATTAGATCTACGAAACATGTTTGATTCCTCTCACCAGCCAAGCATTAACAATTTCATGCAGGGCCAGCTGTTATAATTTCAACTTGCATGTAATTTGGTTTTTCTTGGAGATTATATTCTCGAGAATAGATTTGGAGCAAAATCAAGAAGTAAAAAAAAAATTGATTCTTCATTCCGGGGAACAATTATAAAATCAAGCCTAAACCTATTTTTCTTCTTTGTTTTTTTTTTTTTTTTTTTTTTCATTCTTTTCTCTTTCTCTCTTCTTCTCTCTTATTCTTCCTCCTTCTTTGTGGCTAGTTCCCACCATCGATGGTGGCTGGCGATCAGTTGGGTGAGGTTTGGCAAGCTCGTTAGAGCCTTACTGGTGGCCAGGTGAGCCTCACCCAACCTATGCAAGCCTCGCCTAGATCTGCGAGGCCGAGGCTCATAGTGGCTTAATGAGGTTTCGACGAGCTCGTCCGATCACCAACCATTGCCATCACTGGCAATCAGCCTAAATAAGGAGGAAGAAGAAGAGAAAAGAAAAGAGAGAAGAAAAGAGAAAAGAGAAAAATATAATAAAAAGTATTAAAAAATTAAAAGAAATAAAAATATTTAAGAGCCATACCAAATGTATTTCTATTTTACAAAAAAAAATTTGGGCAGTTATCAAACGCTTTCAAACGCTCATAAATTATTCTTGAGAACAAAAAAAAAAAAATCATTCATGAATAGAAATTGTTCTCAGGAACAGAATGATTATCAAACACACATTTACATGGTTTAATTCGAATGTCAATACCTACTCTATGGTAGAGACAGGTGTTAGGAAATACATTTTGAATCCATAGATTAAAAAGTTACAATAATTTAATTTTCGTCACTGGAATTGCCATCTCTTATTACTGTTCGGCAAACACGGCTTCCTACATGTTATTACCCCATACTCTGTTCTAGTTGCGAAAGCTGTCTTTATGTCTTGACGACTCATGATTACTAGCCATCACACATCAAATCACATTGTTTTCTTTATCTTATCCAATTGGTTCTATGCCACGAAGTGGATAATCCGAGTCAAGAAGAGCGTGGGATTTGATTCCGTAAGATTGGTCATTAATTATGCATATGGCCTAAGTTTTAGTATAAGAATGTATTTAGATTAGGGCATTTTTATTTGTGGAAAATCACTAATATATCTTGAAGCGCATTTAGGAAAATTTAGCTTTATTTGCATAATTAATATTGGACTTGTTATCTTAGGACTGCATACTATGTTATCTTAAGTTAGTTTTTCATATTTGTTAGAAGCTCATTTTAGGAAAGTAATTTAGTTGGGGGCGTGCTTTGCAATAGGAGGTTGCATCGGCATATTTGTATTTCCTTTGTTACATTAGTCTATTTTAGAAGATTTAAATAGACATTTTATATGTGAAAATTAGTTGGACCACTATCAACTATTTTAAAAACTTAAAGTATTAGATGAATGCGTGATTTGATATTTAATTATGCTAACACTATTTACCATTCATAGAAATATTTTTACCCTATACAATTGAGATCTTCATTTTTCTATGCTTTATTTACTACTGCTAATCATCTTGAAGATTATCCAACCGTTAGCTTAGATCTTAAAGACTATATCAAAAGATCAACATATGCTAAAGAACATATGGATTGCGAGAATGGCTACAAATTGAGAAAGCTTTACTCTTTGATAAATAGCATACTCGTGTTATGGAGCGAATAGTTCAATTCATTAAAAGTGATTCACTTATATTGTAATCTCTTTTGAGAAATTTACAAGTATCGTAGCAATGTTTGGGATTTAGTAGTGTGATTTACCAACTTTGGGAAGCAACAGCACAAGCTACGTCATAACCTCTCAATAGTTCATAGTGAAATCCAACCTGTTGATAGCTGTTATTTTAGAAGAGTCAATGTAGATTTGATTTAAACCAAACTACTTTAGGATCTGCGTACAACTCTTTTATCTCTCATCATTTTAACATTTATTTGATAAAAGTATATTGTACTTGATGTTATCAGCTTGCTCTTACGTATATTAAGTAATTCCTGCATTTATTAAACTTGACCTTAATAATTCTGCAAAATCTATCAAGTTTCGTTTATCACCCTTTTCACCTTCCTCTCGATTGCATATTTAGCCACAACATTCGTTGTATGACATGGAGAGCTCTGACATTCTTTGGTTGTTGATATGCCAGGACGCCTGCACCTTCCTTCATAGCAACATACCCCTCTTCTACATACGACGTCCCACAAATCTTGAGATATAAAAAATGTAGTTATTTTCAGTAGTCATAGTTGCTTTTTATCAAATGTAGAAATTGATAGTGACGATGGTGTAGAGTCGGCCAAAGTTACTATATCGGTACTTTTGGTGGAAGGTGAGGTAGGGCCATAGAGAAACTTGTATTATCATAATATGATTTTTACAAGAGTACAAGAAAGCATGGGATTCTGATGTCTAATTGATTGAAAAATTCTTGTTTTCACGGGGTGCGTGTCAGCCCATGCATCCAAGCTCTTAGATGATTTGGGTTTCATGTAAAGCCCTCCATATTAATGGCTCAAATTTATTGAGTTCAAATTCATCGGGATCATTTAAGAATTTTCTACCTTTAATAGGAGCCTTATTATAGGCTTCATGTGTTAGAGATATCCTTATCCTTAATTTTATCAACAAGCTTGATTCTTGCTCTTGTTCTAGCTGTGGAGTTCTTCATGGCCCCATATCTTAACTATCCCAAGAGTTCACCTAACGAACTTCCAGATAGGTGTAGTTTTGCTCAGAGAAATCTAGGAAACCTTAGGAAATAGATCAATAATTTCACAACAAGCATAGAAATCCATTTAGTAATGTCAGTTATTTTTTTTTTTTATTCACTGAAATAGACATAGTCAAGGAATAAATTTGGAATATGAAGGAGAAATATTTTTTTTTTATAAAATAATTTCATGGATTATTTCTAGAAACAATTTCTAAACAAAAAATAAGTCATTTTCTTTTTTTTTTCTTTTTATCCTTTTCTTCTTCTTCCTCTTCTAAGCGGTCCCCCTTGCCACCATCGCTGGCTGTCGCAGTGACTAGCTAGAGAAAAAGGAAAAAAAAAAAATCTCAAAAAATTATTACAAAATTAGGAGAAATTTCATGTTTATAAGTCGCACCAAATGTATTCCTATTCTTTTTCAAAAAATTTTACAGCTACCAAATACGTTATTTTTCTCCAAAATTATTTTAGGGAATAAAAATAAAAATAATTATTTTTAAAAGAAATTATATTCAGTAACGAAAATGTTACCAAACGCTACTAGCAAGTAGGAAATAATCCATCACTCCAACTTTCCACCTTCTTCTCCTCCACCACCATCACCACCATGCAAGCCTCTCAACCTCCTCCTTATCCAAAGTTCTTGCGAGATGACAACATGTCGCAAGCATGCAAAGACTTGCTCTCTTCTCTCCATTCGGAAAAGGCTGGAACGGTATATCTCTCCACTTGTACCAGGACTTCTGGTTCTTCCGTTGGATGCTGAAGGACGTCCTCGCTTGCCAAAACTACTTCCAAGCTCACCCGTCCGACATCCTCCTCGTCACCTACCCAAAATCCGGCAGCACCTGGCTAATGGCCATCCTCTTTGCACTCTTGAACCGTGCCAAGTACTCCGACACCAACTCACAACGACGCCACCCTCTCCTAACCTTTCTTGGAGATCATGCTGTATAGCTAGCGAGAAAATCCCGATCTCACTGCTTTCACATCCCCGAGACTCCTCAGCACTCACTTGCCTTATTCCTTGCTTCCAGGCTCAGTGAGGGACGTGCAAGCTGGTTTGCCCGTGTAGGAACCTAAGGACAACTTCGTCTCGCTGTGGCACTTCGTCAATAAGATGAAGCCCGAAGAGAAGGGCCAGACTACGCTCCCACATTGCCTCGACAATTTCTGTCGAGGGCTGAGCCCATGCGGGCCTTTCTGGGAACATGTGCTGGGTTATCACAAGGTGAGCTCGGAGATGCCCGAGAATGTATTGTTCCTGACGTATGAGGAGATGAAAGAGGAACCGCTTGTTCATGTGAGGAGGTTGACCGATTTCGTGGGATGTCCATTTAGCGATGAAGAACTGAGAGATGGCACTGTGGAGGGAATATTGAGGATGTGTAGCTTGGACAATATGAGTGCATTGGAGGTGAATAAAAGCGGGAATTTGTCGACTGGACAAGGGCGCAACTTGTTCTTCAGAAGAGCTGAGGTTGGAGGTTGGGTGAATCATCTGAGTGTTGAGATGGCCGACGGGATTGACCAAGTAACGGAAGAGAAGCTGCGTGATTCCGGGTTGAAGTTTAAGTACGTATAACACACGCATTCAATAATTTACATGTGTTATGTGTAAGATTTGAAGGTGTTTGGTTTGATGGCGGAGAAGAAAACGTACAAAAATATTTTTTTAAAAATGAAGAATAAAGGAATGTTTCGTTCGCACTTTAGGGAGGTCAATATCTGCTTGGCTAATGAAAGTGTGTTGCTCCCGCTAAAAAATGAAAGATTTTCAGTGGCATTGTCAATAGTGGCTTCGTCTCCAAACGGAGATGCTTCCGGGTTGTGATTCTAGTATTTCATTTATGTTGTACTACTGGTATTTGCAGATGTTTTTGGGCCGACACGTAGTTGGCTAATAAAAAGCTGCGTTCCTTCTTGCGGGGAGCTTGTTGGTTTATATTCTGTCGTTCTTTTCAATTCCTTCTTCTCCTTTTGCTGTGTGAAGCTTCGTGGCTTTTGCTCTTCTATCCGTGCTGTAGACTAAAGAGTACACTACTTCTAATTTGCATTTTGTTGAATAGATTGAGTTCATAAACAACGGATATGTGAGTCCCTAGGAAAAAGAAGATATCTCCATTCTATTTTGTTTCCAAGGTCTAAAAAGAAAATGAGAAATGCTTTATATGACTGTGATCTGATCATAATAACGATCACGTATTTCACTCCCCCAAGCTCGTGGTCAACCGGACTACCTTTTGAGCTTCACCTGTAAATACTCGGTGCTACTTTCAGAGTTCGCAATAACCACGGGTTCACAAAGGTTCGTCTATGAATGTTTCCAAATCCACCAAATGACGCGAGTATTATAGAACTAACAGTAATTTGTAGAATTCTGATGGAACACGTCTCACCAAGCAACGACGGAATTCACATAGCATAAAATAGTCGATGTCTACTTGCCTTTAATCCACGGTGGTGCAAGCTGGTGGTGCGAGCTGCGGGATAAGGCGGGATGGCGGTGCAGTGAGGCCGTGCAATTGGCCGGCGTCGAGCAACAAAGAGGAACGGAGCTGTGGGAATTTTTGGTAAAGGTTTGCTGAAGACGTTGATGAAAATGAAGGAAGTTGTGGGTGCCAAGGGAAAATAAGAGACGGTCCTTTCTTCTGCTTTGGCTTCTCCGCCGTTTGACTATATTAGTCAACAATCTGAAATTTTGTGGCAGCTCGTAAGGGGAACGCGTGGGGGAAAACGTGGCCATATTCGGTGGCCCTCCTTGCCACCTTGAAGAAGTAGCTGAAGCGTGGCTATGTCTTGGTCAACGTCTTCAATTCGCTGGCCAGCTGAGGAGGAAGAAACGTGGCTGCAAATTTTTGGGGCAAAGTCTTCCTTTGTTGGCAGCTGCGGAGAAGTGGTGAAGTTGACGTGGGGACAGTGGAAATTCTCGGCTCTTCCCTTCATCAAGTGTACGTACGCATGGGGATGGAAGCAACTTGCATGAGGAACTAGCTTGGTGACATGCTGCGGAGAGTGAACATTGGTCTCATTTATGGCATTTCATGAAAGAAAATTTAAATGAGATGATGGACTAGGTGATGGTCGAGCTGTCATGGTATGGCAGAGACGTGACGATGAGGTGGTGTCACGGGAACGTGATGAGACGTGATGGTTCGGTACGGTGATGGTGGTGGTGAAACAGTGGCCATGAATAGTGCCAATAACAAAGTCCGATGACAAGCTTGTCGACGTGGCATGGACCGTTACGTATTCGAGGCTCAGGCAAAGTCCGGATATCACTTAATAGCTCAAAACTTGTTATGCTAGCAAAATCCTTTTCACATTTGTACCTTATTGAAGTAGAAAACTAGTAGAAAATTTTCTTTTCTTGATAAGTAGTCTTGTTATGCACACAACCAAGATCCGGATCTCTCATGTCTTGATCATAAAAAACAGAAATTCCCGCAAAATTTACTAATTTCGCAATCAGTTCTTACCAGGCATATATTCCGAATTTTGTCCAAAGATATAGATAGTTCACGCAGAAAAGAAACTCATCTACAAATGGATTCTACTTTGGTTATATTGTTTTTTTTGCACTTTTGGTGGTTATATAGACAATGCAAAAAAAAGAAATTATTAGGTGACAGTCTTTAATTTATTGTAAAAATAACACTTTGTTTGGGATCACAAAAAACTAACTAATAAATAATTGTAAATTGTTGTGGAGTCCCTTCCTTCAAGAATTTGTGGCTCAAAACTGATTATTATTCTCACAATGGACCAAAGACTAAGACCACAAAGAACCAACTAACAGATATTTATAAATTTGTGTCTTGCTCTCAGACTTCACCAACAAGCCGAGACCCAAGGACAAGGGGTAGAGCTCGCTGCAGGAGTCGCTCGACAAGTTCTGCCGCATCGTGAGTGAGCTTGTTCGGGCCTTACTGGGACCAGGTGCTGGGCTACCACGAGGCGAGCTCGGAGACGCCCGAAGAGGTGTTGTTCCGAAGTACGAGGACATGAAGGAGGACCCATGCGCTCACCTGAGGAGGCTGGCCGGTTTCTTAGATTGTCCTTTCAGTGAAGAATAGCTGAAAGACGGGACTATGGACGAAATACTGAGGCTCTGTAGTTTTGACAGTTGAAGCGCGTTGGAGGTGGACGAGAGCGGCAAGTTGGCTTCAGGGGAAGAGAACAAGGCGTTCTTTAGGAGAGGCGAGGTTGGAGATTGGGCAAATTACTTGAGTACTGAGATGGCCGATAGGACTGACAGGGTCGCGGAAGAGAAGCTGCGTGGTTCAGGGTTGAGGCTTTAGGGGATGAATAATCCCTGTTTATCTACCATGGCTCGAAATTAATTCAGATTGATTTGAAATCCAATCCGTTATTGAACTGCAAGAAAATCTGCGCGAAGTGAGAAAAGTCCAAATGGACTCTCGCGAACAGGACCGAGTCTGATGTGGAAAAAAGGAAATAATTTCTCGCGAGACTTCTTTTCTTTATTGAAGATGAAGTTCACGTCGATGGAGGAGAAGGGCCCATAATTTTTGGCATATGAATGTTTTTTTTGTTGACTTGGTCTTTGAGAGTTTGGTCTTCGATGAACAGTGAGTGTACTTAATATGTGTGGAAACTTACGAGAGACATGAAGACCATTGAAAGCCGTCATTCAAAAGGATTGGGAGCGGAAAATATCACATAAGGTGATATTGATACTTAATCCAAGACCCTCAAGAAAAGTAGGTCTTCTTCATTTCCAAGGCATGCCTCACTTTAATCAATGTCACAATATTATCATGCATTTTGATCTTGATATTGCCAATACTCACCACATCGCACTCAGCATTGCTCCCCCCTTGCACTTTACCACAATTCATACATTGATAATTAATAAATTAATTTATGTTCGATGTAGCGTGAAATGAACAGATATAATCCATAGTTCATCTATCAAACGACAAATCCATAAATAACAAACAAGACATAATCATCACTGTCCAAGATACTATCAACAATTATAGTAAAATCATAACTAAATTGAACTCTACTTTCGTAACATTTCTTGCTCTTCAACTTAAGATGATCCCTTCTAAAAAAATCCATCTTGCTATGATTCTAACAAACAGTACCACCAATCCTAGACTAATTACATATGTTTAGGTTTGCACCACTAATGTTAACACAAGTCCTATTTCTTCTTCTACCTTCAGTTACTAAAGCAGCAGATTCACTAGATTCTCTTTTATGAATGTCTTCACTTAAAATAAAATAGTGAACCTCATTAAAAACTAAGCTTATTGACCTAGAGAAAGTACTAGCGGTAGTATTTTAACTATCAATCAATGAGGATAATAAAATCCAAGCACATACCTCGTCATTAAAGTCGATTTAAACTAAACTCAAGTGAGTGATGATTACATTGCATTCATTGATATGATCAGCAAGCGACACACCTTCGCTCATCTTTAAATGAAAAAGATGTCGCATCAAGTAGACCTTATCGATTTTAGAGGGCTTCTCATACATGTTGGACAAGCCATTCATTAGTTCCACGAAAGTTTTTTTTTTTTTTTTTTATAATATTAAACACAACATTACGAGCCAATGTTTGCTAAATAACACCCAACATATGTTTATCTAGCAACTCCATTTCCTCGATTTTGGCTTCTTCCCACACAAGGATAAGTGCATATTCCTTTTGCATCTTCCATAAAATAATATTCTTCCCATCAAGCTTATTGTTTTTCACTTTTCCATCTTTTATCACTATTGATTCACTTCAACTTAGTCAAACATGGCTCTGATACCAATTGTTTCAAAAAATGAACAATCAAACAATAAAATAAACATGACAAGAAAATAAATCGGCCACAAGATTAATATGGTTTGGTTGTTGGGACCTACTCCACAAGGAAAGTAAGCCAAGATTCCAATATAAATCAAGCAATGGAGCGGAGATCATAACCACATTTGAGTCATTCCAACACTCTTAGTGTTTCATAGCCCACAATTACACCCAATACCTCACACATTGTTTAACTCTTATATTTACGCGTGGAAAAATCTCTCAATCTTGTAAAAGAATTCACAAATATTTCCACAAGATTTATAGCCTAATTTCCTTTTAAAAGAAAACCTAATTTTAGGTCAAATCTCAATTTTACCCCCTTTTTTTTTTTGGGAAAAAATGCCAAACTTTAGGTTTGGTCCAAATCTGTCCACTTTTCTTTGTCTGAAAAACAACCCAACTTAAGGTCTAAAGTATTACAAACTTTTGTTTGGAGTATTACAAGGCGAGCTGGGAGGTGCCCGAGCAGGGTTTTTTCTTGTGGTACGAGGAAGCAAAGGAGAGGCCATGCGACCTAGTGGAGAGATTGAGTGAGTTTTTGGGTTGTACGTTGCCCAATGACAATAGCAGCATTGAGTGAGTTTTTCTTGTGGTACGAAGGAACGTTCATTTTCCAAGAAAAATATGCCAAAGAGCTCATGAAGAAATTTCACATGGAGAATTCGAAGAAAACGGAAACTCCCATGTCTTCCTCTTCAAAGCTCGATAAAGTTGAAAATGACAAGAAAATTAATCAAAAGCTATACGGAAGCATGGTTGGCTCCCCGCTTTATCTCATCGCATCAAGACCCAATATCCTTTTTAGTGTATACATGTACGCTAGATATCAATTAGACTATAAGGAGTCTCATCTTTCTACAATAAAAATGATTATCAAGTATATTAAAACTTACCCTTTTTTATGACTTTGGTATCCTAACAAATTAGAATTTGTGTTATCTGGGTATTTTGATGCTGATTTTGTAGAATGTAAGATTGACAGGAAAAGCACATTCTAAACTTATCAGTTGTTGGGCAACATGCTTGTGTCTTGGTTTTCCAAAAAACAATCGACAGTCACTTTATCAACCGCTAAAGCTGAGTAGGTCGCATTGGGCAATTACTACACCCAAATCCTGTGGATGAAACGACAACTGAAGGACTACGAGGACTCAAATACAACCATCAAATGCGATAATACCAGTGCCATCAACCTCACAAAGAATCCAATCTTACACTCTAGGGCCAAGCACATAGAAATCAAGCACCATTTCATTCGTGATCTTGTTAATAGTGGTGAAGTAAACATTTATTTGTTGATTCTCAAAATCAGTTGGCTGACATTTTTACAAAACCTCTTGACGAAAAGGTTTTGATTTTATTCAAGATAAACTTGGCATTATTAATCCATTTGCTCCAAGTGTCTAAAGACATGGTACATTAGATGATGCTAAGTAGATCAACTATTGCGTTTTCAAACTTTTGGCAATAAGAATATTTTTGAAAGCACATCAAGTATGATTTGTCTTTTCCTTATTTAATTTATTGAAGAATAAATTCTTTTGTCTTGGAAATTGTTTAATTTATTTTTTCCAAATCTGTTTTACAGTCCTCTATTTTTCCTCAAAAATCGGATCTTCTTTAAACCTTTTCAGTCATGATGGTTCATATCCCTTAAAAAGAAAAACATTTCTTTTTCTTCTCCATTCTTCTTCAAACACCTGAGAACCATCTCTAAAAAAAAAAAAAAAAAACCTTCCTGTAGCCTCTTTTTTGCAAAAAGTTTAGAACTTTTCTTCTTTTTTGGAACCACGGCACTAGAAACTACTCCGAAGTCGAAGCCCAGACCTTTTGGTTCACAGAGGTCGAATTGAATCACAAGATTGTAGTCTAGAGTCAGAGGAAGCCCTGAATTCTTCAACCTGTTCGATTCTTCCAATAGCATTGAAGGAACATTTGATAAGGAAACTTCTTCGGACTATTCTTAGTTAAGATAAACGATGGCTACTCTCAAGGCTTTAGGAGACAATGAAGATGTAATTTCTCGGTTGTTGGCAAAGTATGGTTTTGATTGTGAAGAGGCATTAGAGTTAATGTTCGTTAATCCCATCAAAAGCATGCGTCACACCAATGTTGGTGATTCAAGTATTGCTAAATCTAGAAAGGGGAAGGAGAAAGTGGCTAAAACATCTACAAATAAGAAAAAGGACTAAGGATGATGGTCAAAGGGGTGATAACAATGAAAAATTGTATGCTAATTTCAGAAGGAAAATCACTAGATATTGTTAGGGAAATCTCTTATGATGTTTTGAATATGACAAAATAAATTAAAGGCTACTAACATATTTAATTGTTGAGTAACAAACTATGCAGATGATAGAACATGTAAAGGATATTATCAAAGTCTGAAGATTGCCAAAAGACTGAACGTAACACATGTCCAAAGTCTATTATGAAGATTTCCAGACTTCTGTGTCAAAATCTGAAGACTGCCATACTTTAATGTTAAAGTCTGTTCTACATTAGAAGTCTGCCAACTCTGACAAATACCAGACTGAACGTGAATGAAGAATCAGAAGACAAACTCTATGCTGAAACTGAACTTATTCAGACTGTATCCAAACCTTAAAGATAAATCTGTTCAGAAGCAGAATATGTTTAGACTTAGATTGTAAAGTTTAATTCTCTTAGACTTTGCATCTAGAACGAGAGAAATCGTAACACAAGCCCCAAACATATAACGGTTAGTGATCTAGTTTGGATTCTACATCAAGATTGATTTGATTGACTCAATCTAATTGATAGACAATTGAATATTGAAGACAAGAACTTTTTATATAGAAAAGCTCTACTTATGGAAACCAAGATTCTATTTGTATGGACGATCGGAATCAATTTGGGATTCTACTTTTATCACTCAATAGCTACCAAATATTCTAGATCCAGATCTGTCCAATGGGTAGATTGGAAGACGATTCTCAAGATACTGTCCAATGGTTAGTTTGGAAGTTGATGAGTATTTAAGGAGATGAAGGACCGATGAGCAAGTAAGAGACGGACTATAGAATTTATAATTCCAAAGTATGAGCGATCTTTAATCATACACTTGTCTTCGATGAGCTTAAAAGTTTGTGATCGTAAGAGAAATACCAAAAGAGTGACTTAGTGAGATAGAGTGATCTACTACTAAGTATTTGCACTCAAAGTTGTAATCTCTTATTGATTGCATAGTGGAATCCAGCTAAAAGGCTGTTAGCATAAGAGAGTGAACGTAAGCTTGATCTAAGCCGAACCACTATAAACATTATGTTCTTATTCTCTTCCATAAACTCCTTTATTTTGTTTGTAGTTCTATTTAACTGCTAAAGTCTGATCTCTCTCAAAGTTTGCTACTCTTCAGACTCAGTTTCAAAAGTCTGTTGTTCTTCAGACTCAGGTTAAAAGTAAAGGTTTTCACTGCATTTTGCAGAATCTGTTTTTATACCTATTCACCCCATTCTAGGCGTTCATACTAGCATTTTCAATTGGTATCAGAGCCAAGTACTCGGTTTATAAAAGTGTTTTTACTTTTGAGCTAAAGATCTTCTATGGCTAGTATCTTGGCACCAGGACTTATGGAGGGACAAAGCAACACCAGACCACCATATTTTGATGGAAAGAAATACAACGTGTGGAAAACCAAAATGAAGGCATTCCTAAGATCCAGAAATCCCTTACAATGGGATGTTGTGGAAAAAGTAATCAATCCAACTGCTGCATCTACATCAAATAAAAAAGGCAAAGACAAAGAAACCAAACCCCCTACTCTTATGTCTCGGACGGAGATGTCCAAAAGAGAAGCTCTTGATGCAAAAGCTATTTATTCTTTATATTGCGCTTTATCTCTTGCTGAATATAACATAATTTCTTCATATGAAACAACAAAAGAAGTTTGGGATAAACACCGTGTCACTTATGAAGGGATTGATAATGTAAAAGAGACAAAAGTAAACTTTTTGCTCGGCAAATATGAATCCTTCAAGATGAAGCCAGGAGAGTCGATTGGAGATATGTTCAATCGTTTTACAGAAATTGTAAACGATTTGGTGTATCAAGGTCATCAAATTTCTGCTCCAATGAAGGTCAACAAACTTTTGCGAGATCTCTCAAAAGATTGGAACCACATCAAAACCTCAATCCGAGAGAGTCAGAGGATTATGCCACTCTCTGTTGATGAATTGATTGGCACTTTTCAATCCTATGAACTGGAACAAATCAATGATGAAGATCCCGAAGGTAAGAAGTCCATCGCTTTAATATCTAACGCTGATTCTGATGATACAGACTCAGAAAATGACATGGACGACGAAGAACTTGCCTTTGTGATTAAGAAATTCAAAAAGCTTAGTAGAAAAGGAAGGAAATTCGATGGAAGAATACAATACAAGCACAATGGGTAGAAAAGAACAATGAAAGAAGATGATGAGCAATGAAATATATGTTTGATGGCATATTCAGACTCAGATTTGAATTCGGAATCAGAGTTTGGCTCAGATACAGACTCAGAATCAAAGTCTAACTCAGACACAGACTCAGAATCTGATGAGGAAATCGAGGTAAGTCATTTAGAAATTCCTGCTAAAGTTCTTAAGTATATAAATGAGCTTTGCTCAAATCTCAAATCTTCTCTTAAAAGGATCTCCAAACTAAAAAAGGAGAATTCTTGGCTTAGGCAACGGGATCTTTCTCGAAAAGAAAAATTTGAAATTTTGCAAAAAGATTTTCTACAAACAAAAGAAAGTCAAGATTTACTTGTCAAAGAAAATAATTCTTTAAAAAAATGAATTTTCAAATATTTCGACAAAATTTTCAAATGGTTCAAAAATATTAGAGCATATCATTTCCATACAAGTACCTTACTATAATAAGTCGGGATTTGGTTTCAAAAAGGAAAGTGATTCTCTAATAAATTTTCCTAAAGTCAATGAAAGATTTAGACAAATACCTCCTAGACTTGCGTAAAAGAAGCATTTTCAAAAGAATTTTACAAAACCTGTTGGTTGAAATACCCTCAAGTATTCAAATTGTGGAGATTCATAACACTTTGAGAAAGAATATCCTAAAGTCCGGAGACTGTTAAGAAAGATTTGGTAAAAACAGCATATTCTACTAACTCTCATGGACCCAAGAAAAAATGGGTACCAAAGAAAAGATGAGTTATTTTTTGCAGGAAATAAAGGAAAAGAAGAAAGAGAATTTGGTAAGGATTTTTTTTTCCTTATTCCCAATTTGATTTGGGCAATAATTCTCATTATGCTTGATATTTGATATATCCTTGGTTGATTCAGATTTTATAATGATTATATTTTATGATTTGTTTTATTGAAGAATGAATCGTGTAATTTGTTTTCTTTTTGTGATTCTTGAGTTGAGATTTGATATAATACGTGTGATTATTTTTTTGATATTTTGCTTAGAGACAAATTAATTTATTCGGTTTGATTTTATACTCTCAGATTTTATCATATTTTGCCAAGTAAAAATCTGTTTTACGTGATATTAATTTATTATGCAAGATATTCCTAGATACTCAAGGATTTCATTCTCCCTGATTTTATTGTGCTTTGACTAAGTGAGAATTTATTTTCAAGATATTATTGTGCATAATATTCATTCCTTAAATACTTTGTTATGATGAGTTTAGAAAGAATATTTGATTATCTATGGAGATTTCATAATTTACTCTAATGAAATGGAAGGATCCAAATTGATGGATATCAAAAAGAAAATGAGTTGATTGCAAGAAATTCAATAAGGGAAGAATGTTTGCGAATCTACACAAATCATGGTGCAATCAGAAAAGTATCTCATGCAAAGATGACAAGTTTGATTCATAAAATCAGAGGAAGGAAGCTAAAAAATTCCCTTCCTTGTGCAAAGTTTTTGCGAATTGTTGAGGAAATCCCTAATGTGTCGTATGAAATGGGGAGAAAGCGAATCCAAGAGAAATGAAAGAATCGTGATCATCTAAAAAATGCAACAAATTGAGAGGGAGCTTTGATCAATTATGGAAAAATCTTTTTGAATCGATCGTAATCTTGATTATTATGGAAGGAATGAGAAGGTAAATGTGTCGGAATTTGTTAAGTTCTACAAAATCCTGTTAATGCATTTTTTATTACCTTTTGTCATTAACAAATCTCTTATTGACATTATCATGACAAAAAGGGTAAGTGAAATTTATAATGCATCCGTGATTTTTATTTGCTGATATATATGATCGAAGTGAGCCACGTTGCATATCTTTAATATTTGATTTACTTTATAAAAGCTGATTTTTGGAAATTGTGTTTCTTACAACATATTTGTTATCGTTTTATATTCTCTACGTGATACTATTTCCATAATTATCGCTTTTTGATTATGACAAAAAGGGGGAGAGAATATAAATATGCATATGTGTTGATTGGTTGATATTATAATATTGAGCTGCGATTATTTTTTTTATATATTGTTATGCTCAATCTATTTGCCGTCTTTTGATTCAAATCACATTTTTTGAAAATCTAAAATTTGATGATTGATTTATCATTATTTTAGAAAATGTGATTAGCATATTCAAATATTGTTTTGTCATCATCAAAAATGAGGAGATTGTTAGGGAAATCCCTTATGATGTTTTGAAGATAATAAAATAAATCAAAAGCTACTAACGTGTTTAATTGTTGAATAACAGACTATGCAGATGATAGAACATGTAAAGGATATTGTCAAAGTCTGAAGATTGCCAAAAGACTGAACGTAACACATGTCCAAAGTCTATTATGAAGATTTCCAAACTTTTGTGTCAAAATCTAAAGACTGCCATACTTTAGTGTCAAAGTCTGTTCTACATTAGAAGTCTGCCAACTCTGACAAATTCCAGACTGAACGTGAATTAAGAATTAGAAGATAGACTATATGTTGAAACTGAACTTATTCAGATTGTATCCAGACCTTAAAGCTAAATTTGTTCAGAAGCAGAATATATTCAGACTCAGATTGTAAAGTCTATTGCTCTTAGACTTTACATTTAGAATGAGAGAAATCGTAACACAAGCCCCAAACATATAACGGCTAATGATCTGGTTTGGACTTTACATCAAGATTGATTTGATTGACTCAATCTAATTGATTGACAATTGGATATTGAAGACAAGAACTTTCTATATGAAAAAGCTCTACTTATGGAAACCAAGATTTTGTTTGTATGAGCGATCGGAATCAATTTGGGATTCTACTTTTGTCACTCAATGGCTACCAAATCTTCTAGATACAAATATATCCAATGGGTAGATTGGAAGACGATCATCAAGATACTATCCAATGGCTAGTTTGGAAGTGAATGAGTATTTAAAGAGATGAAAGACCGATGAGCAAGTAAGAGATGGAGCGTAGAATTTATAATTCCAAAGTCTGAGCGATCTTCGATCATACACTTGTCTTTGGTGAGCTTAAATGTTTGTGATCGTGAGAGAAATACCAAAATAGTGACTTAGTGAGATAGTGTGATCTACTACTAAGTATTTGCACTCAAAGTTGTAATCTCTTGTTGATTGCATAGTGGAATCCAGCTAAAAGGCTGTTAGCGTGGGAGAGTGGACATAAGATTGATCTAAGCCGAACCACTATAAACCTTGTGTTCTTATTCTCTTCCCTGAACTCCTTTATTTTGTTCGTAGTTCTATTTAACTACTAAAGTCTGATTTCTCTCAAAGTCTGCTGCTCTTCAGACTCAGTTTCAAAAGTCTATTGTTCTTCAGACTCAAGTTAAAAAGTAAAGGTTTTCATTGCATTTTGCAGAATCTGTTTTTAGACCTATTCACCCCCTCTAGGTGTCCATACTAGCACTTTCAGATATGTGACTAATGCGAATCGTGCAAACAAACTAATTAAATCTTAAGAGCATAAGCAATGCTTCAGATCTTTGATGAACAAGGGAGTAATTAAATAGAGGACAATTGATTTTGACTTTTTTTTGAGTCTATTGGTATTAATCTTAAGCAATTTTTGATGATTGACTCTTGACTGATCTTCGTATTGCTAAATATCTTATATTCCCTACCCTGATTGCATATTTTTATTCAACACTTTCATTTTACTCGGTGGATACTATTGAGTTCATAGTGTTTGATAAACCATATATGATCAAGCATAAGAATTGGCAAAAATTTTGGGGGTTAAGTACTCAAAATTTGAAGCTATAGATGTTAATCCCAATGTTGCCTATTGACAACTCTCTGGAATCTCTGATTTTGCCAAAAATGACAAGTCTCATGTTTCCCATCAGTTGTTTCCCTTGAGACAAATTGTTCTTCATAAAATTATCATAAACTATTTGAGACCAAAGGGATCTTCCACAATTGACATTTCTCGTTGTGAAGCAAAATTGATGTGGACCATCTTGAATAGTCACTCTTTTCCTATAGCGCATCTTGTTCTATTGTACATGTATAGAATTGTTTTGAAGAACAAGAGGCAAATGCCCTATGGTTCTTTGATCAGAAAGATTTTTCGTGAACTAAACATTGAGATTTCAAGGAAGTTGAGCAAAATTCAACTACCTCTACTAAAGGTAGATGAGCAGATGATATGGAAGATGAGTTTCAGACACATTGCTAAAGGTTGAAAAAATACAAAGGGAAAACTTCTGCAAGTGGATGGATGAAGTTATGCCAGAACCTACTTCTCACCCCACCAAAAGGAGACATATTGTTGAATAGAGATAGAGCTCTCAAGCCTTCCTACAAAGGCTAAATGCAAAATTGTTGGCTGAATTAGAAGAAGATACTGTTGATTTGGATGTTATCATAGATGCCTATTGCTAAAATATGTCTTGAGTTTAAGCTCAATGCAAAAGTCTGGATATTCCGAATTAGATATTTTGCGGACGTTCGAAATTGAGCAAAGAAGATCCGAAGATCAACTTCCCAATATTCTGAATTTGTGTTGGAGAGTTTGGCCGCTGAAATAGGAAAGTCCAACTTTCACTTGGACTTGGATTTTGTTTAAAATATACCGAGATATATTTTGGAGAAAATTGTTTAAGATAAGAAACAAAATCCTATGAGAAGTCGGCAAAAGAATAAGGGTCCCACTTATATATATAGACTTGTGCCGTGGGTGGTAGTGGTTGATCATGAAGAAGTGGTCTTGAAGCGATGTCTCGTCGTCGAGTGCTTGGGAGGGATTTTTCTTTGTCGTTCTTGTTCATGAATTACATCCAAGAAGATTTAGTGTTCAAGCAAATTAAATCTTGTTGTAAGATTTGCGTGTAATTCTTTCGTGAAATTGAGAGATTATTTCTTAAGAAATTTTGGGGCTAAACACTGCATACGTTATTAGGTGTAATTGGGGCTTGGGAAACACTTAGAGAGTGTTTGAGTGACTCGAGTGTGTAATCTCCTCGTATCACTTGATCTATAGTGAAATTTGCCGCTGCTCTCCCCGTGGACGTAGGTCTCTACGACCGAACCATGTAAATTCGGTGTCCGATTTATTTTCTTCTTCTATCAATATTATTGTTCGATCGCTCGCCTTTTCGTAACAATTGGTATCAGAGCCAGGTTTGGCTAAGTTGAAGCGAATTGATTGTGACAGAAGAAGTAAAAGTGAGAATCGACAGATTTGATGGGAAAGATTTTAGTTTCTAGAAGATGTAGATCAAAGATTATATTTACCAGATGAAACTGCACTTACCTTTATCTAGGGAGAAACCAGAGTCGATGAAGCAAACTGATTGGGATTTGCTGGATAGATGAGCTATGGGTGTTATTTGGTTGACGTTGGCTCATAACATTGCGGTTAACATCTTGAAGGAGAAGATTATTGCTGATTTGATGCAAGCCCTATCAGATATGTACGAGAAGCCCTCTCCGATCAATGAAGTCTATTTGATGCAACGTCTGTTTAATTTGAAGATGAGCGAAGGTGCGTCAGTTGCAGATCATATCAATGAATTCAATGTGATTGTTAGTCAATTGAGTTCAGTTGAGATTGACTTTGAAGATGAGGTACGTGCTTTGATTTTATTATCCTCATTGCTTGATAGTTGGAATACTAGTGTTACTGTTGTTAGGTTTGATGGAGTTCGAGATTTAATTCTAAGCGAGAACATCCATAGAAAAGAATCTGGCGAACCTGTATCTGTTGTTTTAGTAGGTGAAAATAGAGGAAGATCTAGAACACGTGTGGGTAAAAGTAGTACTAATGTGAACAGACATAGTCAATCTAGGACTGCTAATGTTGTCTGTTGGAGATGTGGCAAGAGGGGGCATCTTAAAATGAATTGTCTTAAGCTGAAGAATGAGAAGGGTAAGGGAATTATGGTTAATTCTGCAGATAATGTTGCAGGTGTAGCAGATAATGCCAATTATGTCTTATCTGTCACTAATCATTCATCGTTTGATGGATGGATTATGGATTCTGGTTGTTCTTTTCATATCACACTAAATAGAAACCGGTTTACTACTTATCAGTGCATGGATGGTAGTAAAGTACAGTTGAGGAACAACACTGAATGCGATGTCATCAGTGTTGGTAATGTTAGAATCAGAATGCATGATGGTATCGTGAAGACATTGACTGGAGTAAGGCATGCTCTGGAGTTGAAGAAGAACTTAATTTCCTTGAGTGCCCTGGATTCAGTTGGGTATCAATATATTTCAAAATGTGGAATTCTAAAAATTGTTCGAGGTGCTTTGATAATAATGAAAGGAATCAAGCACAATGGCCTATATGAGCTTCAAGGTGAGACAGTGACAAATTTCGCTGCGGAGACATCGGATGCATCTATTCGAGAGTCTGAATTGTGGCATATGCATTTGGGGCACATTGACGAAAGAAGCCTGAAGGTTTTAAGTGAAAGAAATCTATTATGTGGTTATGTTTCTAACGAACTGAATGTATGCAGGTGCTGTGATTTAGATCAAAGGCGGAAAGTGCAGTTTAGTATGACTGTCAAATAAACCATGGAAATTGCAGAGTCAATTCGCTTGAATGTTTGCAGGTTGTCGCGGTTTCCTTCGAGGAAGAGTGCTAGATATATGCTAACAATTGTTGATGACTACTCGATGAAAAAGTGGGTATTGTGCTGAGCATAAGTTTGATGATGTTGTCAGGATCAAGCAATTGATAGCTTTCATCGAAAATGAGACTAGTAAGATGATCAAGCATGTGCTGACTAACAATAGCATGGAGTTTTGTTCAAAGCTATTAAACGAATTCTGCATGAAAGAAGGCATAGTGAAACATTGCACTTATGCAAATGAACAACAATATGTTGTGGAATTGATGAGTAAAATGTTGCTAGAGACGGCCCATAAAATGCTCTCTAGTGCTGGTATGGCTAGGAGATTCTTGGCGGATGCGCTTAGTATGGTGAGCTACCTGATGAATAAATCCCCATCGATTGCGATTGGATATGGGACTTTCGAAGAAGTGTGGTCAGGTAACGTTGCTGATTATTCTATTCTTAGAATATTTGGTTACCCATGTTATGTTCGAGCGAGTGTGGTAAGCTTGATGGAAGGGGAAGAAAGTGCATATTCCTAGGCTATGCACGAGGTGAGAGGGGTTATTGATTGTGGTGCCCGAAGTTAAATTCACCTATTATCAGTAGAGAGGTTACATTTGATGAGTCTCCAATACTTCTAGCTAGGAGTGATTATAGTAGTGTTCAAACGGATCTAAACGGTGTTAAGCTTGAGGTGAAGTTGCAACCATAAACTCCTGAGGTAGCGGGTATGAGTACTAACAAAGTAATCGACACAAATAGTGCTTGTAGCGAGGTGGAGCCTATAGAGCCAATGGTTGCTATAACTACTGAAATTAACAAGGTATGTATTCGATCTTTTGAAAGATATAGATGCAATAATGGTTTTGCTTTATTTGCGGTTGAGGAGGTTGAGTCGGAAAATCCTTGCGGAGTAGTTAAAGGTGCATGTGAAGTTGGTATTCTGATGAGGTCCTCAGTCATGGCGAAGTTCAAGCGAGGCTTGGACTTGGATAAAATCTGTAGCTGTTAAGCCCATCAGGGGCAATGGGAGAGTAGCGTAGAATTTGAATTTTTGCGAAGCGATTGCAACTTGGCTCAAACGTTGAGCAAATGTGGAAATTGTTAAAAATATGTCTCGAGTTTAAGCCCAATGCAAAAGTTTGGATATTCCGAATTAGATATTTTGCGGACGTTCGAAATCAAGCAAAGAAGATTCGAATATCAACTTCCAAAAATTCTAAATTTGCATTGGAAAGTTTGGCCGCTGAAATAGGAAAGTCCAACTTTCACTTGGACTTGAATTTTTTTTTTTTTAAATATACCGAGATATGTTTTGGATAAAATCGTTTAATATAGGAAACAAAATCTTATGAGAATTCGGCAAAAGAATAAGGGTCTCACTTATATATATATATATATATACTTGTGGCCGTGGGTGGTAGTGGTTGATCATGAAGAAGTGATCTTGAAGTGTCATCTCGTCGTTGAGTGCTTGGGAGGGATTTTTCTTTGTCGTTCTTGTTCGTGAATTACATCCAAGAAGATTTAGCGTTCAAGAAAATTAAATCTTGTGTTAAGATTTGCATGTAATTCTTTCGTGAGATTAAGAGATTATTTCTTGAGGAATTTCGGGGCTAAACATCGCATGCGTTATTGAGTGTAATTGGGGCTTGGGAAACACCGAGAGAGTGTTTGAGTGACTCGAGTGTGTAAACTCCTTGTATCGTTTGATCTATAGTGAAATTCGTCGCTACTCTCCCCGTGAATGTAGGTCTTTACAACCGAACCATATAAATTCGGTGTCCAATTTATTTTCTTCTTCTGTCCATATTATTGTTCGATCGCTCGCCTTTTCGCAACACCTATCAGCCTGATTCTAATGATGAAGAAGAAAATGAAGCTAAAGGAGAAATAGGAACATGAACTACCGTTGATCAGGAAGAAGTTATTGCTGCAGAACAATAGCAAAAGGATGCTGGAGATCAACTTAGACCAACTGGTGATTCTCCGAGTCAACCTGACCAAGCTAGTATGATAGATGTTAATCTAACTAACAACCAGGAGAGTACTGATAATGTTGTTGAATATTAGGAGCTTGCCAGGGACTAGGAAATCATTGAAAATCAACAACTTTATCAGAATCAAATCATTACTGGAGAACGAGATTCTGTCGCGAATATAGGCTTTGCTCAAGTTGATTCCTTGCATGTTGTTCAGGAGGAGCCTGTCTGGAATCTCTAACTGAAAACATTCACATGGACTCCACTAATGATGCTCTTATTTGTATGTTTTTTCTTCCCCTGGATGGACTCCAAAATGGTCGGTGGTTTCGACGACTATTTTAAGTCGCATGTTTAATGTTTAATCCCATCCTTCGATGGTAACGTTTGCACTTTGCAAATCACTAATGATATGTCAATGTCTTGGTAGATTAAGGGTAGTGACGTTGATCCACGAGAACCTCGGAAAATCCTTGAATTAACAAAAGTTGATCTAAGAAAAGTCAAAGGCTAGAGATAAATGAGTCGAGGCGAATCTAACTCTCCGACCAGTTAGGATGTGAGTCAAGGCTATAGATGGAATTTCGTAATTGGTTGGTGCATATGAATAGTCAAATGAAGTTCGTTGTAGCTAGACATTTCTTTTTTCTCTGCCAATTAGATAAGATGTTCGATATAATTTGAAATTATGAGCCAAAATGTAACTTTACTTTTCAATTATTTGAGCTCTCTCTCGATTCTCTGACTTGCACCTCCAACAAGTCAATTTCCTCGAGCCTCCATGATTCGAGTTTTCGTCCTATAACGTTTGTTCGTGTAGCACGAGGTGACTGGTTGATGTACGACCTTTAACCGCGTGTTCTGTTTTTTTTTTCTTTTTTCTCTGAATTATGAGCTCCACTTCGAAGACTAAAAAGCACATGGGAATTGTCGAGATTTGAGTGATCTCGGTGCTGTTTTCCAGTGATTTATTTTCTTTGATATGATACTTGCGGTCGATATGAGAAAATTGTCCAAAAAATTCTGAACTTATTATTATTTTGTCAACTTTATACTAAACATTTTGATAATTTACTAATTAAATTTATCTAGTTAATTTTGGCATGTTTTTTTTCACGTATAGATACATAAGTCAAGATTGAGGTGGATGTCACCCCATCTCAAGAAAATTATTGCAGTTGATTCCAGAATTTTCCAATATCGTAATTTTATGCATTACCATAAGGGGTGGTGTGTTCCCTCGGTCATTTTAATTCGTAGACTAAAAGTTATGACCTTCACATATATATTTTGTTAAATTTACATAAGGGTCATGTGGCGGTCTACTTTTTCTAATCAGGTCTTTGTATTTCATATTAAGTATATTTGCACAAATTGTCTACTCAAGTCCCTCCGTCACAAGACCTGCCCAAATCGACCTAATGTACTTGTCAACGAGATCGATGTGTAACTTGAATTAAGTATTGTCTACAGGGATGTCTCTTGTATATACTTGATGGGTGAGAGATGTCATAATTTTTGGGTTAATACCATAAAAACCCTAAACTAGTATATTTATGATAAATTTACTCAAAACTAATTTTTTAATTATCGAAAATCTCAAATTCGTACACCTGTAACATATTTACCATCAATTAGTTTATATTAAATTTTACCGTCAAATTACTAAGTTGGAAGACACATGACAGATGATGGGTGTACAAATTTGGTGTTGTATCTTCTATTTGTCACAAGTGTATTAGTTTATGATTTTTCATAGTATTAATCAAATTTAATGGAGATTAACAAATGGGGTTTCTTCAGATCACAGTAAATTTCATTCGAAGGAGGAACAACATAAATCATGGATCAACTAAGCTCTCTCATGTAGCGCCTCCGACACTGATATTGATATTTTTGTATAATATATATTTTTTTAATATAATTTTATGTTTTCTTTCTTTTCCTTTCTTCACTTTTTAGGGATCTAAGGATTGGCAAGGGTTGCCTGCTCAAGAGGGGGTTACGATGCCCTCACTGACCATAGTGATGGCCCGCGAGCCCTTGCCTTGATTTGGCAAGGTCGTGCCTTGGGCCAATGAGGGTAGTTCCCAAAAAAAAAGAAAAGTGAAGAAAGGAAGAGAAAAAAATGGAAAAAACATGATTTTTTAAAATTAAAAATTTAACAATATTATTAAAAAAAATTATCCACAACAGTGCCGGCAGCGTCACTTAGAATGGCCAATGTTTATGTCGATAATTTTTTGTTAAAATTAACTGGATAGATTCAATTGGCATATATGTGAAAGATTTAGGAACGAATTGGCTCAATTAAAAGATTTATGAATGAATTGGTATATTAATGAATAGATTTAGAAATTTTTTGCCTCTTTTCCCATGAAAAGGGCAACGACCTATATACGACATTTGGGAGTGAGGAACGAAAATTCCGGTGGAAAGTTCTCAAATTTTCCTTCATCTTCCATTCAAACATCAACGACATTTGGGAGTGGGGAACGAAAATTCCGGTGGAAAGTTCTCAAATTTTCCTTCATCTTCCATTCAAACATCAACGACATTTAGGAGTGGGGAACGAAAATTCCGGTAGAAAGTTCTCAAATTTTCCTTCATCTTCCATTCAAACATCATGAACGAAGGAGTGGAATATAAACAATTTCATATTACAAGCGGCTGTCATGGACGGAAGGAGTGGAATATAAACAATCAAAATGGAAGAAAATGGAATCAACGACCTTATTATTTTATTTGTTCTTCAAAGGGGGTGATGATGCAGAAGATAAGGCCGTGACGCCGTAGGGCCAAGGAATACTCAACTCTATCATTTATCTGTTGGGATCGCTTTATGATTAAATTGGGACGATATTCCCCAATTCCTACCTGTCTGGCCTGGAATTGAACCAACATTGGTTCCCCAAAGTTTTGTTGGCCTTTAGTCCTTTGACAACCTTGCCATCTGGACCGCCTTGCCAGCTCCTTTGTGATCGCACACATAATTCAACCAAGTACAGTGGGGCAATGAACAACTAATTAGAACATTATTGATCGTGTAAGGCAGATATATTGAGCGATTTCAAAAATCCTAGACAACAGAATACCGTGTAATTTGGCGCTGTAGACAATTTGAATGTATCTATACCAACAGCAAAAAACACCACGCAGATCCTCCAATCCAATGTCAAGAGGAAGGACGATTTTATGGTAGAGTGATCTCGCTCGTCCTCCTTCGAAACGGTCAGCTCGATTCCTCATGGGGAGATTGGGGACGAGAGCAATCTCGTGATTCTGGGAAGTTTACTCACAATTCTATAAATTAACTCGGAAGAGAATGAGCCGTGACAATCTTGTACATAAAGATTGTGCTAAAATTATATATGTGGAAACTTATCGGAATGGGGGCCTCATTTGATAATTTCAAAAGTAGCAGGGGTGGTTATCCTTTCAGAAATCATGGTTCTGTGGGGCCACCTAAAAAAGACCTAAAGAATTGGTGAAAGAACATAATTAGCATCTATTTGAATATAAGCAGAACATACTTTTATGATACATCAAGCTATCAACAATCATATGCATGTTTCTGAGATACAGATGATGCTTCAAGTTACTAGCACATTGGAACATGATGATACTTCAAGTTACTAACACATTGGAACATGTTCATTCGGTGGTAAAACCGTGTTTCGTGTTTACCATCCGAGGCCTCATGTCCATGACATTAATATGGTCGACAAGCCCCTTATGTCGAAACGGTCATTTGGTTACATGTGCCGATCAATGTGTCTTCTTATATATTTTTTTTCCCTTACCTTTTGTTATTGCAATGTCTCGGTGACTATATGCGTTATCAAGGAAAATTACTTCCTAATCTTATCAATGGACTCAAAGCAATTCAGCTAACTTGGTTTCTATATAATATTTTTATGTCCATATTCAATGTTCTGTTATGTACCTTTAAAGCCTAAAACCCTTGCTAACATGATGATAGTGAGATGGTGTAGTCCTTATAAATCCTACATTAATGGTCAAGATAAAACAACATTTTCCATGAAAGTGAGTGGAAAGCCCTTTCAGACTGAAACTCCCCCATCTGGCATGTTCAAGATGTCTACATTATGAGTGAAGATTGTCTTTCAAAAAATTTCCCCAGTGGAACATTGGTGATGCAAAATTGACAAAATTATCATACATGAATCCAATTTGAACTCATGAATTTACAACATACACAATCATGTGTGCATATTGTGCATTGCAAACATACTCTCAGAGATCAGAGGCATCGGTAAGTAAGCATATCTCTACCCTTATTCCCAAAGAGCTTGTGTCCGACCAAATATTTCATTACCCTTGAGTACTAGCCACAGCTCGAATACTCTCTCTTCTTGACACTCGACCTACTCGAGTTATCCTCATAGTTTGGATGCTTGCAATTGTCCAAATATCCCATTGTCTTTGAGTACCTACCATTGTCCAGGTACTCTCTCTTCTTGACACTTGACCTGTTCGAGTTGTCCTCATAGTTAGGATGCTTGCGATTGTCCAAGTATCCCATTGTCTTTGAATACCTACCACTGTCCAGGTACTCTCTCTTCTTGACACTCGACCTGTTCGAGTTGTCTTTAGAGTTTGGATGCTTGCGACTATCCAAGTATCCCATTATCTCTGAGTACTTGCCACTATTCAGGTACTCTCTCTTATTGACACTCAACTGTTCGAGTTGTCTTCAGAATATGGATGCTTGCGACTGTCCAAGTATCCATTTGTCTTTGAGTACCGGCCACTATCCAGGTACTCTCTCTTCTTGACATTTAACTTGTTCGAGTTGTCATCATAGTTAGGATGCTTACGATTGTCCAAGTATCCCATTATCTTTGAGTACCTACCACTATCCAGGTACTCTCTCTTCTTGACATTCGACCTGTTCGAGTTGCCTTCAAAGTTTGGATGCTTGCGACTATCCAAGTATCCCATTATCTTTGAGTACTTGCCACTATTCAGGTACTCTCTCTTATTAACACTTGACATGTTCGAGTTGTTTTCAGAGTATGGATACTTGTGACTATCCAAGTATCCCTTTGTCTTTGAATACCGGCCACTGTTCGGATACTTTGTCTTCTTGACACTCGACCTGTTCGAGTTGTCTTCAGAATTTGGATACTTGCGACTGTCCAAGTATCCCATTGTCTTTGGGTACCTACCACTGTCCAAGTACTCTCACTTATCGACACTCGATCTGTTCAAGTTGTTTTCAGAGTTAAGATACCTACAACTATCCAAGTATCCCTTTGTCCCTAAGTATAGACCACTGTCTGGGTACTCTCTCTTATTGACACTCGACATGTTCGAGTTATCTTCAAAGTTTGGATACTTGCGACTGTCCAAGTATCCCGTTGTCTTCAAGTACCTAACACTATTTGGGTACTCTCTCTTATCAACACTTGATCTATTCAAGTTGCCCTTAGAGTATTAATGCTGGTGACTGCTCAAGTATCTCATTGTCTTCAAGTACCTACCACCATCCAGGTACTCCCTTTCCATAACGCTTGACCTGCCCGAGTTGTCCTCAAATTAAATCATTAAATACTAGTAGCTGTTCAAGTATTCCACTACTTTGTGTGCCTGCGGTTATCCAAGTATGCTCTCTTATCACCATGACACTTGGCCTGCTTGAGTTTTCCCCTTCATATCATTAAATACTTACGATTCTTCAAGTATTCCACTACTTTGTATACCTGCGGTTACCTAGGTGTTCCAACCTTTTTTAATGCCTGCGGCCATCCAGGTAAGTCTCGTGCTACATTCAAAATTTATGTTACCAGGAGGTGAGAGACCTTCACGAATGTTCGAGGCACGTCCTCGATATTTCATTTACTAGGAGGTGAAAAACCTTCACGAATATCCAAGACTAGTCCTCGATATTTCATTTACTAGGAGGTAAGAGACATTCACAAATATTAGAGATATGTCATCAATATTCCATTTACCAAGAGGTGGGAGACCTTCACCAATTACTAGGAGGTGGGAGACCTTCACCAATTACTCGGAGGTGAGAGACCTTCATGAATATCCGAAGCACATCCTCGATATTCCAATTACCAGAAGGGGAGAGACCTCCATGAATATCCGAGGCACATCCTCGATATTCCATCTACCAAAGACCTTCACGAATATTCCAAGTATCCTCCAAGGTTTAGTACTTGTGATCATCCAAGTACTCCTTCGATGTTTGCGAATGACCAAGTATCCTCTAAGGGTTAGCACTTGCAATTGTCCAGGTACTCTTTCAATGCCTGCAAATAACTAGGTTTCCTTCAAGGTTTAGTACTTGTAATCATCCAAGTACTCTTTTGATGCCTGTGAATGTTCAGGTATCCTCCAGAGTTCGTACTTGTGATCATCCAAGTACTCCCTCAATACCTGCAAATATCCAGGTACTCTTTTAGTACTTGCGAATGTCCATGTACTCTTTCAATGCTTGTGAATGTCCAAGTATCCTCCAAGATATATGCCCCGAGAAAGGTCAAGCGTTCAACAAACACATATCTTGAGAAAGGTGGACACATCCCCCAAGAAAGGTTAGGTAATCAACCGGTGTCCCACATCCCCCAAGAAAGGTTAAGTAATCAACCGGTGTCCTTAACAAAGATCAAGCACACAACAAACCGATGCCCTGAGAAAGGTCAACACATCCCCCAAGAAAGGTCAGGAAATCAACTGATGTCCTTAACAAAGATCAAGCATCCAACAAACAAATGTCCCAAGAAAGGTTGGCACATTCCCCGAGAAAGGTCGGGTAACAAACTGGTGTCCTTGACAAAGATCAAACACCTAACAAACAGATGCTCTAAAAAAGGTTGGCCCATTCCCGATAAAGGTCGTGTAATCAACTAGTGTCCTTGAAAAATGTCAAGCACCCAACAAGCTGATGTCTCGAGAAAGGTCGGTGCATCCTTAAGAAAAGTCGAGTAAACAACTTATTTCTTTAATAGATGACCGAAGAAAAGTTCGAATCCTGGAAAGGCAATTCCCCGTCAAGGCGGTTGAAGAAAGGTTCGGGTCCTAGACAAGCAACCTATTGCTCTAACAGGCGATCGAAGAATGGTTCGGGTCTTGAAAAAATAATTTCTCATCAAGGTGACCAAAAAAATGTTCAGGCCTTGGAAAAGCAACTTCCTTACATCACCAGGTAAGATGATGCCCTAATACTTGCCAAGCTTGAGGTTCGCACTTCATCTCACTCATTTTCGATAAGTAACGATAGGTATCCTCTTATCTAACTTATTATGTATAATGCTCTATTGCTCTTTTATTTGCACAGGACACTCGGTCCCAAATAAGATATAATCTACTACCTATGCATGGACAAAATTTAGGTATCGGTTCATCTTTAAATGTAATCCCTGCGAGCTCACCTTCAAAGAGGAGTAACTATTGACATCTAAATTTTGATTAAATACATAAAATTAATTTGCATAAAAAATTAGGGATCAATTTGACCCTAACAAAAATGATTTTCACATCAATTAGGTCTTAATTTTTATTTGCATCCATTTCCTATTTTAATTCCTTTTTTTTCACTTTTTCGGATATTTAACAAAAAGGGGGCGAGGGTGGGGCCTTCGCGCCCAGCTTCCCCCTCTTCTTCCTTTTTCCACAAGAGCCCAAGCCCTTTCTTCCCAAGCCTAGCCCCCCTTTCTTCCTTCTTTTTCTTCCTTCCTCCTTCCTCTTCCACCTCTGCAGGTCATGCAAAGTGGCAACGAAGTGCTCGAGGATGGCCTAGGGCAGAGAGAGGAAGAGTAAGTTGGCAACGGATGGGACGCGGCTTTAAAATGGAGCAAGTGGGCGGCTAAGGAGACGCCGGTTCGGCTGCACCAAGGTTGGTCGGCATGTTGAAGATCGGCGGCCGAAGCTTGTCGACCAACCCCCCTTTGCCTATAAATAGGTCGTCAGGGGAAGGCCAAAATGCAGAGGCTGAGGGAGATCGAAGGCAACGAGCTCAAGGACTTCCCCTGAGAGATATCAGGGGAGAACTGAGAGTGAGCAAGCCGGAGATCTGAGGAGGGGAGATCAGCCGGAGAAGGAGGGCCAGATCTGAGCAAAGGGTGGCTAAAACCAGGGGAGAGGGAGAGAGAGAACCACGGAACTAAGCCCTACCACCTGTTGCTGCCATGGCGTCAACCGCCACCTCGTTGACCAACTGTGAGCTCTATCATGCCAAAGCTCGCTTGCCCGATGCCGTTTGCTGCCATTGCCCCCCAACACAGATTCACCACTACCCTTGTGCTCAGAGCCCAGTGAGAGTTGGAACCCCCAACACGGAGTAATGAGCCCCGCCACATACCGTCCGGAGCCATGTCATGCCAGACCAATCAGGCCGACCGGCGTTGCTCATCGTAGCCATGCCATGACAAGCTCAGTTTCCCCCATCTGCCACCACCGGCTGCATCTCGGCCCTCTCTTGCCAAACCGCTCGCTACCGTCTCACCATCGAGTCCATCGGTCCCTAGACGCAAGCTACTGCAGATCTGGGTGCTCGCTAGGGTGACCGGTGCCATTCGTCCCAACCACCCCCATCGATGTCGCAGAGAGACGAGGAAGGAGGCAACCACGTGTCGGGTCAAAATAGGGCCGGACACAGGTATCTCAACCAGGTGGGGTTCCGTCCGATCTGGGCCCGCACATGTGGGCTAGTTGATTCTTTGGCCGGGCATTTTTTTCTAATGGAAAATGGGCTAAATTGGTTTGGGCTTAGTTTGTATAAATAAAAAAAAAAAAACAAAAGGAAAAGGAAAAGGAAAAGAGAATTCTGAGCTGGGCCCATGCTGCAATGCCGGTCTGAGCCATGGGTGGATGACCCAAGTCAGTCCCAACCCGGGGATCTGCTGCGAGTCATTTTTTATAATATTATATCATTATAATAAAAAATGATATTTTAATAATAAAAAAACAAAAAACAAAAAAATCATAAAATAAAAAAATAATCTATTTTTTCATAAATAAATAAAAACAAAAATATTTTACTTTTTCTCAAAAAAATTGGAAAAAGTCAAAAATAATTTATATTTTCGCTTGGGTTTCTAATCGACCCACTCCAAATCAATTAGTGACAATTCATATTTAAAATTAACTTACAGGTTAAAAACTCGGACCATAAGCCGTGAATTGGTGGGCTTGAGAGAGCCCGGGCTAAGCCTAATAGACTTAGCAAGCCATTAGCCTCTGCTAGTGCTCGCGCAATAGGGCGCCGAAAAAAGAAGTCGCAATAGTTAAACAAATTAAAAGTTTAAGGACAACATTGCACATTAGATTAAAGTTCATGGACCACATTGAATAAATTAAAATTTTAGTTGCATATTGAGCCAAAGTTCAAAGACTATTTTTGTCAATTTCCCTTTTCGATACACTACATTCAAATATAAAAAGACTGTATACATACTTTTTTTTTTTTGGTAAAAACTTTATACATACTTTTTGTACTCGCATTATCTGCAATTCCCGTATTTCTTTAAAACATGACAACGTTTGGCAATTAAGCTTTTGATTTAGGACGATTGTCAGGTATTTGGGAAGCACAAATAAGTCTCTCCCTCTTTAACTGCTTCATTGTATCCAATTTTTTCAAATCCACCACATAGATAACTTTTAATGTCTCGTATAATAACCTAGCATCGCTCATTAAATTTATCAGTTTAAACCGGCTACTACTCCTACTACTTGGGACGTTGCATTTGTCCGCATGCATCAAGATACCAGAAATCTAGGTCTAACTCCCACCTAACACGAATATGCCAAAGGTGGATGCGGTAGGTTAGTTCAATGAATCTTCTTCTTGGAAAATATTTTAAATGTTAGGATTATGCTCTCAAACACAATGAAATAAAGAGTAAAAGCAAGAAAAAGAAATTAAGACACATAATTATTCTGGTTCACCCTTAAACTAGGGTTACATTCAGCAAAGAATTCTATTATAATTAACACATCATGCCCTCTCTAATATTGCTATTAATTACAAGAGAAAGAGATTACACATACCCGCTAGCTATTCATGGGCCCAAATCTAAATTACTAATAAAATATGGGCTCAAATTATAAAAATCTTTTGGCAGTTCAGGGGCTGCCCCGCAACCCCTCCTCACTCATCGAGAAGTAAGACCCCATGTCTTTCTATCAATGGGGAGTATAAACCACATCTCAACATAAAAGTATCATGCTCTCACTTGATATCATAAATAAATCAAATGTTCAGTATTGTTTTAAAATTATCGACATGCTTGCTGAAAACTAAAAGGGGAGTCATCAAGAGTCCCGAGGCATTTCCCTAGTCTAAGAGTCCGGACTCTTGAGAACGCTCCGAGTTCTTGCACATAGAATTTATTTGCAATATATAGATGATATGTATGAGTCATCAGTGATTGAATGTATTGACGGTATCAATAACGTATGAACAACCGGTGTGTCGAAATGATGAGAGCATTGCGCTATTGTCGTCAATTTTGTGCAATTTTTGTTTGTTTTCCGTAAGAAAGAATTCTGGGAAGTTCTGATATTACTTTAGCTTTACGAATTTGTGTTCTATTCTGTCCTTGTCCTTTCTTCTCCTCTCCAAACTATGAACTGCTAACTAAAAAATTCTCGTGATCGACGAGACCGACTGATGGGAAGAATGAAAAGCCAAGTTGGCCAAGGCAAACGTGCAAGTGCAGGCCCGAATCATGACAGCCCAAAATTCTGTTCTGGCAGCTTTTAATTTTTAATTATTAAGAAATAAAGATATTACAGATCATGAGATCATGTGCACTATGCATAATGCACGGAGTAGGGCCAATTCCATAAAAAAAGTACCAACTTTAATTATTTTCCTAAATCTGGCCCAAACTATATTTTGTTCAAAAAAAAAAAAAAAGCCCAAACTTTTAGTAGCATCCCAAATCTGGCCTCCGTTAACCATCCTTCCATAGTCACCGTTAGTGGCTTTCTCTTGGTCCTTCTGCTCATCAAGTCACTCTCTCTACATCCTCCGACTAGAGTCACCGCCAAGCTTTGACATCCGCGCGTCCACCGCCGATGCCCGTCCAAGCCAACACTACACGTCCAAACCAGACCACCCCTCCGTCGTCCTTGTTGTTAGCTTCATCTTCGCCGAAAGGAGTCCTCCATCTCCATTGTCTTTGTGGTCATCTTTACCCGTTTTTGGCCTGAGCAAATGGCCAAAAATCTGGAAAAAATAGAAGTCTTCAGAAAGAAAAAATCTGGGGAAAAATCTTTGAGACAAGGAAGGGGCAATAGGTGTCTTGGCTTGTCTTTTTAGCCAAAAGGTCTGATATTTAGAGGAGTTTACAGAGCAACGTGGGTCAAAAATAAGTGGGTCTCTTGGCTTGTCTTTTTGGCCAAACATGGAAGACATGGCCGCAAACAACTCAAGTTACGCGGAATCTGTGGAAGCTGGGTTATGGGAAATCTATGGAATCTTTGGGGAAAAAGAAAAGGAAACCCAGAAACTTGAATGCTAAAGGTTTCCTTGTATTCATTGCAGCTCATCGCTGGAATAGGAAAAAAAAAAAAAACAGAGAAACCCATACTTGAATGCTAAAGTTGATTCAGAAATTCACAATCTGCTCACGAGGCTATTCGTCTTTGTCTTCATCTTCCCGACAGCCAACTCTAGATCTGAAACAAAGCCCTGTCCATGGCTGCGACAAGCGAGGTTGAAGTAGGAGGAAGAGACGGAAAATAAAAAAAAGACTTTGGTGGGTCGATAACCCACCGTCGTCCTTGTCGTCCTACTCTTCCTCGCCGTCGTTCTCGTCGCCCACGCCGCCACGCCCATCTCCTTCACCATTCGCTTCCTCCTGGCTTTGCATGCCGTCTCCATCTTCTTCCTCGTCGTCTCCTCGCCGTTCTCGTTGACGGCGACGGGGACACCGGCCTCCTTCACAACCCTAACTTTCTCGTCCTCTTCGAACTCGATCTCCTCCTCCTCGTCAGAATCCATCGTCGCAATCATGACCTCACGCTTGCCGGGACGAGAAACCGGTGATTTCTTGGCTCGATTCCGAACAAAAACGAATGGAAAATCTTCGAGAAAATGGAAAATAATGGGAACAAATTTTCTGGGTGATGTGGAAATGCCTCAGAGATGACTAACGGTGACTATGGAAGGATGGTAACGGAGGCCAGATTTGTGATGCTACTAAAAGTTTGGGCTTTTTTTTAGAACAAAATATAGTTCAGGTCAGATTTGGGAAAATAGCTAAAGTTGGTGCTTTTTTAAGGAATTGGCCCGCATGGAGTATTCGTCACAATGTGTCCTCGGTCAAACAAACCCAAATAGATGCAGGTTGGACACAGCGCCTGCTTTTGCCTTGTTGACCCTTATCTACAGAATTTTTAACACAAATTGGGTTTTAGAGATCACATGGTATCGATAATTTGAGGGGGAAACTGTCTAATCAATTCTAAACCTATTGGATCCCGATAAGTAAGTACACTAAAGGAGTCAATTAAGCTTTTCGTGACTAAGCATGCATATCCAAGGCGGGGATCCTAAAATACAACAATTACTTACGGAAACCATCGTGTTTTACACCATTATTTTGCCTCTAACTTCATTGACTATAAAAGAGAGGCGTACATTTTTATGTGAAAGAACAATTCATGATGTACCCCTTATGATAGGTAAGAGCGAAAAATGAAGTAATCAATTGATTTTAGCTTTGGTATGGCCATCAATTTATCTATATGTTCATGTGTCGGATCTGAGTCATTGAAAGATATTATATGTTAGCCAAATAAACTAGTGAAGCAATTCATTTTAAATCCATATCGATATATAATCATATTCAAGTCTATCGAATATTTGCTTTTAAATTTGTGCCATATCTTTGTGAAAAGGAGAGATTGGGAAAGAAAAAAGGGATTAATTATGAGAGAGACCGAATAGATGTGACCAAGTAAGATCCATACCCAATGATTAAAGTTCATGGACTTTTTTTAGCATTATCCCTTTCAAAAAATATCAATTTGACCGAGTGAGATCCATACCCGATGATTAACTTATTAAACACCCGCTACACGTGAAAAAGGTAGCTAGCTAAAGCCTTTCTGGATCCTTACATTATTCAACAGCACTAATGGACCCAGCGATATGAATCTTCTCACGCAATAAGCCTCTCTATTTAACGCTAGGCTAACCCACTTTTGTCCCCTCGCCAAGCCTAAAGTAGCTATATTAATAACCCTCCACTATCACATTCTCCCTCACTTCCTCCACCATGAAACCCTCTCAACCTTCCCAAGCAAAGTACTTGCAAGAAAATGACATCTCCCAAAAATGCCGAGACCTCCTTCCCTCGCTCCCTCACGAAAAAGGCTGGATCACCCCCTCTCTCTACCAATACCAAGGCTTCTGGGTTGCCCCGAAGCTCTTGAATGGCGTCCTCGCATGCCAAGACAACTTCCGAGTCCAAGAAACCGACATCCTCCTCATCACGGCCCCCAAATGCGGTACCACCTGGTTGAAGGCTATCCTCTTCTGTCTCTCAAACCGAGGCAGGTACTCAGGTTCAATGCAACAACACCCTCTCCTCACCCAAAGCCCCCACGACCTCGTGCCGTTCTTGGAGCTCAAGCTCTACTTCGGGCAAGAGATCCCCAACCTCACCTCGCTACCATCCCCGAGGCTCTTCGCTACCCACTTGCCTTATCAATCACTCCCACAGTCGGTCAAGGACTCTGGGTGCAAGCTGGTGTACCTGTGCAGGAACCCTAAGGACACCTTCGTCTCTCTCTGGCACTTCGCCAACAAGCTGAGGTCCAAAGAGACAGGTGGGATGCCGCTCGGAGAGTGCCTCGACGCTTTCTGCCAGGGCGTAAGCCCGTTTGGACCCTACTGGGACCACGTGCAGGGATACTACAAGGTGAGCTTGGAGATGCCTGACAGGGCGTTGTTCTTGAGGTACGAGGACATGAAAGAGGACCCGCATGTTCATGTCAAGGGGCTCGCCGACTTCTTAGGTTGTCCATTCGGCGAACAAGAGCTGAGAGATGGGACCGTGGACGGCATAGTGAGGATGTGTAGCTTCGATAGTTTGAGCATGCTGGAGGTGAACAAGAGCGGGAGGTTATCGACTGGACAAGAGACCAAGTCGTACTTTAGGAAAGGCGACGTCGGAGATTGGGTGAATCACATGACTGTCGAGATGGGGGAGAGAGTTGACCGTGTCATGCAAGAGAAGATGCACGGTTCAGGGTTGAAGCTTTGATCTCCATTTGGGTTTATGCCTATGGCAACAATAATCAATAATGACTGTCTGTGGCCAATGTCCGGTTGGCCTCTCAGAGTTGTACGAGTAAATTAGTGTCATGATGTGCTGTATGTTTAATCGCAATGTTAAAACTGTGAGAATGTATTTGTGCTTCTATGAATGCATCGTCCTTTTTTTTTTCTAATGAGAATATTATGGTCCTTTAATTCTTTTTAGCTGCCATGATGGGATTTATAATCTTTAGTAATTAATTCCACAAGTTAAAATGATACAATGTCAAAATGCACATACTAACTCCCCAAAGTCAAGCATTTAGCTATACGACATTACTACGTCAGGTACAATATCTTTGAATTTTCAAATATCACAATCCTTTCAATAAAACAAATGTGTTCTAGCAAATCTTATGTCAGGCACATACTAACTGCCATCATGCTTGCTGCTCGTTCTCCGCTGCCATCCCACGAGGCCACCCCTGCCATTACTAAAAGTGCTCTCTCTCTCTCTTCTCTCTCTCTCTCTCTCTCTCTCTCTCTTTGTGAAAAGAGGGTCAAGCCACCCTCTCAGAGGTATTTTCAACTAAGACTCCGTTCATTTTATGAATAATAAATTTAAAAAAAAAAGACTTTCAAATTTTCCGGTGTTCATAAAATTAAATTGGTCAAAGAAAATATTTTCCATTAATGAAAAAAACACATTCAAAAGTGGGAAAAATGTCTTCCACTTTTTAGAAAGCGGAAAACATTTTCCATCCTCTTTCTTTCACTTCTAAACCAAACTTTTTTTCACCAAACATCTTTTCCTTTTATTTTTATTATTTTTAATTTTTTTCATTTTAAAAAATCAGTTTTTAATTATTTTGAATTTTTATTTTAAAATTTTTATTTTCTTCTTCTTCTTCTTCGGTTGCCAGCCACAACAATAAACGAATGGCCACAAGCAAGGTCAAGCCTCGCCTAGTGAGGCTCGAGCTCGCTCAAGGCCGTTGGTCAAGTTTGGGCCTTGTTAGAGGTCGGCGAGGCTCTAACGATCTCAAGGAGGCTTGAGCCCCGCCTTGCTTGTCGGATTTGGCAAGGTTGGAGTCTTGCCGGCTTGTGGTGAGGCTCAAGCTTGCCTAAGGCCGGTCACCCTAGCATCGTCATGGCTAATGATCAGTTGAGGAAGAGGAAGAATAAGAAGAAGAAGAAGAAGAAGAAAATTAAAAATTGATTTTAAAAAAAAACCACTAAAAAGTAGTGTATGAAGAAAATATTTTCCTTGTTGAACAACATAAAATATTTTTTAGTTTATTTTCAAGTTTTAGTCGAATATCAAAAAATATTATCATTTTATTGGAAAATGGCTTCCTGAAAAATATTTTCTAGAAACTCCACATTTTTTACGAAACAAACGAAGTCTAAGTTCAATTTTGGGAAAATCACAACCCAAACCCAAACCCACACTAAATAAATAAAATTACAACACAACTCAAACGAACAACTTTGGTTTGTTATTGAGTTGGTTCGGTGTCACACTAGCACCATCAAGCCAATTTACAAAAAAGAAGTTTAATAAATACTTAGGCTGTCTAAGCGTGCAATGGAATAAACCATATGAGCACTTAATTCTACTCGTTCTTGGGAAAAAAGGAATATGGTCACAATTCAAACAAACTAATTGGCGATAGCATTAAAAGATATTATTTAATTAAACATGAGTTCTCAAAAGATCACGAAAAACTCTTTTGTCGGTATTATTTGAGATTAGAAACCAATCAATTATTGCCAATTTGAGAAGTAGAATCTTTCATTTAATAATATAGAACAGTCTTAAGAACGAACTTATTTGGTTAGATTTAATGACAAATTTAATTAGTCACAATGCAAATAATTAATAATTAAAATTTTCAGTTTGGTGCGATTTTATTATTTTCCAAAGTTATAGAACAAAAACCAAACAAATAAGAAAAAAAATCCTAAAGCAAAATCAAACCGCTACATTTTTATGAACCAATTGGTTTACTTCAGCTCATTTTATCAATTTTCAATTTTTTTGTGAATACCCCTACCAGTGGCTAAGGGTGCGTTTGGTAACGTTTCGTTTAAAAATTGTTAGGAAACGAAATAGAAAAAAAATGTTTTGTTCCAGAAACAATTTTTGAACAAAAAACGCGTTTGGTAAATATGTTCCAAAAATATAAAAAGAATAGAAACACGTTTGGCAAATTTGTATAATTTTTTATTTCTTTTAATTTTTTAATATTTTTTTTATTTTTTCTATTTTCTTATTTATTTTTCCTTTTTTTCTTTTTTTTTTTTTCTTTCTTCTTTTGGCCGGTCGCCGGCCTCGGCCCATGGTCGGCGACAAGCCGACGAGGGCCGACGGCCTCGCCCAACCACGACGAGGCCGAGCGTCGCCGTAGCGGGGCAAGGCTCGGCCCGCCTTGGTTGGGCGAGATCGAGCTCACCCGGCCGGCGCGAGGTCGACCTCGCCGGGGCGACACTCGGCTCGCCGGGGCCGTGACGCTCCGGCGAGGTCTCTGGCCCCCGACGGCCGGTCGTCGGCCATGGCCGAGGCCGACCATCGGCCATAGAAAAAGAAAGAAAAAGAAGAAGAAAAAGAAAGAAGAAAATGGAAAGAGAGAAAAAGTGTTCATAAAATGTGTTTGAAACAAGAAATAACTTTTTTTTGTTTCTTATTTCATTACTGAGATGTGTTTTCGAGAATAAAAAAATAATTTTGGAACAAAAACGCAAACAAACGCGTTGCATTTTCTTTTTTGTTCAGGGAACAAAAAAACAAAAAAGTTGTTTAAAAACAAAAAAAGAAATGAAAACAAACGCAGCCTAAGCTGTCACTTCCTTTCTTGAAATCACTCTCCACCCTCCCTTCCCTCCAAAACAGAAAAAAACAAAAAAACAAAAAAAAAATTCTGCCAAGTTGGATTAGCATCCCCATTTTAAATATTTTTTTCTCTCCTTCTTCCTAAAACTTAAAAGAGGAACCTTGGCAACCTAAATCCTAGCCGCCTCCTCCTCCTCTTTTTAATCTGTTTTTTCTGCTCCTTTCTAAAACTTAAGAAGGAACCTTGGAAACCCAAACCCTAACTACCTCCCCCTCCTCCTAGGCTCCTCCTCCTTGCACGTTATTCCCATTTTTAATTTTTTTCCCTGCTCTTCTTTCTAAAACTTAAAGAGGAACCTTGGAAAACCCAAACCCTAGCTGCCCCCTCCTCCTTGCATGGCATCCTTTTTTTTTTTTTTTTTTTTTCTGCTCTTCTTTCTAAAATTAAAAGAGCAACCTTGGAAACCGAAAAACCCTAGCTGCCTCCTCCTCCTCTTTGCTCATCTTGTTTTTGGCTCTTTTGAGTGTTTTGATAAACCCGTGTAGTTTGTTTGAACCCCTCCCTTTTTTTATATATAAAATTTCCCAACCTCGCCATTAATTAGTTTCATCCATGATAACTACGTATTTTCAAGTTCACGCAGTAAAACCCATGTACCCGCACCTGGATCGGTCCCAACTTTGTTTAATGCGGATCTTTTTTTTTTTTTTTGGTAAAATGTATGAAATGGGGATCTCTTTTTTCACCAAAACGGTACACTACTTTTACTGATAAGTTGGGCTTCAGTCACTTTTTTCAGAATGGGATTTTCTGTTTCAATCATGTGATCTTGATGCGTGTTAGTGTCTTATAGTTTAGATTGCAACATGACACGACACGACACGACACATCATTTCTCAAAAATAAAAAATTTCGACACGTTAGGACACGTTATATATTAAATGAATATTTTTATTTTTAATTAATTTGATTCAAATTTTTAAATAATTAATTAATTAAAAAAACCTATAATGAATTTACACTAATCATTCAACATACAGTAGTTTTATTTTTTGAAATTATTTTTTAATTTTATTTAATAATTTTTTCGATTAAATAAAAAACCCCAACCCCTTCAATTAAATAAAAAGCCCCCAAGCCCTTCGATTAAATAAAAAGCCCCACGCCCCCGCGCGCCCAAACTCCTTTTTCCCTCGTTTCTTTTCCACCCTCAAATTTTTTTTCACTTTTTTTCCCTCCACCTGACACCTGACGCCGTCTCACTTCCCCCTCCCTCTTGTCACTTCCCCTCCCTCTAGCACACCAAATCCCTTTTATTATTCTTTTATTCTCAAAACCCTAGCAACGCTTCTTCTCCTCCTCCTCGCCGCACAACGCATTTCCTCTCCTCTTCCTCTCGATTTCTGCTTGCCAGGGAAGGAACGCACGGTCCCTGTGCGCCGAGAGGCTGCACACCGCTACGAACTCCTCCTCCTCCTCCTCCTCTCCCTTGCCGCCCCGCTCAACGACACCACCCTCCCCACGCGCGCCTCCCTCGTGAAGGTCCTCCTCACGGCCCTCGCCTCAATCTCTACTCTTTCTCTGGCCATCTCTCGCCGTCACGAGCTCGCCTTCGCTCAGCTCACGGCCTCGTCTCTCCTCCCTCGCCCTCGCCTCCACCCTTGGATACGCGTGTTGAAACGTGTCGACAAAAGTTGACCACGTGTCGACAAATCCGACACGCGGTCAACGCGTGTCCGAGACATAGCTTACAGCCTCTATATGCCTTTTCAGATTTCTAACGTTATTCCAGAGCAATAATGGTCCAGCAATGAATCTTCTCATGCAATATGCCTCTGTATCTAACGTCACCACTGAAAGATAGTTGATTGTCATGCACTACAGAAAGTAATGCCTACAAACTTCAGCATTTTTTATCTTTACTGGTTGAGATGGAGATCTTAGTTACAGAATATTTAAAGCCAGTGTCGGATAGACTTGTCGACCTAACAAGGTTAGCTTAGATTATTTTAAGCGATGATTATAAGGTACATGAATACGAGTATCTGATATTGAACAGCAAGCAGAAAAAAGACTTGTTTTCGTTCAGATGCTTTATTTCTAATTTTCTCTCAAAAGAAAATGATTATAGGGGTTTGCAATATGCATGGAATGTTGACACTGTGTCACAGTATTACATGCCATAACCTCCCTTATTAGTTTTCAGCAAGCATGTCGAAAATTTTCAAAAGACAATGAACATTATTTATTGATTTCTGATATCAAGTATCAACGTGATGTTTTCTAAAATGTTTTTTCCGTAAGAAGATTCATTCAAATAACCTAGCCCGTCCACTTTTGTAGGAGTTGGATTTAGATTTCTTGCATCTTGTTTCATGGAGCAAATGCATCGTCCCGGCAGTCATAGTAACCGATTTATACTCATAGATTTAATGAGTGATGCTAGGATGTTATATACGCACAGAAATAATCTATGTGGTAAGTTCGAATAAATAGGACACACCGAAGAATTTAAAGTGGGAGAGATATATTTGTGTATTAGTAATACAGAAGTTGCAGATGATGCGAGGAGTAGTGAAAGTATATTCAACATCTTTTTACATAAAGATGCGATTAGATATCTAAATGTTGTGTATAAAAAAATATCAATTTGACCGAATAAGGTGTATGTACACGATGAACATAGCATAAAACAACCGTATATGTGAAAATAAAATAAGCGAAGGCATCGGCTATAGCCTTTTCGAAGGATTTCTAACTTAATTCAGGAGCAATAATAGACCAGCTATATGAATCTTGTAATGCAATGAGCCTCTCTATTTAACGTCATCACTGAAACCCTAAGCTAACAGCCTAACCCCCTTTCTTCCCCTTCATCGAGCCCAAATTAGCTACAACAACCCTTCACTCTGTAATTCTCCCTCTCTTCCTCCATGACACCCACTCAACCTCAGCAAGCACAGTACTTGCAAGAAGATGACATCTCCCAGAAATGCCGAGACCTCCTTCCCTTGCTCCCTCGTGAAAAGGGCTGGATCACCACCTCTATCTACCAGTACCAAGGCTTCTGGTATTGCCCAAAGGTCTTGAGCGGCCTCCTCGCTTGCCAAGACCACTTCCAAGCCCAAGACACCGACGTCCTCCTCATCACTGCCCCTAAGTCTGGCACCACTTGCTTGAAGGCCACCCTCTTCTATCACTTGAACCGGGCCGAGTTCTCAGGATCGATGCAACACCATCCTCTCCTCACCCAAAGCCCTCACAACCTCGTGCCCTTCTTAAAGATTCAGCTATATTCGCCACCCACTTGTCTTACCCTTTGCTCCCTACATCAATATTTTCGAACCAAAAAAATAATGTCAACTTCAAAAATTTGGAACGAGGCACAAATATAGACCGGAGGAAGAACTAATTGAAATGCAAACGCTTTTTTTGCTTTGGTGTAACCACAACTTTGAAGTCCACAACCTTTTAAAGTGGTTGGATGTGTAGATAGCTTGACAAACATTAAATGAGGAAACACAAGAAAGTCCACAAAGTGATACAAGCACACAAACAAAGTCAAATGAAAAGACACACAATAAATACATGAAGACAAGCGTGGAGAACTCTTCAATGAGTTTTCTAGCCTTCTTTGTCTTCATGCTGCAAAAGGTTTTCTTCATTAAATGCTTGTAGCATTTTTATCTTCAATCTTCTTCAAGCACCTACCATGAATCATGCTTCACCCATTCATTTTCGTTCTTCTTCTAACACCCACCATAAATCAAGGCATTTTGAAGAATACTAACAACCAAATCTAGAGCTCATAACCAATGTGCTTAAATCATCAACAATCAATTTTATATTATTCTAACAGCTTCCCTTAAAGTTAATTTTTGAATTCAACAACACCGAGCATCATCTTTAATTTTTCGAACAAATCCGCCTTCAATGGTTTTGTCAAAATATCTGCAATTTGATCTTCTGATATGCATAAATTAAGTTCAATCTTACCATCTTTGACTCACTCAAGAATATAATGATACTTGATATCGATGTGTTTGCTCCTACCATGAAAAACTAGATTCTTTGCAGGACCTATTTGTTCATGTTTCAATTCACACATCATCCAATGAAGCCATATCGCTTGACATGCCGTTGAAGTTAACGCCGTGTATTTTGCTTCAACTGTCAAGAGTGCAACAACTTCTTGTTTTTTTTAGGACCAAGAAATTACTCCTGATCCAATAAAGAATGCAAATATGGAAGTACTCTTTCAAGTCTCAATATCACTTACCCAATCACTGTCTATGTACCCTACTAGATTGAAATTGTCAGTATAAGAATATAAAACTCCATGGTCACAAGTTCCACTGACATACTGTAAAATTCTTTTTGCTACCTGCAAATGTGATTGATATAGTTTTTCCATGAACTTGCTAGTAATTCACACTCCATAGGTCATAAATCTCAAACTCACAGCAATGCTTTTAAAATAAGTGGAATTTACTAGTTCACCACTTCCTACTTTCTTCAACTCCAATTGCGAGCGATTCCATTTTCATTCGCTTCAAGATATCATTAGCATATTTTTGCTGTGAAATAAATATGCCATCATTTGTCTACTTCACTTCAAGACTAAGAAAATAGGACATCAATCCCAGATCTGTCATCTTGAACTAGCTAGTCATAGCAGTTAACACCTAAATTTTGGCTAGGTTTTTAAATTAATTTGCATAAAAAAATTTAGGGATCAATTGGACCCTAACAAAAACGATTTTTGCATCAATTAGGCCTTAATTTCTTTTTTCTTTTTTTGCATCCATTAATCTTTATTTTCTTTTTTGTTTTCGAATAATAATAATAGTAATTAATAAATAATAAAAACAAAAAAGCAGCAGCCGCTAGGGTTCGGCCTTCAAGCCTAGCCCCTTCCCTTTTTCCCTCGCACGGCCCCCACAACCTAGCTCATGCGACTTGGCCCGGCCCCCCTTTTTTCCTCTTGTCTTCTTCCTCCATTGGATATGCAGCACACGCAGGGGAGCTCCTACACACGCGATGGCGGACGGAAGGGCGGACGGCGGCGGACGGTGCGACAAGCAGAGAAGACGCGTCTTCAATGTGAGACGGCCTAACTAGAGTCACCTCGACAGATGGGACGCCGGTTCAGCTGGCAGAGGCTGCTCGAAACATGAACGACTAATGGTCCAAGCACCTCCATCGACCAGCTTCCGCGCCTATAAATAGGGTATCGGAGGGGAAGGCAGAAATCACAACGAGAGGCAAGATCAAAAGCATGAGAGCTTCAAAAGCTTCCCCCGAGAGATTTCAAGGGAGGCCTAAATGCTCGTAAGCCGAGATCTGAGGGCTCGTGGCCACAGAGAGAGAGAGAGAGATCTAAATCTAAGAGAGAGAGGGTTAGGCCAAGTAAGGGGGTTTTGACAACCTGCTGCCCATCCTAATGCCATCCTCGATGACCAACCGCGACTCCTGCCCACTGCTGCTCACCTCGCCGTCGCTGCTCAACCACCATCACCGAGCTGTTGGTCCCTCGAGCCGTGCCACTACCCCTTGACGCCATCCGTTGCTGCTTCACCATCACTTACCGTACTGGGCTGCCGCCGCTCCCTGATGACGTCGTTGCGACCAAATCCCAGGCCAAACGTCATCCTTCTGCCAAGCCCCATGCCATCGAACCCAATGCCTTCTGCCCACCTCGCTGCTGAGCCGCGTCCCCTCGACGCCCACCTTGATGAACAACCTACTGCCACCATTCGCTACGTCGCTACCACCGTCAACAACAAGCCACCACTCCCCGACACCGTCCCAGCCACCCCCAGCAACCACCGACGCTGCTCATCGACACCAAGAAGTAGAGAGGTAGGGAGCTGCAAAATCGGGTCGGGCGAAAGCCCCCATCAGGTACAATTTTGGCCAAAGTCGGGTCGGGCGTGTAGGTCTCAGCCGAGTAGGGCTTTGGCCATCTTGGGTCAAATGCCTATGGGCTTTGCAAAATTCCTTGGCTGACTTTGTGGACTGAGTTCCTTTTAAAAGAAATAGGGAAGCCCGATTTGGGCCCATGCGACAGGCTCGACAGGGCCATTGGTGGGCGAACCAGGTCGGTCCCAACCCAAGAATCCAACCCAAGTCGTTTTTAAAATATATAATATTATATATTAATAAAAAATATTTTAATATAAAAATAAAATAAAATAAAAAATTATTTTTCAAAAAATCATAAAAATCCAAAATATCCCACAATTTTCCAAAAAAAATCATAAAAATCAAATCAAATGAATAATATTTTCAGATAAAGATAAAAAAATCCAAAAAAATGCCTTTTTATGCTCAAAAAATAGAAAAAGACCAAAAAAAAAAAAAAAATGTTTTTCCTCCACAAATGCATGGAAAACTCCTTGAAAATCCAAAAGCCTTAGGGTTTAAACAAGATTAGGTACCAAAAGAGCATTAGTGATTAACTAGTATAATCAAATCCCCGAACCTACTTTCTCTGGTTGCGCAGGAGCGAATATTCCTCCCGATATTTTACTTGAGTTTCTAATCGACCCACCCAAATTGATTAATGGCAACTCCTTTTTAAAATTAATTTATGGGTTAAAATATCAAACCATTAAGTCGTGAATTGGTGGGTTTGGGAGAATCCAGGCTAAGCTTAATAGACTTAGCCGAGCCATTAGCCTCCGCAAATGCCCCCCTAATTGGGTGCCGAAAAAAAAAAAAAGGTCGCGATAGCTTGGCAATTCTGCTATGGACTTTTTGTGGACTTAGGCCATTTTTTTTTTAATCTTATTTAAACACTTTTACTAACTTGGGTTTTTTTCTTTCGTGTAGGTTAGTATCTTAGAAATCTTTTTTTAAATAAAATGTCTTGTGATTATAAATTGTTATGCATGCTTTATTATTTTAGCACTGCACGTGGCACACACAACCCGATCGCCGGACCTAGGCCGCCATAGGATATTTAGGATGGTGTTAAGAAAGATACAGTCTTAAACGCGAGACTGTGATATAGAGGTTGCCTTTCTTTTCCCCGAATTTCTTTAGGTAGAGCCGAGGTTAAGGGAGTATGATGCCAGTGTGAGACTGCAATGGGCAAACACTCTCGTAATTTCTCTAAATCTTCTCAGTTAGATATCGAGCTGCGCATATCATGCGCATGTCTTTGTGCTTGCCATTTTCTTTAAAAGCAAAGTAATTTCTTTACTTTTTTACTCAGTTCCTTTTTATTGGCCCATGGCAACTTAGGTCACTTTTTTGAGTCCTAGTTTATATGCGATGGGAGGAGTCGATATCCAGTTTATTCCCACCCCCAAAGTAGAACTCTTCGAATGGTGAGATCAATTGGACCAATTTGCCCAAGAACGCGTGAAAGCCAGAGTCGGTCATCTTTTATCGTTATTCCAAATCCCTGTTCATCTTGAAGTCCTACAAGCGATAGCACACTTTTGGTGCCCTAAGACATCCACTTTTATGTTTGGAGGGTTCGAGCTAACCCCAACTCTAGAAGAATACAGCATCATCACTGGAATGCCTCTCGAGAGCAAGCTTGTTAGGCCACCAACGGGTATTGACCCATTGTGTGGGTTAGCGCAACTTTTAAGAATTGAAGTCCATGTTATGAGACAAATTCTTGAAACCAACCATAATATGTGCCCGCTAGCGTTTTTTGACTACTCGTTTTGAAATTCAACCAATGACCCAAAGAAGTGAGATTTTCCTGCTAGCCTTTTTCGGATTTATCATTTTCTCCCATAAAAAAGATGCCTTAAGTCCCTCAATGGCATGGGTGATTGATCGGGTTTCAAGGGGGCAAAAATTTTCAACATGATTTTAGCCGAAACATTCTTGTCCCTTAATCATTTTAAAGAAAACACGAAAAAAATCATGCGAGTCTCCTCGGAAATTTTGCAGGTTTGGTTCTTTTCTCACCTAAGCGAATTTAGATGCCTCATGCAATTGTCTAAAACCAATGATTTCGAAAATCCATTGCAGAAATTTATGGTTCTAGGACCATACATTCCCAACCAAAGCTGTTTTAATTGGATAAATTTCCTAAAAGACCTTGCTCTTGAGGCATTCGTATGGTGTGCCGGTTGGTTCCATGAAAAAAGAGATCGCTTTGCTTACAAACACTGCAACCCAATCCCATTGCTCGGTCTCACCGGCGCCACTCCCTATTATCCATATAGGGTAGCGCGACAGTATGGAGCCCTTCAGGAGATCCCGCCGCCTTTCAAGACGAAGATCCCTCCACTCCTTTTCACCCATCAAAGTTGTGACTACGCATTTGAGATTGTCATTATCGAGGAAACATGGAGCAAGTGCCATCGCAAAAGGATCGTGGTACCTGAAGGGCTAGAGGGACAGGAAAAGGCCCATCACGCCTCTGACTCCTACATCCATAGCCATCGTATCCCAACAAATTGAGGCCATCGATCCCTCACCTAATCAACGAGATTAGCCAACATGAGCAAGTAGAGCATATGCAAAAGGATTTGGGAATAAGCTGGGTACACGTCTTAGAGCTTGTCCAAGGAAGCAAACGTCTTCTCAAGAACAAGGCTTTTCGTCGCACATAAAATAGCAATCATGTGCCCCCTAGTATTAATCTTGTAAAAATTTTGTCTTAGTCCCATTGTTTACGGACTTCTATATTTCGTTTGGTCATTTTAATTCCAAGTTTAGATGTCAAAAGTATGTTGTCTGTGAAATCCTATTTTGATAAATAAAAAACAATTGGACTATTGCCATGGGTCAATCCTTATTTACTCTCGTGCTCATTCAATGTTTTTGTAATGTCAAGTAATTAGGAATGCCAATCACCAGTCGCTCGCAAATGGCCTCAGGCAATAGGGCCCGATCAAAATGATGTACAAAATCGCCTCACTATCATTGAAGACAACGTAGGACAAATGTCCATTGTCTTTTGACAACTCTCGAGACAAATGGAATCCACTCAAGCCAAGTTCAACTCCGTATCTGCTTTAGACACACTCATGACACCTGCAAATTTGCCAGAAGATAACCAACAAGATAGACAGCTTGTAAAGATCATGAAGAAGCTGAACCAGCTGTAGGGGCAAGATCTCATTGATCTATCTAATTATGCCGACATTAAGATCCCTGAAGAGCTCAAAGTGCCTGAATGCGAGGGGTATGCCAATACCTCTCACCCAGAGGCCTACTTACAGGCTTACCTAGTCCAAAGGATAATTCAATCATACCAATCAAACCCGACTGGCCCCGCCTTGCGGTGGTACATTGTAAGGAGGATTAATCTCCTTAAGACTTGGAGGGAACTAATCAATGCTTTCCACCAAGAATATGATGTTGACATCAACGCTGACATCACCCTACCCTACAAAGAGCCGATAGTCTCGAAGTATGAAGAGCCGATGGTCGTAGAAAAGAGGGGTAATATGTTTTTAAGAACACATGCCATGTCAAGGAGAAGCTTGACCGCCCAGTCTGACCTATGGCCCATAGAAGAAGACATCAATGTAGCCTTACATGATAAATAGACGATCATACAGTATCCTACTATTGAGAAGCTTCCCATTAGGAAAGGCAAGGAGCCCGCATACGAGGTCAATGCCCTAAAACTTATTCAAGACCAGGGCACGACAATGCAACTTCCTAGGCTAACAACATGAGCTAGGGTCCAGAGAATGCCGACCCCCATAAAACTAGGGAGTGAAGCTCCACCATCTCCCAATCCCCTTGATAAAGTCCAGTTGGCGAAATGAAAGGCTTTACTCAAAAGGTTCGGACCAGGAGTCAAGAAAAGAAAGCCTAAGCAATTCGAGTCAATGCCAACCACTGAATGTAGACAAAATATGACAACCAATGAGTTGCTGCACCAAGGCTTCGAGCATCCCCTAAGGTACAATCCTAAAGGCTACCAGTCCCTAGGGTACAATCCCGAGGGCTACTAGTATTATATAGATAAAATCGATCATTCATCATATGACTGCCTCCCACCCACATATAGGATTCGAGGCCTGGTAGAAGAGGGAACTTTCGTCCATCATGATTTGTCTCCCAATGAACTGCTAAGTTTGTCTCTCGATCATGAGGATGACGTAAACACCACATCCTCATTTGGTGATTTCGACCTTGAAGAAAGCCATGAAATGATCTCGATAGAGTCAAGCTTTCCTAAAGCAATAGAATTCACAGCCGCAATAAAAAAGAAATGGGAAAACCAGTTGCCTAGCCAAGACACGGTGGGCCCGTCTTGCCTTGATAGGATTATGACCCCCAAAGAAATTAGGGTTATCTACTCCGTAAGTATAACGGCCTAACTTGTCCCGTGACCCACTTGCAATATTTTCACGCTGAAACAAGTCGGCACTGCAACCCAACACCATTCATAACTTAGGCCTTCGAAGAAAGTCTCATAGAGCTTGCATTACAATGGTTCATCACAGCAGATATCTATCTCATGAGGGATTAGAATGAGTTGTCCTCCGCATTCCTGCATCAGTACCAAAGACAAATTAGAACTAAATTGCCTTACGAGAACTTGGTTCGCTTCAAAAAAAGACCAATGGAGGATTTCCAAGCATATGCAGAAAGGTGTGAGGCTTTTATGATGCAAACCTACCCTCAACTGGCCGAAGAAAAAATGAAGTTATTCATTAAAGCTTTACCCCGCAAGCATCACTGTTGGTTGCATGGATTACACTTCCATAGCTTCAATAAAGTGGTCCTCTAATCCGAATACTTCGAGTCTACTAGAGGCGAAGAACTCAAAGGCGCTTGATTTTAGGACCAGCACTATCAAAGTGCTCATTTTCATAGGAGTTTTCATAGGTTTTGGTTGTTTTTATAATCTCACGCGTTCTATCTTATCTAGTGTGTTACTGTTGCATTTCACATTCCAGTAATCTAATGTACAGTTCTAATATTTTGTTTTGAGAGCATGAAGCAGTATTCCAAATTAGCCCGATGATGCTATCCAACCATGAAAAGAAAATATTGTCAAAAGAGAATACTGAGAGTTATGCTTCCTCATGCTTCCTCCCCCCAAAGATATATACTTTTAAAAACAAAAAATATTTCATTACTAAAAGCTTTTATAAAAACAAGATGTTAAATTTAATCCTGTTTATTTTTCTAACTTATTCACTTCATGTCTCATAATATCATCCCCATCCCCTCTAACTTAGTGTGATGGGGGGCATAGCTAGCGCATCATGTGAACTTGCTAAATTAAAAAGCAATCTTTTGAGAAAGCAGGGGCAAACAGAAAAGATCATCCCATTTTCAAAAAAAAAAGGGTAAGTCTTATTCCATGAATGTAATGTTGAAAATGACGTCCCCTCTCTTTCATTTACAAGAAGCGAAAGACGGGACGTAATAGGCATAGGCATACGGTTGAACTCGAAGCATACATACCATGGTAGCTTAGGGCAAGGCAACCTCCTCCGTGCTGCTCTCAGCCTTCCCATTTTGCAAGCCGTCCCCAAAGCTCTATGTACTCCACATCACTCCTGCACAACTCTGTTTCAAGTTTGAGCAATATCTTCTTTGCACAATGTGCCCGATTAACTAGACGTTGCGATTTCATCAATGGAATTTCCAGTTTCAACAAGCCAAGAAGCACAGGGAATAAATCTCTTCTCTTCCTTTGAATTGGCTACTGTCAATAGGGAGGAAATCCAGACAGTTGAGGCGATTTCTAGTTCCCTATTCAGATGATGACTTTAGAACCTGGAAACCTCACTTCTTATTCCAAACGCATACTCTCCCAAGAAGTGATTGCCATCAGAAAACTGGAGATTTTGATTGTCCATCTGAGGTTCCATGGAAGCTTGAGGTACATGACTTTGGCCAATGCTACTATAGTCAAAGACAGAAGAAATTCCATAGAAGGAAGGTGCTGAAGATGAATCAATGACCATCAATTGTGTACACAAGGCCACAAACGAGGAGGGCCAATCAAAAGAGACGTTAGACAGTGTCAATACAAAAAGGTTGTTATTGATATTCAAATATCCCTAAGAGTCAGCAAATACAAACTCTGAGGAAGGGTGATTTGGTGTCGTTTCCAATACTCCCTCTCTCTGAACTCGCTTTTGACATATTTTCCCCTATTGATAGGAAGCATTGGGATTCAAGAACCAAACTCAATGGGCAAATCAATTTTGGCCAGGCTAGTACATGAAAATGACCCATATCAAATTTACTAAACTTGGTATAAAAGGACATGTCATCCAGGAGCCAGTTTAGCTGAACGGAAAAATAAAGCGCTCCATGAAAAACCAGTGCCGCGGACTAGTGGTATGGGGAATGAAACGATCCAGAGGCGTCTGACATTCGATCCTCGAAAATGGCAACTAGTTGCCATGTGTAAATACTAATAAAAAAATTTGCTTCTCCTGCGACCGCAAAAACAAGAGAATAATTAACCTAACAAAACGAAAGATGTAGGGCTTCATGTCCTTCTCATACTATAGGTCTATCCAACAAACCAAAAAAGGGTAATGTTGTATCGCTCCCAGTTATTCAACTCCTCAGAGAGTTCGTGACTAACATGATCCCTCCTATCTATTGTAGGATCACCTAACCGTCAAAGATATGGATAACAAGTCAATGAGAGACATGTAAGACTCTGATAAGCTCTCCTAATCGAAATGGCGTCCTGAGTAATCGCCAAAGTGAATGACAAAGATCCTTCAAGCCTCAATTCATGTTTAATTTTGGCCCTATTGATTGATCCATTTTTATCTTCTCTTCTGTAGGGGCAAAAGCAGAAGTGCTTGTCAAATCAATGATCAGATTCCCAGCCCAGCTGATCCTTCTTGTGTCACCTCCCTATTCAATAGGGACAATTCATCGACACCCATTTGTGAATAACTCTTTTGATCTAACATATTTGTAAATACAATTATGTTGAATAAACACCCCTAAAGCTGTTAATAGGTTTTTTTTTTAGTAAAAACCATTCATTTGTTTCGAGAGTATAAACTCCATCATATTTAAAAAGCCGCATACCTTTTCCAAAGGGATTTTGCATGATGATTTTGTTTGTCTAAAATCACTAATTCCACAGTGGATTATCAAAATAGACAGCTGAATAAAAAATATAAGATTGATCGAACATGCTGGATGAGACACATCAAGATGATGAAAGGCAAGCCATATCCTACACACAGTCCCCTATCTATACACTTGATGAGTGCAGAAAATTCCATGTTTGCAGGGTCAAAAGTTCTCTCGCAAATGATACAATAACTAGAACAGTGAGAGGCATTTCATTTCTCTACCAAGTTATCCATTGCTCACCCCCTTTGAGCCTCATACACTTGTGAAGTTTCTTTCATATCCCTGTTAAGAACCAACCCACACTGAGGTGGATCGGAGGTGAGGCGGCATCACGAGGTGAGAAACGGGATAGAAATTTTCTTGCTCGCACTTGCATCAATCTTTGGGTGTCTTTATTGCATATGGAACACTCACGATAATTTAAGTGCCCTAAAATGAGGAAGGACAATTCTTTCTCTATGCACTTGTACTCGTTGTACAGCCCAATCAAGTCTATAATTTCACCCTCACATTGAGGCAAAGCAAGAATTACTACCATTCAAGCAGCATAACTCGAAACGCCTACTAAAGATGAAGACTCAAGAGTCTAATGGTAGTGTTCTGCTTGAACTTGCCTAGCCAGTTCCTCAAACAACAAAAACTAGGGGCATGAAAAAGCAGTGTGCTTGGTAAAAGCAAGGTCAATGCCCCTAAATGAGAAAATTGGAAATAAAAAGGTTAAGAGCATGAAAAAGAAGTGTGCCTAATAAAAGCAAAGCTAATGCCCTTAGACAAAAAGTGAATTTTAGCCATTAATACTCCCAAGCAAAGCGGCTATTGTGGTTCAAATAACAAAGCCCCCATGGAGATTATTTCCAATAATAAAGAAAAAAGGACTGGTGACAATGCCAAGGTGATCACCAACTCTCACCATTTTACACATAAATCAAACCGACATTACATCCCTCTTCTAAAAGTTTCTTCAGACTAGGGCATTTCAATTAATGCAGGATTTCATATGTTTATAAGCATCGCTCAAAGAAATATGAGCAAGATCATTCTCTCTTTTCGCAGGGTTCTTGACTTGTAAACCCAGAGAGGATCATGCGGCATTTCTCTCACAAGCCTTGACCTTGATGGTCCCCTTTGATAAACCGTTGACCAAGCCTACATTATAGTCTCGGCAAAGATCTCTCATGTTGGTAAAGTCGCACCGCTTGCGATAATACTCAAACCCCTGTTGACATGATGACAATAAGATAGTGTGGTCCTTATAAATCTTACATCAATGGTCAGAATAAAACAACCTTTTTCCATGAGAGTGAGCGGAAAGTTCTTTCAGACTGAAAGTCTCTCATCTGGCATATTCAATACATCTACATTTTGAATGAAGGTTGTCTTTCAAAATTTTCCCCGGTAGAACTCAAATGCTGCAAAATGGACAAAATTATCATGCATGAATTACATTTAAACTCATGAATTTACAACACATACAATCATTGTGTGCATATTACAAGTTGTTCAATAACAAACATACTCTCAGAGATCAGAGATATCGCCAGGTAAGCATATCCCTATCCCCATTTGTCTTTGAGTACCTACCATTGTCCAAGTACTTTCTTCTTGACGCTCAACCTATTGTCTCATGGGTTAGGGTGCTTGCAACTGTCCAAGTATCCATTTGTCTTTACCCACCACTGTCCGAGTACTCCTCCTTATTGACACTCAACCTATTCAAGTTGTCTCCAAAGTTTGGACGCTTGCAATTATTCAAGTATCCCATCACCTTTGAGTACCGGCCGCTATCCGAGTACTCTCTTTCATTGACACTCAACCTATTCAAGTTATCTTCAGAGTTTGGATGCTTGCAACTGTCTAGAGTTCGGATACTTACGACCGTCCAAGTATCCCTTTATCTTTGGGTACCTGCCACTTCCCCAGTACTCTTTTTTATTGACACTCGACTTGTTTGAGTTGTTTTCATAGTAAGGATGATCATGGCTGCCCAAGTATCCCATTGTCTCTGGATACCTACCACTGTCCGGATACCCCTTTTTTTTTTTTTTTATCGACACTCGACTTGTTCAAGTTGTCCCCATAGTATGGGTATTAGAAACTAATCAAGTATTCCATTGCTTTCAAGTACCTGCCACCATCCAGGTACTCCCTTTCCATAACACTTGACTTGCCCGAGTTGTCTCCAAATTATATCATTGAATACTAGTAGCTGTTCAGGCATTCCACTGCTTTGTGTGCTACAGTTACCCTAGTATGCTCTCTTATCATCATGATGCTTGGACCTGCTTGAGTGGTCCCAAATCGTATCATTAAATGTTTGTGTTTATCCAAGTATTACATTGCTTTGTACAACTGTGACTACCCGGGTGTTCCAGCCCTTTTGAGCACCTGCGGCCATCCAGGTAAGCCTCGTGCTATATTTAAATTTATGTTACCAGGAGGTTAGAGACCTTCACGAATATGCGAAACACGTCCTCGATATTCTAATTACCAGGAGGTGGGAGACCTTCACGAATATGCGAGGCGCGTCCTCGATATTCCAATTAACAGGAGGTGAGAGACCTTCATGAATATGCGAGGCGCGTCCTCGATATTCCAATTACCAAGAGATAGGAGATCTCCACGAATATGCGAGGCGCATCCTCGATATTCCAATTACTAGGATGTGGGAGACCTTCACGAGTATCTGAGGCACGTCCTCGATGTTCCAATTGCCAGTGGGTGGGAGACCTTAAGGAATATGCGAGGCGCGCCCTCGATATTCCAACTGCAAAGAGGTGGGAGACCTTCATGAATATGCGAGGCGTGCCCTTGATATTCCAACTGCTAGGAGGTGAGAGATCTTCACGAATATCCGAGGTGCATCCTCGATATTCCAACTACCAGAAGGTGGGAAACCTTCCCGAGTATTCAGGGCTTGCGAGCATTCAAGTACTTCTTCGATGCCTGCGAATGACCAGGTATCCTCCAAGAGTTCGTACTTGTGATCATCCAAGTACCCCTTCAATGCCTACAAATGAACAAGTATCCTCCAAGGTTTCGTACTGGTGATCATCCAAGTACTCCTTCGATACTTGTGAATGACCAGGTATTCTCCAGAGTTTAGTAATTGTGATCCTCCAAATACTCCTTCAACGCCTGCGAATGTCCAAGCATCCTCCAGAGTTCGTACTTGTGATCATCCAAGTACCCCTTTGATGCCTACAAACGACCAGGTGCAAATATCCTCCAAGTTAGTACTTGTGAATGCACAGGTACTCTTTCAATACCTACGACTGTCTAGGTATCCTCATAAACAGACGTCTTAAGAAAGGTCGGTGCATCCCTTGAGGAAGGTTGGGTAACCAACCGGTGTCCTTGACAAAGATCAGGCACCCAATGAACAGATGCTCTGAGAAAGGTCGATGTATCCCCCGAGAAAGGTCGGATACCAACTGGTGTCCTTGACAAAGATCAAGCACCAAATAACCAGATGCCCTGAGAAAGGTTGACTCATCCCCCAAGAAAGGTTGGGTAACCATTTGGTGTCCTTGACAAAGATCAGGCACCAAACAACCGGATGCCGTAAGAAAGGTTGGCGCATCCCTCAAGAAAGGTCGAGTAACCATCCAGTGTCCTTGACAAAGATCAAGCACCCAACAAACAGATGCCCTGAGAAAGGTCGACACATCCCCAGAGAAAGGTCGGGTACCAAACTGATGTCCTTGATAAAGATGAGGCACCAAAAAAAAAACAAATGCCTTGAGAAAGGTCAGCGCATCCCTCGAGAAAGGTCGAGTAACAAACCAGCGTCATTGACAAAGATCATACACCCAATAAATAGATGTTCTAAGAAAGGTCGGCACATCCCCTGAGAAAGGTCAGGTAACCATCCGGTGTCCTTGACAAAGATCAAGTACCAAACAAACAGATGCCTTGAGAAAGGTCGACGAATCCCCCGAGAAAGGTCAAGTAACCAACCGATGTCCTTAATAAAGATCAGACACCCAACAAACAAATGTTCCGAGAAAGGTTGGATAAACAACTCATTGCTCTAACAAGTGACCAAAGAATAGTTCAGGTCCTGGAAAAGCAATTTTTCATCAAGGCAACCGAAGAATAGTTCGAGTCCTAGAAAAGCAATTTCCCATCAAGGCGACCAAAGAAAGGTTTGGGTCTTGGAAAAGCAACCTCCTCATGTCACCAAGTAAGATGATGCCCTGATGCTTACCAAACTCAGGGCCCTCATCCTATCTCACTCATGCCCAGTAAGTAACTACAGGTATCTTCTTATATGTCTTATTACGTATAATGCTATATTACTCTTTTTTCAGCATAAGACACCTAGTTCCAAATAAGATATAATTTACTGCATATGCATGGACAAAATTTAGGTATTAGTTTGTCTTTGAATGCAACCTCTTCGAGCTCACCTTCAAAGAGGGGCAGCTGTTGACACCTAAATTTTGGCTAATTTTTTAAATTAATTTGCATAAAAAATTTAGGGATCAAATTGGACCCTAACAAAAACGATTTTCGCATCAATTAGGGCTTAATTTCCTTTTTTTTTTTTTGCATCCATTAATCTTTATTTTCTTTTTTGTTTTCGAATAATAATAATAATAATAATAATAATAATAATAATAATAATAATAATAATAATAATAATAATAATAATAATAATAATAATAATAATAATAAAAGCAGGAGCCGTTGGGGCTAAGAAGGCCCAGCCCCTTCCCTTTTTCCTTCGCACAGGCCGCCACAACCCAGCCTGTGCGACCTAGCCCGGCCCCCTTTTTTTCTTGTCTTCTTCCTTCATTGGATATGCAGCACATGCAAGGGAGCTCCGATGCGCGTGATGCCGGATAGAAGGGAAGATGGTGACATACGGCGTGGTAGGCGGAAAAGACACGTCTTCAATGCAAGGCGGCCTAGCTTGAGCCACCTCAACAGATGAGATGCCAATTCAGCCGGCGGAGGCCACTCATAGCATGAAGGATCGACAGTCCCAACGCCTCCATCGACCAGCCTCCGCGCCTATAAATAGGGCGTCAAAGGGGAAGGCAAAAATCACAATGCAAGGCAAGATCGAAAGCATGCGAGCTTCGAAAGCTTCCCCCCAGAGATTTCACGAGAGGCTCGAATGCTCACAAGCTGAGATTTAAGGGCTCACAACCGGAGAGAGAGAGAGAGAGAGAGAGAGAGAGAGAGAGAGAGAAAGGGTCAGGCCGAGTGAGGGGTTTCAACAAGCTGCTGCCCATCTCGACGCCGTCCCCGATGACCAGCCGTGACTCTTGCCCACTGCTACTCACCTCGCCATCGCTGCTTAGCCATCAACACCGAGCGGTTGGTACCTCGAGTAGTGCCACCACCCCATAATGCCATTTGTCGTTGCTTCGCCATCACCTGCCGTGCTGGGCCACCATCGCTCCCCGACACCATCGCTACGACTAAACCCAAGGCCAAACGTCGTCCCTCGGCAAGCCCCACGCCATCAAACCCGACGCCTTTCACCCATCTCATTGCTGAGCTGCATCCCCTTGACGCCCACCTTGGTGAACAACCTGCTACTGTTGTCCGTTGCATTGCCGCCACCATCAACAACAAGCCGCCGCTCCCTGACGCTGTCCCGGCCACCCCCAGCAACCATCGGCGCCGCTCATCACAGTTGCCCTCCTCGACGCCATCGCCGAGAAGTAGAGAGATAAAGAGCTACAAAATCGGGTTAGCACTGGGTCGAGTGAAAGCCCCCATCGAGTAGGGTTTTTGCCAAACGGGATGGGCATATGGGTCTCAACCGGGTAAGGCTCTAGCCATCTTGGGTCAAATGCGTGTAGGCTTTGCAAAATTCGTGGGCTGACTTTTTAGGCTAAGTTCCTTTTAAAACAAATAGGGAAACTTGATTTGGGCCCTTGCAATAGGCTTGTCTAGGCCATTGGTGGGTGACCCGAGTTGGTCCCAACCCAGGATTCCAACCTGGGTTGTTTTTTAAATATATAATGTTATGTAATAATAATAAATAATATTTTAATATTAAAAAATCAAAATTAATAAAAATAATTTATTTTTCAAAAAATCAGAAAAATCCAAAATATCCCACAATTTTCCAAAAAAATAGAAAAAGCCAATAAAATGGATAATATTTTCAAAAAAATCAAAAATCCAAAAAATGCCTTTTTATGTCAAAAAAATAGAAAAACACCAAAAAAAAAAGTTTTTCCTCCATAAATGCATGGAAAACCCTTGAAAATCCAAAAGCCCTAGGGTTTAAACAAGATTAGGCACCGAAAGGGCATTAGTGATTAACTAATATAATTAAGTCCCCGAACCTAGTTTCTCTGGTTGCGTAGGAGCAAATATTCCTCCCGATATTTCGCTTGGGTTTCTAATCGACCCACCCTAAATTGATTAGTAGTGACTCCTTTTTAAAATTAACTTATGGGTTAAAATATCAAACAATTAATTCGTGAATTGGTGGGCTTAGGAGAGTCCACGCTAAGCCTAATAGACCTAGCCGAGCCATTAGCCTCCGTAGGCGCCCCCTTTAATCGGGCGCCAAAAAAAAGAGGTCGCGACAATAGCCTCCCTGAATTCAGAAAACATCTTTTCATAGCTCTCTATAGATCTTAAGTCATCAACATAAAGGCACACAATTATTATGTCACCGTTAGTGTTTGACTTGATATACAATGTATGCTCATATGGGCATTTTTAAAAACTATGCTCTAACTAGTATGTGTCAATCCATGGGTACCAAGGAAGAGGTGCCTGTGTTAGCCCATACAATGCCTTATTTAGCTTGTAAACTTAGTTTTCATGCCCACTCTTCTCATAACTCTATGGTTGCTTCACATAGACTTCCTCTTCAAGGACACTATCAAGAAATGCTAATTTCATATCCATTTGATTATCCTCCAATGATTTTGAGTTGTAAGTGCTTAGACCATCTGAATGGTATCCATTCGGGCCATTGGTGTAAAATTTCAAAATAATCAATACCTAGCTTTTCTTGTAGCCTTTTACAATTAGTCTGGCTTTATAACCATCCACCTGATTGTCGGGTTTGTATTTTGTCTTGCACACCCACTTGACATCATTGGGCTTCTTACTAGGAGGTAAAGAAGTTAGCACCCATATGACATTCTTCTTCTCAATGGAGTAAATTTCTTCATCCATTGCTTAGATCCGCTTTTCATCTACAGTTGCTTCATCATAGGATACAAGGTCAAATTCAGCAAATAAACAATAAATTACCATAGTTTCATCAATGATTCCATCACTATCACTATTGTCATCAATTGTGACCACATAATCCCTAAATTTTGCCAAAGTCTCTCGTAATTGATGTGAACGACGTAATGATGGTTTTAAAGTTGTTGTTGGTAAAGAAGATGCATCGCCAGTCAAAGATGATGGAGAAAAAGCACCACCTATTGAAGATGATAGAGGTTTTCCTGTGTTCAATGGTAATGCCTTTTTGGTCACCTTTTTGGTTCTAGTCCTAGGCTTCATCTTCAAAAAATTGGACATCCCTGCTGATGATTACCTTTTCAGTGACTAGGTTATACAACTTAAAACCCTTAGTTGTGTCACTATGGCCAATGAAGATACACTTCTCGCTTTTGTCATCCAACATTTTTCTCCGTTCATCTGGTATATGGGGATATGCCAGGCACCAAAATACTCGTAGGAACGAAACATCAGACTTGTTGCTACTCCAGGCCTCTTCTGGAGTTCTTCCAAGAATACTCCTTGTTGGACACCTATTCAACACAAATACAGCACACACAACCCTTTTTGTCCAAAATTCCTTCGGTAAATTTCTACCTTTTAGCATACTTCTTGCCATTTCAAAAATTTAACTATTCTTTCTTTCAGCTATACCATTTTGCTAAGGAGTATGGTTGGGTGTCAACTAACATTTCACTCCATGAATTTAAAAATATTTGTCAAATTCATTTGAGGTAAATTCTCCCACCCTATCCGATCCTAACGTCTTCAAATTAAAGCCATTATGTTTTTCAACATAGACTTTAAATTCTTTAAACTTGCCAAAAGCTTCAGATTCTCTCTCAAGAAATATACCCAAGTTTCTCTGGTAAAATCATCCACAAAAATTATCATGTACCTTTTTTATCCGAATGATCCAATCTTAATAGGGCTACAAATGTCTGTCTGTACCAACTTCAATGTTGTTTTGCTCTTCTGGCTTTTCTAACTGGAAAAGAGTCAATATTGTTTCCCGATGAGACATCCTACGCATGGACAATTTGGACAATCAATCAAAGGCATGCCATGTAGTTCACCATTTTTTTTTAACCAATAATTTTAGTCCACGAAAATTTAGATGCCCAAATCAAAGATGCCATAACTAGTTGTCTTTCATCATTGCTTGAAAACTCAAGAGACTCTTCGTCTGAAGAGTCAGGGGGAAACATCTAGTTCTTCATCATCGGCATCGTCGTGATCAACTTGTTGTCGACACCTTTGATGGTGCAAACTCCATTTTCAATATGAACTTTGTGGCCTTTTTTTGAAAAGTTGCCCAACACTTAGTAAATTCCAAAATAGTCCCAGCACACATTAAACATTTGTAATAGTAACATCAGTACCATCTTTTAACTTGATATTAATGTTATCTTAACCCATCACAGGAATTTTTCATATATTCCCGAAGTTGACTTCACCATACTCATCTCGTCTAACTGTGAAAAGAACTCCTTTTAGCCAAACATATGACTATTGCAACCAATATGTTGGTGTCTATGGTGCTCAGGTTATCCTTCTTACAAGCTAGCACCATATATTCCTCAGCATCGTGGCATGTGCGTGTTATGCTTGCTCATACATCGCCTTTATTTGTCATTAGGATTTATAACGTCTGAATTTATTGCACTTGAAACACTTGACTTTTGATTTGTCACATGTTTTATATTTTTTGGTGAATTTCGAATTTCCACTTCTACCTCGACGTCCTCCACGGCCTTGACCACCTTGATAGCCTTCTTGACTTGATGAAGTGACCCAGCTTTGCAATGCTTGCTCAGGATTTGAAACAATGACTTTTGATTCATTCTTCACTCATGCGAGCATAATGAACCCATCAACTGCTCCAATTTGAATCGGTGGAGCATGATTCATGGTAGGCGCTTGAAGAAGATTGAAGACAAAAATGCTACAAGCATTTAATGAAGAAAACCTTTGGCAGCATGAAGACAAAGAAGGCTAAAAAAATTCATTCAAGAGTTCTCCTTGCTTGTCTTCATGTATTTATTGTGTGTCTCATTTGACTTTATTTGTGTGATTGTACCACTTTGTGGACTTTCTTGTTTTTCCTCATTTAATGTTTGTCAAGCTATGTACATGTCCAACCACTTTAAAAGGTTGTGGACTTCAGATTTGTAGCTACATCAAAGCAAAAAAAAAAAAAAAAAAAGCATTTGCATTTCAATTTTTTCTTCCTCTAGTCTATATTTGTGCCTCGTTCCAAATTTTTGAAGTTGCTATCCTTTTTTTTTTTCCAACATTTGGCATCAAAGCTAGAAATGGCATCTACCAATTCCATTCAATTGCAACTTCCAAAGTTAAATGAAAAGAATTTTAGTAATTGGTCCATCTGAATGAAGGTTCTCTTCAAATTGCATGATTTGTGGAATCTGAGGGAAAATGGCTAAACCGAAGTCGCTGATGCTAAGGGATTTGAGGCTTTAAGAAAGGAGGAGAAAGATGCTTTCGTGGAGTTTGGGAAGAAAGATTAGCAACCATTGTATGTGATCTTTAAAGCCATGGAGGAAATGATATTTGAAAAAATATAAAGTGTGGAGACCACAAAAGTAGCGTGGAATTTTACAAAAATCCTACAAAGGCGATGACCGCGTTCGATGAGTGCGGCTTTAAACACTTCGATGTGATTTTGAATCCTTATGCATGAATGACTTTGAATCAATCTTTGTAAATTTTGATCATGTGCAAACCATCATTAACTAATTGAGGGTTAACGGTGAAGAACTCTAAGATGTACTATTCGTAAAAAAATCTTGAGGTCTTTGACTGAAAAATTTGACTACGTCATTGCATCGATCAAGGAAAAAACAAGAAAGTCCACAAAGTGATACAAACACACAAGCAAAGTCAAGTGAAAAGACACACAATAAATACATGAAGACAAGCATGGAGAACTCCTCAATGAGTTTTTCTAGCCTTCTTTGTTCTCATGCTGCAAAAGGTTTTCATCATTAAATGCTTGTGGCATTTTTTGTCTTCAATCTTCTTCAAGCGCCTACCATGAATCATACTTCACCAATTCATTTTTGTTCTTCTTCTGACATCCACCATAAATCAAGGCATTTTGAAGAATACTAACAACCAAATCTAGAGCTCATAACCGATGTGCTCAAGTCTTCAACTATCAATTTTATATTATTCCAACACAGTTAAGCACTCTAGGAGCTAGTTGGTGTACCAGTGCAGGAACACTAAAGACACCTTGGTCTCATTGTGGCACTTCACCAATAAGATGAGGTCCAAAGCAACAGGTTAGATGCCACTCGGAGAGTGCCTTGACACTTTCTGCCAAGGGGCATACCTGTTTGGACCCTACTGGGACCACATGTAGGTATACTGCAAGGCGAGTTCCAAGATGCTTGAGAAGGTGTTGTTCTTGAGCTATGAGAAAATCAAAGAGGATCGACATGTTCATGTCAGGAGACTTGCCAACTTCTTGGGGTATTCGTTAGGTAAACAGGAGTTGATAGATGGGACCGTGGATGGAATACTACGGATGTGCAGCTTTGATAGTTTGAGCGCGTTGGAGGTGAACAACAGCAGGAATTTCTCAACTGAAGTAGAGACTGAGTGGTTCTTCAGGGAAAGGCGAGGTGGGAGATTGGCTGAATTACATGAATGTTGAGATGGGGGAGAGAATTGACCGTGTCATGCAAGAGAAGATGTATGGTTTAGGGTTGAAGCTTTGATCTTGATTTGGGTTTATGACTATGGCAACAATAAATACTGTGGCAAATGTACAGTTGGCCTCAGGTAGGCCTCAATGTGATGAGGTTCAGATTTGTGTGAGTATATGTCGTAACCTCTTTTTCAACACCCTTTTGCGCGGGCGCCAACGGAGGCTAATAGCTCACTAAGTCTATTAGGGCTTAGCCCAGGCTCTCCCAAGCCCATCAATTTATGACTTATGGTATGAGTTTTTAACATGGAAGTTAATTTTAAATAAGAGTTGTCACTAATCAATTTGGGGAGGATCAATTGAAAACCCAAGCGAAATATTAGGAAAAATATTTCACTCCTACACAACCAGATAAATTAAGATCGGAGACTTGATTATACTAATTAATCACTAATGCCTTTTCGGTATCTAATCTTATTTAAACCCTAATGCTTTTTGGATTTTTAAGGATTTTTCCATGCATTCGTGGGAAAAACATATTTTTGGTCTTTTCTATTTTTTTAACATAAAAAGTATTTTTTGGATTTTTTGATATTTTTTTGAAAATATAAATCATTTTTTAATTTTTCTAACTTTTTGGGAAAACATTGAATACTTTTGGATTTTTCTGATTTTTGAAAAATAATTTTTTTTATTTTTTTATTTTTATACAATAATATATGATTAAAAACCAAACCCGGTCGGATTCCTACGTCCGACCCGGTTGAAGATGGCCTGGGCATGTGGCTTAGACCTCAAGTTGGGCATGCTTCCATGAATGGGCCCAGCCCAGTTGTGCGCCTTAGCCATAAGGGAATTGAAAGACGAGGCCCAGCCTGCGAGTTAGGCTAAGAACACAAGCCCAGCTTGGTTCTCTCTAAACCCTAGAAACGACCAAGTCACGCGCCCGACCCGGCCGACTCAGTTCTGTGACCGCTACTGCCCCTCTACACTTCAGCGACCGTGACAAATAACGTCGCCCGTCCTCGCCCTGCCATCCAACTTCACCAATGCCACACAGGCCTACCCTGACCGACGACCCGACCTCCGTCCAGCCAGCCACCGTCGCTGACCATCGTTGTTGGTCACCAAAGCTCCAGCCACAGCCAGTTCTCTATGGCAAATCGTCAAACGCTTAGAGCTCATTGGCTAAAAAGGGAACAAATTGAACAAATCGAGGCTCGAAATCACATTGGGCTCTGAGGTGAGTAACCAGAGTTGATCGAAGTAGCCTGACGAAGCACGGTTGGAGCTAGAGATCGTGCGAGGTGGACAGCAAATAGCTTCGACGTGGTATATGTGAAATGGGGCGAGAATAGAGCCCTGCTTACCGAACCCAAACACGGGCAGTGGCGAGAACAACGCAAGCAAATGGCTTTGTCAGTGGCAGAGCAGCAGAGGCATTGGGCCAAGTGATCGGTACTACACGCGACAAGGGGGCTCACACTCATGACGCTCTCTCTTTTAGATTTGGAACCGAACCTCTCCTCCCTCTCTCTAGACTCAGATCTCGCTCACTCTCGACTCAAGTCTCGCTCGCCTTCAGGGTCTCCCCTGATGTCTCTCAAGGGAAATCCTTCAAGCTCACTACCTCTGTCCTCTCTGTCTTTCATGCCTTTTTGGCTTTCCCTTAATGCCCTATTTATAGGCAAAGTGAGGCTGGTCAACGAAGGCTTCGGCCGGCAATCTTTGGTGTGCCAACCGGCCTTTCCCCATCCGCAAAACCGGTGTCAACTCCCACCTTTTCCACGAAGGCCTACTCGGCATTGATGGCACATCCCCTCCATCTATGCTGCTCCACATGCGTCACCGTCTCCTCCTCCATCCGGTATTGCACACATCCAGCCTCCTTTGCGCGTGCATTGTAGAGACAAAGGAAGAAGACAAGGAAGAGGGGGTCAAGCCAAGGGAAAAGGGGAGTGGACCTTGGGTCCGCATGGGGAAGAAGAAGGAAAAAGGGGGAAGCTGGGCGCAAAGGCCCAACCCTCGCGAGCTGCCTTTTTTTTAAAATAAATTATTCGAAAAGGCAAAAAATAAAGGAAATAAAGCTTAATGGATGCAAATAAAAATTAAGGCCTAATTTATGCGAAAAATATTTTTGTTATGGTCAAATTGATCCCTAATTTTCTATGCAAATTAATTTTAAGTATTTAGTTAAAATTTAGGTATCAACAGCTGCCCATCTTTGAAGGTGAACTCACAGAGGTTGCATTCAAAGACGAACTGATACCTAAATTTTGTTTATGCATATGCAATAGATTATATCTTGTTTGGGATCAGGTGTCCTATGCAAAAAGAGCAATATAATATTATACATACTAAGAAAGATAAGAAGATACCTGTAGTTAATTACCAAGAATGAGTGATATGGGGCATGAACCCGAGTTTGGCAAGTATCAAGGTGCCATCTTACCTGATAATGTGAGGAAGTTGCCTTTCCAAGACCTAAACATTTCTTCGGTCGCCTTGATGGAAAATTATTTTTCAGGACCTGAATCATTCTTCGATTGCATGTTTAAGCAATAAGTTGTTTGTCTAGGACCCGAACCTTTCTTCAGTCGCATTGACAAAAAATTGCTTTTCCAGGACCTGAACCATTCTTTGATCGCCTGTTGGAGCAATAAGTTGTTTACCCGACCTTTCTCGAGGATGTGCCAACATTTCTCGGGACATCTATTTGTTGGGTGCCTGACCTTTCTCAAGGACTCCAATTTGTTGGTTGCCTAACCTTTCTCAAGGATGTACCGACTTTTCTTGAACATCTGTTTGTTGGGTGCTTAATCTTTGTCAAGGACACCGGTTGATTTACCTGACCTTTCTTGAGGGATGCAACGACCTTTCTCGGGACATCTGTTTGTTGGGTGCTTGATCTTTGTTAAGGACACCAGTTAATTACCCAACCTTTCTTGAGGGATGCGCCGACCTTTCTTGGGATATTTGTTTGTTGGGTGCCTGATTTTTGTCAATGACACTAGTTGATTACCCGACCTTTCTTGGGGATGCACCAACCTCTCTCGGGGCATCTGTATGTTGGGTGCCTGATCTTTGTCAAGAACACCGGTTGATTACTCGACCTTTCTCGAGGATACGCCAACCTCTCTTGAGGCATCTATTTGTTGGGTGCTAGATCTTTGTCAAGGACATCGGTTGATTACCTAACCTTTCTCGGGGATGTGCCAACTTCTCTCAGGACATATGCTTGCTAAGCGCCTAACCTTTCTAAGGGCATATATTTGGACATTTAGCAATGTCGAAAGAGTCCTTGGAAGATACTTGGACATTCATGAATGTCGAAAGAGTACCTAGATAATCATGAGGATACCTAGACATTTGCAGGCATCGAAGGAGTACCTAGACAATCACAAGTACGAAACCTCGAAGGATACCTAGTCATTCACAAGCATCGAAGGAGTACCTAGACAATCGCAAGTACTAAACCTTGGAGGATACGTAGTCATTTGCATGCATCAAAAGAGTGCATGGACAATCGCAAGTACTAAACCTTGGAGGATATTTGGTCATTCGCAGGCATCGAAGGAGTACTTGGATGATCACAAGCACGAACCCTGGAGGATACCTGGACATTCGTGGGCATTGAAGGAGTACTTTGATGATCACAAGCTTTGAATACTTAGGGAGGTCTCTCACCTTCTGGTAAAGAGAATTTGGGCAATATTTAGGATGAACCTGGGATATCTATGAAGGTCTTTCACCTCCAGGGAGAAAGAAGTTGTGATATCAAGGAGACACCTTTGTGAAAGTCTCCCATCTCCCAAAACATTTGTGAAGGTCTCTCACCTCCTAGTATATGGAATATCGAGGACACGTCTCAGATATTCATGAAGATCTCTTACCTCCTGATAATTGGTGAAGGTCTCCCCTTTCCTGGTAACTGGTGAAGGTCTCCAATCTCCTAGTAACACAAATTTGAATGTAGCACAAGGCTTACCTAGATGGCTGTAGGCACTCAAAAGGGCTGGAATACCTGAGTAGCCGTAGGTATACAAAATAATGGAATACTTGGATAATTGCAAGTATTTAATGATACAATATGGGGCAACTCAGGCTGGCCGAGTGTCATGGTAATAAGAGAGCATACCTGAGTAATCGCAGGCACACAAAGTAATGGAATACTTGAACGGCTACTAGTATTCAACGATACATTTTGAGGACAACTCGAGCAGGCCAAGCGTCATGGAAAGGGAGTACCTAAACGATGGCAAGTATTTGAAAACAATGGGATACTTAAGCAGTCACCAGCATCTATACTTTGAGGACAACTCAAAGAGGTTGAGTGTTGATAAGAGAGAGTACCTAAATAGTGGTAGGTACTCAGGGACAAAGGGATACTTGGATGATCGCAAGTGTCCAAACTCTGATGACAACTCGAACAGGTCGAGTGTCGATAAGGGAGAGAGTACCCAGATAGTGGTCGGTACTTAGGGACAAAGGGAATTGGACAATCACAAGCATCCAAACTCTAAAGACAACTCAAACATGTCAAGTATCGATAAGAGAGAGTACCCAGATAGTGGTAGGTATCTAAGGACAAAGGGATACTTGGATAGTCATAAGCATTCAAACTCTAAAGACAACTCAAACAAGTCAAGTATCGATAAGAGAGAGTACCCGGATAGTGGTAGGTACCTAAGGACAAAAGGATACTTGGATAGTCACAAGCATTCAAACTCTAGAGACAACTCGAACAGGTCGAGTGTCGATAAGAGGGAGTACCTAAATAATGTCAAGTACTCGAAGACAATGGGATACTTGAACAGGCACAAGCATCCCAACTCTGAAGATGACTCGAATAGGTCGAGTGTCAATAAGACAAATTATCCGAATGGTGGCCAGTACTCAATGGTAATAAAACATTTGGTCAGACACAAGATCTTTGGAAATAAGGGTAGAGATATGCTTAACTAATGATATCTCTGATCTCTGAGAGTATGTCTACTATTGAACAACACACAATATGAGCACAGGATTGTACATGCTGTAAATTCATGATTTTAAATGTGGTTCATGCATGACAATTTTATTGGTTTTGCATCATCCAAGTTCCATCGAGGAAAATTTTGAAAGACAATGTTCATTCAGAATGTAAACGTCTTAAACATGCCAGATGAGAGACTTTTAGTTTGAAATGACTTTTCACTCACTCTCATGGAAAAGATTGTTTTATCCTAAGCATTAATACAAGATTTATAAGGACCACACTATCTCACTATCATCATGTCAGCAGAGGTCCAAGTATTCTCGCAAGCGGTACAACTTTACCAATATGAGAGATCTTTGTTAGGACTATAATGTAGGCTTGGTCAACGGCTTGTCAAAGGGGACCATCAAGGTCAAGGCTTATGAAAGAAATGCAGCACGATCATCTCCGAGTTTACAAGTCAAGAGCCCTGTGAAAAGAGATAGAATAATCCTACTCGTACTTCTTTGAGCGATGTTTATAAACATATGAAATCCTATGTTAATTGAAGTGCCCTAGTCTGAAGAGACTTTTACAATGGGATGCAATGTAGGCTTGGCTCATGTGTAAAAGGGTTAGAGTAGGTGATTGTCTTGACATTATCACCAGTATTTCTTCTCACCGTCGGATGGAGTCTCCATAACAGCAACTTTGCTTGGGAGTGCAAATGGCTAAAATTCACACTTTTTTTTAGGGCATCGACCTTGCTTTTTATTGGGCACATTGCTTTTTCATACCCTTAGTTTTTTAATCCAATTTTCTCGTCTATGGGCATTGACCTTATTTTTACCAGGTACACTACTTTTTCATGCCCCTAGTTTTTTCATTCTTGTTGTTTGAAAAACTGGCCTAGGCAAGTTCAAACAAAACACTGTTACTAGACTCTTGGGGTCTTCATCTTCAGTCAACGCTTTGAATCATGCTGCTTGAATAGCAGTAATTCCTATTTTTCCTCAATGTGAATGTGAAATTACAAACTCAATTGGGTTGTACAATGGATACAAGTGCATTGGGTAAAGAAAGAATCGCTCTTTGTCCTTCTAGGGCACTTAAATTATCGTGAGTGTTCATATGTAATAAAGACACCCAAAGATTGATGCAAGCATGAGCAAGGAAATTTTTGTCCCCTTTCTTACCTCGTGTTGACGCCTTGCCTCTGATTTGCCCCAGTGTAAGGTGGTTCTTGACAGGGGCATGAAAGAAACTCCATAAGTGTATGGGGCTCAAAGGAGGTAAGCAATGGATAACCTATAGTATTTAGGGTAGAGAAATTAAATGCCCCTCATTACTTTGGTTATCGTACCATTCGCGAGAAAACCCTTTACCCTGCAAACATGGAATTTTCTACATTCATCTCACAAGTGTATAAATAGGGGACTGTGTGTAGGATATGGCTTGCCTTTTATCACCCTGATGCACCTCATTTAGCATACCCGATCAATCTTATATCCTTCATTTAGCTGTCTATTGTGATAATCTTCAGTAGAATCGGTGATTTAGACAGATAAAATCATCATGCAAAATCCGTTTGAAAAGGCATGGAGCAATTTAAACAATAGGGGGTTTGTAATCCGGGTACAAACAAATAATTAATTTTACTCAAAAAACTTGATTAACGACATTGGAGATATTTATTTAACAGAATTGTATTTACAAATATGTTAAATTTTGAATATCAAATGGGTTATTCACAAATTGGTGTCCACGGACTGTCCTTATTCAATAGGGAGAGGACACATGAATGATTGGTTGGGGTTGAGAATCTAATCATTGATTTGAAGGGCATCTCTGCTTTTTCCCCTACAAAAGAGAAGATGCAAAAATGGATGCAGAAGAGAAGATACAAAAATGGATCAATCAGTAGAGCAAAAATCAAATGTGAATTGAGGCCTGAAGGATTTCTATCATATGCTTTGGTGATACTTGGGACGTCATTTTGCTTAGGAGAGTTTATCAAAGTCTAACATGCCTCTCATTGATTTGTTATCTGCATCTTTGACAGTTAGGTTATCCTACAATGAATAAGAGGGAACACTTTAGTCACAAACTCTTTCAGGAGTTAAACAACTGGGAGCGATATAACATTACCCTTCATTGGTTTGCTAATGATTGAATAGACCTAAGATTTTAAAGCACGAGGAGGATATGAAGTCCTGCATTTTTTGTTTCATTAGGTCATCACTAGGCCAAGGTACCGGTGGTGTCCATAGGGCACTTCCTTTATAATTGAACCAATTCTGAGACGACTAGGTGAATTGAACATGGGTTACTCCTATATGCTTGCTTGGCCAATATTGATTTGCTCAAATTAACCCACTGAGTTTGTTCGTTGAATCCTGATGCTTCCTATCAATAGGAGAAATATGTTAAAAGCGAATTTATAGAGGGGGAGTATTGGAAACGATACCAAATTACCCTTCCCCAGATTTTGTATTTGATGACTCCTGGGGATATTTGAATGTCAATGACAATCATTTTTTCTTGACACAATTCAACATCTCTTTCGATTGGCCCTTCTCATTTGTGGCCATATATGCATGATTGATGGTCATTACTTCATCTTCAACGCCTCCCTTCTGTAGAATTTTTCTTCTGCCTTTGATCATATAAACATTAGCAACATTGGGCAAAGTCATGTACCTCAAACTTCCATGGAATCTAAAACGGATAGTCAAAACCTCCGGTTTTCTTATGGTAATCACTTATCGGGAGAGTATGCGTCTGGAACAAGAAGTGAGGTTTCTAGATTCTAAAATCATTATCTGGAATAGGGGGCTAGAGATCACCTCAACCGTTTGGATTTTCTCCCTGTTGATAGTAGCCAATTCAAAGGAAGAGAATAAATTCCTTCCTTGCATTTCTTGGCTTGTCAAAGCTAAAAATCCCATCAATGAAACCGCAACGTCTAGTTGCTCGGGCACGTTGTGTGAAGAAGATATTTGCTCAAACTTGAGACAGACTTGTGCAGGTGCGAGGTGGAGTGCATAGAGCTTTAAGGATGGCTCACAAAATGGGAAGACTGAGAGAAGTATGGAGGAGGTTACCCTGCCCTAAGCTATCATGATATGCATGCTTCGAGTTCAACCGTATGCTTATGCCTATTACGTCCTATCTTTCATCTCCTGTAAATAAAAGAAAGACGGCGTCATTTCCAAAATTAGGTTTAGTGAATAAGACATACCCTTTTTGAAATGGGATGATATATATATATATATATATATATATATATATATATATATATATATTGTGGGGAGGAAGCATGAGGAAGCCTAGCCCTCGGTATTCTCTTTGGATTATATTTTCTTTTCGTAATTAGATAGCATCACCGGACCAGTTTAGAATACCACCTTATGCTCTCAAAACGAAATATTAGAATTGTACATTTGAGTGAAATTAAATTACTGGAATGGAAAATGCAACAGTAACACACTAGACAAGATAGAAAACATGAGATTATAAAAACAATCAAAACTCATGAAAACTCTTATGAAAAGGAGCACTTTGATAGTGTTGGTCCTGAAATCAAGCGCCTTTGAGTTCTTCACCCCAAGTAGACTCGAAGTATTCGAATGAGAGGGCCACTTCTTTAAAGCTATGAAAGTGAAATCCATGCAACCAAAAGCGATGCTTGCGGGGTAATGCTTTTATGAATAGTTTCATAATTTTTTCCTCAGCCAGTTAAGAGTTGGTTTGCATCATGAAAGCCTCCCACCTTTCTTCTTATGCTCTAAAACCCTCCATTGGTCTTCTTCTAATGCAAACCAAATCCTCGCAAGGCAGTTCAATTCCAATCTTGCTTTGGTATTGATGCAGGAATGCGAAAGACAGCTCATTCCAATCCCTTACGAGGTAAATCATTGCCATGAAGAACCATTGCAATGCGGGCCCTATGAGACTTTCTTGGAAGGCCTAAGTCATGAATGGCATCCGGTTGCAATGCCAACTCATTTCAGCTTGGAAATATTGCAAGTGGATCATGGAGCATGTTGTGCCGTTATACTTATGGAGATTAGGTATCCCCATTTCTCTAAGAGTTGTAATCCTGTGGAGGCAAGATGGACCTACCATGTCTTGGTTAGGCAACTGGTTTTCCCATTGCATATTCATTGCAGTGGTGAATTCTACTACTTTAGGAAAGATTGACTCTACCGAGATCATTTCATTGCTTTCTTCCAGGTCAAAATTTCCAACCGCATATGAGGCATTTACGTCATCCTCATGATCGGGTGACAAATTTAGCAACTCATTAGGAGATAAGTCATGAAGGACGAAAGTTCCCCCTTCTAACAAGCTTTAGATCCCGTGCGTAGGTGGGAGGCAGTCATTCGATGAACGGCTGACTTCATCTATATAATATTGGTAGGTCTCGGGATTTTACCTTAGGGGATGCTCAAAGTCTTGGTGTGGCGGCTCATTAGCTGTCAGATTTTGTCTATGTTCAGTGGCAAGCGTTGGCTCGAATTGCTTAGACTTTCTTTTCTTGACTTCTGGTCCTGACTTTTTGAGTAAAGCCCTTCATTTTGCTAACTTGAGTTTGTCAAGAGGACTAGGAGGTGGTGGAGCTTCACTTCCTAGGTTGATGGGGGTCAGCATTCTTTGGACCCTAGCTCTTGCGATATGCCTGGGAGGCTGCATTGCCATACTCCGATTCTAAATAAGTTTTATGGTGTTAACCTCATTTGCAGGCTCCTTGCATTTCTTAGTGGGAAGCTTCTCAATAATAGGATACTACTTGGTCATCCATTTATCATGCAAGGCCACATCGATATCTTTTTCTATGGGCTACAGGTCAGACTGAACGGTCGAGCTCCTCCCTAACACGGCATGTGTAAAAACTTATTATCCTTCATCTCCGCAACTATCGGCTCTTCGTAAGGCGAGGCGATGTCGGCATCGATATCAACATTATATTCTTGGTATAAAGCATCAGTCAGCTCCCCCCAAGCCTTAAGGAGACTAATCCTCCTTACAATGTACCACCGCAAGGTGAGGCCAGTCAGATTTTTATTGGTATGATTGAATCATCCTTTGGACCAGGTAGGCCTTCAAATAGGCCTCTAGGCAAGAGGTATTGGCGTACCCTTCGCATTTAGGCACTTTGAGCTCCTCTGGGATTTTAACACTGGCATAATTAGATAGATCGATGGGATCTTGACCCTACTACTGGCTCAACTTCTTCATGATCCTTGCAAACTATCTGTCCTATTGGTTATCCTTTGGCAAATTCGCAAGTGTCACGAGTGTGTTTAAAGTAGCTACAGGGTTGTGCTTGGCATAAGTGGACTCCATTTGTGTCGAGAGTTGTCGAAGGACAGTTGTCGAAGGACAATGGACATCTGTCCTACACCATCTTCAAAATTAGCGAGACGATTTTGTTCATCACTCTAATCGACAACTATTAATTTGAGGCCATTCACGGGTGACTAGTGGTTGGCGATTCATAATTACCTGATGTCGCAAAAACAATGAATGATTTCAAGAGTAAATAAAGATTGACCCATGGCAATAGTCTAGCTGTTTTTATTTATCAAAACAGGACTTCATAAACAACATACTTTTGACATCTAATCTTGAAATTAAAATGATAGAACGAAATACTAGACATTAAACAGAAGTCCCTAAACAATGGGACTAAGACAAAACTTTCATAATATTAACACTAGGGGCACATGACTACTATTTTATATGCGACGGGGAGCCTTGGTGTAACAGCCTAATTTTCTAATTCTATTTTCAATTAAATAAGTTGGGCTTTTCGTCGACACACCTATAGTTTTTTTCTCTAAGCTGATCACTCATGAGATAACTAGTCTATCTAGTGAAGTTGTTAAGGGATTTTGACACAATGGGCTTGAGAATTAGACTAGAAATCGACTGATCGATCGTGCTAATGGGCAAAAGTCATTACAGCACCGTCAAAATTGATCATAGATCGAAGATAGGTTGATTTGACAGAGGTATGTGATCAAAGTGTGGGTGATTCCATTTAATTGCAAAATTCTCGCTGAACGACACTAAACTGATTTTTCTGTCATTTCTGTACCCTGTGCTCGTAATTGAAACATAGAGATTTTCACGACAACCGAGACAAGGAGGACCGCATCTTAGCAGTGAGCTAAGAGCCTTGTAGGCTTGCTCTAGGCCAACTGGACCTTCCTTGGCGTCACCCGAGACCCAAGGTTTGCTCGATGTCATGCCGCCATCGCCGAGAGTTCTTTAATTCCCTAATTAAGTGAGTTAACCTCCTAAATTTTGCTTAGGGGTTAATTACACTTATTAAGAGTTAGATTAGGCTTAAGTGTGTTTAGTATTTAGTCTAGTTAGAGCAAATACTAGTTAGTTAAGTTAGTTAAGTTAGTTGAGTGAACTAGGTGGTTAGTCTAGTTGGTTAATTTAGTTAGGCCATTTAGTTAGGAATTTTATTTTATTAGTTAGAATGGTTAGTTTAGGAAGTTAGTCTAGTAGATTAATTTAGTTAGTATATTTAGATAATTAGTTAAGATTATGATCAATTTATATTGGTAGTTCAATTTGATAAACATTAATTAATTAACTAATTAATTTAAATGGTTTAATTATAATTTAATTAATTATTTAATATTTTCCGAATTTATACCGGGATAGCCGGTGACCGAAATTTCGTGCTCATTACAGTGGTATGCTTAGTTTATGCAATCGACTGTTAACTTGTGCAATTGAGTGATGGTTGTTGATTTGGAGCATTTATTTCAAATGGTAGAATTTTTGTATTTAATTAGAAAATACCGGATGTCGGGTTTTAACACCGAAAATGTTTTTAAATACTGTATCAAACTGTGGGACTTTAAAATATATTATATCAAATTTTCTGGTTCAATCCGATCGTGTACCCACACACAATTATTTTACCGTGTATTTTTAATATGAAAAAAATAGGCTAGGTTTACCATTTTAATCGAGACATTTGAGTGCAATGCACGGTGTCCTTGGTCAAAATTGAGTGAGTGCGTGAATGATATGAGAACCCATCACGAGCCTTTGGGGCTAGACGATGCTCCTTCGGGAATGCCCCAAGTCAACGTATGCCGGTCGCAATGGAGGCTGGACCGATGCTCCTATGAGGAATGCCGTCTAGATGTAGACATTGCCGTGCTCGATAGTGCGAGACGATGCCCGGCTACCCAGAAGACCGCTGACTGTTGAGTCGGCCGTGGCCGGTAGGTCGTAATCAATTGGGATGCATGAATAATTGAAACTGAGGTGCTTGATTAGGAGACGAAATTGTGTGGTGCGGTATGAGACGTGCCATAACAGTTTGGTCTGATAATTGGCACCTTTGTAATTGCGGTGATATATGTTAAGACGTCCCGATGATGAATGATTTCAATACAATTACATGATATTTGAACTGTACTGACGTGCAGGAGAGGACTGGGATGGGGTAAGTCTAGAAGAATATGTGGTTAGATTACCCTTGGGTGCATTTCTCTCCTAATCGAGATTTAGGGTGTGAACTCGCTGAGACATCGTCTCACCCCGTCGTGGGCTTAAATTTTTCAGATCCTTAGATGGAGGAGCGCCAGATTAGGTATGGGGTTCCACAAACAGTGGATTTTAGGTTTCTCTACATCCCCTACCGAGTTTTAACGGGCCTCCCGTTGGAACTGGGCAGAGGGTGGCAGCTCATCTTATAGATATTGAGACATTTGACAGTGCCATAGTGGACTCTGATCCCATGAACGAGGAGCTTAGTACGTAGATAGCCTAGTAGCTCTTCTTTTTGAAATAGACCCATGTTTTTTAGACTCTCCTATATATAAACGTTGTTGTTTGATAAGTGTGCTTTGTGAAAATTGTATCCTACATTTCTATCACACTTCTGTGTTGTCTAGGAGTTATTATTACACTTTCGCATATGCAATAAAACTAATGGGTCGGCGACAATTCCCAAGACGTCACAAATTTTATCAACCACCGAGGGATGCACAAACGCTCAAGGTTCGAGGCGTGACACTTGGTCTTGTGAAGATGTTTGTTTTCTTGGACTAGCTCTGAGATGTGTACCTAGCTTATTCCCAAATCCCTTTGCATATGCTCTGCTTGCTCGTGTTGACTGATTTTTCTGGTTAGGTCAGGGACCAATGGCTGCAATCTTGTCGGGATACGATGGTTGTGCATGTAGGACTCAGAAGCGTGATAGGCCTTTTCTTGCCTCTCAAGCCCTTCGAGTAATACAATCTTTTTGCGATGACACTTGCTCCATTTATCTTCAATAATGAAAATCTCGAATGCATAGTCACGACTTTGATGGGTGAAAAAGATTGGAGAGATCTTTGTATTGAAAAGCGGCAAGATCTCTTGAAGGGCTCTGTACTGTCGTGCCACCCTATATGGGTAATAGGAAGTGGCGCCGGTGAGGACAAGTAACGGGATTGGATTGCAATGTTTGTAAGCAAAGCGAGCTCTCTTTTCCCGGAACCAACTAGCACACCATAGGAATGCCTCAAGAGCGGGGTTCCTTAGGAATTTATCTAGTTAAAAAAACTTTGGTTGGGAATGTATAGTCTCAGAACCACAAATTTCTGTAGTGGATTTTCAAAAGCATTTATTTCAGATAATTGCATGAGGCATCGAAATTCGCTTAGGCAAGAAAAGAACCAACCTGCAAAATTTCTAGGGAAGCCCACATGATTTTTTCCGCGTTTTCTTTGAAACAATTAAGAGACAAGAATATTTCAGCTAAAATAATGTTGACATAATTTTGCCCCCTTAAAACCTAATCAAACACCCATGCCATCGAGGGACTTATGGCATCTTTTTGATGGGGGAAAATGATAAACCCAAAAGAGGGTTAGAGAAAAATCTCGTTTTTTTGGGTCATGGGTTGATTTTCAAAACAATCAGTCAAAAATGCTAGGGGGCAGATATTGTGGTTGGTTTCAAGAATTTGCCTCATAAAATGAACTTTTGTTCTTAAAAATCGCATTAACCCACGCAACGAGTCATTACCTGTTGGTGGCCTAACAAGCTTACAATTGAGAGGCATTCTGATGATGACATTGTTTTCTTCCAGAGATTGGGTTAGCTCGAACCCACCAAACGTAAAAGTGGATGTCCTAGGGCACCAAAAATGTGCTATCACTTGTACGACTTCGGGATGGACAAGGATTTGGAACAATGACAGGAGATGACCGATTTTGACTTTCACGCGCCCTTGGGCAAATTGGTCCAACTGACTCCACCATCTGAAGAGCTCTGTTTTGGGGGCAAGAATAAACTGGATATCTTCTCTTTCCATCGTATATAAATTTGGACTTGAAAAACTGACCTAAACTACCATGGGCCAATAAAGTCAAAAGACTGAGTAAAAAGGGTAAAGAAATCACTTTACTTTTAAAGAAGATGGCAAGCACATAGACATACACATGATACGTGTGGCCCGACGTCTTGCTGAGAAGGTTTTAGAGAAATTAAGAGGGTGTCTACTCATCGCAGTCTCGCGTTGGCATCATGCCCTCTTAACCTCAGCTCTACCTAAAGAAATTCAGGGAAAAGAAATGCAACCTCTACATCGCAGTCTCGCATTCAAGGCCGTATCTTTCTTAACAACATCCTGAATATTCTATGGCGGCCTAGGTCCGACGGCCGGGTTGTGTGTGCCATGTGTAGTGCTAAAACATTAAAGCATGTATAGCAGTTTATAATCACAAAACAATTTATTTTAACAAAATTAAAATTAATCTCTAAGCTACTAACTTGCATAAAGGAAAAAAAAAAAAAAAAAAACCAAGTTAGTAAGGCATTTAAACAAGAAAAAAAAAAAAGGCTTAAGTCCACAAAAATTGTCCCCAGTGAAGTCATCAAGTTGTCGCGACCTCTTTTTCAGCACCCTTTTGTGCGAGCACTAGCAGAGGCTAATGGCTCCCTAAGTTTATTAGGGCTTAGCCTAAGCTCTCCCATGCCCATCAATTCATAACTTATGGTATGAGTTTTTAACATGCAAGTTAATTTTAAATTGAAGTCGCCACTAACCAATTTGAAGTAGGTCAATTAGAAACCCAAGCAAAATGCTAGGAGAAATATTTCACTCATATGCAACCAAAGAAACTACGATCGGGAACTTAATTACATTTGTTAATCACTAATATTCTTCTGGTACCTAATATTGTTTAAACCTAAGACTTTTTGGAGTTTCAATGATTTTTTCCATGCATTTGTGGAGAAAAACATATGTTTTTTTTTTTTTTTTGGACCACCCGCCGCGGTGGCTCATAAGGCTCCATTGATCCTTACCTTTGAGGTGAGGGGCTCGAAACCCAGCGGAGGTGCTTGGTGCCTTAAACGCTTGCATGGGGTGGTGGTTCCCTCGTGCAACCCCAGGCTTTGCCCGTTGGCTACCGGCTGTACAAGTTTCCCTGGGTTATCAAAAAAAAAAAACAAAGAAAAACCATATGCTTTTGGTCTTTTCTATTTTTTTAACATAAAAAGTATTTTTGGATTTTTTTATCTTTTTTGAAAATATAAATTATTTTTGACTTTTTCGACTTTTTGGGAAAACATAGAATATTTTTGGATTTTTCTGACTTTTGAAAAATAAATTATTTTTATTATTGTTATATTTTTATTATTAAAATATTTTTATATAATAATATATCATTAAAAACCAAATCGGGTCGGATTCCTGCGTTCGACCCGGTCGAAGACTGCCCGGGCATATGGCCCAAACCTCAGGCTGGGCTGGCTTCCGTGAATGGGCCCAACCCAACCGTGCCCCTTAGCCATGAGGGAAATGAAAGATGAGGCCCAGCGCGTGAGTTAGGTCAAGAACATAAGCCCAGCCCGTTTCTCTCTAAACCCTAGAAACGACCAGGTCACGCGCCTCACCCAGCTGACCCAATTCTACAGCCGCTGCTGCCCCTCTACGGTTTAGCAACCGCGACAAACAACGTCGCTCGTCCTCGCCCTGCCATCTGACTCCGCCAACGCCGCACCGGCCTACCCTAACAGACGACCCGACCTCCATCCAACAAGCCACCGTCATTGCCATCGTCGCTGGTCACTGAAGCTCCGACTGCGACCACCAGTTCTCTCGAGCAAATCGTCAAACGCTTGGAGTTCGTTGGCTAAAAAGGGAACAAATCAAACCAATCGAGGCTCAAAATCACGTTGGGCTTCGAGGTGAGTAACCAAAGCCAACCGAAGCAGCCTAACGGAGCACGGTCGGAGCTGAAGATCGCACGAGGTTGATGGCAAACAGCTTCGGCATGGTATATGCGAAACGGGGCAAGAATAGAGCCCTACTTACCGGATCCAAACGTAGGTGGGGACAAGAACGACGCGAGCAGATGGCGTCGTCGGTGGTGGAGCAGCGGAGGCGTCGGGCCAAGCGACCAAAGCTGCACACGGCGAGGGCTCTCACACTCGCGACCCTCTCTCTCTTTCAAATCTAGAACCAAACCTCTCCCAACTCTAATTCACCAAAGGAAGTTAGCTTTGCTCAATTTTGGACATCCGCAAAATATCCAAATTTTTTACTTTAATTGATCAGACTTTCTTGCAATTCACCTAGGGCAAGGCTTCATTCATGAGCTCAAAGGGCCAATGGGTGAGGGGTTGCAACCCTTGTTGAGGCCGGTGAGGGCATTACAGCCCTCAGCTGGCCTCGTTGTGGTCAACGAGGGCTTGCAAGCCCTTGCCAAATCTATCGCGGGCCATGACCTCATCCCCAATTGACAAGGGCTTCGTGGTCCTCACCCAAAGACTAGTGGAGGTCTCCGGCCCTCGACTAGTGGCTGGTGGCCCCACTCACCCTTTGAATCAAAAAAGAAAAAAGAGAAAAGGAAAGGAAATTTATGAATAAAAATCAACAAAAAAAATTGAAAAATTGAAAAAGTATTAAAAATTATTAAAATTTGTTCACGTCAGTACTAGTCATGCTACATAAATATAGCCAGCACTAACTCAACTGTCACATAACAATGTCCGATCAAAATTGATCAGATAAATTCAATTGATAAAACTTGATAAGATTTAGGATTCAATTGACAAATTTAAAAAGTTTAGGACTGAAATGATAATCAGTTTAAAACCGACAATTTTCCTATTTATTAGTCTCTGTCGCACTGACTCGAATTGCATGCTCGTTTCTGTTATCTTGGCTGAACACCTACGTCCATGAAAGGACAATATGAATTCGGCCATGTTTCGCCCCATGCGATGCATCCCTGCGTCGTGGGTCCATGACTCCTTATGGCTCGTGGACGCGTCAGGGAAGGTTTATAAGTGTTGTTAGCATCCCTGAAAGGCACCAATCGTCTGCTGTCCAGCTTGCTCACGTGATGGACAAAGAACGTTCGGATGGTCTTTTGCATGTTTGCTCTCCATTTAGTACATTTACGTCGAATACAATTCACTTTCCATCTAATTTTTCTAGCTTCTCATTGCGTTCGTTTTCTTTGTGATTCGGTACGTGCTAACTTCGTTCTTGCTGGAAATTTAGAGTTTTGAATTCGAGCGAATGTTCGATTGTTCTTTGGTGCTATTTCGTGTAGGATTCAGTGTTACATCATTAGATCGTTCTGCATCTACTCCATTTTTTTGGGATTTGGTTAGTTTGAATTTATAAGATAGATGAAAAGAATAAAAAAAATAAAATAAAAGAATAAGATTAAAAGATATTTCAGAATTGTATCTAAATAGAAACCGTGCACGTATTAAATAGATTTGGAAGGTTCGTAGTATTAATTGGATTGCACTCCTAGCTTTAATAAGGGATCGCATTTTCTTTGTACGTCATCGTGAATAAAAAGATAGATTTCTTTTGCAATTAGCATTTCACATTCATTTTTACTTAAGCACGTTATTCTTGCATCTTATAGAAGGTTTCTTTCATGGACACGTCATGATACATTTCATGTTATAAGGTTAAAAAAAAAGAAAGAAAAGAAAGTAAATATGTCTTGTTCTTTGAATGCATTCGGATTCAACGTTTATCTCAAACGCACGTATGGGTTAGTTTTTTTGTTGATTGCACATTCCATATACCGCTTACGGGTCCTGTCCCAGGATGTAATGACAAGGCTTTGTATTCACTTGACCCGTTATGGTTCAGTTTTTTTTCCCCTCATACTTGTATATGTTACAGTCTGATCATTGTTTTGTTTATTGCTTTGATTGTGGTTTGCTATCATTATTGTTTGCGCATCCTTCCATAATCACTGTTTGTGACTTAGGTTTATAGAAAGGATGAAGATTACATGCAAACATTTTCATAAATGATAAAATGTATCTGACGTCTGTTAAACTGATTTAATATAATCAAGTTTCCGTATCTAATTCGTAAATTTAATCCATCAGCTTTCCTTCGTGAGGAATTGTGCTAAGTGTGAACATCACCTCACAAGACGAACCTTGGTTCTCACTTAATAGTCCGTCAGCCGTCAGCTTTCATTTGGGAGGATCCATGCTAAGCATGAATCACCTCATTAGATGAACCTTCGTTCTCACATAGTAGCCTGTTAGCTTTCCCTTGGTGGTTTGCCTCAGGAGGGTTGCGACATCTTTCCTTTATTATCATAAATTTAATCTTTCCCTATGTTATGGCTCTTGAATGGTGCTATTTCACCAGATTTTCTTTACTCAGAAAAATTTGGCCATGTAGAATGGTGACAATAACTAGACCACCACATCGTCAAATTCTGACAAAAATTTACTCAGAAAAATCTGGTGCGTAGGTTTAAGACTACATAGGCAAGATTAAAAAGTTTAAAATTATATTGACATCCATACAAAAGATCTATGACTGGTTTGGTAATTTTTCCAAATACATTGGATAAATCATACAAATTATAAGTCCTCAACACAGTTGCATTGCCTGGCGGGCTACCATGCATGCACAGTTGTATGAAACACATTATGGCTGGCAGTGCATAAGTTGTCTCACCAGTTGGGTTAAGATCCATGCGCACACGGTTAGCAATGTTAAGGCGTTTGTGTTTGTGACCTAGATTGACCATTGGATGCTTAAATAATTAAGTGTAGGAAGAGGTTTGCAACGGAGCTCAAACTAAATGGGTGACCTAAAAGCGTTCCTGGTCCCTTGATGTAGGGATTTATAGACTAACTTACCTGCCCAAGGAAGAACCCATTTAGGTTTACCATTGAGATGTTTTTCCTTGTTGTGACGAGGCCCGTGTGCGTCAGAGAGCAGAACTCTCTTTGGTGCCAAGCAGTTCTCTGGAAAGGCGATGGTTACTCCACCTCTGATTAGCCAATTAGGATGATTCCCTATAGTGGGAGGTTCCTCGGATTCTCAAAGTTGATGGGTTGTGTCAATCGTGTCGGTATAAAATGGTTGGGAAAACATTCTCATGTAATTTTGATAATTTCAAAACTATCCTTTATAGTAATATTTATTACGATAAGGGTAGATGTTGTGATAATTATGTTAATATCGATGACTTGTAAAAGATTAGTGTAAGACAAGGTACAAGATCGTGACGTTAGGAGAGTGCCAATTATGACAAGTCATGGTGACTTGGATGTAACGGGGTCAATCTCATGTCCTTAAGATGTCTTTGGATGTAGATAAACTCAAAACGATCATTGGATAGATAATCGTGCCATTTCACTCGTATCGTTATTGGAAAGCGTCAACTACCGATGATAATGAGTCCACGTTGATTGTGAGTATTGAATCATGCTGATATCAAGTCACAAGTGATGTTGGTGAGTTGCTTGAAGATGATCATTGTTCATGCAGAACAATAGCAGCTGTGAGCTAGGAATTCAGATTAAAAAAACTGCGAAAGAATCATAAAAGTAACTAACAACTTTTTGGTGTATTAGACCAAGAATTAGTGAAGTGACCACTTTAGCATACTCTACTTTAGAAACCTGCTAATGTCAGAAGAAACGATTGTATGGGTAATTCTAATTTCGACAAAAGCTTCCTCCTACTCTTAAATGGCTCTATTAGTCTTCCTCAAAGTCTCCAATGGGAAGATCAAAGACTTCTATTTGAGAAGGATCAAAGAAGCTTGAAGGCAGTGGACGAGAAAGATATCGAGAATATTGCCATTGGTACTTCATTTTAGTTGTCTAAAATCAGAAAGTATCATTGCTCTTCATCTCATATTTCCTGTAAAGGGTTTGTACTATTTGTGATTGCGATGAAGTTAAGTGTACAAGTATAAGAACAGTGGTGCTATCTTGATAGTGTGATGTATCAGTAAATAAGAATGATGCTTGCTAGTTGTAACTTGCTTTAAGAATTACAAATGGAATTCAACCCATGTTAAAGTTGTTATCTGGAGAGTGGACATTGGCTTGGTGACAAAATTGAACCATTATAAATTGTTGTATGCTTCATTTCTTCAACTTATTATTATCAGTGACTGTTACTAGCATCACACACAATCACAATCTGTTGCCAATATCTCCAATGCATATTTGTCATAATCTTCACTCAGTATTGTTAATTTATATTCCGCGAAAGAATTTCATAATTTACATACAACCTATTCAACCACCGTTCTAGGTTGTATCATAAGCTCATATCAAACAGTGGAATTACGATAGAAAGGATGTTGATTTGTGCCAATTCATACCTGTATATAACTTTAGGTATGCCATAGTCGTCTCCTATTCATGTTTTCTCTCTGTAATTCTTCTTTTTCACCTCATATCATGCAAAAGGACCATATCTAGCATTACCCACCCTAACATATCTAGCATTGCCCACACTAAGGAAGCCTGGTATCTCTATGCGATATCATTCTAGCGAAACTTCTCCTTTTTATTGGGAATGATCCACTTCCCTCAAAATGATTTGGCCAAAGAGAGATTCAAATTCATTGGGCCTTTTCACAAAATGAAATAGAAAACCTCAAGGCCACAAAATTCTTGGATTGCACTTGATCGTTTAGATTCGAATTGGAATGTAATAGGATAAAGTGGGATTAACAATCATTCAAATATACTATAAAAAAAATCCCATTATATGTTTAGTGTAAAATCTTTGAATTCAATGAAAATTCTCCGAATAACCTCTCACTCAAATCTCCTCCTACCTACACTCTTCACACCTTCACTCTTTCTCAAAAGGCGATGGGCCATTGAAGGAAGCTCCTCTCTTCCGTAGCCCCTTCGGCAAGCCAAACTAGCGAAACAAACCGCCTTATGTTTACGCTGTTGCGAGAGAGGGCCACTTCATCTCCAAATCCATCAATGCAAACTGTTCATCGATAGTAATTACAACATCAGCAAGTCAAGATGCCAATTTTGCAACCATAGTCTGTAGGGCGTGTAACGGTGAAAATATGAAAGAGAAAAATAAGAAAGAGGAATCAAAGACACCAACAAGGAGGCACTCTCGTATACGGTGGGTCGTTCCCAATTTCTCACCTTCGCTCACTCACGATTACCCATGGTTGTCTATCGCCACCCAGGCCTCTGATGTCATGTCGCCACCCCACTGACCTCCATAGGAGCACCGTCATTCGAGACGCCGTGTCTAGAAAACCTAAATGGAAAGTCTCCTTGTTTTCGGCGCTCTCTGCATTGGAGCCACAAGTGCTTGTCTTTCTCGGCCAAACCTTTACTCAAATGCCCCCGAAGCTTCATACACTTATATCGGACCTCAATAGCGTTCTAATGTGGCTCAGCATCACCTAAAACCACCGCCACTAGGATGGACCTAAGTAGAAGAGCAAGCAATACGGGTTTATCCCATCCCCTTCCTGAATTTTTTATCCAGCATTTTATTAGAATATATCATGTTGATCTGGAGGTGGTCGCCAAACGCCAAATAGGATAATTCAAACTCAAATTTAGACTATTAAATACAGTTTTGAATTGATATCTATGGTCCCATAAAATATCAATTCATCATTATAATCCCCGATATCCAAATGCACTGCCGTAAAAAATGGACAACATCAATTTATTTTCCATGATCCAACAATTATCGACTTCTGGATTAATGGTCTGTCCAGGGATGGTGAAACATCTCTTAATCGAGGTGGGGGTTTGACGAGGATGGCAAGTTTCATTGATTTATGCAAATGGAGAGGGACCCAAGCAGGTTCACGGAGCCGCCTAGGATGATGTTGGCTGTGCCGCAAGTGGAGTTCGTGGTCCCCAACAGCTAACTCGTCTTGATGACTACACAGGACAAATTAAAGGCCGATGGACGGATGGCTCCCTTAAATGCTGGCATTTAGCGGAGCAACCCAAATACCCGTCTCTGTCCTTTGTCCACCAACCCGAAAAAAAGCCAATGGGATTCCGACAACTCTTTCCCATTAACTCGCCCGCAACGACCTCGAAAGCCACCATTCACGTGCGATTATCATTCTTAATAAGCCAATTCTTCAAAATTAGATATTCTCAAAGTTTAAAAAGCATTCATTAATAACGCCCTAAACTTTTCGATAAGGAAAAAATATTGGATTGTATAAGTTGATCTGACCGGTTCAATGAGCTATGTAATTTGACTTAGGAACCGAAGGAAATTCACAAAAAAATCCCAAAAAAATTGGAAAAAAGAATTATTAAATTAAAACAATCGTGGATTATGTTTCAATGCGGAAAAAAGGAGTTTTGGTTTGAACATAAAGACTGGAAAAGACAAATAAAACAGAGAAAGATCAAGACCGAACCTTTTATTGTTCAACCATCAAGAAATCATCAATATTGCTTGTGAACCGAGTCCTTAAAGTTTTTCTTTTCTCTATGACTAGACTAGGTTTGAATCCGAAGAAGTTGTAATTAGAGTCGACCTTCTATCATAATCACTTAGGCCACATTTAATAACTTGGGCAAAGGTTTGGGCACGATAGGATAAAATTTATTATGTCCTATTTTGGGTTTTGACCTCAGACAAAATAAGGTTAGATATAAAGATATTCCATTAGAGAGGTGGAATAAAGATTGGTAGAATTTCTTTTATCCATAGTATAAAAGCCATTTTTCAAAATAACCAAATTCTCAAATTAGCCAAAAAGAGCCCAAACTAATATCATTTTGACAAATTTACCACAAACTAATTTCGTACCACTAAAAACTCCAAACTGATATATCTATAATAAATTTATCCCCTCAAAAAATCCAACCGGGAAAATCTCAAATAAGGACCTAAAGTGGGTTCATTTTCTCAAAAAATTACCCAAAGTGAATAATGTATCAAATAAGGACTTGAAGTGGTTAATTTAGTCTCAAATAAGGACCTGAACTTCCAATCTTATTTACAGCTTGGGGTAGTTTTGTCCAAGGACATTTTTCCTTCAATTTTTTTCTTTCTCCATCTTGCTCATGCCTCCTCCTTCGCTCTACATCGCCTCCATCTTCAACGCCATAATTAGGGCCCCCACTAGCGACCTCATGAGCTTCGTGTCATCACGTAGTTGGTCTAAGTGATGAGAAGTCAGATTGGAGTTATTTGCTGCTAGCCGCCTTCTCGGATGCTAAAATCCTCAGTTCCTCAAGATGCGTCAGATCTTGGCTCGCTCGTGCTCGGCCTAAAGCTCAGATCAACCCCCATCTGACAACAACGATGCTAGAGTTTCTATCGAGGGCAACGGTCGATGAGGTCAAGAGCTTGAATAGGACTTGTCAATGGCAGCAATGGGGCAACAAAGTATAGCAATTTCTACAGTTATTGATGTCAGATATGATTGATGATCAATCTCAGGATGGGGTATCAGTTGAGGAGAAGAACTATGTCGATGAGAATGGCAAGAGTGTGAGTGGGTGTTTCTAGACTAGGGATTATTGAAAGGAGCCATTGCCATTGCAAAGGGGAAGGGAGATCTTTGAAGATTGAATTTACACAAGAGAGGCAAACCCAAATTTGAAATTGATGAGGCAAATTGTTGTCGAGGTTGAAATAGTCGCCTGCTGCAATGAAATTGTTCTTTGGTGTGAAATTGTCGATCACCAAGTTTAATTGAATAGAGGCATAAGTTAGTCAAACAAGACGATCTAGCGATGCTTGGATATTGATGCTCTATTGTTGGCAAGCAGGACCGAAAACAGCACAAAAAATTGTAGTTGCTGGGTTGGCAGAAGGCGCGGAATAAGTGGAGTTTGATGTACTCTCGAGGTGAGAGAACAGACGTCACCAAAGGGATTAGTTGCATATCTTGGGAGTTGGACCAGAAGTTGAGTCTTAGCAAAAGTAGATTCATATGGCTTTGAGATTAGAATTTGTGATGATTGTTGGAATAAAGAGAACTTATTTTTGAAAGCTCTTTTTGGCTTCGTGAAATTGTCTACAAACCATTTTGAGGAGCGAAATTTAAAATTTTCAATGAGGTGGAGTATGTTGTAATGGCTCGTGTTAAAGAAAACCCAATCTTGGTCATACAACAAGATGATATAGAGAGAGATGGAGGGGCTGATAATGGAGGTGATGTAGAGTGTGAGAAAGATGAAGAAAGAAAAAAGAAGAAAGAGAGAGACAAAAAAATAAAGAAAAATGTTCTTGGACAAAAGTACCCCCGATTGTGAATAAAATTAGAAGTTCAAGTCCTTAATTGAGAGTAAGTTAGCCACTTCGAGTCCTTATTTGAGACAATGTCCACTTTAGATCCTTTTTTAAGAAAATAACTCTACTTCAAGTCCTTATTTGAGATTTTACCAATCCTAAATTGGTATAAATTGAATTAATATCATGAAAAATCACAAACTATAATACATTTGATAAATGATGGGTAAAACCTTAAAACCGATACATTCGTCAATTGTCACACATCATCCAACTTAGTAATTAAACTAATGGAGGATAAACATAAATGTACTAATTTGAGTAATTAATTTAGGAGAAATTTATCATAGGTGTACCAATTGGGGTTTTCCACAATATTGACCTCGTAATTAAATGTAAATAATATTTGAATTCTAACATAAAAAGAAAATTTAAAATTACAAAAAAACAACTTTCATTTTTAATTATATATTTGAGTTTCTATAATTTATATTCTATAATATATATATATATATCTAGTATTTATATTTATTGCACATTTTAAGTATTTTGGAACAAATTTTTATATAATAAAATTTTTATTAAGGAATGATGGAAGGGAATAGAAAAGAAAATAAATAAATAAATAAATAAGAAACTAAACAAAGGGAAGGAAAAATAATAATGACGTAAGTAAATAAAAATGAAGTAGAAAAACTCAGATGTTAATTGAACAAATTCAAACTCGAATGGCATTTTTCTAATTCTCAAAGAATAAGGGGCAACGAGTTTTCTAAGAGAAACCCTATCTGCTCCATCTTCGTCTCCTACACATCTGTGGCTCGTGTTGAAACTTCACAACTCCTCCAAAGTTCTTTAGTTCACATTAAAGCTCCACAAAAAGGCAAGAGAGTCTAAACTCCTTTCCTTCCATAGCCTTCTTCTTCACGTCAAAAATCCACGAAAGTAATAAGAAAGTTGAAACTCATTCTCCTCCGTAGCTCTATGGTCCATGAAAGTGGCGAGAGAATCGAATCATCGGTGTTGCTATTGCTCACTTACATTTATTATCATAGTCAAATACGTGACTTTGGAATGCTACAACAAGCTCTTTTGTTGTTTCGGATTTAAATCGTACAATAATCATGGGTTAATTGGATGGATGTTATCTCTACTGCATTTGTAATTTTTTTAGCAGTGAATCATGAAATATTCTTATCATTTCTATTTATATATTTTCAGGTTCATTTACACTAATATGTAGTTCATACTAGACAACGGACAAGACAGAATATGGAAGTATCCGAATTTATTACTATGATTCATTATTTATGTAGATTTCATATTCCATTCTATCCTGATTGAAAATTTTGATAATGATACATGCCCTTAAAACTTTGACAAAAGAACAAATGGACAATTTTCCATTTAACAAAATTATATCTTCAACAAAACCAATAAATGCATGATCTAAAAAGGGGAAAATGTTTTTTGACTTTGAAATATAGCTTTACTCAAAATAACTTTTATTTATTGGAAACTTATTGTATTGAACGAGAAAAAATGAAGGGTAATGTAAACTACAGTTATGGAAGCCAATCTTGTGATTGAAGGATAATTTTGTTAGCTAAGCAAAAAAAAAAAAAAGATTTTGTTTTAGCCAAAGTGAATCGATGCATCCAAATTTTACAGAACAATTTCTCATGATTAACCGAGTCCACATTAGCCAGGTCAATTACAATTGAAGGTATCATGTATTATGTTGACCTCATCATATAGCCGTCATGTGACAGAATTTTTGCCCCTCTGAGTTCGATCCCACACCAACAGGATTATTCATGATGTGAGTCCCACTTAAACTCTATATACATTTTTCTCTATATTGTTTCCACATGAGCCATATCAATCAAAAGCAGAGGTCTACATTTACATGTTGACCTCATCATATAGATGCCATGTGGTGAATTTTCTCGCCTCTAAGTTTGATTCCACAGCAACAAAATTAATCATGATGTGAGTCCCATAAAATCTACATTGCTTCCACATCCAATCCATTCCTATCCACGTTTTTCTCTATATTGTTCCCACATTAGCTAGGTCAATCAAAATCAAAGGTCTATAGTTCTATGTTGATCTCATCATATAGACGCCACATGGCAAATTTTCTCCCCTCTGAGCTCGATTCCACACCAACAGTATTAATAATGACGTTGAGTTCCATAAAATCTATATCGTTCCACATCAAATCCATTCTTATCCACGATTTTCTCTATATTGTTTCCACATGAGCCAATTCCATTAGAATCGAAGGTCCACAGTTCTATGTTGACCTCATCATACGGACAACACGTGACAAATTTTGTCACCTCTAAGCTTGATTCCACATCAACAACAATAATCATAACGTGAGTCCCATGTGACTCTATATTGTTACCGAGTCTCATCCATTTCTATGCACAATTTTCCTATCGACTTCATTGACTTGCAATCATAAAAGTTACCCCCTCCCTACCCTCCCTCCCTTTCTATTTAGGAATAAGTGTTTCGGAAGTACTAAAATTTGTCGCGAAAGTGCAATTTAATTCTAGAACTTTCAAAAATACAATTAAACCCTAAAATTTATTAAGAAAGTAAAATCAAGTTTTAAAATTTTCAAAAGTACAATTAAATCTTAAATTTTATTATAAAAATACAATCAAATTTAAAATTTTCAAAAACTGCAATTAATGGAAAGATTTGATTAGACCGATTTAACAATATTAGAATCCAATTGCATTTTTTGAAAATTTTAACACTCGATTATACTTTTATGACAATTTGTATGATTTAATTACTATTTTAAAAAAAAATTAGAACAAAATTACACTTTAATGTTAAATTTTAAGAATTTCAATGCATATATTGTTTTATCTACGGACATTACTTTTCTCTCCTCCCTGCACCTCATCCCTCGCTTCTTCTTATATGCCAAGCCCCAGAGCTCCTACTCCAAAAGGTCCCTCTCTCTCTCTCTCTCTCTCTCTCTCTCTCAAAACATTCGCGAGCGCACATCATAACGCCATGGTGGTCCAAGAACAGGAGAAGCTCGTGTACGGCCTGAAGCTCTCCACCGTCGGGCCGGCCCGGGTGACGGCGGCCGACGTGGTCCACGAGCCGGCTGCTGCGGACCTAGCCATGAAGCTGCACTACCTGAGGGGGGTCTACTTCTTCGCCGGCCCCGCCGTGGAGGGCCTCACCATCCCGAGGATCAAGGAGTCTATGTTCTCCTGGTGCACCGACTACTACGCCGTGTGCGGCCGCTTCCGGCGCTCCGACTCTGGCCGCCCCTACATCAAGTGCAACGACTGCGGGGTCCGCTTCGTCGAGGCCGAGTGTGATCGCACCGTCGACGAGTGGCTCGAGGCCGACGGCCACGGCTCGCTCCTGGGGCTGCTCGTCTCGCACCAGGTCGTTGGCCCCGAGCTGTTCTTCTCCCCTACATGTCTCGTCCAGGCACGTACCTCCCTCCCTCTCTCTCTCTCTCTCTCTATCTCGATTTTCTGATGGTGCTAAGTGGACTCATAAAATTGAGTCTGCAAAACTGAGTGTAATAAATTATTCCGCGTGCTCTTGCTTCGCAATTTCGTGCTTTAAATTTATGGTGAAAGGACATGTCAGTTTTGAATCAGTTTGACTTGTGTAGCTTTCCACTTTCTCCTGCAATTCGTGTTGAAGTACGGCCCGCTATATTTGCTGTCCTCTCGCTGTTTGGCAAATTAGTTCAGAAATCTCGCTTTCGTTTATGTTACATTTGTTTCGAAAAAAATAAATATTCTAGAAAATATTTGTCACGTTTATAAAGATATTTAGATATAAATTATTATCAATAATAAAAAAATTTGATTAACTAATTATATATTACAACACAGGCAACCCTTTTAAAAAAAAATCTGAATTACTTATTTTTCACGAAATATACAATCTTTTATATTAAAATTTTTATTAGGTATTTTGCAAATGTGACAAATAATTTATAGTTTTTTTTTTTGGTCAGTTTTTCTTTTCTTTTTTTGGTCAGTACAAATAATTTATAGTTTGATCGTGGGATAGTTGACTTACATAATTATCTATAAATGCACCTGTCGACCATCTATCATTGTACTTGATTAGCACTTGATTATCTATAAATGCATCTGTCGACCATCTATCATTGTACTTGATTAGCGACATCAAGGTTGCTATCAATTATCTCAATTTAAAAAAAAAATGCAAAATATAAAAATTAGTGATACATCATTATGGATTAAGCCGATATTTCTGAATGGTTACCTGACGAATCTCCTACTTTTAAAGTGCATGTGTCCTTGCCCTAAAGTTTATATCCATATTCTCCTGCTAAAAATCATTAGTTAGATCCCAATAGATAATTAAAATATCCATATTCTTCTACTTTTAGAGTCGCCAATTTGTGTCTATATTTGCGTGTGTGGAACTTAAATCGCCTAATTCATTTAGAAATACGAAATGATGACCATATAAAAAAACATATTTAATATCCTTGTCAAAATATAAATATTCTAAAAGTTTCAAATGTTATAGATTTGCGAACAAGAAAATGCAGAGTTTCAAGTTTTAGAGTCTATTTGTGATAGATTCTCTGCTACTTCTAACTTATGAATTTTCCTTTAAAATTTGAAGAAAAGTAAATGTTATTTAAATTTTGAAAAACTATGAAACGATTATATATATGATAATATCAGTTTAAGTTTTGACTGATTCACAAATTACAACTCATTTTGTACATTTCCATTGTACAATATGACAATATGCATTCAAAAATCTACACCAACTTTCAAGTATTCCTTGCATAGCTAGTATATTCAATAAGTACGTCAAAACATCTGATATTGATTGAAAAGGTTTATAAAATACAATGGTCTCAAGTAATACTGAAATTGTCTTATTTGTTAACTATCCCAATGCCGCCGTCTAGTAAAAATAATATAGGAAGCTCTTTAAGAAGGATTGTCTTTAAGAGTGACACATTACAATCTATTTCATTTTTTGAAAAGGATTATCATTCTCCTTATAAGGAATATTTTTCTTGCACTCTTTACTTATTATGCTTTTTATTAGGATCAGTGTGTGCCTCGTTCAATGCCACGAGTTTGTATGAAATAATGACGTTAGTCACGATGAGTCGTAATGATGCATATTAGCCATTGTCGAAAATATGAATATTTTTGTAACTCTTCCTATTATATATTTCTTTAGAAAATGTAGTTAACTACAATTCGATGATTAATTTATAGTAAAATACATTTGCCAATAGTATATTCACGCCTGCATAGTGCACCGATACTCTACTAGCTGATAATAGAATATGTATTATCAAGAAAAAGAGTTTATATTTTTTACATTTGTTTTTGATCGGGTCATAATCTTATATTAATAAGGGAATCTAAAAGTGATAGTTTTTATGCGGAGGAATATTATTTTCGTTCAAAGACCCCTGTTTTATGGCCAACCAGTGGTCAAGTATTCATCTTTTTGCTCTCTTCGAGTATAGTAAATAACTAAGTAGCACGGACACACAACATGGATATGTGACACGACACAACACAACACGCTGACATGTTATTTCTCAAAAATAGAGAATTTCGACACGTTGGGACACGTTATATATTAAATGAATAATTTTATTTTTAATTAATTTGATTCAAATAAATAAATAAATAAATAATAAAAAAAGCTTACAATGAATTTGCACTAATAATATTAATAAATCTTTCAAATTATGCATAGAAAATTTGAAAGATATATTAATAGTTAATGCGTACCCATATTTGAGAACATATTTCTAACTTTAACAAAAATTATAGATGAAACTAATAACTAACAATAAATATAATCAATTTATTTAAAAAAATCTATGATCTTCTATAATAATTAAAATTTATCATTATTTAAATTTTAATATTTTTATTTTTGAAAAATATTTTTAGCTAATTTATTTATTTTTTTAATAAATACAAACATCGCTGTCTAAAAATTATTTTCCTCTCTTTTTTTTTTCCCAAACCCTCATTCCCAAAATTTATTTCCCTCTCTCATTTCTCTCTTCCCACGCCACCTCAAATCCACCCCTCCCCTCTCAGTTTCTTTTCCTCATTTCTCCCCCAAATAACCTGTCATTTCTTGGATTTTTTCTCTCACCCCACACCACCCTATGATTTCTTTCCCTCGTTTGTCCTCCCCGAAATCATTTCTCTCTTCCCCCTCCCCCTCACGCCACCCCCCTCCCCCATCTCGGTGATGGGCCATCACTGTTTCTCTCCCCCTTCACCCCCATGGGCCATCCCACCCCCAAGGTAGCCTGTTTCTTCCCTTTTCTTCCACCCCTCCCATCACTGTTGTTTCTCATCCCCCCTCCTCTCCGCCTCCGGTTCTTTCCCTTTCTTCCCCCTCCCCCAAATCACCTACTAACCATGACCTCCTCCTCCTCCTCTCACATGATCCTCTCTGCTCTCTTTCAGTCGCCTCACCGCCTCGCCTCCGGCCCTTCCTCCTTCGCAGCCTCAACCTCGTCGCCAACCCTCCATCATAGCAAGCCCTCCCTCACCATCAAAACGTCACCACCTCACCCTCGTCTCCACCCTCCATTGTCTTCTTCAACGATCCTCTCTCGGACACGTGTGTCAGAGTGTATCGAAAAAAGTTGATCACGTGTTAAAAAATCCGACACATGTTGACTGCGTATCCGAGTATGTCAGAAACTCGGACAACATGTCTGTGCGTCATAGGTAATAGTGGTCAAATATTTGCAAAACATTTTTTTTCAAAGAAAGATTTTACAAATATTTAATGAACTTCAACTCAATGTACAAAGTAATCCCTAAACTTTTAATTTATTAAAAATGATTCATGAACTTTTAATAAATATTTAATTTTGTCCCTAAACTATATAAAAATTAAATGTTATTGTTTTATTAATACAAATTAAGATACAACATTGAAAACTTTTATATAATTTAGAGATTAGATTAAATTAAACATATGTCATAAATTTTGGGATCATATTAAACAAGTTAAAAGTATAAGGGGCGATATTGCACATTAAAATAAAGTTTAGAGACCATATTTAACAAATCAAAAGTTTATAATTTACATTACATATTAGATCAAAGTTTAGGGACCCTTGGTTTTGTTATCCCTTTCTTCCAACTACTCATCTTCTTTTGAGTGTAGTGATGTCAAGACTAAGGAAATATCTAGATACGTGGTCGTTTTCTTAGTAATTCATATTTGTGAAAGCTGCCAACCATTGAGTTAAAACAGGAAATGTTACCACATCCCCATTTCGATATCCATTCCTTCAACTTCAAGCATTAAAAGCTTTTGTGGCAAAAAAAGAAACAAAAGGGAAAATTAAAACTTTAAAAGCTTATTGAGTATTTTCCGTTCATATTAACTAAAAATAGTCTAATCAACCCAACTAAAAACCTTAAATTCTAATTGTCAGCAAAAATCACTTTGTTATTTCTCTTCAAATATAATTAATTGATTTTCAAAATAAAATAAAATCTCAAACAAAGGTTCACGAAAAATACCATACGAGTCCAGGAGGGGGCAACACAATACATCATAGGTTTTTTTATTTATTTATTTATTTTGCTTGGGGTCCTCTAGTTAGGGTGCCCTATTGTACTTGAAATCCAAGTTTAGAAATCAAAATTAATTTTTTATTTATATACTGTCATATACAGTCCAGGATTTATGGATGTCTCTGCTAAATTTATGGTCTCCCCAGCGGATCTCTATTTCATTAATGCAATAGACTTCGGCTGGGCTGACACCAACCTCTGATGCAACGACGTAAGAGTATTTATTGTGGGAACTGTTGGGTGATTTAACATCAGAAAATATTAAAAAATTCCAGGGTATAATTGCTATCCAGGAATTTATTTTTCGAGGATATCTGGCTACCCCCTCAATTGGAAAATGACAACACGGCTAAAATGTCTCTGGCTATGTGCCTCGCCCATCCCCCTTTCTCCTCTCAATTATAATTTATTTAATTATATAGATTATGGTGACTTATTTCAAAGTGAGCAAGTTCAAAATCAAGAATAAAAAATCCACATAAATCAAGGAAAGAACCAAGTTTAACTTTAAGTAATATAACTATTATTTTAGGAAAACGTACCATGTGAAAAAATATGTGTTTAGTGGTTAAAATATTGATGAATTTCCTATCGTTTCTAGGTTTGAAATGTTTCCAACATATCTATCTTTTTTTAAAACAAAATAAAAAATAAAAATAAAAACTAAAAGTTAACTCAAAACTGATAGCTCATGATATATAATCGAGAATTAAACTGGTCAAGACTGAATCTTTAATTTTTATTTTCCAAGGAATTTACTTGATTCTTATGTGAATAAGATTGGAATCGATTAGGTAAGGCTTGTTTAATTTTGTTTTTGGGTTGGAATAGATTGATTGCTCATCTTTATTTTAATTGGAAAGTATTTTCCCTGCTTTTTATGTCATTTGTGCCTGCATAGATTACTGTTAATCACATTCAACCTATATATCACGTCAGTTCAAAGTCTTTTTTTCTAGACTTTCTTTTCTTGAATGGAAGAAATGAAAGTCTAGAGATTGACAATAAGTATTGATAAGCAAATACAATAGCGCTTGATTCACAAAATGTAACTAGGGAGGAATAGAATAGAGCATGAATAATATTGGAATAATTATTCTTTAATTTGGTCTACAAGATGGAATGGTTATTTCAAGACAAAGTATTTGCTCCCAAAATACCGATTGATGATTTTTCTCATTATTTAAATCATATTTTGATTTCTTTTATTATCATATTCTTATAATCTTGAGTTAAAATTCCGTTACAGTATATAATTTATATATTATAATCTGTCTCTTATGTCGGTTGTAACTCATTATTAAATAGTACACTGTCAGTATTCAAAATCATAGCTAATTATGATTAGAAATGCTCTATAATTATTTCAACTTAAATTGTGAAATATATCTATGACCTTTTCTATCCATTACTTCATACTAATCAACAAATGCACGATGATTTTCAATTGTTATAGATTTCATTTATATGCCACATTTTCATTGTTTATTGGTTGATCACAACTTCCAGTTTGATATAAATAAACTTGAAAAGGGAGGAAGGAATGTTCATGTTAGAGTTGTCATACATGTGAGGCATAGCCCAACAGGCATTCATTATTTCGACATTGATATTCGTCATGTCATTTCTGTCCTTAAGCCAAACGCGCGTTGTACTTCGCTTGCGCTTCTAAACCGCAAAGTGCAGGTGACCCACTTCAAGTGCGGAGGCATGTCATTGGGCCTTAGCTGGGCCCACGTACTTGGCGACCCATTCTCGGCCTCCTATTGCTTCAACATGTTGGGCTGCACCTTATCGGGCCTCCTCGCTGATGGGCCCAAAGGGCCAAGAGCACTTTCTGGGCCCAGAAGACTGGCGGACCCACCGGAGCTGCAAGAGAACCCGCGTCCATCAAACGGGTCAGCCCGGTAGGAGACCACTGGGTGGTTGACAGCAATTGTAACATGGAGACATTCACATTCCACCTAGTCCAGACCAATTGGCACATCTGAAGTCAAAAGTGGGTGGGGAGGGTCATGGAGAGAAATTCCCACCGTTTGAGTCTCTTTGTGCCATCCTTTGGCAGCTAATAGCCAAAGTAAGAGCAGGGAATGAGCCAAGCACTGTAACCCTCATCAAGAATGACCCAAGCAAAAGGGAGAATGGGATTTTGAGCAATAGTCTAAAGATATGCTTGGTCAAGGCAGATTTCTCCATTGCCGATGCCGACCCAGGAGAGATCGTGAGGTTACTAATTGATAGAGCGGAGGACGAGAGCGACTTCATCGAGGAAGCTGTCGAACAAGATGGCGGAGTGGCTGATTATGTTGTGTATGGGGCCAATCTGAGCTTCGTGGACTGGGAAGAGGTCAGCATGTATGGGTTGCAGTTGAATGGGAACCGACCGATTTTTGCGAGTTATGTGATTGAAGGCATTGCAGATGAAGGGGCAGTTTTCGTGCTTCCAGGGCCACCGAGTTCCGGCAAGGACAGCGGCCAGGGAAGGGTGGTGACTGTGATTTTGCCGGAGAATCAGTTGCTCCAGTTGAAGAGTGAACTGGGAAAGCAGGACATTTTGTTGGTTTAGAGCATTTCAAGGTTCCTGTTTAGCGTAACGTAAGATGGAGAATCTGACCTGTGTGTTAGAATATGTTCGGTTTGTGTGTTTAAGTTGGTACTCACGGCCCAAGGAGGAGACGAACTTGGGCTGCTTGTAGGGCCATGTGAAAGAACAGGAATTATCATTTCCTCTTTATCGGCGTGATTGCTATATTAAATAATGTCTATTGGCTTGATGTCTCCATTTTATAAGTCGCTTTCAGGATGTAGTTGTTTCGTTAAAAAAATTGAAAATTATTTTCTAAAATTGACCGCTTAAATTACTTACAAAAATGAATGAACGGAAAACATCTCCATCGTCCACTACATTATTTAGACTTGGATTATTATTGATATTAGAAATATTTTTAATCAACTAGTTATTTTAAGTGATATAAACAATCATTTTAGTAAACTATTTTTTAAATCTCATTTATTTCTACTAAACAAACCGAGCAAATATACCTACCGTTTCTCTCAACCTATATACTAAATGATGGACAACCATAAGTCGGATGTTCAAACAAGTTTTAGAAATGGGTTCGGCTCATTTTAGCATCCAATCATTTTTTCTTACATCATTATTTAATAAGAAGCTGTATTAAGATTTTTCAATACATCAAGCATTTACGGGAATTTTTTTCCTTAATCCAGATGAGCCGGGTCAATCACAGTCTTGATTGTACAAATTTTATATGGACTTCACATACGGATGCGCTGTGATGAAGTTACCAAAATTTCTTACCTTCGAGTCTGGTTCCACATCAATGAGGTCATACATCATGTTAGTACCATGATCACATGGTCCTCTAATTACAATCCATTGTACCCTTAGGTACTTATGGTTCTGGCAGCTTGTTGTCTGACACTTCAGAAATTGTAATATTCAACCCAACACTCATATATCAGCTTCCACAAGCATCACCCCGCCCATATGAGAGGCCAATTTCCAAAAAAAAGCACAAACTTTAGGTGTTGTCCTAAATTTGGCATGAATTTTATTTTGTCTAAAAAAAAGCACAAACTTTATGTGTTATCCTAAATCTGGCCTGAACTTTATTTTGTCTAAAAAAAAAAAGCACAAACTTTAGGTGTTGTCCTAAATTTGGCCCGAACTTTATTTTGTCTAAAGAAAAAGCACAAACTTTCACTTGTGTCCTAAATCTGGCTCTCCGTTAACTCTCATTTCACAGTCATCTGACGTGGCATTTCCACGTCAACAATAATATCCAACATAGCAAAATGATGCTGCATTCGAGTGTTTGAAGGAAGTATTAAATTTAAGTCTGCCCTCCAATGAGGTGAACTTTACAGATGATTCTCATGGGAAAAATAATTCAACAGCTTCAGTTCCAAGGGACGAGGCACATAGCCAGAGCCATTAGATCAATTAACAATTGGCAAGTTGTTTGCAATATTAGAAGTTGGATTGGAAATAGAAGATTCCATTGCCTTAAAGCGATATATTAAAAGCATGTGCATCTTATAGTTAAATAGAGATGTGAAGCCTATTTGTAATAGAATTACTTTATTTTGTTTTTTGTCTCAAATAAAGACAAAATAAAGCCGGGCCAAATTTGGGATAACACCTAAAGTTTATGTTTTTTTTTTTTTAGACAAAATAAAGTTTAAGCTAGATTTGGGACAACACCTAAAGTTCGTGTTTTTTTATGAAATTTGCCCCCCATATGAGAGCATGTGACAAAATTTCCAATAAAATTAGAGTCAATGTAATTGTTGGATGGATATTGCAAAAATTAAAAAAGTGGATGGCAAACTGTCGCAACCCCAGAAGGTCTAGGGGTGTCATGTAAATTTCACCCGCCAAAATATAATTCTCAGTTCGAGATCACCAATCATCCTTGGTTTTCGATCCGCAGGCGTGAAATTTGTAACTTATTTGATAAATTTCTCTAAAAAAATTCAGTTCTCAAGCTAGTTTTGAGGCCCCGAAGCAACAGCCAAAGTTTTGCGGGTCTTCCATCAATCGACGTCAATGAACACTCGATTAATCCTTTCTTAGACATACGCTTCCCCATCTCATTTGTTTGACCATATGAAAACACATCGTTGACGGCCCAAGTTCATTAAGGAACAACCATTGATAAGTCCCAATGATAAAAGGACTTCATCGAAGCCTCCAAGAACATTCATGGAACTCGAGCCATAACCTTGAGCCCTCTCCTGCGAGGTAGGTGAAGCGTGATGGACAAAGCGAATCAAGCCCTCATTCTCAAATTAGTTAGACAATTTGTTCTACAATGTTGTTGCACAGGTTTGGTTGAACAAAAAAGATGAGAAAATGACACATATGGTCTTTGAACTTTTAGTTTATTCAATGAGATCCTTGAAATATTAATGAACACTCAATCTAGTCCTTGGATTATGTGAAAATGTCTTTAAGTTTGAATGGTGGACAAACAAAAAAAGTTACATGTGAATTATTCACATAAGATATTCATCTCAATTCATAATATAATAATTCACGTCATCAAATAATAATAGACATGTTCACACTTTAATTTTTTGAACACATTGACTCATCATTTTTTAAAATACAACTCAACATCTATAAATTCACGTCACCAAATAATATCTATTTTGTTGTTTGTGTAACCAAAATAACTATATTAAATATTTATTCATAGTTTAAGGATTACGTTGGATAAATTAAAAATTTTATTTATCACATTATAGATTAAATTAAAGTTTAGAAATTTTTATGTCATTTTCTCAAATTGAACAATCTAATTGTATTCATCATATTCATCATGTCATCTATCATTCACTTCATATCGTACCATCCAAGGCAACGGAAAAGAGTTATCCTGGGCCTAAGACTATTCCGTCTCTTGTTAGCGCCCCGAGTGGCCCAATGCCATTGATCAAGGAAAGCAGGCAGGTGCATCCAATCAATTCATTGATTGCCCACCCTTTGATTGAGGACCCCACTAAAATCTCGTTGGAGATTTGGTCCTCCCATGGAATATCTTCTATGGAAGAAAAGATAAGCAACCTCAAAATTATTTATATATAAAATCATAAAGTCAAAGATACGTGGTAAGATACTTCTATATATTAATTGGATATTAAAGATTTTATGAGTACTCGATCGATCCCATCAGATACGGCAGTCACCTCAAGCATGCGTACCAAATAGTGCAACGAGGATAAATGCTTGAGCTCCAAAAGGTAATCTCGAGAAAATGATCTATATATTTTTTAGAGTTTTTTTTTTTTTTGATGATCTGGGAACTGCCGTCAGCCGGCAGCTTAAACGTAAATTTGGGGCGGACTAAGCCACCACCACAGACCCAGCTGCGTTTGAGTCTCGCGAACGCGACGTCTTTAGGATTCGAACTCCTCCCCTTCATGAAGGAGAGAGGGCCCAAACCAGCTGCGCCACCGTAGATGGTGGTTATATATATATTTTAGAGTTAATACTCTGAAAAATTTCAAACCAATATACTTGTGACAAATTTATTTTAAATTATTTTTTTAACCATGAAAAACCATAAACTGGTATATCGGTAACAAATTTACTCCGACTAATAAAAAAAAACCATAAACTAGTACATTTATGACAAATTTACTCTAAACTAATTTATTCGACCGCAAAAAATCCCAAACTGGTAAATTTAAATTGGATTAATATCACAAAAAAAATCACAAAAATTGTAAATTGTGACAAACGGAGTGTAAAATCCCAAATTGGTATATCAATCAACTGTCATGTATTATTTAACATAATAATTTGACAATAAAATTTAATGAAAACTAATAGAGGGTAAATTTGTCACAAGTATACCAGTTTTGGATAAATTTGTTAAAAGTATACCAGTTTTGGGTTTTTGGTAGTTAAAAATAGTTTGTAGTAAATTTGTCATAGGTGTACCGGTTTAAGGTTTTTCATGATATTAATAGGATGAATTACTTGGTCCAAGACTTTTCATGTGAGCCTGGTTCTGTGAAAAATGAATTATTTATGAAATATATATATTTTAAAATAATCGCATGTATAACTTATCAAAATGAATGAATAAAAAAAATCATCTTAAGAACATATTTTTCAAATCATTTATTTTTTACGAAATGAACGAAATCCATTGTATTAGATTCTTTCTTTGTCTATTCTAACTCCTCCATCACCTTATTGTGGACAGAATTCAATGTTTGGTGACTTGATACATATGCTTAGGGGGCAGGACGAAAAGTGTGCGATCACTCGGAGACGAGAAATCAAACTCAGTAGGGCAATGTTGAAGGGACGATGTGCTTGTTGATTGAGAGATGCTACGAGTAACATCATTAAGCAGAAACGAAGAGCACCACGTTAAGCGATACGTATGAACTCCGTTGTCGTGATTTTGAAGTAACAGCTTGCAATTTTCAGCCATGCAATTTGGCCACAAGTTGTTGCGGATAGGCAGTGATTATCCACTCTAAAACAGGACCACCGTCGGCCCCCAAATGACAAATGCCAACAAGGCAAGGTGACATTGACCCATCACTGGACGGAGTTCGCAACTTCATAAATTTCCAACATGGTTTTCTCATTCTTTCCATCGTTGCTTCGCTCCAAAAATGGCATTTTACAGAGCCAGCTCTTCGCTTGTGAATGTGATGCAGCTAAAGGTAGCAAGTTCATCCAATCGATACAGTGTTTCGAGTTGGTGAGGATATCGATTTCAAGTGAGTCGTATTTAGACTTCTCTTATCTAGACCACCCCCCCACTTTCCTCTAGAGAGCCTTGATTTAGTTGAAATAACTGAACTTTGGGTTGTTCGAGCAATTGGTTTAGGTAAATATTTAATGCGTTCCCTAACCGGAGAAGATACAAGGTTTCACTTTTTTTTTCTGAATATGCTTTATCCATCTATGCAAGAGAGCAGAAAAATTTGATTTCCTTTGTCTGAGATAAAATCACAAAATTGAAAATATTTTTCAAGTCAGATCCAAAGATTAAAATACATTTTTGGTCATATATCATCAAACAAAGGGAAAGTATCAATTTTCCTGAAAAATAATTTCCCAAAAAGTAGTTTCTTTTATCAAACTATTCATTTTTGGTCTAAATAATTTCGTGGAGGATGAAGATATTTTTCACATTCATTTTTGTAAATGATTAAAACAATCATTCTAAAAAAAATAATCTTTTGAACTACTCATTTTCTGCGAGGATGAAGATACTTAGTGTTTCTCTAAACGTATAAACTAAATGATAAGCGACCATAAGTTGGATGTTCAATCAAGTTAAATTGCAGAAATGGTTTCCACTCATTCTAGCATCTGATCACTGTCTCTTACATCATTATTTAATAATAAGTTCCTTTAAGATTTTTCAATACATCAAGCATTTATGGGAATTTCTATCCTTAGTGCAGATAAGTTGGGTCAATCACAATCTTGGTTGCATGGATTCTATATGGACCTCACAAATGGACCTCATCCGGTGAAGTTAGGGAAATTTCTCGCCTTCGAGCCGGGTTCCACATCAATGAGGTTATACACATGTGAGTACCGTGACCACATGTTCCCCAATTACAATCCTTTGTACACTAAGGTATTTAAGGTCATGGCAGTTTTCTATCAGATACTTCGAAGATTGTATTGTCCAACCCGACAATTGATATCGGCTTCCATGGGCATCACCCTAGACGCATGAGAGCATTTGACAAAATTTTATCTAAGGTCAATGTAAGTGGGCGGACATTGCAAAGATTAAAAAAGTGGAGGGCAAACTGCCGCAACCCCAAAAGATCTAGGGGCGTGATGAAGATTTCTCCCACCAATATATTATTCAGAGTTCGAGACCACCAAGCATGCTAGGTTTTCGATCCGCAGGCGTGAAAGCACCGTCCATGTTAATCTTTAATAAATTTCGGGCTGGGAGGGATCGATGGATGCCATCGTCCATCTATTTGTAAAGGACTTTCATGGAGCATGTATGAGAATCAAGAGCAAATTCGCTAACTCTAGTTACATTAGAAAAGTTGGGAAAATTATCTTATTATATTTGAGTGAATTCAATCATAAACTTTCTAATTAGGACAATTTAGTCTTAAATTTTTTAATAATTCACCAATGTAATCTATCCATCCAATTTTTGGTAGAAATTAATGTTATGGATGCCGAACATCCTGATGTGGAGCGAACGAGGCTGATGTGATTTTTTTCTGAAAATTTTGAATTTTTTTTCTTTCTATTGTTAAGGGCTATTAGAAGGCCACCAGCCATCAGTCGAATGCTGTGAAGCTCTTGCTAGGCACTAGGTGAGAGCTCGCAGCCCTCACTTGTGGCAAACATGGGCTGCATCCCTTGCCCAAGTGCAAGCAAGGGTCACCTCTGTCGCCCAGCTCTAAGGAAGGGCTCCTGGTCCTCACTAGCCACAGGGCATAAATCGTAGCCCTCACCAAGTGGCTAGTGAGGACCTAACTTTTTAGCTACTAGTAAGGGCTTCATAGTTATTGGCCGTTTTCTATCAACATTTAACAATAATAGAAAAAAAAAACAAAAAAACAAAAGATTCAAAAAAATTCTGAAAAATTAAGAACTTTCAAAAAATTTCCACATTAGTGTCAATAGAACAATCAATGTCCACGCCATTAGTTTTTGGCCAAAATTGGTTAGATGCATTGATAAATTGTTAAAAGATTTGGAATTAAATTAACCCAATTAAAAGATTTTCATAACTGAATTGACATGAATACACTAGTTTTAGATTGTTTTGATATATTTCTCTAGGAAAAATTTTAAATAAGAGTCTGAAGTGTTTTTGTTTTCTCAAATAAGGACCCGAAGTAATTAAAATTGTTTCAAATAAGGGCTTAACTTTGCCAACTCGCCGGCCTGTAAAAAATTCTAGTTGATCTGGGATATTTTTGTCCAAATACAATATAAAATTAAATTAAATTAGATTTAAAAAAAAAACAAAACAAAACACAAAAGCAAAGGTGGGAGACTCCCTCCTATCTATGGTCACCGCCTCATTGCCGATGGGGTGGTGGCAATGGTCGACAGGGTTGCTGGCACCTAGGCAAGGGTCGGCAAACCTCATCGACTAGAGGCAAAGGCCAACGAGCCCTCACCAGAGATAGGAGAGGGCAATGACCCTCTCTTAGATCTGGGCAAGAGCGCTAGATGAGGGTCGCTAGGCCTACGCGAGGGTTGGCGACTATTGCCAAGGCCGAGGCGAGGGCGGGCAACCCGCCCATATCTAATAGAGGGTCGCCGCTCTCTCCCATCTCTAGCGAGGGCATGTTGACCCTCACCTAGGCACCGGCAACTCCAACGGCCATCACCATTGCCCCACCAAAGATGGGGCGGCGGCCATAGACGCAAGGATGCCCTCCCTCCCATGTGTTCTTTTTTATTTATTTTATTTTCTTTTTTCAATTTGTTAAAAAAAACATAAAAAAATGAAAAAAAAAAAGATAAATAAAATTGCCCTTTATCAAACAATGAGTTCATATCTTTACTTGAAATAAATATAACCATTTCGAGCCCTAATTCGAAATAAAGTTCACTATAGGCCTTTATTTGAAAATAGATGACACTTTAAGCTATTATTTAAGACAATATCTATTTTAAGCTATTATTTAAGAAAATAAAAATATTTCATATCCTTATTTGGAATTTTCTCTTTTCTCTATAAAATATTCAATTCTCAAGCTAATTGAGGGCCCCAAAGCAACCGCCAAAGTTTTGCAGGTCTTCGATCAATCAACATCAATGAACACTCGATGAATCCTTTCTTAGACGTACGCTTCCCCTTCTCATTTGTTTTTTTTTTTTTTTTTGGTCGGTCCTACTCTAATCCTACTCTAACACTCACTCTCGACTTTTTGCCCGCGCCTTCGCGTGCGGGCGTGAGTCGAAACTCACTCCTGAAATGAAATCGTCCCCACCCCAATTTCCCCTGAGAAGGTGGGGATTTGAACCCCTCACATCCCCCTTTTCATTTGTTTGATCACATTAAAACACATCGTTGACAGCCCAAATTCATTAAGGAACAATCATTGATAAGTCACGAAAGGAATGTGAACAGACATTTCGATTCTTTCTCAAACCCGCCTCGTCCCAGTGATAAAAGGGCTTCCTTGAAGCCTCCAAATTCAAGGGGCTTGAGCCCTCTCTTGTGAGGTAGGTGAAGCATGATGCAAAGCGAATCAAGCCCTCATTCTCTAATTAGTTAGACAATTTGTCCTGCAATATTGTTGCACAGGTTTTGTTGAACGAAATAGAAGAGTAAATGACACAAATAATCTTTTGAACTTTTAATTTGTCAAATGAGATCTATGAAATATTGATGAACATTAAGTTTAGTCCGTGAATTATGTAAAAATGTTCCATATATTTCCATTAATTCAAGTTGATGGAATATGCCACTGTGCTTTCAATCAGTTAAATTTGAATGGTAGACAAAAATGAAAAGAAAATAAAAGAAAAGAGAGTTACACATGAATTATTCACATAAGATATCCGTTTCAATTTAGAATACAATAATTCATTTCATCAAATAATGGTAGACATGTTAATGACTTAATTTTTTAACTTGTTGACTCATCATTTTTTAAAATATAACTTACCATATATTAATTCTTATCACCAAATAATGTCTATTATGTCGCTTTTGAGCAACATAAATGATGATATTAAACATTTACCAATAGTTTAAAAACTGCATTTGATAAATTAAAATTCCATTAACTATATTATAGATTAAACTAAAGTTCATATATTATTTGCGTCATTTTTCTAAATTGAACCATCTAATTCTATTCATCATGTCATCTATCATTCACTTTATACCGTACCATCCAAGGTAACGAAAAAAAGTTCTCTTCCAGGGCCCAAGACTATTATTATGTCTCTTGTTAGCGCCCCGAATGGCCCAATGCCATTAATCATGAAATGCAGGAAATGAATCCAATCAATTCATTGATGGTCCACCCGTCTGATAGGAGGACCCCACTGAAAACTCATTGGAGATTTGGTCCTCCCATCGAATATCTTCCATTAGAAGAAAAGATAAGCAACCTCAGAATTAATTACATATAGAATTATATAGTCAAAGATGCATGGTAAGATATTTCTATATATTAACCGGATATTCAGGATTTTATCGGTACTCGATCGATCCCATCATATACAGTAGTCCCCTCTAGCACGCATACCAAATAATAAATGGAAGATAGATGCTTGTACTCCAAAAGGTAATCTCGAGAAAATGATCTACTTTTTGGTAAATGAATTCCTTGGTCCAAGGATTTTCGTGTGATCGTTTACCGGCTCCTTTTGTTTAAAAAAAAAGAATGAATGACTTGCAAAATATATTTTTAATAATAATCGCATGTACTGCTTATCAAAACAAATGAATTGAAAATATTATTTTCTTGGATTCCTTCCTTGTCTAATCTAACCCCACCGCCACCTTATCATAGACATAATTCAAAGTTTGGTCAGTTAGATTCATCTACTTCAGGTGCAAGACAAAGTACACGTTCACTCGGAGACAAGAAATCGAATTCGGCAGGACAAAGATGAAAGGATAATGTGCTTGTCGATTGAAACATGCTACGGACAACATCATTAAGCAGAAACGAAGAGCACTGCGTTACGCGATACGTATGAACTCCATTGTCGTGATTTTGAAGTGAGCCTGCAATTTTCAGCCTGTAAATTCTAATGCAATTCGGCCACAAGTTGTTGCGGGTCGTGATTTTGAAGTGAGCCTGCGATTTTCAGCCTGTAAATTCTAATGCAATTCGGCCACAAGTTGTTGCGGATAGGCAGTCGCTGTTGCGCCTTGCCATCCACGATAATCCGCTCTAAAACGGGACCACCATCGCCCCCAAATGGCAAATTCCAACAAAGCAAGAAGACACTGACCCATCACTGGACGGAGTCCGCAACTTCAAAAATTTCCAAGATGGTTTTCTCGTTCTTTCCATCGCTGCTGCGCTCCAAAAATGGCATTTTACATCGTCAGCTCTTCGCTTGTGAATGTGATGCAGCTAAAGGTAGTAAATTCGTGCAATCCACAGTGTTTCGACTTGGTGGGGATATCAATTTCTAGTAAGGCAATGTCGTCTTGGTTTAGACTTTCTCTCATCCGGAACACCGCCCCCTTCCATATATACAAGAAAGCAGACAAAGTTGTGGACCAGGTCAATATCGCCGCCGCTCATGTCTATATTCAAGTCCCGCACATCATTGAATATTATGTAAAAGGTCCAGTGATGAAAAATCTGATGTCTTGTCTTTTCAAACTATACCTAAAACAAGCATTCAAGGTTCTGTAGAGTCGGAGACATCATCGTTGAACCAGTCTAAGCCGCTCTTCATGGGTCAAGAATGTACGATGTCCAACACAACAAGGGTTGGAAGTATCTTGCCTTGAACAACTTTATCTTCCCAATCATACCTGTCCAAACTCATCTTGTACTTGTCGTGTTCCATATGAGAAGATTAACATTCAAAGAGCTTCTAAATTTCTTTCCAAACAAACCGACAAGAGGGTTGAAAATAATGCCCAAAAGGACTGAAGAAAAGGGTACTCGGAAAACAGAGAAGTCGATCACATCAAACCTTATACATCGCATTTTGCCTGTAGATTTATTGTTAACAATCAACACCATAAACTATACATCTCTCGCCTTTAAGTAACTGCTCGATAAGCATCTCACTCTACTAGTTTCCCTCATTCAATTAAGAGCATATGCTCACCGAGCAGTGCCTTAGATATCCTCTACTAAACCAGCGGCTATATATGTACATGACTAAACACGAACCAATCTACGAGTTCTCTGACGATTCCTCCATTTGTTTGCGCATCCGTGCACCCCAAGACATGTTTCCTCTGGGATCTTTGTGAGCACTTCTCCTCTTCAAACCCGATAACTGCACCTGCCAACGGCTCTTCCATTCGCTTTTATCCTCTAAGTCCTGAATCACATCAAACCCAGGAGAGCATAATGAACACATAAGATGTACTTGGCCAAAAAAGAAAAACAGACAAGTGATATAAAATGCACCAATTCCAACAACTCTCCCAAATTTTCTATTGAATTCAAGAATGATCGGTTCGTTTCGAAATCTGAATACAAAAGGGAGAAAATGTTATGGTTGGGCAACATCGGTCACCTCCATCCGAACCAAGCAGCAGAATCCCAGAATATCAGAAGATACGTGTCCTATCAATGGCCTAACTCCAGCCATAGAAAAAACAGACACTGGGTCAACTCTACTAGCTAAGCCTGCCACTGGCTCTTTCATTTGCTTCTGACCTCTAAGTCCTAAATTTAGATCAAAGCCAGGAGAGCACAATGAACACACAAGTGCTGTACTAGGCAAATAGAACAGACAAGGCCTTTGATGAAACTATTGCACCAACGAAAATAATTACTTCAAGTTTTTAGTTAAATTAATGAAGAACAAGCAGTTCATTTTAAAACCAAGTTAAACAGAAACATTTTTGAGTTACGAGACATCAGTCGTATCCATATGCCCAATTTCGATCAGTGAAATCATAGAACATCAGAGCAGATGTATTATATCAGAGTTTTAGAGAACAAACTATGTACATTGATCATTATGTTTTCTATCAAAAGACAAAACATGACACTCAGCCAAAGAGAAACAAATTGTTCTAGATGATGACAGGATTATAAGTAATACAGGAACTGAGCTCACATAAACTTCATCCCCAAATCTTTCTAACTCCCATTATCAATTATTGCAAGAACTGCTCTCTAGACTCAAGTCCAAATCTAATCCAATCCACGGAATCAGATTCATTCAAAAGTTTCATGCACCAATAATGCAACAAGCAAGCAACACTTAACCAATAATTACTACGAAAGAGCCAACGAATTCAACCAAGAACAGGGACAAGGAAAAAATTCTCAGCAGTTCAATCACGACCCAGAACACTTCCCAGCTGAAATCAAGAATCGTGAAGAGTCCAAATCAGTGAAAAAATCGATTTGCTTGAACAAAATCGAACAAGCCCCAAATCGAATCAAGCAAAATCATCAACACCCAATTCACCAAACCCAATCAAAAGGACACCAATCCACCCCCCACAACAACATGCCAAACCTCTAAAAACAAGAAACACAAGCTAAAACCGAAATCACCGCGTCCCATTTCCACATTACCTCATCACCCCGATAGGGCCTGCGAGCAGAGAACGCCAAGTGAATCCCCCTGGCCAGGTCCCTGTCGTACACGGCCCTCCTGCGCGGGTCCGACAGCGTCTCGTAGGCCTCCTGGACCCGGATGAACCGCTGGGTGTACTCCTCGACGCGGCCCGGCGGGGAGACGTCCGGGTGGTACTTGCGCGCGAGCTGCTTGTACGCCTGCTTGATCTCGGGCAGCGTCCCCGACTCGGGTATCCCCAGGAGGTCGTAGAAGCTCGCCTCCGCCGCCGAGCACCGGGCGGCGTCCGCCACGGCCCCGTCGTCGATCCGGCCGGCCGCGCACCGGACGGCCCCGAACCGCACCGGGTCGGCAAGAACGCCCGGTGGCCGTGGGTGCGGGCCGACGGAAAGGGCGGAGGAGGAGGAGGGAGGCAGAGGCGAGACGGGTCGCCTCCGGGGAGGGCTACGCCATAGCAACGCATGGCTGTTCTCAACTTTCAAGAACGAAAGAAAGATGGGTTCTTTTCCTCTTTCCCCTGTTTTCCAAAGACGAATTTTCTTGGGCGTGCTTTTCAGCGTCGCTTTGGCAGCTGGATCTAATCTTTGGGATTTTATAGGAATGGTGGCTGCGTGTGGGTGATTGGATACGGAAGGGGAAGGGAGGATGGTGGGGGAGGAGGATTGAGGCCTGGACAGTCACCATAAAAGCGGTTTCTTTAATGGTCCTTTTTTCTCCCTTCTTTTCTTTTCTTCATTTTTTTCTCATGTTTTTCTCCATCTTCTTTTTCCATTGATTATGGCGATTTTCCAATTTCGATATTGTTTGATTTTCTTGCCCTATGGCACGTGCTTAGTTGGTTCCTCCCCACCGAAAAAAGTTAAAATATAAAAATAGAGTAGTGTATTATCAACTATTATTGTGTCACATATTCTCCTATATTTTGAGGTTATATGAGACCGATAATCAATAATTTAAGTACAGAATGGTATGAGGCTAAAGAATCCACATTTGCAGCCTTGGCTATAACACCACTACAATAGCCTCACTTGCTGGCACAATAAGATCAATAGCCCATTCTATATCCATACAGCTTTTATGAGATGTTGTGCTAAATTTGAGGTTGGACAAATTTTAGCTCCCTACACAATGGTCCAAACATAGAGGACATGAAATTAGAAACGTAGTGTATACGCATCTCACATGAGAATGGGAAAGTGATTCATTTGTACATTAGCATTAATTCGAAAAGGGGGAAGTAAAGAGAAATGGATGAATAGGAATAATAAAATCCATCATTTAAACAAAACTTATAATATTCTATAAATACCTTAATGCATTTGGTCTAATCAATCTAAGTCAATCTCCAACTTACATCCCTCCAACAAAAGATGACCATCGATCCCAATCCAATCAAGAAACTGGACTAGACAGGAATTGAAGACAGGAATTGAACTAGTCAATCCTACGTGGTTCACACAAGAATCGATCCAATTCCCGATTCCAAATTTTTGGAATCAAGAATAATCGGTTCGGTTTTGGTTCTGAGAGGAACAAGATCAATTGGAACGAATTGACAAGAACTAGTCTAAAGCATAATTCTATTTTTATTTATTATTTAGCAAGGGCAAAAAGGATAAATTTATTTGCGGGGAGTGGTCTCTTCTTTTATTAGTAAATTCCTTATTATTAGTAATTTCATCATATATTTGAATAGCTTTCAATATATTTAGGCATTTTTAGGGAAAAAAACACAGGCTGTTCTTGAGACAATCTAAGCACCTTTTTTGGGATCAGCTTATCGATGTGGTTCAATCGAGTGTGGATAAGATAAGGGTCGGTTCCCTATTCTAGAGTGAGACCTAACCCACCCTAGAACTAATCGCCCCTAGCTCCAACTTAGATTTTCAAATGCAAGGAGTGATCTAGATTGATAACTTTAGACTTGCAATTTTATGATCTATAGCCCATTCTATATCCGTACAGCTTTATGAGATGTCGTGCTAAATTTGAGGTTGGGCAAACTTTACCTCCCTACACAATGGTCCAAACATAGAGGATGCAATGGTCCAAAACATAGAGGACATGAAATTAGAAACGTAGTGTATACGCATCTCACATGAGAATGGGAAAGTGATTCATTCGTACATTAGCATTGATTCGAAAAGGGGGAAGTAAAGAGAAATGAATGAATTCGAATAATAAAATTTTTTATTTAAATAATATTCTATATACCTTAATGCATATGGTCTAATCAATCTAAGTCAATTTCCAACTTACATCCCTCCAACAAAAGATGACCATCGATCCCGATCCAATCAACAAATTGGACTAGACAGGAATCAAAGACAGGAATCGAATTGGTCAGTTCTACGTGGTTCATGCAAGAATCGGTCCAAATCCCGATTCCAAATTTTTGTAATCAAGAATAATCGGTTCAGTTTTTGGTTCTTGGAGAGGAACAAGATCAATTGGAACGAATTGACAAGAACTAGTCTAAAGCATAATTCTATTTTTTATTTATTATTTAGCAAGGGCAAAAAGTATAAATTTATTTGCGGGAGTGGTCTCTTCTTTTACTAGTAAATTCCTTTTTATTAGTAATTTCATCATATATTTGAATAGCTTTCAATATATTTAGGCATTTTTAGGGAAAAAAACAAAGGCGGTTCTTGAGACAATCTAAGCACCTTTTTTGGGATCGCCCTGATCGATGTGGTCCAATCGAGTATGGATAAGATTAGGGTCGGTCCCCTATTCTAGAGTGAGAACTAACCCACCCTAGAACTAATCACCCCTAACTCCAACTTAGATTTTCAAATGCAAGGAGTGATCTAGATTGATAACTTTAGACTTGCAATTTTATAATGATGTGATCATGCAAATATTGTGATTAATAGTTGTGCAAATCGCTTGCAAATGTAGACTAGTCAATATACATGAAAACTGTCATCTTTGGGATTTTCTAAGAATGGCGTCTGCGCGTGTGTGATTGGATACGGAAGGTGGAGGGGGATGGTGGGGGAGGAGGATTGAGACCAGACGGGATCACTATGGCTACGTATGATAAAATTTCATGTTTCTTGATTTCTCTATTTCTCTATTCCCGGAGCGGGTTTGGAACAAAAATCCGTTTGGTAACGCAATTTGATTTCTCTATTTCTGAAATAGATTTTTATTTCAGAAATAGATTTGAAGAAAAAATCAGAAGCTAAAATTTTTAGCTTCTCTTTCTGAAATAGAAATTGAGAAATCAATTTCTGGCCAAAAATCAATTTCTGTTTCAGAAATTTTGTCATGCGCACCCTATAAAAGCGGTTTCTTTAATTTTCCATTTTTCTCCCTTATTTTCTTTTCTTCATTTTTCTCATGTTTTTCTTCATCTTCTTTTTCCATTGATTATGGCGATTTTCCAATTTCAATATTGTTTGATTTTCTTGCCCTATGGCACGTGCTTAGTTGGCTCCTCCCCACTGAAAAAAATTAAAATTACAAAAATAGAGTAGTGTATTATCAACTATTATCGTGTCACATCCCCTCCTATAATTTGAGGTTACATGAGACTGATCATTGATAGTTCAAGCACCGAACGGTATGGGGCTAGAGAATTCAAGACACATTCCATGCTTGACATTTGCAGCCTTGGCTATAACACCACTACAATAGCCTCATTCGCTGGCACGATAAGATTGATAGCCCATTTTATATCCGTACAGCTTTATGAGATGCCGTGCTAAATTTGAGGTTGGACAAACTTTAGCTCCCTACACAATGGTCCAAACATAGAGGACATGAAATTAGAAACGTAGTGTATACGCATCTCACATGAGAATGGGAAAGTGATTCATTTGTACATTAGCATTAATTCGAAAAGGGGAAGTAAAGAGAAATGGATGAATAGGAATAATAAAATCCATCATTTAAACAAAACTTATAATATTCTATAAATACCTTAATGCATCTGGTCTAATCAATCTAAGTCAATCTCCAACTTACATCCCTCCAACAAAAGATGACCATCGATCCCAATCCAATCAAGAAATTGGACTAGACAGGAATTGAAGACAGGAATCGAACTAGTCAATCCTACGTGGTTCACACAAGAATCGATCCAATTACTGATTCCAAAATTTTGGAATCAAGAATAATCGGTTCGGTTTTTGGTTCCTGGAGAGGAACAAGATCAAGTGGAACGAATTGACAAGAACTAGTCTAAAGCATAATTCTATTTTTATTTATTATTTAGCAAGGGCAAAAAGGATAAATTTATTTGCGGGAGTGGTCTCTTCTTTTACTAGTAAATTCCTTATTATTAGTAATTTCATCATATATTTGAATAGCTTTCAATATATTTAGGCATTTTTGAGGGAAAAAAACACATGCGGTTCTTGAGACAATCTAAGCACCTTTTTTTGGGATCAACTTATCTGATGTGGTTCAATCGAGTGTGGATAAGATAAGGGTGGGTTCCCTATTCTAGAGTGAGACCTAACCCACCCTAGAACTAATCGCCCCTAGCTCCAACTTAGATTTTCAAATGCGAGGAGTGGACTAGATTGATAACTTTAGACTTGCAATTTTATAATGATGTGATCATGCAAATATTGTGATTAATAGTTGTGCAAATCGCTGGCAGATGTAGACTAGTCAATATGCATGAAAGCTGTCTCGAACATTACTAACCAAATAAAAAATATTTTTGGGCTAAGGAAAACAGACATACGGAAAGTTTTCTTTAATTTTTGTTCTTTTGCGAATTTTTGCTAATTTGTTTTGCAAATGAAGTTTTGTCCAAGAAAATTATTGGTTGAAATAATTGCACGTCTAACTTTTTTCATTGTGCCGGTTCAAGGTGGACAAAACATAATTCAGTGAAGGATATAAATAATGTTGACAACTTGTCTTAAAAGTTAAAAACGTAGAGGAATGGCACATCCATTACCTTAAAATATGTGTTCCTCATTATGCGTACTTTCTGTGCTCCTCTCTTTTGCCTTTTTTATTATTTTTTTCTTAGACAAGAGTACAATCGATAATCCTCCCTCTTGTTCTCCCCTATTAGACCTTAATGCATCTTTATATTCCATCTTCAAGGTCGGATGCACGTATGAATAGCGTTTGCATTGGATGTCTAGAACTGAAAGAAGCAATCAATAATAGCTAAATGACACATAACTCAATGACTAATCTTTAAAATGAAAGTAGGTTCAATTGGATATATTGATGGACTTAGATTATGGCTCTCTCTTGGTGATCTTCATAGATTAAGGTATGCTTGTCTAAATAAGTGATGATAGAGTTGTTGTTTGATTGATGGACCCCTCCTAATATGTACCAATATTCGGTGAATATTTTGAGGAGGAATCTCATGATCAACGCAAATCCTGATATGTGGATGTTGGGGTCTAGCTATGTGGTCCCAAGGGAAGCCTTCATGTTTGGTTCTAGCAAAAGAGACTGAGGGCAAAAGTGGCTATTGTGATTGTGCGGTGCCTTCAACACAACAATGTAGAGATTTTAGTTGAGATAGGTGTTGATGCAGAGGGAAACTTGGATTCAAGGGGAGAACATTCAAGAGTCACGCGATAAGGGAGAATTGATGAAGTGGACGTGTGATGGGTGATAATAAAAGTCTCACATCTCAAATTTCATGTGAGATATAACTATCGATAATGCTTAATTTATCTATAACTCAATGGCTTAATTATTATGTGAATGTGAGTGATGAGCTCAAGTTATAGGCTTCCTCTTGGATCTCCTTATTATGAATGTATTAGTATCCTCGCAAAGCTTCTCCCAGCAGAGGTATTGGAATCAACGGTTGATTAGTGGCTGCAACGTGTCTCGCTATCTTGAACTCAACAATGAACCTCACGTGTCTTTACGGTTGTCGATTGCCCTTTGCCACTATGGTTCCAAGAGGAGATTGCTTGTGGAAGGAGTGATTGTATCGATTGGCGATGAGTGAAGATTCAGATTCAGTTTGTTTGTTCAAAAGAATATCGGACTTGGATTGAGGAGGAGCTAGAGCAATGTGGTGGAGACTCACATGAGGGGAGAGCATTAAAGGCACGTAGCAGTGATTCGAAAGAAAGAGTCCCGCTTGAATGTCTAGAGAAAGAGAAGCAACTGATAATACATAGTTGTCTCATAATTTAACGACTTTTGTTTTTGAGTGAATGTTGGTCAAATTAAATATATTCATGAGCCTAAATTTGAGCTTTTTATTAAATCTCTTTAGGTGAAGGTGTTGGGTTATACAAGGCTTCGCAATATTTTATTATATAGTTAATACCATGAAAAACTCCAAACTAGTATACCTATGACATATTTACCCCAAACTAATTTTTTGACCGCTAAAAATCGCAAACTGATACATATTTGACAATTTTATTCCAAACTAGCATACTTGTAACAAATTTACCCTCTATTAGTTTCCGTTAAATTTTACTATCAAATTACTAAGTTAAATGACACGTGACGGTTGACTAGTGTATCGGTTTGAGATTTTACTCTTCATTTATCATAGTTATATAATTTTTGTAATTTTTTGTGATATTAATCCAATTTAACGAAATGTATTTTTGTCACAAATGTCTTAATTTAGGATTTTTAGTGGTCAAATAAATTAATTTATGGTAAATTTGTCACAAACATATTAATTTAGGATTTATTGTGGTCAGTCAGGGTAAATTTATCACGGGTGTACCGGTTTAGGGTTTGTCATGGTTAAAAAATTAATTTTAAGTAAATTTATCGTTATGTAATACTGGGTTGGAATTTTTAGAATATTGACCCTTTATTATATGATGGCTCCATCAAGTCGTCTCTTTCCCATGTGTTTTGTTAATTAGAACTTTGAGATTTGATTGGACTTATATGTGAGGAGACCTCTTGGCAAGACGTCTCTTTCCTACACATTTACTATAAGTTAACATCAAGTTTTTCTTATAAGAGAAAAAGAAATGAATCCTTGCAAGTAACATCTTCACCTTCTTAAATGTCACTCTTCAGTAGCACGAAGGTGATTGGCCAAGATTATTAAGCCGTACTTCCAAATGGTGTGGAGTCCCTCTTGGTCACAAGTTTGAATCTCCAAGTGATCTCCTCGATCACAGGAAATCCTTGTTTGTCTATGACATAGATTCGGCTTGTGTACTAGGTACAGGGTTCACTCTGGCTTTATTCCAACTTGTACCCAGTGGTAGCAGTAGTAATAGCTCAAACTCAACATTCCGATTGTGGGTGTGGTTAACCCAGAGAAGTTGTCAACGCTAGTAGGTCCATCCAACTTTATTTGGCCCATCATGGATGCTCCAAGATTCGAACATCCAATTTTGGAGTTTCAATCGACTTGTCAATCACTAGACGAACCCATTTGATTTGAATTTTATTGGCTCTTCCGATTGCATTAGTTTATGTGCAATTTTTAACCGTCAAATCACAAAGGTAATATACTAAACTCGATCTTCACTTATATGTATTGAGACACAACGAATATACGGAGCTGAATCATAGAGTTGGCTAATCCATTTAGAGCATTAGGTAGGGGCAACAAGAATCTATGGAACTCACGGACTTTGCGGAACCTTCATGGTCACGTGGGTTCTAAGGTGGGTTAACTTACAAGAAGGTTTCGGGTTTCAAAATTTCTTAATTAGTAGGTATATGATAGGTGTAACAGTTTGAGATTATGCTACCCTATAATCACTTTATGATGAGGCCTGCACCTCATACCTTGTTGCAAAGTATCCTGTAGAAAGGTACACATTGCCCTGTACAATATTGGTTAAGCTAAAATACCTACTAAACTAATTTATACTTTCTCGTTTTTTCAAAATTTTCATATTTAAATGTATGAAAGTCCGAACTTATCAGCAATCTCTTTCCCATTAGGGAAAAACAAATCTGCAGCCCATTTTACTTGGCTAATTTATCTCCTTATCTTTTACTTTCAAAGTTATTATCTCTGTAGGATTATATTAATATTGAACACGAAAGCGTATTCCATCAAGCAGTCCGATATATTTTGTGTTGAATTTCAATTTTTTAATAGCTAGAACATCCGCAAGTTTTTTATTCAATATGGGCAGTATGAGCCTATGAGGTACCCTGAAACTAGTAGAGCCGATGGATCTTGGATTTCAAGGTGGTTTCAAGAGCCTCCAAGATAGATTTTAGGTTAAAGGAATTTGGTACTAGGTACCCATAGGGCAATATTAGGGTAGGACCTGTGACAACCCAAGGAAGAAGAATGGGTCCTCTCTAGTCCCACATCGCTAGGGAGGGAGTTTCAGGGTTGGTTATAAGGCTTGGGGTCCCTTTAACCTCGTGTGACGCGTTTTAAACCGTGAGGACTCAAAGAGATCAGCGAACAATATTACACAAGTGGGGCAGGTCGTTCAAGACTTACATCCTACCCATATTGAGACTTGTCCACCCTAAAATCATAAGTAGATTTCCAACTCACAAACCATAAGTAGATTTCCAACTCATAAACCAAAATTACTTGTTCAAATTCCATCAATTACGTGTGCATTGCTTGGTTTAGGTTCAATGTAAACAAAACTAGAGGGGCGGGGGATAGACATAATGGCAAGAAGTTGACGCAAATTGTACTCTTGCAGCCTAGGGGGTGATTTAGGGCATACAAAAAAATAGTACTCTATACTTAATAATAAATCAATAGATTGACGAGTAGGAATATCACATGTGTGTCATTGCAAAACCCGTTAAACGGGTGGGTTGGGTCGGGTTTGGATCATGTCATAAATTGTCCGACCCAAATTGAACCCATTTAACCTATTCATTACCAATTTATTGTAATGCAAAAATTTTTCACACATACCGACCCGATCCATACCCAATCCATTTAACTAAACCTAAGAAAGCTTATTTTTTTATGATTTAAAAAATTATATTACTAAAATACTTTTATGCAACACAAATTTAATGGACAATTTTAATAATTTTTTTAAAATTTATTTTTAAAAAATCGAATTTTAATTATTTTTAAAAAATTGAATTATAATTATAATTATTTTTTATTTTTTTTTTAAAATATAATTTTTATTTTCTTTTTATTATTCTTTTTTTTCTTCTTCTTTGGTTGGCTAACGACTGGCCACAAGCGAGCTCGAGCCTTGCCGGATCGACAGGCTCGGCCTTCCGCGAAACGGCGACTCAAGTTTGCCCCCTCGCTAGATCGGTGAGGGCGGAGCCTCACCTGACGCAAGGGCTGGAGTCTCACTCGACACCGACGAGCTCGAGGCTTGCCGCATCGGCGAGGCTTGAACCTCGCTTGACTAGTCGTCGACCATTGCCATGCCAATTACCGCCTAAGGAAAGAGGAAGAAGGAAAAAAATGGAAACAAAAAAGAAAGAAAAGGAAGAAAATTGAAATATAAAAGATAGTATAATTTCGATTTTTATAAATATATATATATATATAT